>CM060192.1:20000-646000 GCA_030549335.1 Pontederia crassipes
CCTAAACCCTAAACCCTAAACCCTAAACCCTAAACCCTAAACCCTAAACCCTAAACCCTAAACCCTAAACCCTAAACCCTAAACCCTAAACCCTAAACCCTAAACCCTAAACCCTAAACCCTAAACCCTAAACCCTAAACCCTAAACCCTAAACCCTAAACCCTAAACCCTAAACCCTAAACCCTAAACCCTAAACCCTAAACCCTAAACCCTAAACCCTAAACCCTAAACCCTAAACCCTAAACCCTAAACCCTAAACCCTAAACCCTAAACCCTAAACCCTAAACCCTAAACCCTAAACCCTAAACCCTAAACCCTAAACCCTAAACCCTAAACCCTAAACCCTAAACCCTAAACCCTAAACCCTAAACCCTAAACCCTAAACCCTAAACCCTAAACCCTAAACCCTAAACCCTAAACCCTAAACCCTAAACCCTAAACCCTAAACCCTAAACCCTAAACCCTAAACCCTAAACCCTAAACCCTAAACCCTAAACCCTAAACCCTAAACCCTAAACCCTAAACCCTAAACCCTAAACCCTAAACCCTAAACCCTAAACCCTAAACCCTAAACCCTAAACCCTAAACCCTAAACCCTAAACCCTAAACCCTAAACCCTAAACCCTAAACCCTAAACCCTAAACCCTAAACCCTAAACCCTAAACCCTAAACCCTAAACCCTAAACCCTAAACCCTAAACCCTAAACCCTAAACCCTAAACCCTAAACCCTAAACCCTAAACCCTAAACCCTAAACCCTAAACCCTAAACCCTAAACCCTAAACCCTAAACCCTAAACCCTAAACCCTAAACCCTAAACCCTAAACCCTAAACCCTAAACCCTAAACCCTAAACCCTAAACCCTAAACCCTAAACCCTAAACCCTAAACCCTAAACCCTAAACCCTAAACCCTAAACCCTAAACCCTAAACCCTAAACCCTAAACCCTAAACCCTAAACCCTAAACCCTAAACCCTAAACCCTAAACCCTAAACCCTAAACCCTAAACCCTAAACCCTAAACCCTAAACCCTAAACCCTAAACCCTAAACCCTAAACCCTAAACCCTAAACCCTAAACCCTAAACCCTAAACCCTAAACCCTAAACCCTAAACCCTAAACCCTAAACCCTAAACCCTAAACCCTAAACCCTAAACCCTAAACCCTAAACCCTAAACCCTAAACCCTAAACCCTAAACCCTAAACCCTAAACCCTAAACCCTAAACCCTAAACCCTAAACCCTAAACCCTAAACCCTAAACCCTAAACCCTAAACCCTAAACCCTAAACCCTAAACCCTAAACCCTAAACCCTAAACCCTAAACCCTAAACCCTAAACCCTAAACCCTAAACCCTAAACCCTAAACCCTAAACCCTAAACCCTAAACCCTAAACCCTAAACCCTAAACCCTAAACCCTAAACCCTAAACCCTAAACCCTAAACCCTAAACCCTAAACCCTAAACCCTAAACCCTAAACCCTAAACCCTAAACCCTAAACCCTAAACCCTAAACCCTAAACCCTAAACCCTAAACCCTAAACCCTAAACCCTAAACCCTAAACCCTAAACCCTAAACCCTAAACCCTAAACCCTAAACCCTAAACCCTAAACCCTAAACCCTAAACCCTAAACCCTAAACCCTAAACCCTAAACCCTAAACCCTAAACCCTAAACCCTAAACCCTAAACCCTAAACCCTAAACCCTAAACCCTAAACCCTAAACCCTAAACCCTAAACCCTAAACCCTAAACCCTAAACCCTAAACCCTAAACCCTAAACCCTAAACCCTAAACCCTAAACCCTAAACCCTAAACCCTAAACCCTAAACCCTAAACCCTAAACCCTAAACCCTAAACCCTAAACCCTAAACCCTAAACCCTAAACCCTAAACCCTAAACCCTAAACCCTAAACCCTAAACCCTAAACCCTAAACCCTAAACCCTAAACCCTAAACCCTAAACCCTAAACCCTAAACCCTAAACCCTAAACCCTAAACCCTAAACCCTAAACCCTAAACCCTAAACCCTAAACCCTAAACCCTAAACCCTAAACCCTAAACCCTAAACCCTAAACCCTAAACCCTAAACCCTAAACCCTAAACCCTAAACCCTAAACCCTAAACCCTAAACCCTAAACCCTAAACCCTAAACCCTAAACCCTAAACCCTAAACCCTAAACCCTAAACCCTAAACCCTAAACCCTAAACCCTAAACCCTAAACCCTAAACCCTAAACCCTAAACCCTAAACCCTAAACCCTAAACCCTAAACCCTAAACCCTAAACCCTAAACCCTAAACCCTAAACCCTAAACCCTAAACCCTAAACCCTAAACCCTAAACCCTAAACCCTAAACCCTAAACCCTAAACCCTAAACCCTAAACCCTAAACCCTAAACCCTAAACCCTAAACCCTAAACCCTAAACCCTAAACCCTAAACCCTAAACCCTAAACCCTAAACCCTAAACCCTAAACCCTAAACCCTAAACCCTAAACCCTAAACCCTAAACCCTAAACCCTAAACCCTAAACCCTAAACCCTAAACCCTAAACCCTAAACCCTAAACCCTAAACCCTAAACCCTAAACCCTAAACCCTAAACCCTAAACCCTAAACCCTAAACCCTAAACCCTAAACCCTAAACCCTAAACCCTAAACCCTAAACCCTAAACCCTAAACCCTAAACCCTAAACCCTAAACCCTAAACCCTAAACCCTAAACCCTAAACCCTAAACCCTAAACCCTAAACCCTAAACCCTAAACCCTAAACCCTAAACCCTAAACCCTAAACCCTAAACCCTAAACCCTAAACCCTAAACCCTAAACCCTAAACCCTAAACCCTAAACCCTAAACCCTAAACCCTAAACCCTAAACCCTAAACCCTAAACCCTAAACCCTAAACCCTAAACCCTAAACCCTAAACCCTAAACCCTAAACCCTAAACCCTAAACCCTAAACCCTAAACCCTAAACCCTAAACCCTAAACCCTAAACCCTAAACCCTAAACCCTAAACCCTAAACCCTAAACCCTAAACCCTAAACCCTAAACCCTAAACCCTAAACCCTAAACCCTAAACCCTAAACCCTAAACCCTAAACCCTAAACCCTAAACCCTAAACCCTAAACCCTAAACCCTAAACCCTAAACCCTAAACCCTAAACCCTAAACCCTAAACCCTAAACCCTAAACCCTAAACCCTAAACCCTAAACCCTAAACCCTAAACCCTAAACCCTAAACCCTAAACCCTAAACCCTAAACCCTAAACCCTAAACCCTAAACCCTAAACCCTAAACCCTAAACCCTAAACCCTAAACCCTAAACCCTAAACCCTAAACCCTAAACCCTAAACCCTAAACCCTAAACCCTAAACCCTAAACCCTAAACCCTAAACCCTAAACCCTAAACCCTAAACCCTAAACCCTAAACCCTAAACCCTAAACCCTAAACCCTAAACCCTAAACCCTAAACCCTAAACCCTAAACCCTAAACCCTAAACCCTAAACCCTAAACCCTAAACCCTAAACCCTAAACCCTAAACCCTAAACCCTAAACCCTAAACCCTAAACCCTAAACCCTAAACCCTAAACCCTAAACCCTAAACCCTAAACCCTAAACCCTAAACCCTAAACCCTAAACCCTAAACCCTAAACCCTAAACCCTAAACCCTAAACCCTAAACCCTAAACCCTAAACCCTAAACCCTAAACCCTAAACCCTAAACCCTAAACCCTAAACCCTAAACCCTAAACCCTAAACCCTAAACCCTAAACCCTAAACCCTAAACCCTAAACCCTAAACCCTAAACCCTAAACCCTAAACCCTAAACCCTAAACCCTAAACCCTAAACCCTAAACCCTAAACCCTAAACCCTAAACCCTAAACCCTAAACCCTAAACCCTAAACCCTAAAACCCTAAACCCTAAACCCTAAACCCTCAATCCTAAAACCCTAAACCCTAAACCCTAAACCATAATCCCTAAACCCTCAATCCTAAAACCTAAACCCTAAACCCTCAATCCTAAAACCCTAAACCCTACAACCCTAAACCCTCAATCCTAAAACCCTAAACCCTAAACCCTAAACCATAATCCCTAAACCCTCAATCCTAAAACCTAAACCCTAAACCCTCAATCCTAAAACCCTAAACCCTACAACCCTAAACCCTCAATCCTAAAACCCTAAACCCTCAATCCTAAAACCCTAAACCCTACAACCCTAAACCCTCAATCCTAAAACCCTAAACCCTCAATCCTAAAACCCTAAACCCTAAACCCTCAATTCTAAAACCCTAAACCCTACAACCCTAAACCCTCAATCCTAAAACCCTAAACCCTACAACCCTAAACCCTCAATCCTAAAACCCTAAACCCTACAACCCTAAACCCTCAATCCTAAAACCCTAAACCCTACAACCCTAAACCCTCAATCCTAAAACCCTAAACCCTAAACCTTAAACCCTCAATCCTAAAACCCTAAATCCTACAACCCTAAACCCTCAATCCTAAAATCCTAAATCCTACAACCCTAAACCCTCAATCCTAAAATCCTAAATCCTACAACCCTAAACCCTCAACCCTCAACCCTAAAATCCTAAAATCCTAAATCCTAAAATCCTAAAATCCTAAACCCTAAAATCCTAAAATCCTAAATCCTAAAATCCTAAACCCTCAACCCTAAAATCCTAAACCCTCAACCCTCAACCCTAAAATCCTAAACCCTCAACCCTCAACCCTCAACCCTAAAATCCTAAATCCATCAACCCTCAACCCTCAACCCTAAAATCCAAAATCCTAAAACCCTCAACCCTAAAATCCAAAATCCTAAAACCCTCAACCCTAAAATCCTAAATCCTAAAACCCTAAACCCTCAACTCTCAATCCTAAAACCTTAAATCCTAAATCCTAAAACCCTAAACCCTCAACCCTCAACCCTCAAGCCTCAACCCTCAACCCTCAACCCTAAATCCCTCAACCCTCAACCCTAAAACCCTAAACCCTAAACCCTCAACCCTCAACTCTAAACCCTAAACCCTTAACCCTAGATAAAGAAAAGAGGTAAATATATTGAAAGAGTTGACGTCTTTATATAGGGGAATGTAGGACTTCAAGCCAAATGACCTATGTGCCCCTAATTAAAAATATGCGGTGTTACACAAAGTCCAAAAACAATATTTAAATTTTAACCCAATCAACAACAAAATTGCTAGGGCAATTTTTATTTTAGAAAAAAAAGTAAGATTTGAGAGAACGCTCGTCAAAGACGTGCGCGGTTATGAAGGGTGCACTTATGTACTTTTTTTGTTGTATGTTCCAAATCCACACCGTCCACATTTGAAGAGTAGAATAATGTTTTGGATGTTTCTAATGATGTTTTTAAAATAAGATTGGACGGGTTGATTTGACCTATTCTTTTATTAAAAAATACTTTTAAAAAAAATCAGATTGAATCCGGTGAAATTGGTTGAACTCATTTTTTTTCAAAATATTAAAAAATGCAGAAATAAATAAATAATGAGAAAAAGGGATATTTTATTTTTATAACTATTTGTGAGAATAAAAAAGACAAATAATTAATAAAATAGATTCTAGATAATTATTTAGATTTTAATTTGAAAAATAAAATGTGGAAGCATCGTAATAAAAAAACAAGAGATAAAATTATTGATGAAATAAAAGTATTATAAAATTGAAATTATTATAAATAATGATATTGGAAATATAAAAAATACTTTTATCTTTATTTGATTTAATTTAAAATGATTCAATTCTAGTATTTTTTTACCGTTTACACTTTTATTTGTAGTAAATTTAAGAATAAATAAAATAATATTATTTTTATTAATAATTCAGTTCAATCTGATTGAACTAAGTTAGACTGATCGAATATTCAATTGAATGATCAGATTTTAATTTTTTTTGACATAGTACCCGACCCAATCGACCCGACCTGGGTTAGGTTGGATTTACCCGATCACCATTTTCTTTTTTTTTTTAATTTTTCTCTTTATTTTTTAATATAAAATACATTTAATATATTATTATATATATATAATATTATTTTAAATATGTAGATATTTTCTACATGTAAAATACTTTGTTTCATATTTTTTTAATTTTAAATGATATTATTTACTTAGATTAATTAAAAATTGTCAACTTGGGTCAAAAATTTTTAATCTGAATCTGACCATATCCAAATGGACCGATCAAATCAGATTCTCGGATTCACCGGGTCGATCTGATTTTAAAAAAAAATATTTCTAATATGTCGTATTCAAACGTTAGAAATGTCACTAAGAACTTAGACCTTGTAGTCCTGGTGGTAGGTACTCCACAAATAAATCGGCTTATTTATCCCCTCATCTCTTAAATTATATTTTTCTTCACATCTAAGTTTAAAGTATAAACTTATAGATTGATCAGGATTGGCACTTAGAATTTATAAGTAGAAAAGAATCAATTTTTTTCATCAAGTTTAAATTATTTTTCAATAATTATATCAATTTTACTCTACTGCTTGAATATAGGAAAAAATATTAAGAAAAGGAATTTATTACTGTAGTTTAGCTGGGGTTTTAGTTGCTGCCGACACGGGGCTTTTGAGTGGCCCAATGGAATCTTTTGTGGGTGAGGGTAGGTGAGGTTACTTTTAGGTTGTGTTGTAGTGTTGGGCTGCTGCACGGTTGGGCCTTTTGGCTATTGGTTCTTTTCTATTTTTTTATCCAAATTTTCGAATGCTACAATCTTGGTACTTCATTGGAAATCTTGAACCGAAGAGAAATTAGTTCTCTTTTTTTTCTTTTCTTTTCAAGCTTTCGCTATGTATCTAATCCAAGGCTGGTACAATGAACATCAGATATTTATCCGAGACGACATCAACAAGTGGAAGGAAAAAAAACGATGATGCTTTGATTCTCTGTCACGTAGTGTCACGAGAGATTTGGACGATCGGATTGGTCTCTCGTCAGGTAGTGGCGGCACGGGAGCTCAGGAAGGTGATGGGTCTGTGTCACACAGTGGCGGGTTCTCGTCACGTAGTCGCATGAGGGCCGTGACGATATGCATGACTGGGTTCGTCCACTATATATCTAAGGATACGAAAGGGAACTCGTAGCTTGTAACCAGGAAAATATAGATATCCTTTCTATTAGAAATAATGAAAAAGAAAAATGAACAACTAATAAGTTTAAAGAGCGCACACATTTTATTCATTGTACGCCAGTATACTAACCTTTCGATCTGCATTTAGTAATTGATACAGAAACGTAACTGTTTCCATTAACAACTTTGCACAGAAAAGAAAACAAAATACAATTTTTTTCGGTCTGCTTTCTTCCCCACAAAATAACCCTGTTAATACACTAAGCGATACCAAAAGAAAAGATGAAAAATAACAAGAGTGGAAAGCTGAATTACAACAGTAGCATCTGCGTCAAACCTCGAGCATGGAGGAAGCTGAATGAGTAGAATAACCAGTACCAGATGTCGATGAAGAAGAATAAGTGTTATTATGATGAGCATAAGCTTTTGTCAGCTGTGGCAGCTCCGGCAGTTGCGCATCAAAGCTCAGTACACCAACCACTCGGCGGATCGAGGGTCGCAGCTTGTGGTCGGGATGCGCACACCAAAGCCCCACGACCATCAATAGTTCCATGAGCCGCTCGTCGAATTCGCCGTTCCTAAGCCGTCTGTCTACGGCAGCCAGACAACTCCCTTTCTCGTATAGATCCCTGACCCACCCTACTAAGCTTACTTTGCCCGGAAGCTGCGTGAAATCGATCGGTCTCCTTCCGCATGCGATCTCCAGAGCAATGATGCCGAAAGCATAGACATCTGACTCCTTGCTGGCTTTGCCTGTTTCTTCGTACTCAGGAGCCATGTAACCTCTAGTTCCGGCAAGAGCAGTCTTCTTTGCACTGTTGTCGTGATCAACTAACCTCGCCAGTCCAAAATCGCCGAGCTTGGGGGTGAAGTCCCCATCCAGCATCACGTTGCTCGGCTTCAGATCCCTGTGGACGACACATTGCTCCCATTCCTCGTGGAGATAGAACAACGCAGATGCCAACCCGACGGCGACTTTGTACCGCTCCGGCCACTGGAGCAGCGTTTCCCGATTGTAAAGGTGCGAGTCCAGGCTTCCATTGGCCACGTACTGGTAGACGAGCAAGAACTCTCCCTTCTCGTGACAGTAGCCGATGAGCTGCACGAGGTTGCGGTGCCGAAGCCGACTGACGACTGTGACCTCGGAGACGTACTCCTTCTTCCCTTGCATGGATTCTCTGGAGATCCTTTTGATGGCCACCTCCACCTTTGGATGGCCATTGAGGCCGGCCAGAACTCCGTAATAGACGGATCCGAAACCTCCCTTCCCAAGCTTCCTTTCATGGTCGAAATTCCTGGTTGCGCTGACCAATTCTTCATACTGGAAACTCTTTGGTCCCATCGCTCCGCTGTCAACAGAGAGTTCTTCGTCCTCCTCATTCTTTCTGGTCCTATGCCACCATATGGCGAAACACGATAAACCAACTCCACAAAAGAAGATTGAAACACCGAGGAAAGCATCCAAGAATAACCTTGCCAAGTTCTTCTTCGGGATTAGCGTCGAGGAGAAATTCCATGAAAGGATGGTATGTATTTCGAAGGAGGAACCTGTAGCAGCCGAGAACCCGACGGACACCACCTCCGGCAGGTAACGTCGCAAATCTATGTAAGTGGATGTGCTCCACCTACGCCTTGTTACTTGTGGATCATAATACAAGATGACGCTAAGATTCATGGTCCTAGCATTATAGATGACGGTTGCATATGCCGTGTCATTTCTCACTATTGAAAAATTATCCAGCAGCATATACGCTATGGACTTCTTGGAGAGGACGTCGATTCCTATGTGATGGCTCAGTGCATCCCCGGGGTCGAAGTAGTTGCGCCAGGTATCGAACTCCACTGCCACGACTCGGTTGACGTCGTTAATTTCGGTGTCGCCACTGAACAGCCCCAAGCCGCGCCCGTTGCTGGATTCGGGGGCTTTATTAGCAGGGTATGGCGCAAGGAAAAAAGCCAGCCCATCGCCTGGCTTTGAGGTAGCGGTTGGGATGACGAAGGAGAAGTGGGTGACGAAGTCAGTGAGATTGCCTGAAGCGGCGTCCCAGAGAGGCAGCGGATCCCTATACACAGCTCGACCATGGCTATTGGGGAAATACTGTGTCAATTGGATTCCCGGAGCGTTTGAGGATGGAATTACGGCGTTGCCGTCCAGTATTATGAACGTTTGAGCATTTGTAGTGTTGCCGAAGTCGGAGAAATTGAAGGAGAGCGAGCGTGCACGAGGCACTAGCCACAACAGCGGAACGAAGAGCAAGATCACCAAGGTGGTACTGCGCAGGCGCGGTGCTACTGTTACCAATGACGTACAAGAATCTGCCATGGCAAAGAGCTATTTGGGCTCACTTCGCGAATTAGTTGATCTGGTTAAAATATATAGATGGAAGGATCAAACTCCAAGAACAACATTTAAATTTTAACCCAATCAACAACATAATTGCTAGCGCAATTTTAATTTTAGAAAAAATAAAGTAAGATTGAGAGAACGCTCGTGTACTTTATTTTTTCCAATGGGGATAAGGGTCGAAGCCCGGGTACACTAAGGGCCCGTTTGGATGCCCTTTTATTGACCGGAATGAGCTCATTCCATTGTTTTTTGATCGACATCAGGAAAAATGTCAAAATGACTGTTTGGATGACATTTTGAGGAGAAAATGAAACTATGGAAAGTCACGCTTTCCTTAGGAAAAAAATCTTAGCTAAGATCTCTTTTTTTTTCCTGCGATGCCAAGTCTGTTTCTTTCCTTTCTTCATTTTTTCGCCAACAAGAGGAGACATCGTGCTCGGTTGGACGGCGAAGAGGCAGGTGGACAAAAAGTGAGAGACGTGCTCCGGGTAGTAGCGAAGAAGCCGACGGACAAAGCTGTCTTTGCTCGGCACAACGACGAAGAAGCGGACCAAAAAAGATGAAGCGCATCACAGAGGTGGACAATGACGAACAAACAAGGGGGCAGAGATCGGACGTCAGGAGTGCGGCTGTAAAGTGGATGAATAAAACATTGGTTCCTTTATGAATAAAGTCGAAGATATTACTACTCGAGAATTTTCTTAAAAATGAAAAGTGCATTCCTTATGAAATTTTAAAAATTTGAATATATTTCGTTCATAGCCAAACAGGCCCTAAGTAATTAAACTAAATGATGAAATGTTGGATAAGGGTGCCCCGATGATGTCACCAAAAATGATGCTTTCAAGCAATGTTATTAAAACTGGACCGGACCGGCCGGTTCAACCGGTTCAACCGCGAACTGGCCAGTGATCCGGTCCGATTAGGCCTTTAAAACCGTTTTGGCATTGAATCGGGCAAAATCGATTGAACCGGGCTGGTTGAATTGGTTCAATCTGGTTCAATGCAGATTTTAAAAAAAAAATTAAAAAAATGATAAAAATAGGAAAGTTAAATGAGAAAAAAGGAAAGAAATATAAGAAAATTTAAAGAGGAGGGAATATCATATGTATACAATTAAATAGGAATTAAAATAAAAAAGGTAAGTATTTGAAATTGAATAATATTAGAATAGAAACTTATTAAAGGGCATAAAATAAAGGAAATAAAAAGGAAAGTGTTAAACAAAAAAAGAAATAAAAATAATTTAAGATAAAATTTATTAACATAACATCTATCATCATTAAATAGTAGATATTAAATTATTAATAATCTATTTATATTATCATTATAAAACTTTTAATTAATAAAAATTATGTTATATTATTTTTTAATATTTTTAATAAGCCATTAGTATAATATTCATATACTATATCATATAACTTATACTATATTTTTATAATTATTATAAATAATATCATTTTAATAAAATCCAATTCCATCCGGTCGAACCCGGTCCGACCGATCCAACCGCGACATGAGTCCGATCCGGTCGCCGGTCCGGTTCTGAAAATATTGCTTTCAAGGGATGCCGGGGAAGGTGAGCAGGACCATTTCCCGGTGTGGCATGAGCGCTTTCTTCACGAGCCAGTCGACCGCCTGATTAGCAATGTGTGGCACATGCAGGAGAATTGTGTCCCATTTGCGAGCCAGGAGCCGATGAATTTCTTCGACTAACTCAGCAATGTGGGGGGATGCGGTCATGTGGTTGAGAGCAAGTTGTATTGCTGTGATAGAGTCGGATTCGACGATTGCATGTCCGATATTGCTATTTTAGAGCGTGAGCAGATCTCTGCGGATGGCAGAGAGCTCCGCGACAATGGTTGTGCCAGGCCCAGGTGATCTAGGAAACCAGAGAGGCATTGCCTAAATTGGTCACGGATGATGCCACCGCAGCCGCTAAGAGAGCCAGAGGATGAGGCAGCACCATCGATGTTACACTTAAGCCAGCCCGCTGGTGGCACGCCAGGGTGGAGAAAGGGGTGGAGAGAGTGATTTTGCCAGCAGGGTCAATTGGCGGCATAGTTTGATTAAAGATGAAAGCATTGTGCCACTTCCACATGAGCCAACATGTCATGCCAAAGATAGTTGGCCAGTTGGTTCCCCAGGACTCACAAGTTGGGCCTGGAAATTGAAAGAGAGCCAGTTAATAAGGGAGCTAGAGAAAAAAGTGGGAGTAAGGGAGCAGGGGATTAGTCTCCTGTAGATATGAGAGACTTGTGGGCAATCCCTCACGGCGTGGAGGGTGGTCTGGCTAGCACGGTTGCATCTGACACAGATGTCCGAAGGAGAGAAATCTCTGTGCTGTTGCTAGACGTTGGTTAAGATTCTATCGTGCCCCACAGTCTAGAGGAATACCCGGATTCTCTGCGGCCCATTCCAGCGCCAAATCGCCTTCCAGAGGGGGTTTCTAGCGCTAGGTTGACCAACGGTGAGGTGTTGATAGGTCGAGCAAATGGAGTATATGCCGTCAGGTTCTGCTGGCCAGTACAAATGGTTTGGTCCCCTCTCCGGCCCGGGAGGAGTAGAGGCCACAATATGGAGTAGAGACTGTGCCGAGAGAAATTGCTGGATAGGGAGGAGGGACCAACAACCAAGGTGATCAACCATGTCTCCCACTTTGAAGTTCAGGAGGTGGGGCAGAGGTAGCAGTGGTTAGTAGCGCGGCGCCGGAGGGGAGCCAGCTATCCATCCAGAAGGAGACAAACGAGTCATCACCGATCTTCCAACGCCCGACCTGGACTAAGGGTTCCTAGGAGCGACAGATGGCTTTCCAGAGCCAAGAGTTTGAGGAGGAAGCTTGAAGCTGTTGCCGGCTGTTTATTCTGCTGGGGACCCTCACCCAGAGAAGATTCTGTTAGATGGAAAGGGCCCAACTGAGCTTGCCAAGGAGAGCGTCGTTGAGCTCCGGAAGGCGGCGGATGTTGAGGCCGCCCATGTCCCTGGGTCGTGTGATAGATGCCCAGTTGATCAAGTGCACACGCCTTTGTGCAGAGGTGTGGCCCCAGATAAAGTTCCTAGTCAGGCGCTAGATTTTGTTGCATGTGGATCGCGGGATCCGAGTGGTGTGCATGGCATAGGACATCGTGGAACCTGTCCAACCATCAATTCTGGCTCGCACTTTGTTGACGATATGGTTGAAACAGTTCTTTGTTACGCACCCATGTATGACGGGGACCCCAAGATAGCGGCTGATGGAGGTGGCTCCTTGGAAGGAGCTGATGCCAGTGATTCGGGAGGGACTCGCCTAGAGAAGAAGATCACGAATTTTGCAAGATTGATTGCACAGAAAGTATCCAGGATGGACATTATGGTTCCCATTTGGTTGACACTAGCCTCAGTGAAGAGGAGGATGTCATCCGCGAACATAAGGTGCGATATAGGTGAACCTGTGATGCATGCAAAATATAACATATATTTAGTCATACATTTAATCTCATTTCGAATCATTTTCTAATAGCATGCATCATTTTATAAGCTTATTTTCATTAATTTTATAAAAAATGAAAATCTATCCAAATGTTTTATTTTATTGTGTAGAAAGTAAGAAAATTGATTTACGAAGCCAACAGAGAAAGTCGCGCTCAAATCAGAGTTAAAACAAAGTCAGAAAGTGGAAAAGTAATGCTAAAAATGTGTTGTGACGGGCCGTGACGAGATTTTAAGGGGCCGTGAAACATAGCTGTAAATGCTTATTGAGTAAACCATCCCCTCTCGCCTTATCTATTTATCATTATCTCACAAACATTCTTGGCCTTAATGAATTAGTCTGTCTCCCTAGGAAACATTGTTCCTTTTCAGATAAATACATTATCCCTTAGTCATCTTCTATATGCTGACAACTTACTAGTCTACATTCGCGCCACAAAGGCAAACTGCAGACACCTCAAGCAGATCTTTAACATATGTAATTTTCTTACTAAATAAAGTATGAACCTTGCCAAATCGGCTCTTTACCTACCTGAATGCATGTCCCCCTCTCCTCTTGGCTTGGAATATCCTTGAATTCCTACCCCTTTACTTATTTTGGTGCCCCCATTTTTAATAAATTTATCACTTCTAAAGATAAAAAAATTATCGTTAATCGTATAGCCCCCGACTCACCGGCTGGCATCGACTCCGAGTCACCTTGATAAAATCCACCTTATCATTCATGCCAACCTTCTATTTGGGTTCCACCTACCTATTAATTGGTACACTTGCTACGTGCTTCCTCTAGACCCTGGCAGCGGCAGGCGGCGAGCGGCGGGTGGCAGGCGGCGAGCGGTAGGCGGCGAGCGGCAGGCTCGAGGGCTCTCACCTCGTCCTTTGGTCTACTGTCTTCCTCCCCCCATCAAGGTTGGCTCGCTATTCATAGCTATCTCCTAGCCCATAGGATTCTCAGTCTTCTTAACCCTGCTAACTCCCCTTGGAATCACCTCATAGCTTCAAAGTATTCTCCGCTTCATTTGTGGGAACCCTCTTCACCTCCTGGCTACACGTGGTCTGGCATCTTATATTAGATGTTATCCTCGACCTTCGTACGAGCTTCATGAAATCTATTGGCTCTAGTACTACCCCACTTTCATAAACATTGATATCAATTCTTTTACTGTCTCGGATTTGATTACTAACAATCAATGGGATATCCCTTCTCTCCTCCATTTTTTATCAAACGCTTTGTGATATGACTTGTGGCATTTATATTTCGGTGATGCTTGAGATGATGTGTGAATTTGGGTGACCGACGAACATGGACTCCCTACTGCTACTACCGTGTATAAATTCATTAGCAATCAGGCTTTGCCGATGCGTCCTACTAGGCCGCTCTGAACCAAGATTTGGCCCATTCATGTTGCCCCAAAATACATTTTTTTTTGTGAAAACTTTTCCATGGCCGCTTGCCTACTCTAGATCTTATACATCACTTTGACTCGGTTGATCCTCCTTCTGTGGCCATGCCCCGAAAATAAATACACATCTTTTTTTTTTCTCATCCCATTTCTCAACAGATTTGGAACCTCTTTCAGCAACGTATGCATTATACTTTTCAAGTTTTTGTCTCTCAGCCCTCTGACAGGAGGGAGCAAATTTGGGTCAGCAATCTTGTAAACTCTTTTGTTTGTCTATCTTTTCTTTGTGTCTTTGGGGCATTTGGAACATGCAGAATGATATTCATTTTCAGTCCAAGCGTTCTCATTCTAGCACTTTTCTTTTTGTAGGGGCTGGGCACAGTAATTTTCTTTACAGTCCGAGGCTTGGGCTGCGATGTTGTGCTGAGTGAAGGATATCTCACATCTATATCCAGATGGATTCACAACTTCTGATCCGCATTATCTCCCTTGCGCTCCCCTTATGTAATCTTACGCCTACGAATATTGTATTTTGCTCTATTGGTCGTCAGCATGGTGGTATTTTTGGACGATAGCCCTCCTCCGGGCCTCGCCCAATTTTTGTACATTAACTCTACCCTTTTAACGCAACGAATGGTCAGGCTTTTTTAAAATAAAATATATAACCGTTCATATGATTGTAAAGATGATTCTACGTCCGTGACTGTCACTTAAAAAAAAATTATTGAAGACGATGAATAATTTTATTTTTATTTAATATAAAAAGTGGTAATTATGTCACCATTATCCTTTTCTAAAGAGAGACTGGAATTAAGAAAACTAATCAATTAATCAGGTCAATGGAGAAAAGATGCTTAAAAGTGACATCCGCCGTTCACGTAACAGGCAATTAATCAAGTTCTCGAGCAGCTCAGGTGCATGCTCATCCATGGCGTCGCCGCGGATACCTCCAGCACAGACGTACTTGCTTTCCGTCGCCACGCTAATTTCCATCCTTCTGATACCGCTGCCTTCTTCTGTCAGCTCGCTTTCCTTCAGTTATTCGGACTTCAACAGCAGCGGCAGGATATCCGCCGTCAACAACAACATCATCTTGCTCGGCGACGCCTCGTTTGGGGAAGGAGGCAGCATCGAGCTGACCAAGAAGCAGATTCCCTTGGATCAGAATGAAACCACCGGACGAGCTGTATACAAGCAGCCGCTGCAGCTGTGGGACAAGGCGTCAGGTAACCTCACGGACTTCGTCACCCATTTCTCTTTCAAGATCTCGAATGCCTCCAGCGGAAACAGCACTGCTCGTGGGAGCGGAATGGCGTTCTTTCTCGCGCCATTCCCGGCCGATAAGATCCTTCCCAATTCAGGAGGCCATTATTTGGGTCTGTTCAACGACTCCGCTGATCAATTCGTCGCGGTCGAATTCGATAGCTACGATGACCCCTATGATCGGCCCTCAAATGATAGTCACGTAGGAATCGACGTTGATTCAGTGTTGTCCGTCGTTAGGGTGCCACTGGGCATAGACATCGTCAGGAACAGCACAGCTCATGTGTCCATTGGATACAATGCTGGTAGTAAGAATCTAAGCGTCATGTTGAACTATGAACCGCAACCACAAGCTAACGGCAGTCAAATTGGTGATTGGACCTTATCATATACTATCGATTTGCGAGATTACCTGCCGGAGATGGTCGCCGTCGGTTTCTCAGGTTCCACCCTTAATTACACGGTACGAGGTGCCGAATCGCACACCATTCTTTCTTGGGATTTCTACTCGACCCTTGATCTGAAGGTACACAGGACTGCTGCCATCGATCGTAGTACACGTAGAAGCTCCATGAGGTTGCTTTTGGAGGTTTTCCTGGGAATGATAGTATTTGCCTGCGGTGTCGGTTTGCCATGGTTTGCATTATGGTACCAGAAGATGCGACGCAAAAGGAAGGAAGATTCCCTTGCAGCTGATCGTCTAGAGCTATCCGACGACGACGGCATCTTTGACAACGGAGGCAGGGGACCTAAGAGGTTTCGGTACGATGAATTGGCCGCTGCCACCAGCAATTTCGCAGACCAAAGAAAGCTTGGGCAGGGTGGTTTTGGATCCGTCTACCTGGGTGTTCTTCCCGGCAAGAACAGTAGTCAGGTGGCCATCAAGAGGATCTCTAGACGTTCCACGCAAGGGAAGAAAGAGTACATGTCGGAAGTCAGCATCATCAGCCGTCTACGGCACCGCAACCTGGTGCAGCTCATCGGGTACTGCCACGAGAGGGGGGAGTTCTTGCTTGTCTACCAGTACATGCCCAACCGAAGCCTGGACTCCCACCTCTACAGCAACGAAAGGATCCTTTGTTGGCCGGAGCGCTACAAGATCAGCATCGGCTTAGCTTCGGCGCTGCTGTATCTCCACGAGGAATGGGAGCAGTGCGTCGTCCACCGAGATCTAAAACCCAGCAACGTGATACTGGACTCCGACTTTACTCCCAAGCTCGGCGACTTTGGACTGGCAAGGCTCGTGGATCATGACAACAATGCCAAGACGACGATTCTTGCCGGGACCAGAGGCTACATGGCACCGGAGTACGAAGAAACTGGCAAGGCTAGCAAAGAGTCGGATGTCTACAGCTTCGGAGTCGTCCTGCTAGAGATCGCCTGTGGAAGGAAGCCAATCGATTTCACGGAGCTGCAGGATGGAAAAGTTAACTTGGTAGGGTGGGTCAGGGACCTACACACCCAAGGGACGTGTCTGTCCGCTGCAGACCGCCGGCTAAACGGGGATTTCAACGAGCAACTCATGGAACGGTTGATGGTGGTCGGACTTTGGTGCGCCCACCCGGACAGCGAGCTGCGACCGACCATAAGGCGCGCAATTGGTGTTCTGAGCTTTGACGCTCCCTTGCCGGATCTGACGTTGCTGCCGCCGATCAGAAGAGCATCTGCACAACATCGCACTACTTCATTAACGTCGGCCAACAACTTGTCCAGTTCCCTGACGTTGCCTCGCTAGATGTTTGTTTCGTTGTTTGCTAAATTTGGCCTCCTTGATTTGCCACTGCCGGACGTGTTGTCCTCACAATAAGGGGTAATTGTTTTTGTACCGAAATAAAAATAGAGTAATTGTTGTAGTTTGCATTCTGTAATATTTGTAGTTAGTAATTCAGATGGACCGATTAGTATACTAATAATGCTGTCAATTTTTTCCTTTCGTAAGATTGTCATCCTAATATTAATCACCGAGCACTCCGGCCAACGATTCGGAATGATGAGTGAGCAAAGAAAAATTCCTTATTCGAGTGCATGATGTTTTGCATGCGAACTTTGAGGAAATTAATTAAGTGAAATCTTCGAACGTGCTGGGGAATTACGTGCCTTCGGCTATTGCGAAATGATATGAAATGTTAGTTTACAGTGGAAAAAAAATCAACCTAAAATAAACTAAAAAAATTAATAAAGAAAAATCTTTAATAGATTTATGGTAAAGGTTAAAAGTTTGTTCTAATAGATTTAATAGCTATAAATGAGTTTTAATACAAAATCTTATCCAGTTTGTTCTAATAAGAGAGGGTTTCAGATTTTTTCATCGAACTTGTCAGGTTGCAGACAAATTTACTTTACGTTATGCTTTGCGGTTTTGTATCAATGAGTTTTTTTTTCTTTGCTTCTAAGTGAAATAGATCAAGGGAATTTTGATATCGTCGTAAAAGAAAATAGTTCTTCCGATATACCTTGATGAATATGTTGGGTCAAACTTTTAATGCTTTACATAATTATATTTTGATGATACAAATTTCGAAAGATTAAAGTTAGATGCTAAAAAGTTAAAGTAAAATGAATAATTTTATGCACTACATTTTGATTAAATAATTAATTATGATCTTGTTAGATTATGGATGGAAGATGAATATCAAAATTGTAAAAAAATTTTGTTACTTATCCATAGAATTCAAGATTACTTAATTTGGATAACTGAGCAGAAAGTTATAATCAAAAGAATACAGATCGGTCAACTTGCCGGTCGAAGCAAAGAAAGCCGATCGAGACAATATCGGTCGACTGACAAATACTGAGCATGCCCGGATGATGTCGAGCCGATACCGATCGATAATCCGATCGATCGACCAACTACGGTAACTGAGCAAATGAGTGCAATAGTCATATAGACCGATCGATCGGTCCATTAATGCAGTCGACCGATCAACTGCGGTCAATGAAAAAATCAACGCAATGATCATATAGACCGGTCAACCGATCCATTAATGCGGTCGACCGGTCCATAATTCAAATGAACAGTAACAGTCAAATTTGAAGGACAAATTTGTGGAACAATTCTTAGACGAATTTTTCACATACTAGAGCTTATAAAAGGAGTGCCAAAGCTAGAAGCAAAGGCACTCCTATCCAAGCATTGAAGCAAAATTTTAAAAAATAAAAAAAATCATTTCTCTTGAAGTTATCATTTAAAGCTTTCTCTATTTCTCTCTTCTCTTTTTATGAGTGTTCTATTATAAAAAAGAGAAACCATTGTTCAGAAAGATAGAAAGAGCTCCTGTGTAAAAGAAGTTCTAAATCTTACCTTTTGAGTGAGAGAAAATATTAGCTTCCTAGGATGAGAGGTTGCCTCGCCTCTCGAAGCGGATAAAAGGTGGTTGTGTAAAAGGCTTTTTTCCTTGCTCCATTTGGAACAAAGAAAGAGCTTAGTGAAATCTTCGACGATCTCAAGGTAGAAAAGTCGGAGCGAGAAAGTAGATCAAGGTGTGGCCGAACCTCGTCAACAACCACCCGTGTTTATTATTTTTTATTTCTCTCACTTTCTCTTCCTCTCATATTATGTTTATAATTTGAATTGCAAAAATTTCGATGATTTTTATGAAGTCGATATTTTCGGATTGAACACCAATTACCCCCCTCTTAGTTCCCTTTGGGATCTTACAATAGGTATTAGAGCATGTTGCTCTTGTTTTGATTTTTTTAATCATCTTATTTTTTAGATCTAATCGTTTTAAGATTCAATCGTCTTGTGTTAACATTTAACTATCTTAAGAGCTATGGCATCAAGTGAATTTAGTTTTGACGAAGGACAATCAATTAGTCGTCCTCCTCTTTTAAATGCATCAAATTTTGCATATTAAAAAATTAGAATTCAAGTTTATATATGTTCTATTGATATAAACATATGGAATATTGTTGAAAAAGACTATTATTTACATGAAAAATTATCTTCAGAACATGATGAAAGATAGAAAATTAAAGAGGAAAATGAAAAATTACTACATGAGATTGAAAAACTAAAAGAAAAAAAGGATACATGTTTTATAGAAAATGAAAATTTCAAAAATGAAATTGAAACTTTGAAAATTACATATGTATGTGAAATTGTAAAATTAGTATGTTCATTAGAAAAAACTAAAATAAGAAAATGCCTCTTTGAAAAATACACGAAATAACAATGAGACTATTTCTCATATAACGAAAAATAATCTTAGGAATTATTTTGCACATTAAAATTCTTATTGAAAATCCAATCATTCATATAATAGAAAATCACATCTCAAATGATTTACATGTGGATTTTATGGTCATTATGCATATCAATGTACAATAAAAAATCATCACAACATGACATGATTTGAATTATGAAAGGAACATTGTCTAACAAAATAGGACCCGAAGAAGTTTGTGTACCAAAAATTACTTGATTATCTTTCAGGTATGCTTCACATGTAAAGTAAAGAACAAATGAAAACTAAAATGTGAAGATACAAAGGTTATGGTAAAAAGTATCATTGGTTATACTCGTATATTTTATGGTTCTTAAGTGTTAAGCCTATTTTTTTATTTTACTCAAAATTTTAAAATTAATATTTTTTTAAAAGAAAAGAAAGAAACAAAAGAAAATTGATCATAGTGATAAGAGGAGAATGTTAACATTTTCAACCTTATTTTAACATATCATTGTTGTATCAAAGTTTTATGCAAAATTTTGATTCTTAATATATTTTTTTGTGACTTTCATAAATTAATTTTCATTATAAAATAATCATAAATTTAGAGGGAGTTATCTTTATGATGTAATACTTTACATGTCTATTATATGAAAAAAGGGAAAGAATATTTTTTTTTGAAAATATGATTAAAGATGACTTACATATGGTTTCTTATATGCTTCATATACAAATTATTCTTTTTAATGAAACAAAATGAGAAGAAATATAGGAGAAATATGATCTAAATATAACCTTATATGAAGAGTACTTTACAATTAACATTTATGAGAATATTTATCATTATAAGGAAAGATAAGTGTTAGGATGAGTAAAATTAATTTTACAAGAATTTTATAAACTTTTTCAACTTTTTTGCAACTTATATATTTTTTATATTTCTCGGTTTGTCTTTATAAAAAAGGGAGAGATTGCTAGGTCAAAATTTTAATGCTTTACATAATTATATTTTGATGATACAAACCTCGAAAGGTTAAAGTTAGATGTTAAAAAAGTTTAAGTAAAATGGATAAATTTATACACTACACTTTGATTAAATAATTGACTATGATCTTGTTAGATTATGGATGGAAGATGAATATCAAAGTTGTAAAAAATCCTATTAGCTATCTATAGAATTTAAGATTATCTAATTTGGATAACTAAGCAAAAAGTTATGATCAAAAGAGTGCAAGTCAATCAACTTGCTGGTCAAAGCAAAAAAGGTCAATCGAGACAATATCGGTCGACCGAATGAAGATGCCGGTCAACGGACAAATACTGAGCCTGCCTTGGATGAAGTCGAGCCGATATCGATCGATAGTTCGATCGACTGACCAGCTATGATAACTAAGCAAATGAGCGCAATGGTCATATAGACCGATCGACCGGACTATTAATGCGGTCAACCAATCAGCTGCGGTCAATGAAGAAATCAGCGCAAAGATCATATAGACCGGTCGATACGTCCATTAATCTTCTCAACCAATCAGCTGCGGTCAATGAAGAAATCAGTGCAACGATCATATAGACCAGTCGATCGGTCCATTAATGTGGTCGATTGGTCCACGACTCAAATGAATAGTAACGATCAAATTTGAAGGACAAATTTGTGGAACAATTCCTGGACAAATTTTTCACATAATAGAGTTTATAAAAAGAGTGTCAAAGCTAGAAGCAAAGACACCCCTATCCAATCATTGAAGCAAAACTTCAAGAAATCAAAAGAAGAGCATTTCTCTTAAAGTTATCATTTAGAGCTTTTTTTGTTTCTCTCTTCTCTTTTTGTGAGTGCTCTATTGTAAAAGAGAGAAATCATTGTTCAGAAAAATAGAGAGAGCTCCTGTGTAAAAGATGTTCTAAATCTTACCTTTTGAGTAAGAGAAAAGATTAACTTTCTAGGAGGAGAGGTTGTCTTGCCTCTCGAAGCGGATAAAAGGTGGTTATGTAAAGGGCTTTCTTCCTTGCTCCATTTGGTACAAAGGAAATGTTTGATGAAATCTTCGACGGTCTCGAGGTCAAGAAGTCGGAGCGGGAACGTAGGCTAAGGTATGGCAGAACCTTGTCAACAACCACCCATGTTCATTGTGTTTGATTTCTCTCTCTCACTCCCTCTCATATTGTGTTTATAATTTGAATTGCAAAGATTTTAAGAATTGATTTTAAGCTTCCACGATGATTTTTGTGAAATCGATATTTTCAATTCCCCTTCGAGCGCATTGGACTAGACGATATCAGCACAGAAGGACGTGCTCACCGCGCCCTAATAGGTGCTTGTTGAAGTGCTCGTGGTGCTCCGGCACGAGGCCCTTCACTGACGGCATGACAGCCAGCGGGTAGCCGCAGGCGTCGGCCAGCTCCATGAATGCCTTCACAACCTTGGCGATGCGGAGCTTGGGGCCGCCCACCAGCACCGACTTCACGGCTTGTTGAGGAACTCTGCTGTCGCTTCAACAATGCATTCCAAATCCATTTGGTTGCTTAATCTAATCATTCATCAAAAAGAAAAAAAAAGTAAACTTTAGCTTATTAGAAGAACAATGCCAAGGAAAATTATTTGAAACAACATAGCACGATCGTATTATTACTTGGGAGCAATGTAGAAGGGGACGAGATCGTTGCTGGAGGTGGGATGGGGAATGGCCGCGAGATTGCAGCGGACGCTGATGTAGATGGGCTTGCTATCCTTGAGCGCCGTCAAGATCGCCGTGTCGATGAGCTCATGTGCATCGTCGAGGTTGTTCACCACGGCTGTGCATTCGATTCAGAAGGATCAATGCTCCCAAGATCATAGTTTTGAGCTGAAACTTCTTGCAAATTTTGATCTCAATGCTATGAAACATCGACAAATGATGGTAGGTCTGGAATCAGTGAAGCTTCTGGGTGAAGTCCGGGAGGCCGATGATGTGGTGGAGGATGCGATTGGTGCCGTAGTCATTGGAGTTGGGCCTGCCCGCGATGCAGATCATGGGGAGGTTCTCGCTGTACGCACTGGCAATCGCGTTGAGCATGCTAAGTTCGTCGACGGTGAGGTGACGACGCAGGCGCCGGCGCCACGGCTACGGGCGTAACCGTCGGCCGCGTACCTAGCGTTGAGCTTGTTGCAGCACCCGATGAGGTTGAGCCCGGGCTCGGCGATGAGGTGGTCGAGGAGGGTGAGGTTGAAGTTGCCGGGCACTGAGAAGACGTCATGGACGTCGATCTGCACGAGGCGCCGAGTGATGTGGCACCCCAGCCTGGCCTCCGTTCCTGCGGCCGACGCCAGGGTGGCGATGGCTTGGCATGACGCCTAGGGGGGATTCCCGATGGACCCATTTTTTATAATATATTATTATATTTTTTTAGTATTAGATGAAATGAAGGAAGGGCAATTTGGTCATTTTATAAATAAAAAAATAAAAATTAATGGAAAAGTTAACAGAAATTGACGGATGGACTTAAGTGAAAAAGATGATATAGTTCAGGGGGAGTTAGCGGAATATTCGAAAGACGTGGATAGACGGGAAAAAGTTCATAGTTCAGGGGGGTCAGCGAAAAAACCCTTCATATTAATATAAAGAACTAGGTCCTACCATTCCCGCCCTCTTCAAAATAGCCTTATCCTCAAGGCTATGCAAAAATATATGAGAGAACTTTTCTTTTCGATGCTTGATCATATGAAGTATCTTAATAACTTGAATAAAATAAATATCCTTCTTGAGAATGTAGCTTTCGTATAAACGTTCCTTTTCCTAGTGGGAAAAAAATTACAACAACTATAGTAATGGGCCGTCGAGCTTTCACTTTCCGTCGAAGATCAGGGAGAAGTCCAACAAAAATTTCCACCAATCGACGTTTGTTCCAATTTTTAATATGACTTGACAATAATTCAAAGCGAGTCTCATACTCCTCGACGATACTTAATTGTTGAATATTTGCTAGCTCATCTTTTATGTGATTTCCCTTGTTTACTTATTGATATTTGTTTTCATCTTTGAATACTTGTAAAATTCGTTGGAATCTTACTTCGATTTGAGTTAAACGGTCGACTAATGTTAAGAACTCTGATGTAGATAAATCTTGAGAAGCCATAAAATTTTTCTACACATATTAGATTAAAGGATTAAACTATTAATAAAATATATAATGAGTTAGTGATAGGGGTTGGTTGATAGTAGTCAGCAACGATGATGGTGATGTAGTGGTAGCAGCGGATGTGATAGATGATAGGGGAAGACAACCATAACTAAATTATTGATTCAACCAAAAACTTGAGATATCACAATTGTCTGAAAAAGATCAATAGGTTCCTAGTCTAATTAGAATCCTAATTAGATCACTTTGAGGGGATAAACCTTCAATAGACCACTTCGAGGGGGTAAGCCTCCAAGATACTTGTTCTAAGTAATTATCAAAGAAGATTATATTTTCATATATCATTAAAAAGAGTTCCAAAGGTCTCTATTTATAGGGTAAGCCCAAACAAGTGCTAATAGATATGGAAATAAAAGGAAAATAGTGCTAATCAAAATAGGAAGTAAATAGTTAATCCTAATTAAAGAAAAAATAACTATTCATATTAATATGAGGAACTAGGTTCCTATCAAAACTTTTAACACAACTAGTAAATATTCAAAAGTAGAAATATGAGTCGAACATGTCATCTAGTAGTTATAAACAATGCTGAACTAGTGTTTAGGATGCCCTAATGAAAAGAGTAGCCACATTTTCTAGTACATATAAAATTGAAGTGTATGCATTGATATCAAAATTTGTGGTGCGAAGGTGTAAAGTGCAGAATATCGTAAAGTACAATAACCTAGAGTGAGAATCATGTGATACAAGGGTAAATTAATCTAAAGGTTCCAAATGCCCCCATTGATAAAAGTAATCTCACTCGACGTAAAGTTCCAAAATCAATTTTGAGAATTATAATTCCTCATTACAAATCAAGTCTGCAAGTGCGCAATATCGCAATAGTTCATAAGATTCGATGCAAAATTAAAAGTTTACACTTAATTAAAATCATTTTGAAAGAAAAGATAAATCTAGGGATGTTGTTTAAAGTAGTAAAGTAAAATGCTACTAAACTAGAACTTTAAGTAAATGAAGTTATAGTATTTTTTATGATTTTTTAATGCAAAATAGAAAATAAGACAAAAACATGAAAAATAACATATGAACGAGAAGTAGTAGATATAACACAAGGGCTTTGGAATTGCTTCACGATGTTTGTTTCTAAAACAGATGAAAATCCCAAAAGATGACAATATATGTTCCAATCATGGATGACCCCGCTTTCGCAGCGATCATCTACTAAAGCCAAATCACTCTCGTGCTTGCTGGCTAAGGAATTTTACATAGTTGAAAACACCACTAAGAATGTATCAATCACGTTGTCACAATTTCTAGGTGTCAACCCCTGTAACGCCCAACTCCCCATTAAGCACCCCAAGGGGTGAAACCGTGAAACCATTCGTTCAATGCAAATCTTCAACGAGAATCCAATGTTAAAAAAAATAAACTAACTTCTGAATTTTCCAAAACATTTGGCATGATATATGCGTAAATTTGTCCATGTGTATCATTGGAAGATTTATCTATATCCATCATATACAATTCGTATAGTTTAATGTGCATCATTGGAAGATTATAAATAACCAAATAATATGGAACTCAAGCCCAAAACACCGAATCATATTAAAGCCTCAAAACTTTACAAAAATATTATAAGAGCAAAAAGGATCAAATGCTTGTCAAATACATTAAGGGTCTCAAGCCCTTATCCAACTCTATGATAGGGTCTTGTTCATATCAACAAATCAACTTATATACACAACAATTCATGGATCATAGTCCAAAACCATGATAGTCAAATTACAAATAATAAGTATCAAAATCATAATACAGAGTTAGATACACTCCTCGCGAAATCTCACACACTTTTCTTTTTTTTAATTATTGTTGATTTCCAATCAAGCGAAGTATATCTATTTCTTTCCTATAAACATTAAAACAAAAAAAGGGTGAGCATGGATTAAGCTCACTGAGTTAACTGACTACCTCAAACATTTTAAACATATTACGAAAAACTAACATCTTTTATCTCCAAACAAATGTCAATCATTTCATTCATTAATTGACAACATAGTCAAACAATGTTCATGCAAATGAATGCTATGAGTGCATATGAATGGTAAAAATAATAAATATATAATATAATTAGGAAATCATCTTCAAATATGGATATCGATCACTCAATGGAGTATTCAGTGTCACCTTTCGTATCTATTGACACATGATGATTGTTTTAATTCCATCCTTTGTATCCGCTACTCTTCGTATTCTAATGCAAAGCTTGTTATCTTATCTTTCAATCACTCATGTAACATTCCTCACTAACGTGTGATATTATTCGCTTTGGACCTAAGCCCGCACGATTTTCTCAAAATGCATCACACCTAGTGAAGGACATGTTCTCATATATACGCAGCATCTTCTCCGTGACTTATGCATGTGGGACTAATCCAAGGCATGCCTCATGCACCCTTCCCCCTTAGTGTACTCAACGTCCTCGTTGAGTGATCGCATCCCACCATGCATAGAGGCTCACGCGAAGTGACTCTGATACTATATGTAACATTTTCCACTAGCGTGTGATATTGTCCGCTTCGGACCTAAGCCTATACGATTTTCACAAAACGCGTCACACCTAGTGAAGAACATGTTTTCATATATATCCAACATCTCTCCGTAACTTATGCATATGAGACCAATCCAAGACATGCCTCATGCACCACTGTCATGACCCCAAATTAAACCTTAGTTTAATTCAGAATTCGCGATTCATTACGGATGATCAAATAAAATTAATAAAAGATTGCAAAAATATGATGTAATTCTTTTTATATAACATAAGGAATAAAATGAAAATATATCATTAAACAAATTACACTATATGATGATCATTTCAGAGCAAATCAATTTCCTTAAGTTTTACATTTCACAAAATAATTTTGTCTTCTTACAACATATAAAATATTACATATGCATTACGTATAACCAAATCTCTCGACGTCCTAATAGAAGAATATGAGGGACTCAAATCTTCCCATCTTATCACGAACTCTTCAAATACTATCATCTCGCATGATTCCTAAGAATTATTTGAAAAATGTTGGAAATAACAAAGTGAGCTAAAATAGTTCAGTAAATTGATAATTCATAGCCTATGTGTTACAACTAATCAACTCGGAGTGACATGAAAAAACGTGCAATAATCATAATAGCAAAATAGGTATTTTCATATATTTGATAATTACATATATAACAAACTAATTAGAAGCACCACATTCAACCTGCAATCAATATCATATATGTCATATCAAAGATATGCATGCAAATGCAACACTCTCATATGAATGCACAGATCACCAACTGACCAGTGATCGGTAGGTGGACTCTAGAGGTGGCTTCCATCGTAATCAACGATGAACACAACTCCATTCTACCTCATCTCTTTCGGGTAACTGATCATATAGCGATAGGTGGACTCTAGAGGTAGCTCACATTGCGACTACTCACAATGTGGCACTTAGCTCTGCATAGCACTTAACTCTAGCCTATTTCATCTCATTCAGGGCATAGATCATATAGCGATAGGTGGACTCTAGAGGTGACCCCTACGGATTCTAAAGGTGGCCCCCATCGCGACTACTCACGATGTGAAATTTAGCTTCGCATGGCGCTTAGCTCCAGCCTATCTCATCCCATTATTGGGGAACAAATGATGGATTGGATTAGAGGTGGCTCCCATCATGATCAGCGATGTAGCACTTAGTTTCAACAATCATATATGCAAATGAAGACAGATATCGATGCATGATTCATCACATAACAATCATATCTCGAATAACATAAGATGAATCATACTCATTCAAATAGAATAGGATTGCATCCTATAAATTCGACCCATAACATTTCACATATGCTTTTCCAATGAACCATCAATTGATCAATCATTCAAAATATAATTTTCATATAAACTTGTCGATATATGAATTTAATGCATATACCAATCAATGTCACACCGAATTCAAAAGAGGTGAACACATAGAATAGGAGAAACCAACTTATCTGAGAGGAGCGATAACGAAAAGCTTTTCCTTTTTCTTAACTATTTTTCTAATCCTTATAACGTTCTTATCAATAGTATGGTGTGCAAACCAACATATCCTACTTGGACGCAAAATACCTCTCATGCCTTTAGTTCTATAACTTAATTAATTGGTCAATCATAAATGTTCATCTTGTAGCTTGATAGATTGCATACCTTATGATATAAAATTCATATATCTTAATATAAATAATAAAATCAAATGATTCCAATTTTATCTAACTCTCAATTACAGAAAACTTAATCCTTAAAATATTCATATTTTATTTACCAATGGTTGGTTCTCAGAAAAATCAGCAGCTAACCCAAATTTCATATTGTTCCTATATTCGAACATACTGAGTGGCCTTAAGTTTATCATTTATATAAAATAGGAAATAAATCATATTCTAATAATTTAAATTTTCTCTAAAAATTAGACTTCCTGAGTTGTAACTCACAAATATTTTAGCTTTTATACCTTTTTGAACTGAGAATAATAAATCTAACAAATTCTAACATGATCTATCCTATGTTGTATTTAAATTTTTTGAAAGGGTCGGTTAAAATTTAATAACTTTTTCTAGAAACATTATTTCCAACTGATTCTAATTGTATATGAAGCTTAACATCAGTATCTAATGCATCATAAATTATCAAATAATTATATCACCTATTAGATTTAATACTTAATTTACAAAATCAAATAATACTTTCAGCAAGCATGGCAACAGAACCCTAAAGATGAGCCTATAACTCTTCCTTAAAAACATCTCATTGACCTAATTCCAGATCTCAAAGAAATAGACTCATCAGGGAGTTAGCATGCTTAGTTTCATAATTTATATTATCTAAGATAATTTCCTGAAAATTACGTGGTGATAGGTACGTTTCGAAATCTAATAACCATAGAGGTAGCTACTATGGTATTTAAATCTTTTCCTATTTAACTTCTTTAACTTCTACAAATTGAATTAGAACCTCAATTAAACTAGGTCTAATACCTATAAATTTCTTAGTTTAATTATAAGTATATGCTTTATTGCATAATTGCTAATCTATTCCACTATTCCGGACAGCAACATATATGCTCATATGATGGTATATAACTTTTCAAATAAATAAAATTATATGATAATTATTTTATTCTTTGGAGACTACACTTTTAAGGAATCATCCGAGTCCAATTTTGAAAATTTTCAAATCACAATATAATATTTTGTTAAATGATTAAACATTCAATTCTAAGATTTAAAGCTGAAACGTCACATGCGCCAATTAATTTTTGGTTTCTAACTAATTGTTCTAATCTTTTTTTTTCCTATCAATTCAATCAATATGATGAAAGATGCTTCTATCTATGCTTGTTGAGAAGATTAAAAGAAATTAAATAGATGCATCTCATACGTACCTTATTTGAACCTTCTATTTTTTCTTTCATCTAAATCCTCTCTTTTTTTTCATCCTCCCTGGTTCGGCCAATGCTCAGTTCTTTTGTTCTTCTTCTTTCTTTTTTTTATATCTCCCTATTAAGATAATATCCAATGGATATATATATATACATATATACGCTCAGTTTTTTTGTTCTTCCTCTTTCTTTTTTTTATCTCTCCCTCTTAAGATAATATCGGAGTACTAACCAATTTTCCTAAAAACTTATGCCGTAATGAAGAGCAATAACATTGATTTTCCTAAAAACTCATGCACCACCGTCACGACCCCAAATTAAACCTTAGTTTAATTCAAAATTCGCGATTCATTACGGATGATCAAATAAAATTAATAAAAGATTACAAAAATATGATGTAATTCTTTTTATATAACATAAGGAATAAAATGAAAATATATCATTAAACAAATTACACACTATATGATGATCATTTTAGAGCAAATCAATTTCCTTAAATTTTACATTTCACAAAATAATTTTGTCTTCTTACAACATATAAAATATTACATATGCATTACGTATAACCAAACCTCTCGACGTCCTAATAGAAGAATATGAGGGACTAAAATCTTCCCATCTTATCACGAACTCTTCAAATACTATCATCTCGCATGATTCCTAAGAATTATTTGAAAAATGTTGGAAATAACAGAGTGAGCTAAAATAGTTCAGTAAATTGATAACTCATAGCCTATGTGTTACAACTAATCAACTCGGAGTGACATGAAAAAGCGTGCAATAATCATAATAGCAAAATAGGTATTTTCATATATTTGATAATTACATATATAACATACTAATTAGAAGTATCACATTCAACCTGCAATCAATATCATATATATCATATCAAAGATATGCATGCAAATGCAACACTCTCATATGAATGCACGGATCACCAACTGACCAGTGATCGGTAGGTGGACTCTAGAGGTGGCTTCCATCGTAATCAACGATGAACACAACTCCATTCTACCTCATCTCTTTCGGGGAATAGATCATATAGCGATAGGTGGACTCTAGAGGTAGCCCCCATTGCGACTACTCACAATGTGGCACTTAGCTCTGCATAGCACTTAACTCCAGCCTATTTCATCTCATTCAGGGCATAGATCATATAGAGATAGGTGGACTCTAGAGGTGACCCCTACGGATTCTAAAGGTGGCCCCAATCGCGACTACTCACGATGTGGAACTTAGCTTCGTATGACACTTAGCTCCAGCCTATCTCATCCCATTATTGGGGAACAAATGATGGATTGGATTAGAGATGGCTCCCATCGTGATCAGCGATGTAGCACTTAGTTCCAACCATCATATATGCAAATGCAGACAGATATCGATGCATGATTCATCACATAACAATCATATTTCGAATATCATAAGATGAATCATACTCATTCAAATAGAATAGGATTGCATCCTATAAATTCGACCCATAACATTTCACATATGCTTTTCCAATGAACCATCAATTGATCAATCATTCAAAACATAATTTTCATATAAACTTGTCGATATATGGATTTAATGCATATACCAATCAATGTCACACCGAATTCAAAAGAGGTGAATACATAGAATAGGAGAAACCAACTTATCTGAGAGGAGCGATAACGAAAAGCTTTTCCTTTTTCTTAACTATTTTTCTAATCCTTATAACGTTCTTATCAATAGTATGGTGTGCAAACCAACATATCCTACTTGGACGCAAAATACCTCTCATGCCTTTAGTTCTATAACTTAATTAATTGGTCAATCATAAATGTTCATCTTGTAGCTTGATAGATTGCATACCTTATGATATAAAATTCATATATCTTAATATAAATAATAAAATCAAATGATTCCAATTTTATCTAACTCTCAATTACAGAAAACTTAATCCTTAAAATATTCATATTTTATTTACCAATGGTTGGTTCTCAGAAAAATCAGCAGCTAACCCAAATTTCATATTGTTCCTATATTCGAACATACTGAGTGGCCTTAAGTTTATCATTTATATAAAATAGGAAATAAATCATATTCTAATAATTTAAATTTTCTCTAAAAATTAGACTTCCTGAGTTGTAACTCACAAATATTTTAGCTTTTATACCTTTTTGAACTGAGAATAATAAATCTAATAAATTCTAACATGATCTATCCTATGTTGTATTTAAATTTTTTGAAAGGGTCGGTTAAAATTTTATAACTTTTTCTAGAAACATTATTTCCAACTGATTCTAATTGTATATGAAGCTTAACATCAGTATCTGATGCATCATAAATTATCAAATAATTATATACCTATTAGATTTAATACTTAATTTACAAAATCAAATAATACTTTCAGCAAGCATGGCAACAGAACCCTAAAGATGAGCCTATAACTCTTCCTTAAAAACATCTCATTGATCTAATTCCAGATCTCAAAGAAATAGACTCATCAGGGAGTTAGCATGCTTAGTTTCATAATTTATATTATCTAAGATAATTTCCTGAAAATTACGTGGTGATAGGTACGTTTCGAAATCTAATAACCATAGAGGTAGCTACTATGGTATTTAAATCTTTTCCTATTTAACTTCTTTAACTGCTACAAATTGAATTAGAACCTCAATTAAACTAGGTCTAATACCTATAAATTTCTTAGTTTAATTATAAGTATATGCTTTATTGCATAATTGCTAATCTATTCCACTATTCCGGACAGCAACATATATGCTCATATGATGGTATATAACTTTTCAAATAAATAAAATTTTATGATAATTATTTTATTCTTTGGAGACTACACTTTTACGGAATCATCCGAGTCCAATTTTGAAAATTTTCAAATCACAATATAATATTTTGTTAAATGATTAAACATTCAATTCTATGATTTAAAGCTGAAACGTCACATGCGCCAATTAATTTTTGGTTTCTAACTAATTGTTCTAATCTTTTTTTTTCCTATCAATTCAATCAATATGATGAAAGATGCTTCTATCTATGCTTGTTGAGAAGATTAAAAGAAATTAAATAGATGCATCTCATACGTACCTTATTTGAACTTTCTATTTTTTCTTTCATCTAAATCATCTCTTTTTTTTTTCATCCTCCCTGGTTCGGCCAATGCTCAGTTCTTTTGTTCTTCTTCTTTCTTTTTTTATATCTCCCTAATAAGATAATATCCAATATATATATATATATATACTCTCAGTTCTTTTGTTCTTCTTCTTTAATTTATATATATATATATATATATATATATATATATATATATATATATATATATATACGCTCAGTTTTTTTGTTCTTCTTTCTTTTTTTTTATCTCTCACTCTTAAGATAATATCAGAGTGCTAACCAGTTTTTCTAAAAACTTAAGCCGTAATGATGAGCAACATCATTGATTTTCCTAAAAACTCATGCACCACCGTCACGACCCCAAATTAAACCTTAGTTTAATTCAGAATTCGCGATTCATTACGGATGATCAAATAAAATTAATAAAAGATTGCAAAAATATGATGTAATTCTTTTTATATAACATAAGGAATAAAATGAAAATATATCATTAAACAAATTACACTATATGATGATCATTTCAGAGCAAATCAATTTCCTTAAGTTTTACATTTCACAAAATAATTTTGTCTTCTTACAACATATAAAATATTACATATGCATTACGTATAACCAAACCTCTCGACGTCCTAATAGAAGAATATGAGGGACTAAAATCTTCCCATCTTATCACGAACTCTTCAAATACTATCATCTCGCATGATTCCTAAGAATTATTTGAAAAATGTTGAAAATAACAGAGTGAGCTAAAATAGTTCAGTAAATTGATAACTCATAGCCTATGTGTTACAACTAATCAACTCGGAGTGACATGAAAAAGCTGCAATAATCATAATAGCAAAATAGGTATTTTCATATATTTGATAATTACATATATAACATACTAATTAGAAGCATCACATTCAACCTGCAATCAATATCATATATATCATATCAAAGATATGCATGCAAATGCAACACTCTCATATGAATGCACGGATCACCAACTGACCAGTGATCGGTAGATGGACTCTAGAGGTGGCTTCCATCGTAATCAACGATGAACACAACTCCATTCTAGCTCATCTCTTTCGGGGAATAGATCATATAGCGATAGGTGGATTCTAGAGATAGCCCACATTGCGACTACTCACAATGTGGCACTTAGCTCTGCATGGCACTTAACTCCAGCCTATTTCATCTCATTCAGGGCATAGATCATATAGCGATAGGTGGACTCTAGAGGTGACCCCTACGGATTCTAAAGGTGGCCCCCATCGCGACTACTCACGATGTGGAACTTAGCTTCGCATGGCACTTAGCTCCAGCCTATCTCATCCCATTATTAGGGAACAAATGATGGATTAGATTAGAGGTGGCTCCCATCGTGATCAGCGATGTAGAACTTAGTTCCAACCATCATATATGCAAATGCAAACAGATATCGATGCGTGATTCATCACATAATAATCATATCTCGAATATCATAAGATGAATCATACTCATTCAAATAGAATAGGATTGCATCCTATAAATTCGACCCATAACATTTCACATATGTTTTTTCAATGAACCATCAATTGATCAATCATTCAAAACATAATTTTCATATAAACTTGTCGATATATGAATTTAATGCATATACCAATCAATGTCACACCGAATTCAAAAGTGGTGAATACATAGAATAGGAGAAACCAACTTATCTGAGAGGAGCGATAACGAAAAGCTTTTCATTTTCTTAACTATTTTTCTGATCCTTATAACATTCTTATCAATAGTATGGTGTGCAAACCAACATATCCTATTTGGACGCAAAATACCTCTCATGCCTTTAGTTCTATAACTTAATTAATTGGTCAATCATAAATGTTCATCTTGTAGCTTGATAGATTGCATACCTTATGATATAAAATTCATATATCTTAATATAAATAATAAAATCAAATGATTCCAATTTTATCTAACTCTCGATTACAGAAAACTTAATCCTTAAAATATTCATATTTTATTTACCAATGGTTGGTTCTCAGAAAAATCAGCAGCTAACCCAAATTTCATATTGTTCCTATGTTCGAACATACTGAGTGGCCTTAAATTTATCATTTATATAAAATAGGAAATAAATCATATTCTAATAATTTAAATTTTCTCTAAATATTAGACTTCCTGAGTTGTAACTCACAAATTTTTTAGCTTTTATACCTTTTTGAACTGAGAATAATAAATCTAACAAATTCTAACGTGATCTATCCTAAGTTGTATTTAAATTTTTTGAAAGGGTCGGTTAAAATTTTATAACTTTTTCTAGAAACATTATTTCCAACTGATTCTAATTGTATATGAAGCTTAACATCAGTATCTGATGCATCATAAATTATCAAATAATTATATCACCTATTAGATTTAATACTTAATCTACAAAATCAAATAATACTTTCAGCAAGCATGGCAACAGAACCCTAAAGATGAGCCTATAACTCTTCCTTAAAAAACATCTCATTGACCTAATTCCAGATCTCAAAGAAATAGACTCATCAGGGAGTTATCATGCTTAGTTTCATAATTTATATTATCTAAGATAATTTCCTGAAAATTAATTTATATTATCTAAGATAATTTCCTGAAAATTACGTGGTGATAGGTACGTTTCGAAATCTAATAACCATAGAGGTAGCTACTATGGTATTTAAATCTTTTCCTATTTAACTTCTTTAACTGCTACAAATTGAATTAGAACCTCAATTAAACTAGGTCTAATACCTATAAATTTCTTAGTTTAATTATAAGTATATGCTTTATTGCATAATTGCTAATCTATTCCACTATTCCGGACAGCAACATATATGCTCATATGATGGTATATAACTTTTCAAATAAATAAAATTTTATGATAATTATTTTATTCTTTGGAGACTACACTTTTAAGGAATCATCCGAGTCCAATTTTGAAAATTTTCAAATCACAATATAATATTTTGTTAAATGATTTAACATTCAATTCTAAGATTTAAAGCTGAAACGTCACATGCGCCAATTAATTTTTGGTTTCTAACTAATTGTTCTAATCTTTTTTTTCCTATCAATTCAATTAATATGATGAAAGATGCTTCTATCTATGCTTGTTGAGAAGATTAAAAGAAATTAAATAGATGCATCTCATACGTACCTTATTTGAACCTTCTATTTTTTCTTTCATCTAAATCCTCCCCGGTTCGGCCAATGCTCAGTTCTTTTGTTCTTCTTCTTTAATTTATATATATATATATATATATATATATACGCTCAGTTTTTTTGTTCTTCTTCTTTCTTTTTTTTATCTCTCCCTCTTAAGATAATATCGGAGTGCTAACCAGTTTTCCTAAAAACTTAAGCCGTTATGAAGAGCAACATCATTGATTTTATATTCTTAATACTCCCCCTCACGTGTGGGCTGTTGATAACTTTGGTCTATCCCAAGTTCAACACGTGAATAACTAAAGGAGGAAATTACTTTTTAATAAGAGCTTAAACGAGGTTCGAACTCTTGACATCTGACTTTGATATCATGTTAAAATTTGATGTGTTGACCAGTTTTCCTAAAAACTTAAGCCGTTAGAAAAAGCAACATCATTGATTTTATATTCTTAACACACACACACACATATATATATATATATATATATATATATGTATATACGCTCAGTTCTTTGTTCTTCTTAGGGGTGTTCACCAGGTCGGATCGACCCGTGAATTCAATGACCCAACCCGACCCGAACCGAGTTGGAAAAATCCAACCCGACTTGACCCGACCCGACCTGATTGACCTGATTTTTTGTTTTTTATTTAAAAAGGCTTATATTTGATTTAAAAATTTTTAAAAATTGAAATAAAATATTTTAAATGCATAAATAATATTAAATAGTTAAAAAACATATTTTATGGTTTTAAAATATATTATATATTAAATAAAATATAAAATAGTAAGAAAAAATTATAAAAAAAGAAAATTGGGTGGTCGGGTAACCCGACCACCCAACCCGACCTGATCCGAATCGGGTAGGGTTGGATCGGATCCAGCCCCTAGACCCGACCCGTGAACACTCCTAGTTCTTCTTCTTTCTTTTTTTAATCTCTCCCTATTAAGATAATATCCAATGGTTATATATATATATATATATATATATATATATATATATATATATATATATATATTTGTGATTGTGGCTTTGGCTTGAGGCGGTGGGGGAAAATATTTGAATAACTACTAGATAATTAACTAAATATATTCACCAAGTGTCATGTTTTGGAGTATGGTGGTGGCAATGAGTTAGAAGATAAGAGTATTAGTCCCATGGCTGGTGGGTGCGCCGACGAGAGGTAAATGAATTATATATCATTAACTTATGCTACTATGAATACATTTGAAAGCTAATTAAATAATTAATACGCTTAACTAGCAAATAATCCTATTGATTGCTTCAAGGTAGTTAACAATATTAAATACAATATGGTCCTTGATATAATGGTTCCTAAAACCTAATGGATAAGTTAATAAAATCACAATTATTTCATATTATGAATGAATTAAACAACACATCATACTTAATAGAGTAATTAGCTTAACTAATTTTTAGTTAGGTGCATTAGCTCACGGATAAATTTAAGAACATTACATTCTTCCCCTTCGAATCTTTGTAAGACCCGCCTACTACAAATAAATTTTGAAATTTGTTCATTTACTTTATGATTCGCAGGTAACTCGTTGTCCTTGTTGTTCATTTAGTATTATTCTATTTTACAACATTTTCTTAGAGTGCATATCTAGCCATCAAAAGGATTATTCTTTCTGCTATTGTTACTATATAGACTTTATTTTATACAAAATTCAAATAAAGATAGGTTTATTATTTTGAATTCAGTGTGATGGGTTAGAAAACCGTAAGCCCAGGATGGGGGCAGAGCGAACAACATCACACTGAGTATAGAGGTGAGCTGCTGCGCTACTCTGAAATCAGGTGACGCGTTTTGAGAAAAATCGTGCGACCTTAGCCCCAAAACGATTGATATCACACGCTAGTGGGGAATATTACATATGGTATGAGTCACTTCGCGTGAGTCTCTATGCATGATTGGATGCGATCATTCAACGAGGACGTTGAGTCCCCTAAGGGAGGAAGGGTGCACGAGGCATGCTTTGAATTAGTCCCACATGCATAAGCTACGGAAGAGATGCTGAGTATATATGGGAACATGTCCTTCACTAGGTGTGACGCGTTTTGTAAAAAACGTGCGGGCTTAGGCCCAAAGCAGATAATATCACACGCTAGTGGCGAATGTTACATATAGTATCAAAGTCACTCCGCATGAGCCTCTATGCATGATGGGATGCGATCACTCAACGAGGACGTTGAGCCCCCTAAGGGGGGAAGGATGCATGAGTCATGTATTGGATTAGTCCCACATGCATAAGTCACATGAGATATGCTGGGTATATATGGAAACATGTCCTTCACTAGGACAATATCACATGCTAGTGGAGAATGTTACATACGATATCAGAGCCACTCCGCGTGAGCCTTTGCGCATGGAGGGATGCGATCACTCATTGAGTCCCCTAAGGGGGGAAGGGTGCATGAGGCATGTCTGGATTAATCCCACGTGCATAAGTCACGGGAGAGATGCTGGGTATATATGGGAACATGTCCCACATGCATAAATCATGGGGAGATGCTGGATATATATGGGAACATATACTTCATTAAGTGTGACACGTTTTGAGAAAATCGTGCGGGCTTAAGTCCAAAATGGATAATATTATATGCTAGTGGAGAATGTTACATATGGTATCAGAGCCACACGTTGAGTCCCCCTAAATGAGGAAAGGTGCATGAGGCATGCTGGAGAATGTTACATATGGTATCAAAGCCTCTTCACGTGAACCTCTGTGCATGGTGGGATTACATCACTCAAAAAGAAGGGTGCATGAGGCATGCCTTGAATTAATCTCACATGCATAAGTCACGAGAGAGATGTTGAGTATATATGGGAACATGTCCTTCACTAGGTGTGACGCGTTTTGAGAAAACCATGCGGGCTTAGGTCCAAAGTGGACAATATCACACGCTAGTGGAGAATGTTACATATGATATCAGAGCCACTCCGTATGAGCCTCTGTGCATGGTGGGATGCGATCACTCAACGAGAACGTTGAGCCCTCTAAGGGGGGAATGGTGTATGAGGCAGGCCTTGAATTAGTTCCACATGCATAAGTTACGGAAGAGATGCTTGATATATATGGAAACATGTCCTTCACTAGGTGTGGCGCGTTTTGAGAAAACCGTGCCGCCTTAGTGTCAAAGCGGACAATATCACACGCTAGTGGGGAATGTTACATAATGTGCATGAGGCATGCCTTGAACGCATAAGTCACGGGAGAGATGCTGGATATATATGGGAACATGTCCTTCACTAGGTGTGACGCGTTTTGAAAAGATCATGTGGACTTAGGTCCAAAGCGGACAATATCACATGCTAGTGGAAAATGTTACATATGGTATCAGAGCTACTCCGCGTGAGCCTCTATATATGGTGGGATGCGATCACTCAACGAGAACCTTGAGTTCCCTAAGAGGGAAGGGTTCATTAGACATGTCTTGGATTAGTCCCACATGCATAAGTCACAAAAGAGATGTTGAGTATATATGAGAACATGTCCTTCACTAGATGTGACACGATTTGAGAAAATCGTGCGGGCTTAAGTCCAAAACGGAACATATCACACGCTAGTGGGGAATGTTACAACTCGTGTTCTATTGACAAAGGATGTTTATTCTAATTCCACCCCTCATATTATTATATTGATATATGATGTTGAATCTACTTTTCGTATCCCACTGACATAGAGCAAATCGACCTCTAGTCGATCTTCTGGGAGTTAGCTAATCTTTCGAGATGAAAGTAGTCTACATGAAGTGCATATGACACGCGAATGCATATTCAAATTTGGGGTTTAAATTTCAATTTGCAAAATAAAGTATTCTTTAACATCTAAAAAAATTGTAATGCCCCCAAATTTCATCATCCTTCCACGTGGCAATTGGATTTTTTTTTATTGTGTTACCTATATATGTTTTTCTTGGTCTTTCACTATGTAATAGGACAATAGTACAAAAGATGAGGAAGCTGACAATTCATAATAAATAATAATCCAATTAAGATATACATAATGCCGAAGCTAATGCTTTCTTCAGTTTCGAGAAGTCCTCTAATCATCATATATTTTAAACATCTTTAAAGTCAGAGTGCCAACAATATAATAAAATAGTAACCATTAAAATGGACTCCTATGTGCAACTGCATCACTACAAACTCTATTGCCGCACATGCCTTCATCCTAGATCATCAATTATTTGTGGGGTTCAAACACAGGGACATTGAATGTCCATGAGTATAAAACTCAATATATGACATTAATACAAATGGATGAAAATAACTTAAATAGAAGCAAAACAAGTTTTTTAGTTAAATCATCAAAAATCATTTCTACGCTTTTCTTTCCATTACTTTTTCATTCTTTTCTATTCTTGCTTTTCATGATTGTTCTTCTTTGGTGCATTGATCCAGAGGATCTATGCAGTATACATTGTATTAATTATGTTGTTTCAGAATTGTACTTTTGGTGTGATCACTACAAGCAAATGGATCATTACTGAAGAGAATTGTCATCTTTGAAAGATCTGGTCGTTAAAAGGATTCTGCTTTGAGAAAAATCTGGTCGTCACCCTTCGCTATATGTTCCGACACTAAAAGTCTTTAATGACCAGTTTAATGGTCTGGTTGTTGTTGAGTTTCAGGACCAGCTTAATACTAGACCCTAAAAATAAGTTAGGGACTAGTAATCTGGTTGCTTATATAGCTTCCAAGGACCACATATGGTACCTATCATGAGACATTTTGATACCAAGAATCTAATTGCTAACGGATTTTCAAGGATTTCATTATATTTGCAAAAAAAACTATTATCCAATGCACTAGTTTACAAATATGAAATCTAATATATTTGATATTGCAAAACTCTTGAACTTTTCCACATATAATTTATTTAACAAGTAAAACTGTTGAATAATAACAACATATCATTCATATTTAACATTCATATCGACATTTGCATTCAACTATTTACATATATGTAGTTGCAAATTAAACCCCCCACCTACCCAAGTGACTTGTTGTCAAAACAAAAACAAAAAGGAGATTAGGTCTAATATTCCTAAGACATGACTTCCACTTTTGCCACTGATGCATGCATTTTACAACATATAAATAAACTTGCATTTAGACTTATTTTGTACAATTTGCTCGTAACATGCATCTATTTTTACGTCTATTTCTTTAAATTTTTTGAAGTAGTCATCTTCCTCTAGTTGGTGAATTTTGCAGGAATTATTGATGAAAATGATGAAGAAACGGAAGAAAAGAAGAATAACTTGAAATGAAGTCTAATTAGCTTTTGAAAATTCAAATGAGTCTTTTCACGAGCCGTTATACAATTCTCACTGTCGTGAAAGGTCTATCTAACGCCCCATTATCTGATACTCACAGCCCTCACATAACCGCTTACATAAAAGAAGGGACATCACAGGCTAGGCTGTGAAATGAGGTTTAAGGTCCCCAACTGCTCATCTTCACGGTTCTAATATAAGCGCTCAAATGAAGGAATTATGATTTCACGAACCATTAAATATTTCTGACGGCCGTGAAGATCAAATTTCGCATCAATCACTGCATTTCATGAATCGAGCGTCGCCTATTTCATACGAAGATAACAAGTTAAAAATCCAACATCTTGAACAGTTCGAGACTATCATGTCCTTTATTGATACTTCATTTGAAGTCTTGAATGGAAGAGAAATTTGTTCATTTTTTTTTCTTTCGCTATATATCTAATACAAGGTTGCTACAATGAACATGAGATAGGACACGAACAAGTGGAAGAGAAAAATGTTAGAGAGATTTGGACGATATGATTGATCTCTCGTCACGTAGTGGAGGCACGGGAGCTCAGGACGGTGATGCGTCTTTGTCACACAGTGGGGGTTGGCATGAGGGCCTTGGACGATATGTATGATTGGGTTCATCACGTGAATAAGAATATATATAAAAAGGAAGAAGCGTACGATCATTCAACTCGTGTGGAGAAGTAGGGAAAGTAGCCCAAGGATTGCAATAAGTGCAACTCTTTGGCTAAAAATTATTTTAGCCCCTCAATTATAAAATTCTGTGGTATCTATAATGAAGTGACTTCTGCTCTTGTTTTTTGGCCAATTTCACACGTCATTGTCCAAAGAAAAAGAAATACGTACCTTCAATTTTCTAAGTTTTTTACCCCATTTTTAATTTTACACTATATAGAAAAAATTAACATTGAAACACTATTATGTAACTCTTTTTTAAGATAGAAAAAAAATCATATTTTTTTATAATTTCTTTACATTTCCACATCCAAAACAGGACCAAGACAATCTTAAGGCAAGTTTGGGAGCAATCCTTAGAGATAATAAAGACAGCTGGAGAGATGGCTTAATTAGTTCGATTGCAACACTTTCTCCACTTGAAGACAAATTAATTAAACGAGGGATTCCGGTTAGCAAAGAAAGAAGGGAATGTAGTTTCAGGAACTTCTTTATCTTTAAATCGACCTGTCCGAGATTGCATTTCACTTCATTGCCCGCGCCATGTGGGTGATGTTCTTAATGAGCTCTCTCTAGTCTTCTAAAGCATTTGAGGGATCATCTTATTCCATCCTTCACATAACAATAATCAACCACACATTAGCTAGTTAATTTAATAATATAATCAATGGCACATTACTTATATACTCAATTTTGGATGGTTTCTTATGACGATTGCACATGAACCTAGACACTTAATAATTCTATAACATACTTAGCATTCTAAGCATGCTCTAATATCGAACTGTAACACTTCAAAATTTCATCCTCAAATGCCAAGGACAATTAGATCATTTGGTTGTATTAGTACGTTCATCAACACATAATCATAATAAAATATGATTTTTAATTGACTATAGTGGAAACATAAAATTATTAAATAAGATAAAATAATTCTTCAAATTAATGCCAAAGACTTCATGAAAATATCAATAGTTATGTTATAAAACCGAAAAATCTCTAATAACAATTATTAAAACATATCTAAGAAACATAATCAAATAAAGCAGATTCGATAACAATATGATTCTATTAAGCCTAGACCAATTGTGCAATCATCTCGAGCCGTCATCATCCATACTTAAATTACCTGCACGGTTACAAGGTGTAAAATTTTTCAGTTAGAGTATGTAAGGATTATGCAATGCGATGCCATGATCTTAAACAAGATACTACATGATATGTATAATCATCTTCATATAATAAGAAGGAAACAATATGCATGTGATCTACATGTCATTCAACAATATCATTCTATCATTATGCATTAATAATATACATGGGAGACATATCATCATACAATAAAGTATGGACATTTATAACAATCATCAATTCAATCCATAAGCATATAAGTGTTGTATGCTTACCATAACCATTGCCTTTATACTCTCATCATGGTTGCTGTATAACCCTTTCGGGCTTCCACTTGGGACATCATTCTATTCAATCGATTATTGGTTCTTCTTAACGTTATGTCTTTCGATAGTTGGGATTTATATCGTTGCTCTCACAATAGGAGACACAATGTTCCCCTCTCGCTCGAAGGCGACATCAGAATGCACACACCGTGGTCAATGTGTGTAACGATCATTCTGGAGAACTCTCGTCCGAGGATGACATCCCGAGGGAGACATTGGAATGACAAACCATTGTCGATACATGTAATGATCATTCCGATAAAAGGCCATTGAAGGTCGACATCATCCACAACTAGGTTACGTGTTCAATCTTCATGTTCTAACCTAGTTATATGGGAAACATGCATATATGTATACCTAGCTTCTTATACAATCAACAAACATCAATACATACTATTAGTATCTTGAAAATAACATTTTAATATCATATACTCAATATTTAAGTCGGTCATGGCCGTGACGGTGAGGCCATGCTCGTGGTCGTGACTTGAAATTCCCTCTCGTTCTCTAAGTATTGGTCACGGCCGTGCTAGGATACATCACGACCGTGCCATGTCCGTGTCACGACTGTGCTTCCTCACGCACGATCGTGTGTGAGTCCAGTTTGGACCCAACTCTATGAATCTCTCGCTCGCGGTCGTGCTTAATATCGGCACGGCAGTTCTTGACTCGTCACGTCCGTGACAACACATGTCACGGGCGTGAACACGAGTCAATTTCTTGGCCGATTTCCATACTTGCGCTCATAACCATTCTGAACTTCGTCATAGTCGTACCGTGTTATGGAAATCTGACGCCCAGCCCGATTTCTATAAATTTTTCACACCAGAACTTGGGGAAACTAGCTAATACATATCATTATGATCGATACACACATGTTTTCCAGACTTTCTAGAACATAGGAACATCAAGAATAGTTGAAAAACATCGAATTTCTAATATTAGGATTCATCCCCCATCATTGAACAAGAATATATGTTATTCTAATAGTTAGATCTATACAAATCTAAGCCTATTTCTCCATGAATCTATGCATAACCAAGTAGATTAAAGCATGAAATCGATTGACCCTCAATCAAAATCACATTTGAAAATATGGTGTTCCCAAGTTCTCAATCCGATACAATCGAGAGAGGGATTGGATCCCCTTTATATAATTTTCTTTTAGATATTTTTTCTCTTTCTTCCTCTTCTTCTTCCTCTTTTTCCTCCTCCTTGTTCCTCTTGTTCTCCTTCCTCAAGCCCTAGCTACCAAGAGATGTGCAGGAAAAGGTAAGCAGGAAGAATAGAGGTCTCTATATAGGGAAAATCACGAGGGTTTGGCCAAAAGTTCAAATTGCCCTTGACCAAAATCTGAGGTATTAAAAGTTGTCCACCTCCCATCTAACTCTAGTGGGCCCAATCACCTCCATGTTGGTTAGTTCTTCCATCACATGTCCGCGTCCTTGGTTGTGTCCTCGTCCACAATCTCAATCACGTTGAGCAGCTAATGAGTTCTTGGAGCCACTCATAAAGATTAAGGACATGATCATAATTTAAACTTACTTGGCTTGGAAGATGGAATGGTGGATTCTCACGGTGCATGTGTCATGGGATCATTTTTCATTTGCAATCGACCTGTGTAGTGTATAAACAATCGGATCATCTAGATAAGCTCTTTTAATTGCGTTCAATAGAAGCTTGCTTTGTGGTTTGCCAAATGCCACAATTTCTTGAGCTCTATTGTGAATGAATGCTTCGGCGAAGGCATGAGCAAACGAGCATTTAAGGGGAACACTCTTTTGTGTGAATTTCTACACCACCCTTGAGACTCTGTTAGGTTTATAGAAGCTTTGAAATGTTTGCTAGGAATAGAATGCTTGATTACAGGGGAAAGGACTACCTCCACTCCCCTACTATATCATAGATTTGACTAGTAGGTTGACTACATGTGATGTGGTGGAAATATCCAGGAGCACACTTTTTGAGTGCAGAATTATAAGATTGCCATCAATGTGCCATATCTGCAAAATCTAACTTACAAAAGTTGATTAAAATAAGGAAAAATTATAAGGAAAATTAAGATAACTCGACAGTGGACAGGTGTGTTGTAAGGTGTCCATGACATTCTCCTCCACTCAAATCGACAACGTTCTCGGCATTGTAGTTTCAACCACTCAATTAAACAAGACACTTCTTCCGCTTTGATCCGCGAACGACGAGCACTTCTTCAAGTAGATAGGTACAGTGGGATTTCAAATCCCACGCTTGAAATCTTTACGGAATTTGGCATATGTCTTGAGCAGGCAGACGTGGAGCACGAAGTGTTGCTGCATCTAAGATAAGAGCTTCATTTGTATGCCCTTCAGAATTTTGGACGGACTCTCGTAACACTAACAAGACCATTGTGCACATTCTTCTCACTAAATCAAAGATATGGGACTAACTTCACTAGGACCAGATCTCGAATGTTCAAGTTGAGATCCCGTCGGATAGTACTAACCCATTTCTTCATATGATTCGCTGAATATCATTCCCTCGTCATGCAACGAGCAGCAGGGACTTGGTCATCAGAGGAAATGATGATGGACGGTGGAGTGAGTGGCATATTATAAAAGAATTGTGTAATATCGATTAATTTCTCCCGATCATTCTGATTGGCATCGGCGTAGTATGAAAGTATGATACGTAGATCTCCAGTATATAATTCACCATCTGATTGTTAGTACTAGAGATTAAATATCATGAAAAAATGTCAGTTAAATATCATGTTGACAACTCTTTTATTGATACTTCATTTGAAATCTTGAATGGAAGGGAAATTTGTTCATTTTTTTTTTTTGCTTTTCAAGCTTTCGCTATATATCTAATACAAGGTTGCTACATTGAACATGAGATATTTATGTGAGAGGACACGAACAAGTGGAAGAGAAAAATGTTAGAGAGATTTGGACGATCTGATTGATCTCTCGTCACGTATGGAGGCACGGGAGCTCAGGACGGTGATGGGTCTATGTCACACAGTGGGGGTTGGCATGAGGGCCTTGGACGATATGTATGATTGGGTTCATCACGTGAATAAGAATATATATAAAAAGGAAGAATCCTGCAATCATTCAACTCGTGTCCAGAAATAGGGAAAGTAGCCCAAGGATTGCTATAAGTGCAACTCTTTGGCTAAAAATTATTTTAGCCCCTCAATTATAAAATTCTATGGTATCTATAATGAAGTGACTTCTGCCCCTTGTTTTTTGGCCAATTTCACACGTCATTGTCCAAAGAAAAAGAAATACGTACCTTCAATTTTCTAAGTTTTTTACCCCATTTTAATTTTACACCATAATTTTCTATATAGAAAAATTAACATTGAAACACTTATGTAACTCTTTTTTAAGATAGAAAAAAATCATATTTTTTTATAATTTCTTTACTTTTCCATATCCAAAACAGGATCAAGACAATCTTAACATGAGGCAAGTTTGGGAGCAATCCTTGGAGATAATAAAGACAGCTGGAGAGATGGCTTAATTAGTTCGATTGCAACACTTTCTCCACTTGAGGCCGAATTAATTAGACGAGCGATTTCATTTAGCAAAAAAAGAAGGGGATGCAGCTTTAGGAACTTCTTTATAGTTAAACTCGACCTGTCTAAGTTCGCATTTCGCTTCATTGCCCTCGCTATGCGGGTCATATTCTTAATGAGCTCTCTCTGGTCTTCTGAAGCATTTGAGAGACCAGTTCACATAACAATAATCAATCACACATTAGCTGGTTAATTTAACAATACAATCAATGACACATTACTTACATACTCAACTTTGGATGATTGCTTATGACGATTGCACATGGACCTAGACACTTAACAATTAGATCATGTGGTTGTATTAGCCCATTAGTCAACACATAATCATAATAAAATATTATTTTTAATTGATTGTAGTGGAAACATAAAATCATTAAATAAGATAAAATAATTCTTCAAATTAATGCCGAAGACTTCATGAAAATATCAACAGTTATGTTAAAAAACCGAAAAATATCTAATAACTATTATTAAAACATCTATGGGAAACATAGTCAAATAAAGTAGACTCGATAACAATACGATTCTATTAAGCCTAGACCAATTGTGCAATCATCTCATCATGAGACGCCATCATCCATACTTAAATTACTTGTACGGTTACAGGGTGTTGGATTTTCCAGTTAGACTATATAAGGATTATGCAATGTGATGTCATGATCCTAAACGGGATATTACATAATATGTATCATCGTCTTCATATAATAAGAAGGAAACAATATACATGTGATCTACATGTCATTCAACAATATCATTCTATCATTATGCATTAATAATATAATAGCATGGGAGACATACATCATACAATAAAGTATGGACATTTATACCAATCATCAATTCAATCCATAAGCATATAAGTGTTGTACACTTACCGTAACCATTGCCTTTATACTCTCATCAAGATTGCTTTATAACCCTTTTGGACTTTCATTTTCGTGGGACATCATTCTATTCAATCGAGTAATTGCCCTTCTTAATGTTATATCTTTCGATAGTTGGGATTTATATCATTGCCCTCATAATAGGAGACACAATGCTCCCCTCTCGCTCGAAGGTAAGATCAGAATACACACACCGTGGTCAATATGTGTAACGATCATTTTGGAGAACTCTCGCCCGAGGGAGACATTGGAATGACAAACCATTGTCGATAGTGTAACGATCATTCCGATAAAAGGCCATTGAGAGTCGACATGTAACATCATCCACAACTAGGTTACGTGTTCAATCTTCATGTTCTAACCTAGTTACATGGGAAACATGCATATGCGTATACCTAGGTTCTACAATCAACAAACATCAATACATACTATTAGTAACTTGAAAATAACATTTAAATATTATATACTCAATATTTAAGTCGGTCAATGAGGTCATGCCTGTGGTCGTGACTTGAAATGCCCTCATGTTCTCTAAGTGTTGGTCATGGCCGTGCGAGGATACGTCACGGCCATGCCATGTTCATGTCACGACTGTGCTTCCTCGCGCACGATCGTGTGTGTCCAGTTTGGATCCAACTCTACGAACCTCTCGCTCACGGTCGTGCTTAATATTGGCACGAGAGTTCTTGACTCGTCACGCCTGTGACAACACATGTCATGGGCGTGAGCGCGAGTCAATTTGTTGGCCGATTTTTAGACTTGCGCTCACAACCATTCTGAACCTTGTCACGGTCAATGCCGTATCCTAGAAATCTGATGCCCAGCCCCATTTCTATAAAGTTTTCATATGAGAACATGGGGAAACTAATACATATCATTATGATCGATACACACATGTTTTCCGGACTTTCTAGAACATGGGAACATCAAGAAATAGTTGAAAAAACATCAAATTTCTAATACTAGGGTTCATCCCCTATCATTGAACAAGAACATATGTAATTATAAAAGTTAGATCTATACAAATCTAAGCCTATTCTCCATGAATCTATGCATAACCAGGTGGATTAAAACATGAAATCGATTCACCCTCAGTCAAAATCACATTTGAGAATATGGTGTTCCCAAGTTCTCAATCCAATACAATCAAACTACTGAGAGAGGAGAGAGAGGTTGGATCCCTTTTACATAACTTTATTTTAAATTTTTTTCCTCTTTTTCCTCCTCCATGTCGACCCTCTATGGCCCTTTATCGAATATTTTTTCGGAATGATCGTTATACACATCGGCAATAGTGTGTGCATTCTGATGTCACCTTCGGGTGGGAGTCCAAAATGATCATTACATATATCGGCAATGGTGTGTGCATTCTGATGTCACCTTCGGGTGAGAGGGGAACTTGTCTCCATGGCTTAGCTAGCCTATTGAGAGCTTAACGACATAAATCTCAACTATTGAAAGATATAACGTTAATAGAAAATGGCCAATGAGTGGAATGAAATTATGTCTCACGAAAGTGGAAGTTTATAAAGAAACCTTGAGGAAAGTTATGAAGGCGATGGTTATGGTAAGTGTATTTCACTTATGCGCCTATGGATTGAATTGATGATTGTTATGATCGTCCATACTATATGTATGATGAATTGTCTACATGTTTCCACGCTTTATATTATTGCATGATGATAGATTGTTATTCATGACTGACATGTAGTTCATATGTTAAGACATGACATGCATATTATTTATTTATGATGATGCATATCATGTAGTATTCTGTATATGATCATATCATTGTATGCATGGCCTTTACATACAGGAAAATCTCTGCATCCTGGATCTATGCAGTGCATAATGATTTGGATGGATGGCGGCTCAACTCATGAAAAGATATTGCACACTGGTCTAGGATGTTGAGTCATTATATTCTAGTCTTTTGACCATGTTTTTAAAGAGATGTTTTGATTATGGCTTAAAGATGTTTTAATTGTTATTAGTAATGATGTTTAAAAATGTTATCAATTCTATAATCATACTTTTGATGTTTCATAAAGTTTTCCTTATTTTGTTGAAAGATTCTTTTATCCTATTTAATAATTTTATGCTTCCGCTTATTTAATTGAAAATCATATTACTTTATGATTATGCGATGGCGAACGGACTAACACAGCCGAATGATCAAATTGTCCATGACAATTTGGGGGTAAAATTTGGTGTTACATCATCCAACTCGATCCAGTTCAAATCGAATTTGATCGGGTCGGATGGCCGGGTAACTCGATCACCATTTTTTTAAATTTTTTATTATTTAATATAAAAATATTATATACTATTTATTTAAAATTATAAAATAAATTTTTAACATTTAAATATTATTTTGCACATTAAAATATTTTATTTTAATATATTTATTTTTTAATATAAATAATCTAAAAAATAAAAAAGAAAAATATTGATTTCCGAGTTGGGTCTGGCCGACTTGAGTTTGAGTTGAGGTCCATTCAGATCGAGTCCGAAATTGGTTTGCATCGGATGGGGTCATCGAGTTCGCGGATCGATCCGACTAGATGAATACGCTCTGCTCTTTAGTCATAAAAAAAATCTGAGCTTGCTCTCCAAAATAAAGAGGCCATATATAACCCATAAAAAAATAAAAAAAAGTCTAAAAACATCTACACCGTTGCAGCAATACACTCATCACATAACGAAGTGTCGATGTTAAGTATGTGTATCGTGAACCAATATGGTTGCTAATAGAGTGGCCAAGCAAACCATGTCAAGCCAACATGTTACTATTATTTTTGGGTGTCCACCCTCTGAGTATGAGTATAGGTGGAGTTTTGTTTTGTAATTATGTGAGTATTAATGGACCAAAATTACTACGTACTTTTGGTTATCTACTGGAACACACTCCAGCCGAATCAAAATATTATTCATTTTGGGCCATTAGCCTATACGAATTTAAAACACATCTTGATATGTAAAGGGAGTAGCTACATATAAGCACATAACTACCTTCGTGTTTTGCCCATGTGAGACTATCCAATCAAACCATTTGGTCATTTGACCACAGGTCGTTACAATATTCTATAAATCGTGTCTAAAAGAGTTAGCCACACATTAACATCAACATAGCGTCACAACAATGGGACGCCTAGATTCAGTAATTATTAGCGTCACAATGGCACCAAGAGAATCGACGAAGCTATTAGCGTCACACCTCGACGCTATCATGATGATATGATGACGCAAAAAGTATCCTTGCGAAGGGCTCATGTGCGTCACTAATCCGACGCTAAAGAGGCACTGAAGCCGTCAATGCTAACTTGACGCCGATTGGATGCTATATGGCGATGCTACTCAAACACTAATAGGGCGCTAAAATTTTCCATCAAGGGGGCGCTGCTTTGAGGCCAATGCGTCACTAAAGTATGTGATGCCAATGTGACGCTATTGTGGCACTATATACAATATGTTCATCTAATGAACAAATGCCCAAGCGGATACAGTGAAGATCGAATGCAGTCGAGATGATGAAATACAAAAGATCATTTCACGTTCAATACATCAAATTTCACATTTTCATTACATCAAACGATTCACTACATCAAATGAATTTGCATCGCATCACTACAAGAGATGTCCCCCAACCAATCAGTGTCCGAGCAGCAGCAACAGGAGGAGGACGCAGCAGCAGCGTCCAAGCAGCATCGGGCAGCAACAATAGGAGGAGGCATCCGGGCGACGTCGGGGGCAACAACAGTAGGATGCATCAGCGGCGTCCAGAAGGCATCTGGGCAGCAGCTACAGTAGGAGGCAGTGGCAGCGCTGGGAGGCGTCGGGGCAGAAGCAACAGTAGGAGGAGGAGGAGGAGGAGGCGGAGGCGGAGTCTAGGCTGCATCGAGGCAGCAGCAATAGTAGGAGGGGGAGGCAACGTCCGGGCGGTGTCGGGGCAGCAACAAGGAGGAGGAGGCGACGGCAACATCCGGGCAGGCAACAACAATAGGAGGAGAGGTGGTTAAAAGAGGAGAGGCGGCATCCGGGGATAGGTGCACACTAAGAACTGTCAGATTAAATGAAAGGATGGTTCAGATTCATTCTTTGACGAGCCCACGGATCGCCAATTAATGATGACAAGTTGGCGACCCTAATGCGTCGCTAACGTGGCGCCACTCTGATAGATAATTAATTCTAAAATATGTCAAATAGCGCCGCGTATTAGCGACATCAAGACTATGATGCTAAGCTAGAATTTAGCGTCGTATTGGCATCGACATATTGAGACGCTAAACTAGAGTCACGGCAAAGCGACACTATTGTGACACTAAAACGAATTAGTGACGGAGCGATGGACGCTAACGTGAAGCCAATGTGTCGCTACATGTATGCGGCGTTAATGCATCGCAAAGGTGGCACTAAAGTATTAACTATAAGTTGATTGAATGTACATAAATAAATATGTATATCTAATTATATCAACATATATGTATGCTATGTATGTATGTATATATGTATGTATGTATATGTATATGTGCATATATATGGATATGTATGTATATATGTATATGTGTGTGTATTATATGTATGTATACCTATATGTATGTATGTATGCATGTATGTATGTATGTCTAAGTCTATATAAACTATAAGTCAATATGTTATCAATATATGTATGTATATATGAATATGTATATGTATATAAACTATAAGTCTATATGTATATATGCATATGTATATGTAAGTATATGTATATAAGTCTATATAAACTATAACTCTATATTCATATATAGTTTATACATATATAAAAAAAGTATAAGTCTATATAAACTATAACTCTATATTCATATATAGTTTATACATATATAAAAAAAGTATAAGTCTATATAAACTATAACTCTATATTCATATATAGTTTATACATATATAAAAAAAGTATAAGTCTATATGTATATAACTATGCATCGCTATCTCGACGCTACTTCATGGTTAAATTATATAGCGTCGCCTTAACGTCGACATGACGTCTGGTGACTATGACGCCGATGTAGCGTCACACGATGGCAACGTGAAATCGATGCCGTACTGACTCTAACATAGCGTCCTGATCTCCGGCACGCTAAAGAGACATCGTAGTGAATACTCTTTTTAAGTTTGGATACAAAAAAAATTTTCAAGAAAATCAGGATTTCTCGAAAAAATTTGGAAACTCTTTGTCGACTAGAGTATAATTAGTGTTAATGTATGTATAGCATGGTATATTAATTTTTGTATAATATATAGTAGAATAATATAGTATATTATGGTGTATAATATAGTATAATGTATAGTATAATATAGTTTAGTATAATATAGTATAATATAATATTGTATAGTATTAGTATAGCATTGTATTGTATAGTATACTACTTAGCATCGCCAAAGCTTTGACGCTAATTTAGCGTCGTAGTTGTCGACGCCAATACAACGCAAGTTATCGGTGCTAATGTCGCTTCCTATGTTAGCGTCAACATAGCGTCGCAAAAGCTCTAACGCTAACTTAGCGTCGCAAGCTCACGACGCCAATACAACACTACCATCTATAGTGTGTTTTCTTATTTTTGCGCATGATAATAGCTACCAAGAAGTGTCGCTATGGAGCCTAAATTAGTGTTGACATACTGTAACGCTAATGCCATGCTAAAGTGACCGCTATCGAGAGACTGTCAGCGTCTCCTTCTGTTGACCCAATGCCATCACTATTGAGACGCTATTGACATCGATTTAGCGTTGCCTAGTTTGGAGATGTTAAATCGCGTCGCTATTTGGTAGTTTTCTTGTAGTGTATAAGCACCTCTGTATTTTGCGACGTAGAATTATTCAATCAAACTGTTTTGGTCCTTAGACATGAGGTCACATCTACTAAATATAATTTATAGGAGTAGGCCCTTACCATTACTGAAAAAAAATTTTAATGGGAATTATGTTGTAATATTTAATATTTCAAAATAATATATCGAATTTATGAACTATTCAAATATAACAAAAAATGAGAAAAAAAACAATAAATATCATAGTGTTTCAAATCATAATTAGTTCATTTTCTTATTCCTTTTGAAACTTACACTATATATCTAGAGATATGAAATGGAGCTCTAACCGGGAAAATATAGCTTTTATCATACAAGGTGAGCATACATGATTGGTAATGGTTCTTCAACTAAGTCTTTTCATGATCCATGGCTTTTTAGTACTCCTCTTGCAATGATGCCTACTTATATTAATATGTCATGTTTTGATGCTGCAAGCTTTGACTCGTTAATGGTTGCTGATTTATTTATTGATCAATTGTGGAACGTGGATCTCATTCGAAACTTATTTGGTGATCATTTATCTTCCAAAATTTTAGCTATTCATCTTCGTGCTTTTGCTTTTGCCTGTGATGACATGTGGCTCTGGCCTCTGATTCTCATGGAATTGCTCATGCCAAGAGTGTCTACAGATTCATGTGCCACAAGTCCCTGCCGACACTTGAGATTGGACGGCTGGATTGGAAGTTGATATGGAACATTCCCCTTCCCCCTAAGATCCATATATTTCTTTGGCAACTGGCACACAACAAATTGCCTACTTTTGATATTATCTCCAGATTCTATACTTCTCTCAATCCTTTATGTAAACTCTGTGGCATTCAGGTTGAAACCATCTCTCACATTTTCTTTACTTGTCCTATTGCTGCTCGATTGTGGTAAACTTTCCAGCAACAACTTAATTTTACCTTTATGTTATTCGATTCTTGGCCCACTGGTGGTTGGCTCCTTGAGGAACAACACCTATTGGGTAGCTCTAAATTGAAATTGCTATCCCTTCTTGCTTTCTGTTTATGGGGATTGTGGACAATGCATAATGATATTATGTTCAATTCCAATCGAGCAACCATCTCGGTCGTCTGGGAGAAGGCTCTTGTTGGGTATAATGATTATGTTGCACACCACATGCCTAAGGCTCATATCCCCTGCATCCTATTCGAGTTAAGTGGGAGCCTCATCTTCACCCCCGAGTTAAAATTAACTCGGATGGCTCTTATATGGGTAAATTACACGAATGGTCCTCCAACTTTGAGTCGATTTTCAACTGATCCTCCAACTTCAATTTGTAATCAGAACGTCCCTCATCTTTTATTTTCTTGCACGATTAGTCCTCTTGACCAGTGATAATGGGTTTTCCGGTTGCCTTGCATACGTGGCTGACACGTGAGCCATTTCTCTCTCATCCACGTCATTTAAGTCATCCACGTCATTTAACGCTCCAAACCAGGTAAATTACACGGATCGTCCCCCAACTTTGAGTCGATTTCTAAACAGTCCCCTAACTTTGATATTGTTGCACGATTCTTCCACTTGACCAGTAAGAAATAGACTCCCGATTATCTTACGATGTGGCATAATAAAATATAATAAAAAATTTTAACTAACTGACATCACACAATAAAAAATACTATAAAAATTTAAGGACGCGGACGAGCTGACAGGGGGGTGTCGGCCCCCCTCTCCAAGCTCGCTCTTTGGCGAGTTGGCATAGGGGACCAACCCCCTCTCCAAGCTCGTCCACTGGCGAGCTTCGCACAAGGGGCGCCAACGCTCCCTAACGAACTCGTTGGCGACTCTAAACAACTCAAAATTGAGAGACTAAAAAAAATAAAAATGATAGAAGCGCCGATAAACTCGCGAGGGGGCGTTAGCGCCCCTTGTGCGAAGCTCGCCAGTGGGCGAGCTTGGAGAGAGGGGTCGGCGCCCCCTATGCCAACTCACCAAAAGGGCAAGCTTGGAGAGGGGGGCGACACCCCCCTTCTGTATCTGTATCCTTAAATTTTTATAATATTTTTTATTGTGTAATATCATCTAATTAAAATTTTTTATTATATTTTATTATGCCACGTCGCAAGATAATCGGGAGACTATTTCTTACCGGTCAAGTGGATGAATCGTGCAATAATATCAAAGTTGGGAGATTGTTTAGAAATCGACTCGAAGTTGAGGGACGATCCGTGTAATTTACCTGGTTTGAAATGTTAAATGACGTGGATGACTTAAATGACATGGATGAGAGAGAAACGGCTCACGTGTCGACCACGTATGCAAGGTAATCGAGAAATCCATTATCACCGGTCAAGAGGACTGATCGTGCAAGAAAATAAAAGATGAGGGACGTTCTGGTCACAAATTAAAGTTGGAGGACCAGTTAAAAATCGACTCAAAGTCTGGGGATCATTCGTGTAATTTATCCCTCTTATATTGCAGCCAATGAGACAGGGGAGCAGGATTTCTGTTTAGATCTTCTAATGGTTGCTTCTTGGCTGCAGGGGCGCTTAGGAGAGATTCATCTTCCATCTTGAAATTGGAGACGCTTGGGCTTTTGGAGGGTATTATCATGGCTCGTCGATTGGGACGTAAGCTGGTGCATATTGAAACAGATTCTCAAATTTTGGTACACATCATCCTGCGCAAGGCCAACTGCCCTTGGCACATAAAACATTACATTGCAGATATTGTATTGAATCTTAATTACTTTGATTATTGGGAGATTAGACATTGTTATCGTGAGGTAAATCAAGCTGCTGATTACCTTACAAATTTTGGATGATCTTGCACCATCGACACCTTTTGGGAGAAGGATCCACCTTCGGGTCTTCTCCTATATCAGATGATATCACTTTTTATCGAAAAAAAAAAGATATCCTTTCTATTAGAAATAATAAAAAAGAAAAACAAACAACTAAAAAGAGTAAAGAGTGCTCACATTTTATTCATTGTATGGCAGTATACTATCCTTTCGATCTGCATTTAGTAAGTGATACAGAAAAGTAACTGATACAGAAGTTAAGTTCGATTAATATATGTGGTTAGACTATCTCAGATGGACGAAACACGAAAGCGAGTAAAAGATCAGATTAGCCATGTACTAACAACTTTACACACAAAAGGAAACAAAATACAAATTTTCTTTCTGCCTTCTTCCTCACAAAATAACCCTGCCAATACACTACGCAATACCAAAAAGAAACGATGAAAATAACTAGAATGGAAAGCATGAACTACAACAGTAGCATCAGCGTCAAGCCTCGAGCATGGAGGAAGCTGAATGAGTAGAATAACCAGTACCAGATGTCGATGGAGAAGAATAAGTGTTATTATGATGAGCATAAGCTTTTGTCAGCTGTGGTAACTCTGGCAATTGCGTATCAAAGCTTAGGACACCAACCACACGGCGTATCGAGGGTCGCAGCTTGTGGTCGGGATGCGCACACCAAAGCCCAACGACCATCAAAAGTTCCATGAGCCGTTCGTCGAACTCGTCTTTCCTAAGCCGTCTGTCCACGGCAGCCAGACAATTCCCTTTCTCGTACAGATCCCTGACCCACCCTACTAAGCTTACTTTGCCCGGAAGCTGCGTGAAATCGATCGGTCTCCTTCCGCATGCGATCTCCAGAGCAATGATGCCGAAAGCATAGACATCTGACTCCTTGCTGGCTTTGCCTGTTTCTTCGTACTCAGGAGCCATGTAACCTCTAGTCCCGGCAAGAACAGTCATATTTGCGCTGTTGTCGTGATCAACCAATCTCGCCAGTCCAAAATCGCCGAGCTTGGGGGTGAAGTTCACGTCCAGCATCACGTTGCTTGGCTTCAGATCTCTGTGGATGACACATTGTTCCCATTCCTCGTGGAGATAGAACAATGCAGATGCCAACCCAACGGCGACTTTGTACCGCTCCGGCCACCGAAGCAGCGTTTCCCGGTTGTAAAGGTGCGAATCCAGGTTTCCATTGGCCACGAACTGGTAGACGAGCAAGAACTCTCCCTTCTCGTGACAGTAGCCGATGAGCTGCACGAGGTTGCGGTGCCGCAGCCGACTGATGACTGTGACCTCGGAGACGTACTCCTTCTTCCCTTGCATGGATTCTCTGGAGATCCTTTTGATGGCCACCTCCACCTTTGGATGGCCCTTGTGGCCGGCCAGAACTCCGTAATAGACGGATCCGAAACCTCCCTCCCCAAGCTTGTTGTCATGGTCGAACTTCCTAGTTGCGGTGACCAATTCTTCGTACTGGAAACTCTTTGGTCCCATCGCTCCGCTGTCAGAGAGCTCTTCGTCCTCATTCTTTCTGACCGTATACCATATGCATATGGTTAAACACGATAAACCAACACCACAAAAGAAGATTGGAACACCGAGGAAAGCATCCAAGAATAACCTCGTCAAGTTCTTCTTCTCGTTCTTCTTCGGGATTAGCGTCGAGGAGAAATCCCATGAAAGAATGGTATGCGTTTCGTAGTTAATACCTGTGGCAGCGGAGAACCCGACGGACACCACCTCCGGCAGGTAACGTCGCAAATCTATGTAAGTGGATGCGCTCCACCTACGCCTCGTTACTTGTGGATCGTAATACAACATGACGCTAAGATTCATGGTGCTAGCATTATAGCTGACGGTTGCATATGCCGTGTCATTTCTCACCATTGAAAAATTATCCAGCAGCATATACGCTACGGACTTCTTGGAGACAACGTCGATTCCTACGTGATGGCTCAGTTCATCCCCCACGGGGTCGAAGTAGTCGGGGTAGGTATCGAACTCCACTGCCACGACTCGGCTGGCGTCGTTGCCACTGAACAGCCCCAAACCACTACCCCAGGAGGATTCGGGCACCTTATTAGCAGGATACGGCGCTAGGAAAAAAGCGAGCCCGTCGCCTGTCGGTGGAGTCGTTGTGATGACGAAGGAGAAGTGGGTGACGAAATCAGTTAGGTTGCCTGAAGCGGCGTCCCAGAGAGGCAGCGGATACCTGTACACAGCTCGACCACGGCTATTGCCGAAATCCTGTGTCAATTGGATTCCCGGAGCGTCTGAAGATGCAGTTAAGGCGTTGCCGTCCCGTATTATGAACGTTTGAACATTTGTAGTGTTGCTGAAGTCGGAGAAATTGAAGGAGAGCGAGCGTGCACGAGGCACTAGCCACAACAGCGGAACGAAGAGCAAGATTACCAAGGTGGTACTGCTCAGGCGCGGTGCTACCGTTACCAATGACGTACAAGAATCTGCCATGGCGAAGAGCTACCGATCTTCTTAGTTGGTTGGCTCACTTCGCGAATTAGTTGATCTGGTTAAAATATATAAATGAACGGGGGCATAAAAATCAAGGGTAGTGTGCGTATATATATGTGTCTGTATGGAAGGATAAAAAAAAAGGTCCAAAAACAGCATTTAAAATTTAGATAAAATGGCCGTGCGACGCGCTCAACGCGTCGCTCGGTCCGCCGCGCGCCTGTCAATCGTCCGATGCGGTATCGACGGCGGGCAGCTAAAACAGTTGATTTTTCTTTGGACCGCCTGTTGAACACTCCAGTGGGCAAAATGCGAACCGGCGAATGGGCAAAACGCCGCAAAACGCGCAACCTTGACCTCCCCAGCTCAGATTCCACCGTTCCCTAACTGCGATTCTGCAGGCGTAGAAGAGTGAAGGCGATTCCACCGGCCGTCGGCGTAGCAGAGTGAAGACGACGGCGACGCCTGCTGGTAAGTCGTAATAGTTTAACGCCGGAGACTTCTGGGAAAAAAAGGATAAAAGAAGAAAGATAAAAAAACTGAATAAGTGTAAAACCTCAAATTTTGATAATTTGAACTTTTTGTCTAAAAAGAGGAGGAAAAATTATGATCAAAAGGTAGGTAAAGGAATCAATCCTTCTCTCTTCTCTCAAAGTTTAAGTTTTATTAATTGGATTAAAAGTAATAGGACAACTTGCTCCTATTAAGGATTTGTTTTAAGAATTTATAAGTTTTTTAATGATTCATGATTAGAGATTACATTATTTAAGTTGCATAATCTGCCTAAATTCGAGATTGTATTTGTAACAATTATTCGGATAGATTTTTCTTATCCAAAAATTATAAATAATATATGGATGACTCGAAGTCTAGTTTTCACAGAAATTAGTTTCGTATGATTTGGAGTTGTATACAAATAGTTATGATCCAAATATCGGACTGGTGTCATGCTATCTCGGGAATTCGTGACTATTTTGGATAAGTTTTTTTATCCAAAAATTACAAATAATATATGGATGGAAAGTCCTAGAAGTCTAATTTCCACATAAATTAGTTTCATATGATTTGGAGTTATATACAAATAGTTATGACCCAAGTCTCGGATACCAGCGAGACCAAATTGTAAAACGTATAGTAAATTGGAAATACTGAATTATGGTTTAAAATTTATTCATGTTATCTTTCTGTGAAAATTAGAATAGGTTAAGTTATTAATACTTTAGTAATTGCTGCCAGAATATTGTGTAGAGAATAAATTCTCGTAGTTTTATAAATCTCTAGAAAAAAGTCCCAACTCTTGTTAATGAATTAAAATTGCATGTTTTAATATGTTTTATGATGCATAGATGCTAAGAGATCATATTTGAAATATTTATGATGTTTTAAACTATTTTTATTGAGATTTTAATCTCAAAAATCGAAACTTTCGGGTGGAAAATCGGACTTTCATGACGATCGTGTCAGGTCCCGAAATGACCGTGATAGAAGGACGAAAAGATGGGATCAAATCCATCATTTGGTCACGCCCATGAAAATTATTGTCACGACTCTGACAAGGTGGCACGACTGTGACCCTCATGGGCACAACCGTGATAGTTGTCATAGCCGCGACGAACCATATCACGGCCTTGATAGATAAAAAAAACTATTATGTTATAATTATGTTATTTTTAAGGTATTTACTATTATGTATTACTGATTGATGATTATTTATGACTAGATACAAGAATTGTATGGACAGTCATAACTAGGTTAAAATATGAAGACTGAACAACATAAATTATTTGATGATTGTGATAATAATGAACCAAATTGAAGAATATTGTTACTTGTCGCCCCTCAAACTGATGACAGAAAATACTGTGCCCTGCTTCATTATGTTAGAATTTCCCTCAGGAAATTACTGTGTCCTGCATCTTGGAATTAGCATTTCCTAGGGGAGTAACTATATCTTACCGACAATGGTATATATATTCCCATTCACCTTCGGGTGACGGAGCCTCGGCTCAAATGCCTAGCAATGACTTGATTCTTCAATTACTAATAAGATCAAAGATTGAATTGAAAGGACTAATGACCACGAAAGTTTGATCCAATGAGTTATAAAGCAATCCTAAAAATATGACTGAGACAAGGTAAAGACAAGTGCTAGTCACTTGGTATACCTACTCTATTGACTGATGAGTTGATGAAAATGTTTACATGTTAATTTCGTTACCGTTACTGATGACCTTATTATATGAACCAATGATATGCATATTTTATGACTTTGACATGACATGCATATATGTTCCTTGTTATTATGAAATTGTCATATATGTAATGTAGTATTCTGCATAGGATGCATAACACACACTGCATAGCCTTTACATACTCTAATTAGGAAATCATGCACCCTGGATCCGTGCAGGTAACAGATATGCTTGGATGGATGACTGACTCAACTCATGATGGTAATGTTGCACATGGTCTAGCCTAAGAATAATGTTATGAGTCTGTTAGACTACTATTTTATAAATGTTTTCCTGATTAATGAACTATTAATTTTTCCTATGACATTAATCGCAACAGTCTTTTATTCAAGACTTTCGCTGAAAACACAAGTTTTATTTTGATAATTAATTTTTCCAACAGTCATGTTTATTATTTTTATTGTGATGATACTATGGCAAACAAGCTAACGGCACAAAAATTGCCCTAATTGTCCAAAACTTTTAAGGTGGATTTTTGGGTCGTTAAAATAGGAAAAAGTGATAAAACGGGAACTAAAAATTTAAATCTTATGGAGAAAAAACAATAAATTATAATATTTATTATTTTATTATTTTATCTTTCGACGGTTAAGAATGTCGAAATTTCTAACAGATATATATCCGTCGAAACTTCCGATGGTCAGACTCATCGATAATTAGAAAAATAATTAGATATTATATAATATATAACATTATTTAATATATAATATAATTATTATTTATTATTATAATTACCAATTCGGACCATCAGAATTAGTTTCGATGATATGGACTGTCGGTAAGTGGAAAAATAATTTAATATTATGTAATATATAACATCATATAATATATAATATAATTAGCATTTTATTATTATAAGGGTTATTTCCTCTAACCACCCCTAAACTATCGCGAATTATCACATCTAACCTCAGACTACGAACTTCATTTTTTGACATCATTTTCGTGAGTTCCCCCTACTAACGTGCATGTCCATGCATCATAGAGGATTAGCATGGCCTGTCGTCTTAAAAAAAAACTGCCAGTCAGGTCCAAAATCCGTGATTCTTAGCATGCGAAGTTTCCACCAAAAAGTCCAAGAACATAAAAATTGAGGACAACCACAAATAATTGCAGGTTTACACATGATAATGATGTTGCAAGCCCAATCATTGGTCACAATGTGAGGGAAAAAAATTTGACGCACGCTCCATAGTGCCACGCCACCGAGACACTCGCCACGATGCTCCGGCGTGGTATTTTCCCTGCACTGAGGCATCATTTTTTAGAGTTTCATGCACTAACGTGCATGTCCTTGCCTCATGAGATAATTAGAATGACCCGTCGCACTCGGAAAAAAATGGCTGCCCGAGAAAAAATCCCTGACGATTAGCATTCAGATTTTGCACCAAAAAGTCCAAAAACATAAAAAGTCCAGAAAACCAGAAATATTTGCATGTTTACATATGCTAATGATGTTTTGCAAACCCAAACAATGGTTAGAACATGAGGAATAAAATTTAAGCTGCCCTCCGCCGCGCCACAGCCCCTGCTGCACGCACCACGGCTCTACGGCATGGCATTTTCCCTGCAGTGAGGCATTATTTTCGAGAATTCCCTGCACTAACGTGATGTCCATGCATCGTGAGATGATTATCATGTCTCATCGCCCTCAGGAAAAAATTGTCAGTAGGGGTCAAAATCTGCAATGCTTAGCATGTGGATTTTCCACCAAAAGTTGAAAAACATAAAAAGTCCGGATAACCATAAATAATTGTAGGTTTCCATATGGTAATGATGTCGCAAGCCCAAACATTGGTCACAATGTGAGGAAAAAAATTGCTGCGCCCTCCGCAGCGCCACGGCCAACGCAGCATGTCCCATGGGACTCCGGTGTGGTATTTTCCCTGCACCAAGGCATCATTTTTTAGAGTTTCGTGCACTAATGTGATGTCCATGCATCATGGGATGATTAGCATGGCCCTCTGCCCTCTGAAAAAAAAAATGGCTACTGGAGCCAAAATCTGTGACGATTAGCATGCGGATTTCCACCAAAAAGTCCAAAAACCCACAAATATTCGCAAGTTTCCATATGGTAATGACGTTTTGCCGAACCAAACAATGGTCAGAACGTGAGGAAAAATATTTAAGGCCCCCTCCGCCGTGCCAGGCCACTGCTACACGCACCATGGGCCTCCGACGCGGCATTTTCCCTGCTCCAAGGCATCATTTTCGTGAGTTCCCCCGACTAACGTGCATGTCCATGCATCATAGAGGATTAGCATGGCCTGTCATCTTAAAAAAAATTGCCAGTCAGGTCCAAAATCCGTGATTCTTAGCATGCGAAGTTTCCACCAAAAAGTCCAAGAACATAAAAATTAGAACAACCACAAATAATTGCAGGTTTACACATGGTAATGATGTTGCAAGTCCAATCATTGGTGCATGGCCGTGCACATGCTAATCATCTCAAGATGCATGGCTGTGCACATGCTAATCATCTCAAGATGCATGGTCGTGCACATTAGTGCATGAAACTCTAAAAAATGATGACTCGATGTCGGGAAAATGCCGCGTCGGAGGCCTGTGGCGCATGCCTCGGGGTTCATGGCACGATGGAGGGCGGCCCAAACTTTTTTTCCTCGCATTCTGACAATTGTTTGGGCTTGCAACGTGATTACCATATGTAAACCTACAACTAGTTGTGGTTTTTCAAACTTTTTTATGTTTTTGAACTTTTTGGTTGAAAATCCGCATGCTCCATCACAGATTTTAGTCCCGGCGGGCAATTTTTTACTAAGGGCGACGAGCCATGCTAATCATCTCATGATGCATGGACAAGAATGTTAGTGCATGAAACTTTCGAAAATGATACCTCAGTGAGGGGAAAATGCCTCCTCGAAGTCCCGTGGCCTGTGCCGTAGGGGTTGTGGCTCAGTGGAGTCTGGCCCAAATATTTTTCCTCACATTGGTACCATTGTTTGGGCTTACAATGTGATAACCATATGTAAACCTGCAATTGTTTCTGGTTTTCTGGACCTTTTATGTTTTTGGACTTTTTGGTGGAAAATCCACATGCAACCATTATGTATTTCGGCCCCGGCAGGCAAATTTTTTCTGAGGGCAACGTGCCATGCTAATCATCTGATGTGCATGGATATGAACGTTAGTGCACGAAATTTTAAAAAATTATGCCTCAGTGCGGGAAAAATGCCGTGTCGGAGTCCCAAGGAGTGTGCCACGGGGCCGTGGCTTGGCGGAGGGCGGCCAAAATTTTTTTCCTCGTGTTCAGAGGGTAAATTACACGAATGGTCCCTCAATTTTGAGTAGATTTTCAACTGATCCCTTAACTTCAATTTGTAACAAAAATGTTCCTCATCTTTTATTTTCTTGCACGATTAGTCCTCTTGACCGGTGATAGTGGATTTTCCGATTGCCTTGCATACGTGGCTGACACGTAAGCCATTTCTCTCTCATCCACGACATTTAGGGGGCGCTGGCGAGCTTAAAAATCTCCAAGCTCGCCCACCGGCGTGCTTCGCACAAGGGGCTCTAACACCCCCTCATAAGTTCGTCGGTGCTTCTATCATTTTTATTTTTTATAGTCTCTCAACTTTGAGTCGTTTAAGATCGCCGATGAGCTCGCGAGGGGGCGAGCTTGGAGAGGGGGACCGACATTCCCCCTCTGTCAGCTTGTCCGCGTCCTTAGATTTTTATTAATATTTTTTATTGTGTGATGTGAGCTAGTTAAAATGGACTTTTATTATATTTTATTATGTCACGTCGCAAGATAACCGGGATATTATTTCTTACTGGTCAAGTTGATGAATCGTGCAATAATATTAAAGTTGAGAGACTGTTTAGAAATCGACTCAAAGTTGGGGGATGATTTGTGTAATTTACCTAGTTTGGAGCGTTAAATAACACAGATGACTTAAAATGATGTGGATGAGAGATAAATGGCTCACGTGTCGGCCACGTATGTAAGGCAACCGAAAAATCCACTATCACGAGTCAAGAGGACTAATCATGTAAGAAAATAAGAGATGAGAGACGTTCTAGCTACAAATTAAAATTGGGGGACCAGTTGGAAATCGACTCAAAGTTAGGGGACCATTCGTGTAATTTACCCCATGTTCGGACCATTGTTTGGGCTTGCAACATGATTAGAATATGTAAACCTACAATTATTTGTGGTTTTTTTGGACTTTTTATGTTTTTGGTGGAAAATCCTCATGCTAACCATAACGATTTTTGGCCCTGGGGGTAATTTTTTTTAAGGGCGACAGGCCATGTTAATCATCTCGTTATGCATGGACATGCACACTAGTGCATGAGACTCTAAAAAATGATGCCTCATTGTGGGGAAAATGCCACGCCGGAAGTCCGTGGCACATGCCAGTGGGGGCCGTGGCGCGGCAGGGGGTGGTCCGAATTTTTTTCCTCTCGTAGTGACCATTGTTTGGCCTTGCAACATCATTACCATATGTAAACCTGGAATAATTTGTGTTTTTTTGGACTTTTTATGTTTATGCACTTTTTGGCCCCCGCGGGCAATTTTTCCATGGATGACGGGCCATGCTAATCATCTCATGATGCATGGAAAAAAATGATGCCTCGGTTCAAGAACAATGTTGCGCCGTGGAGACCATGGCGTGAAGGACGGCCCAAATCTTTTGCCTTGCATTCGGACCACTGTTTGGGCTTGCAACATCAAGACCATATGTAAACATGCAATTACTTATGATTTTCTAGACTTTTTATGTTTTTGGAATTTTTGGTGGAAAATTCGCATGCTAACCATCAGGGATTTTGGCCCCAATGGACAATTCTCTCGGAAGATGACAGGCCATGCTAATCATCTTATGATGCATGGACGTGCACGTTAGTGCATGAAACACTTGAAAATGATGCCTCGGTACAGGAAAAATGCTGGCGCGTGTCGTGCGGACCGTGACGCATGTCGTGGGAGCTGCGGCGCTGCGGAGGGGTCTGACCATATTTTGGGCCTGCAACGTCATTATCATATGTAAACCTACAATTATTTGTGGTTTTCCATACTTGTTATGTTTTTGGAATTTTTGGTGGAATATCATCACAGATTCAGGACTTGGTGAGCAATTTTCTACGAAGGCATGGGGCCATGGATGCCTCAGTGTGGGGAAAAGACCACGCCGGAGCCTTGTGGCTTGTGCTGCAGTGGCCGTGGCGCGGTGGAGGGCCCACCAAGTTTTTTTCCTCACATTGTGACCAATGTTTGGGCTTGCAACGTCATTACCACATGTAAACCTGCATTAATTTCTGGTTTTCTGAACTTTTTATGTTTTTGGACTTTTTGGTGGAAAATCCGCTTGCTAACCATCATGGATTTTGGCCTTGGTGGGCAAATTTTTTCCAAGGGCAACGGGCCATGCTAGTCATCTCATGATGGATGCACATGCATGTCAATGCACGAAACTCTTGAAAATGATGCCTGGTGCGGGGAACATGCCTTGCCGGAGGTCCCTCCCACACTCCGCGAGGACCCGCAGGGAAGCCCAAATTTTTTTCCTCGTGTTCTGACATCTTTTGCGCTTGCAACATCATTACCATATGTAAACCTGCAATTATTTGTGGTTTTTCGGACATTTTATGGTTTGAGACTTTTTGGTGCAAAATCCAAATTCTAACCATCACGGATTTTGGCCCTAAGTGGGTGGGCCATTTTCTCTGAAGTTCGCGTCGGAGGCCCTTTGCGCATGCTGCGGGGCCGTGGCGAGGCGGATGGCACCCAATTCATTCTAACCATTGCTTAGTCTTGCAACTCATTACCATATGTAAACCTGCAATTATTTGTGGTTTTACGGACTTTTTATGGTTTGAGACTTTTTGGTGAAAAATCCACATGCTAACCATCATGGATTTTGGCCCTACGTGGGCATTTTTCTCTTAAGGTGACGGGTCATGCTAATCATCTCATGATGCATGGATGTGCACATTTGTGCATGAAATTCTAAAAAATGATACCTGCGTGTGGGGAAAATGGCGTGCCGGAGGCCCCTTGCGCGTGCTGCAGGGCTGTGGCTAGGCGGATGGCGGCCCAAATATTTTTCCTCGCATTCTGACCATTGCTTGGTCTTGCAACGTAATTACCATATCTAAATTTGCATATATTTGTAGTTTTCTGAATTTTTTGGTGGAAAATCCGCATGATGATATGGATTTTGGCTCCGGCAGCCATTTTTTTCTTAGGGCGACGGGCTGTGCTATTCATCTTATGATGCATGGACATGCACGTTAGTGCAGGAAACTCTTGAAAATGATGCCTCATTACAGGGAAAACACCATGCCGGAGCCCCGTGACGTGTGCCGTCGTGCCCCTATCGCGAGGGAGGACGCCTCAAATTTTTTTCCTCGCATTGTGACCAATGTTTGGTATTGCAATGTCATTACCATATTAAACCTACAATTGTTTGTGGTTTTCTGGACTTTTTATATTTTTGGACATTTTGGTGCAAAATCCGCATGCCAAGCATCACAGATTTTGGCCCCAATGGGCAATTTTTTCGGGGCGATGGGCCATGCTAATCATATCATTATGAATGAACATGCATGTTAGTATAGGAAACTCTTGAAAATGATGCATCGTTGTGGGAAAAATGCCACGCCGGAGGCCCGTGGTGCGTGCAGCAGGGCGCGTGGCATGGCGGAGGGCGGCTTAAATTTTATTCCTCACGTTCTAACCATTGTTTGGGTTTGCAAAGCATCATTACCATATGGAAACTTGCAAATATTTGTGGTTTTTTGGATTTTTACTATTTTTGGACTTTTTGGTGGAAAATCCACATGCTAATTGATGTGAACTTTAGTAGATGTAATTTTCTCACACCAATCAATATAGTTCTAGTCGTATTTAATTTTACTCTAGAGTCCACACAACTGCAAGTGCATAGGTCGAGTAGAAATTATGAGTGTTGTAACCCTGTTGATTTAAATCGAATATGAATCTATTTATATCTCAGAAGTTATCATAATGGATCAAAAAGATGAAGGTAGATTAGAGAAATAATAATTCTAAAATGTATGAAAATAGGCTCCCTTGTGGTGAATCAGTTGAGGCTATTATATTTTAGTTCTCAGTTATGAGATAAATGATCTCTCGATCTACACTGTGAATCAATTACTCTCCCTCTAAACTCGCTGATCTCTCTTTTGGATTAGAAGGGGAGTAAGCGGTTAATAAATAAATTAGGAATGACTGATTAGTTGATCACTCGTTCTAACTAGAAAAGAAGTCGATCTCTCGATCATTAATTAGCAATTCTCTTATCCTAATTCGAACGTTAGAATGAATCTAACACATCTAGTCATTGTTATGGACTCTCGCCTCACAACAGAGAAACGTGGGCTTCTCAACCGCTTGAAGTGGATAACTACTGTACTAATGAGACACTGCAAAAGGAGAGTACCCTATCCCTTCTCTCGAATGGAACAGGGTAATGATAATAAATAGATCTCTCGATCTGATAGAGGTTAAATGCAGGTAATAAAATTGCAATGCATCAAAAGTACAAGAAACTAGAGGTTAGAAATACAACATCAGAGAACTTAAAACAGTAGCGTCAACACAATATCACCACAAGGAAATCAGAGTTCTAGCCAGACATGGGCACCAACAAAATCAATAAGTTTCTCGACATTTTTTTCTTCTCCTTCTTGCTCCCGCCTCCTCTTTCTTTCTTTGCTCCCCTTCTCTTTCACCTCGTCCCATCCTCTTTCTCTCGTCCGCCCTCCTCTCCTTTTTCTCCTCTCCTGTCAAAAATTCAAAATTTAATACCAATCTAGCGGTTTTAACTACATCCAGACTCCTTGCCTCCTTGACTCATTCAGCTACATCTAGACAGATCATAGGCCAAATGTTGCAAATATAACCAGATTTTAACACAAATCTAGCGGTTTTAACTTTAATAATCATAAGTAAAATAAGGGATGATCAAATTCCCCCAAGCTTGGATTTTGCTTGTCCTCAAGCAATGTTCAAGATAAGAAGTTACAATCTCCACCCCGTTTGCCAACTACACTCTTTGGCATTCAGATCTTGCATTCTCTACTCAAATGCCTTTTCTCTGTCCACATAACCCAGCTTTAATGAACGTGTTAGAAGCAAGACATTTTTAAATTCCTCCTAATTCAGCTCATACAAAATAAAGAGAAAGATGGTCTGTTAATAAAAATGTCAAAGCTAAATGCACCAGTGCAGCATGGGCTTTAATTTATTGACAAGCAGTTTTGCTTTTGATTGATATTTCTTTTCATTAATCCGGTACTCATGTGATTATCTATAGTTCACATGTGTAACGAATTTTTGATCGGCAAGTCCCAGGGCAGTTGCTCTTAGGTTGCCAGGCATGAATCCCTATGGATCTAATCACTCATATTCATCCAGGTTCATAGTACATTCTTTTCGTACATTCTGGAGCTGCACCAGTCCTCTTTTCTTTGCTTTTGACCTTTCACTTACTTGTTTTTGCTAAGCTTGACTGCACTGAAATAGTTAGCAAGAACATAAGTATTAATAGGTTTAGTAAAAATATAGTTTTAGCATGAATAGGATTTGTCGTCAAGCTTCTAAAACATCACCGTAGCTACTTTCTTCAAGTCATGACCCTACACTTAGAGTATTGAACGAGGGTCATGAAATATCATGAAATACTTCAAATTTCATTGGTTTGGCAGGGTGTTCTTGAAAATGGTTCAAGCGAGTCATAAAAGGCCAAGGCTATGGGGTTATAAAAACATCTCCTACTTCACAGTTAGAAATGTTTCAATGTTGCTTCATAAAACACTAATTTTGAGCATTCAAATTATAAGATAGCAATTGAGAGTAGAATGATTGGTGCATAATAATTTAGTGAAGAAAAAAAAGGAGTAATGTACCATCACTACAAGAAAACACATCATTAAAAAAGGAAAAACTGGTCATTAATAATCAAAATCCGATCGTTATTGGTCATTAGCGACCAGCATTTCCCGTCGTCATCGGTCGTTATAGGTGCCGCCATTAAAAGTCAATAACGATGGCTTAAAAGTGTCGGCCGTTAAACGTCATTAACGATCGGAATAAAACTGGTCATTAAATCCAAATAAGGACTATTTAGTTAGTCGTCGAAGTCATTAATGACGAGAAATATCTTTATCGTTAATAATCTTCAGCGGCTAGTAATCCCTTCGTTAAAAGTCATCAATGACTAGAAAAATTTTGACCGTTAAATTCATATAAGGACCATTTAGTTGGTCGTCGAATACATTAATGACGAGAAATATCTTTGTCGTTGATAATCTCAAGCGGCTAGTAATCCCGTCGTTAAACATCATCAATGACCAGAAAAAAATCGGCCGTTAAATTGATTTAAGGACCATTTAGTTGGTCGTCGCATACATTAATGGCGAGAAATATCTTTGTCGTTGATAATCTTCAGCGGCGAATAATTCCGTCGTTAAAAGTCATCCATGACCAGAAAAAAACGGCCGTTAAATCCATATAATGACCATTTAGTTGGTCGTCGAATACATTAATGACGAGAAATATTTTTATCGTTAATAATCTTCAACGGTTAATAATCCCATCGTTAAAAGTTTCAACGACAAAAATAATGAAATCGTTAAATCCATATAATGACCATCTAGATCATCGTTAAACGCATTAATGACCATCATAATTTTTGTCATTGATAATCATAATAACTTCAAATTATAATACAAAAGTTCAATTAATTTACCAGAATGAATTGTTCATATAAATTCAAAAAATAATAATTATCCATGCCAACAAATATTCATAGTAGTAGTCAAGATCAATAACATTTAGCATTCAAAATTTTTAACCCATCAATCTTCTTCCTTCCCTCCAAAAAATGTTTACACTATTCTAAAAGCAAAATAATTTGTTTGAGCTTTGAATTGCATCTCTTTCTTTCCATATCTTCAAAATCTGTAAAGTTCACAAAATACATAAAAGATTTTAATAAATGTCCAATGACTATTGAATTAACAACAAAATGAAAATAATAACTTATAAATAAATAAGACAATTTAAGAGAGAACATAAAACAAATCATTTAGTTTTCATTATCTGATCCCTGTGTTGCTGGACTTTGCACATTAGATTGTCCAAAGCAATGCTGCATTACTTGTTGCATTTGAATTTTTATAGAGTTCAAACGATTCTTCAAAGACTCATTCTCCTCTCGAAAAGACTTGTTCTCTTGTCGAGTGGCCCGCAACTCATTTAGTAATGCACTTTTTGAATTTGTTCCTCTCAAATCTTTTGTCTTTATCCCACCTCCAAAGCCAACGACATGACTATGATTTTGAAATCCAAAACATCTCTCTACTACTTCTATATTGTAAGTGTTGGTTCCAATCGAACAAGTTCTTGAATTTCAGCCTACAAATGCACAAGAAAAAAAAAATAAATGCAACTTTTTGCCAAAAATTCAAGTGAACATAAATGAATAATTGTTCCTACATCTGGCAGATTACCATCTTTGCCTCCCTACATGTTTAAAAAATCAAACAATATCAAATAAAATATAAGCACACATTGTTAATTAATTGTTAGTAGTTCACCTGCTGATATATAATTTCTCGAATCGGCATACTCCCAGATCGATGAGGCATGCCCATCTTAGATATGTTTCTAGCATTCCTCTCACTTGATTCCTAAATTAACAAATCACAAAGGATGCCATTTAAATTTATAATAGTTTTATAAAAGAAAATATACATACTAAATACATGCAAGTATTTTATCAACATATTAATAGTTGATATTGATACAAACCTTAAAACTTTTGCTATGGTAGAACTCTTTGACCAACCATTCCCAATCTCTCTTTTCTATTCCATCTGGAATATTTTTTACTGCATCTGCAATTGTCTTACCTTTTACGTACTTGATATGCATACTACCTCTCCACTTGTTCCATAATTCTTTCATATGGTCAAAAATATTTTCTTTATGCATGTCCATTTCATCACTCTCGAATTTATCCTAAAAATTGAAACATCAAATACATATATTTAATTAGTTGATTTGCACGTACAATAATCTTATATAAACTTGCATAACAAATGAAATAACATAAATTGAATATGTTAGATACATTACCACAATAGCTGCCCACATGTGTTCTTTCTCAATTTCTCCAATTTCTTTCCATGCACGTACACGCAATGAGCATATATTTTGGTCACGAATAATTTTTCTCAAATGTCTTGAAAATGACTTATGATTTTCCCCAACTGTGCGGTTGTTGTAAAATGTCACTGTCAATTTCTTACCACTAGGAAAGCTTGCTACATCTTTGCATTTATTTTTGCCTCTCACTTTTCTCTTTTTTTATTAGCACTTGAACCTGCACATGCGTAGATGATACGAACACAATCAGAGAGGAAAAAAAAAGTTATCTCAGTTAATTGCTATCCATAATAAAAAGAACATCTAATACATTTCAGGCAGGATAATATATAATTATGACTATGTACTTATATAAGTTTGATTGCTTCTATAGTTATTGCATGGTAGTCAAGCTCACAAAGTAGAATTCACTGACCAAGAATGAAAACAAAGGATGTAGCAATTACCTCATATCAATAAATGACTATGCATTCATGGCTATGCATGCATCATGACAAATCATCAAATTAGACCAAGATGGGGATTGACAAACAATCCTAAGTGCAATAGATATGAGGACCAGTTGAATTGAAATAAACCTATATTCAGATGGGGACAAAAGAATAGGAAGAATGATGTTCGATTTGTGATTTCATATAATTTTGATTGTTATGATCTTTATGCAATTAAGGATCAGTTGAATTTGGTAGCGGTTCATAAGGAATTTACTTCAATCCTTCTCAAAAAGAAAAAAAATAGTTAACAAGTTGGTCCATTTCAGGTCAACCTGCAAGATAATTCCATTGTCTTTAAACATGCAAGAGTGCTTTAAAATCTTAATGAAAAATTTCTAGTTTAGATGACAAACTATTCACTTTCACTGCATTCTTTCTTCCACTGCCACATATGATCACTCACATCTGGCCCTTACAATCTAATTTATCATTTAATTGAAGGCATCGAACATAATATCTATGTCCTCTACTTATCATACAGTCACATGGTGGGTGTCTAAGCGGTAGGTGAGAGTGTGGGACAAACATATTAATTATACATCCATAAATGTACTGACTGCATTGACAAGTTGACAGGATCAATATTATCTAGTTAATCAATTTCAGATTGATATTCTAAAAAGTGTAAGACAAGTTGACAGGATCAATATTAAATTATCTAATTATCAGATAGCATGTGATAAAATAAGGGACACATTAGTAGTACACATAAAGTCAGGGACTTCAGCAAAAGAAAATAAAACTACAAGTATTTTGCAATCTAAAACTTTCAATTGCAAAGAGAATAAAAAGAAAAATAAGTCAAGTATCTCAATCCTTTCAATTGAAAAGATAATCAAAACTATGTAATTCAACTATCTCAAATAATTCAAATCTTCTAACTAAGGAGAATCAACTTGACAATCCATAAAAGAATGTTTTTACTACAACGTAGAAAACATTAAATGCCAAGAATATATGCAATGTAAGTTTACCTTTATTGAATTATCTCCAATAACAGAATGAAGCCTTCTCTTTTCCAGGTTACATATGCTTATTACACATTCCAGAAGAGGTTGGCCATCTAACAAAACTGAGTAACTAAATATAAGAAAAAATCAATGTAATAGTAAGGTTGACCTGCTAAATAGATTTTTTTGCTACGTCCGGCGATGGCTGGCGCGCACGCGGGGGGAGGGGGGTGACGACTGCTGTCCACGGAGGGGGGGGGGGGGGAGGGGTCAGAGGCGGGGGAAGGGGGCGATGGCTGTTGTCCAACGGCGGTGGGGAAGGGGGACTACAGGCGGGGGGAGGGGGGGGGGGGAGGTAGTTAGAAGTGATTATTAATGACCATAAAATTCTATCTCCATTAATTATTTATAAATTAAGATGAAGTAGATGTGCAATTAATATTTTATTTGACGGGAACTAAATATTTCCCTCTATTAATTTTTCAGGCAATACCAATTTTAAAAAATAAATTAGTTTATGTATTTATATAGTTAACTTAATTACATGTTATAAAATTCGATAGAAAGAAAAAAAGTATAATAAAATCTTTTTCATAAAAATATGATATAAAATTCATTAGAAAAACCTAATTCTCTTCCTTTCCTTTGGCCGCTAGCGAAGCTTCATCTTCCTCAAGTAAGCTTTCCTGTCGAGCGGTCCCCTTTCTCCTCTGCAGTTCGGCAGATGCACGCCCTTCTCCCCCTTTCCTCCGCACCGCGCGCCAGCCATCCTCCCCCCACCTCTGGTTCCTTCCCCGACATTGCCGGACAACAGCTTTTCCCACCCCCGGACAACAGTGTGCCAGCCATCGTCGGTAGGTGGCAAACACACCATTGTCCTTTTCCCCCTTCCCCACGCGCCGCGCGCCAACCGTCCTCCCCACCGCTGGACAACAGCCATCCCCCTCCCCCCGTGCGCGTGCGAGCCGTCCCCCCGCCTCTGGTCCCCCTTCCCGGTGCCACCGGACAACAGAGAGATTTCTGATCCTAGGGTTCGTCTTGGAGTTAAGATCAATTTCTTATCATCATTTTTTCGTTCGTTCCCCTTTCGAAATATTATTTTTTCACCGTGTATTGAACTGCCGCTTCTATTTTAGATTTTCTTTTGTGTGATTCGCGTTGCCTCTTCTTAATAATCCTGGGGGATTATTACGTTTGGATTCACACATGTTATCTCGTTGTCAAATTATTTGTTTGACACAAGCTCTGATTCAATCTTTCATGAGCAACCCTGTTCCTGTTCCTGACCCTGAGCATGATAGATCATAGTTATAAATTCAGCTTAACTCCAAATATTCTAAAGAGAAAAGTGTCTTAATAGAATAAATTTGAGATAATGACTTCCGTGAGAAGCCCCTATATATAATATATCTTTTCTGCTACCACATGAAGTTTCTAAAATATTAGATGTCGTATTGTAAGGTACTTCATCAAGCTATTTTTGCATGTATCAATTACTTTCTTTCTTCCAAGTGTAGGAAGTTCGGACATAATGGTTGCATTTTCTGATGTTTTGCTGATTTCATCTATTGCCAAAGCTAAAAGTTATTGTAGTCACAAAGAAACGGCTAATAAAACATATGAACAAAGGAGCTCATCTTAGTTAAGACAAGTCGCATTGCAGGATTTGTTAATTAGGAGTGGAAGGTGTCTTGTTACAATTATTAAGTGATGGCTGGAAAATGTTAGCTCATCTTAGTTAAGAAAAGCTGCATTGTCAGACTACTTATTTTGAAATGGAAGATGTGGCATGATTTTGGAGTATATGAAATTCTCTTCAGCAAATAGAAACTTAACCTAATAGAGTATACTTCATATAATGAACTTTGGTAAGAAGCTATGATATGACAATAAAGATTGCAAATTTTACAACTTTGACTCTAAGTTATTATACAGCAAGGTACTGCTGAGCCAAAAATTTGTCAAGGTACTGGTATGCTATGTATTATCTACTATATCATGATTTGTTATTTAACTAAAATTGTTTTACTTTTTATTTCGATTGCAATGAAAATTGCATGTGCTTCTCTGCTGGTATATCATGTTTATACTCAACTTTAATGTTTACAGTTGATAGTGGAATCATATTGTGTCTGCAAAGTTTTGCCATGCTTATTGCTCTAACAACCTTATGTCATTTGATCGATGCCCTATTTATGATTCATTCTACTATGAATGAATCAGATTTTTTTCAATCAATTCTCAAGTTTCAGAGATATTTTAAATTTTTTTATTGCAAAGAGTTGTAAGATCATGTATTTTCTCTCTGTGCTTTCTCAAGAACATATTCCTATGCATTGGTTAGCAGATGGAGTTTCTGCATTGGTCAGAGCGCACTCCCCCCGCGCTCATGCGCCAGCCATCGACGGTCACCCTTTCTCCTTTGCAGGAGGTAGACGCACCATCGTCCTTCTCCCCCAGAGGCAGGGGGACGGCTCGCACACGCACGGGGGGAGGGGGATGGCTGTTGTCCAGCGGTGGGGAGGACGGTTGGCGCGCGGCGCGTGGGGAAGGGGGAAAAGGATGATGGTGCGTTTGCCACCTACCGACGATGGCTGGCACACTGTTGTCCGGGGGTGGGAACAGCTGTTGTCCGGCAATGTCGGGGAAGGAACCAGAGGTGGGGGGAGGATGGCTGGCGCGCGGTGCGGAGGAAAGGGGGAGAAGGACGTGCATCTGCCGAACTGCAGAGGAGAAAGGGGACCGCTCAACAGGAAAGCTTACCTGAGGAAGATGAAGCTTCGCTAGCGGCCAAAGGAAAGGAAGAGAATTAGGTTTTTCTAATGAATTTTATATCATATTTTTATGAAAAAGATTCTATTATACTTTTTTTCTTTCTATCGAATTTTATAACATGTAATTAAGTTAACTATATAAATACATAAACTAATTTATTTTTTTAAAATTGGTATTGTCTGAAAAATTAATAGAGGGAAATATTTAGTTCCCGCCAAATAAAATATTAATTGCACATCTACTTCATCTTAATTTATAAATAATTAATGGCGATAAAATTTTATGGTCATTAATAAACTTCTAACGACCGGAAATTACCTTTTTATGATGAGCAATTTTCTCTTTCGCTAATAATATGTTTAATAATGTCCATATTTTTTTTCGTCACTATTGACTATTTATAATGGCCACTTTTTTGTCTCGACATTAATAGTTGGTCGTTAAAGCCCCCTTTTCTTGTAGTGCATGTCGCCCTCTCCCTCAAGCTTTAAATCGACATTGCCCTCAGTGTCGATCATGCCAAGAAGAGGGATCGAGGGGGTTGAAGCTCAAGCAGTCGGTCAGTGACTTACAGAGCGTGGTGAAGATGGAATTTTGACCCAGTTCTATCCCTTGAACTTTGCCAACATGAGCAAGACTTTGTTGTTCCAGGTTGTGGAGCTGGTCCTTCAATGGTTGGATGTCTTCATGTTGGCGGACGTTAGCTTCTATGAGCTTGGTCACTTGTTCTAAGATGAGGTTCAGCTTGGCAGATGAGGTGAGAGGTGGAGTATGTGAAGCATCTGGTGCTGAAGAAGAAGAGATGACTGCAGAACTTCTACTTGTTCTTGGTCCAGAAGGGGCTCGTGCGGATAGAATGGATTCTAGCACGGGGGGGGGGGGAATGTTGGAATTGGGCGTGTGAAAGATTGATGATTTTTGGGGGTTAGGGAGAAGTTTTGAGGGGTCGGATTATCGCCAAAAATATTGGCAGTTGATTGTAAAGACTCCTTCTTGCGTTAGAAAGTCCAAATTGAGTAGGGTTGCTGGAGTTGGGTCAGTTTCACCTAAGAACACATAATGTTTAGCAATCGGTGAGATGAGATTGCCATAGAGAATTGGGTCATTTTCGCGGGTAGATTCCTTAGTATAGTTTGCAATAGAAAGACTACGAGGTTAATATCTGTGTTGGACAAGAGACACCAGATGATAAAAAGTTCATCCACAGAAACAAAGTCCATGTCATAATCATTCGGACGAATGAGGATGGTATTGATGAGGAGGATATGGAGGTATCAAAAAATAGGGGTTTTGAAGTGGCGGCCGACAAGTTGGAGGTGGTTTCTAGTACGTTGTGAGTTGATACCAAACCTTATAGAAAGTCAGGTGGAGGAGTTTTGTGACCCGTGTTAAGGAGATTTAGGAAACGAGCGAAGGTGTCAAGGGTCATAGAGAAATCTTGATTATAAAGACGGAAATCAATGTGATCAAGGACACCATCATCGTCTAGATGGGTGCAGAACACCATTCCGACAAACTCTGTTGCCATCTCTTTATAGAGGTCCCAACGTTTCATGAAGAAGGGCATTAAATGTGCCCGGTGTAGAAGGGTTCTAATATCATCAAACAAACCGAGAGGTTTGAGGGTTGGAAGGTCTAAGAACCTGGCGGAGGAGAACTTTCTGCACCGGCTGTTCATCAGGTGCTGTGCTTCTATGCTGTCGTCTGGTTGTCTCATGTGCGAAGACCTCCGTAGGAGACCGTCTGGGCATAGATGATAAGGTAAAATTTGTAACAATAAAATTGCTAGCAAGTGCACTAGTCGTATCAAGTAATAAAGTAGAGAGTAGAGTGTCGAACCCACGAGAAACTAGTTAAATCTAATTTATCCTAATAATCTACTAAGAGAAGAAAATGGTGTTGTGATATTTAGATAGAAAATAAATGTGCAGAAAATAAAATAAATTGGTGATGAGCCTAAGGATTATGAATGATTAACTAACATGAATCATGATGATTATTGAATTATAACAATGATAAACAAGTCAAGTTCTTAAGACGGATTAGGATTACTTAAATTAATGACCTCTACGCTGAGTAAGTCAAAGTATCTTAATTCTCACTAAACTTAAGACCACAAACGATGAGTTAATCTTCAGTTAAGAAAAATATTAAGATGCATTAAGTTGTAATTCCTAAACTAACAATTATCCTCGCTAGGTAAAAACTAATAGACCGCACAGAATCTAGCGCAAACGATGAGTTACTAGTTTCATGTTATGATTATTTCAACTTTAAGTTAAGAATTGATTCGTTGAAAATTATTAAATCCTAAAACTAACCCCAAATCTGATTTGTAGTCGTATCTCAAAATATAATAATCTCAGTAAAAAGCATTAAGCACAACAATCATAATCAAAAGTAACTGAAATACTATATTAATTCAAATCTAACAATTGAGTTCATGCAGTTTTTTCGAAAGATTAATAATCTCTATTACAGAATTAATTAGGCATAAAAGGATTGGGTAAAAAGCATCCAAACAATAAGTAGAAGATAGAATTCTTTGCCTCCGATGAACTCTGGATTGCTGCAGAGTACACGCACTGAGTTGCTCTGTAGATTCTTCCGAACAAACACCGAAAACTCTGAAATTCTTCTTATGCAATGTAGCACGGCTCTCAGGTCTCAAGCACACGTTTTTCTGTCTTCTATGGCCTCTATTTATAGCCTCCAGCGTCCCAAGAGTTCTGGTGGAGTTTCGGTTTGATTCGAAGTCTTTTCATGTTAAAATAAATAAATTCGAAATAGATTTTGATAGGTCTTTAAAACCATCCAAAACTCCTTCAGATCTAAGTAATCATCCCTGAGACTTAGGATAAAGTTTGTGTTCGATCTGGACTTGAAATCTCTAAGAAAAGTCGAAGAAATCTCGAAAACAGCCTTCGTAACGGCCCATAACTTGGATTTAACGACCCTTCAGATTCTGACTCAAAATTGGTCTTTTAACAGCCTATAACGGTCATATAATGGCCCGTTATATTCATTCAGCTCTGGCAGCCTCCACTAATTTGTACTTTCTAACTCCGTTTGAACTCCGATTTGTGTGACATTTGTTTCTGTGGATTTCTAACTCAATTCTCTTGCTTTTTCTATAATAAAACATATAATTTGGGTAGATTTCTATTTTATAAAATTAAAGCAAATAAGGCCATAAAATGATGCATGCTATATGAAAAAGAATCGAAATGTGATTAAATGCATGACTAATTTTATGTTATATTTTGCATGCATCAAACTCTCCCAAGCTTAGATACTTGCTTGTCCTCAAGCAATGTTCAAAGCAAAGCTTCTATCAAACTAGTTAACCATCGCTTCCACCTTGTTATTCAACTACTCTTCTTAGCACTAAATTTTATACATTCATTGCCTAAGTGTCTCACCACTTTCCATAATAATCCGGCTTTGTGAAACTTGTGAATGAAAGACATTTTTAAACTCCTCCAAATTCAGCTCTGAATAATTAGAAAATAATTCTTGAAAATAAAAATATCAATGTTGAATATACAAGTGTAAGATGGGCTTTTATTCATTTATGACTTTTATATTTCAACACTTAGAAACTTTTCATCATCATTCTTCTTTTTCACTTCTTTTCACATTTTATTTTTCATTGATTTGGTACTGATGTGCTTCTCCATATTGCGCAAGGTGGTCCATGTAACGGGCTTTCGGCCGACGGATCCCAGAGCAGTTGCCCTTAGGTCGCCAGGCAGGAATCCCCTACGGATCTAATTACCCGAACTCACCAAGGTTCCGGATAACACCTTTTTGTACCTCCTCATACTTTTTGGGGCTCCACTAGCCCTCTTTTGTATATGAAGATAATTTTACATGTACCTATTTATTAGTAAGCTCAACTACACTTGAATATTCAACGGGGATATAATTATTATCAAGATAATATACATAATAAAAAAAATAAGAGCATGAACAGGATTTGTCGTCAAACATCCATAGTTTCACTAAGCAACTTTCTTCAAACTAATTACCCAATACGAAGGTGATAAATGATAAAATAATAATGCTTCAAATTTCGTTAATTAATAGGATGTCCTTGAATAGTGCTTGAAAATAAGTAAATACTAAGACATGAGAAATTAAGATGCAATTTTCAATTATGAAAAACATTTTTTTGATGATTTTTTTAAAATATAAAATGCAAGGAAATATGCAACTGAAACATTAAGGGAATGAATACTTGCAATGTAATATAAAAAGACATACATGATGCATGAAATTGCAAACTCTCCCAAGCTTGAACTCAACACTATCCTCAGTGTTGGAAATCAAACTTGTAGGACTTCAAATATGTGATAAGGAAAAATATAAACGTAAAAGAGAAAACGAAACAACCTGATTTGTCTTGAGTTGATGGATGTTGAAGCTATAAGAAGAAGCCACAAAAAATCCATAGTGTCCTTGGCCGATAGAAATTTGAGCGTCTCGATTTCCTACTTTTCTTCAATTTCGAGGAGGCAATTTTATTTTCTCTTTCTTCCCTCCTCTTCTTTTCTTCTTCATTATTCCCTCTTTTTTTTTCAATGTTGTTACGGGTCATGAAGGGCAAATAACGGCCCGTGAGGTAATGTTATCAGGTCGTATAGAAGAGCTCACGGGTCTTCTGCATGATTTAACGGATGGTTATGGAGGGATCACAACCCTTCTATGTGATTTAATGGGTCGTGATCAAGAAACCACGACCCTTGCAGTAGCGATTTAGAATAGGCCCAAATGTTCACGGGGCGTGATGGCTCGCTCACGGCTAGTGGAAGTTTCTCACAGGACGTAAGATGTTGATGACATCCGTAATAGATATCGTCTAGTGAATCTCTAAAAGAACATGGGTCGTGATCTGAAAGTCACGACCCGTAAGAAATCGCCTCCTTTGTAGCTGATGGATTCGTTGACATTGTCGTGAACTCTGTATCATGAACCTGAAAAAATAAATCATGAGAGAAAAAATGGGGCGTTACATGCATGTTACGGGTCGTGATATCATACGACTTTGGTGTTAGGGTCGTAACATGAAAGAGTAATGGGTTGTATGGTCGTGGCGTTAGATGCATAAAACTAGTCTAACGAGTTGTGATGGTGAACTAACGACCCGTTATGAATTTGCCTAATTTGTGTACCTACTGTGATATACGTGAAGGGCGCCTAACGGCTCGTGACAAATCAACCTTGTAGAAGCAGTTGTGGAGGGTACTTGTTTCACGAGTCGTGACAAAAGGCTTATGACCCGTGAAGCTAAACAAAAAAAATTTCAACTCACTAATATATTTGTGGTAGAAAGATAACAACACATGAAGATTAAAAGTTCAAAATATGGGTCACTGTGAGATTCGTGATAAAGCTATTACGACCCGTAAGTGTTGGTTGCTAGACATGGGGTGTAATGTTACGGGTCGTGAAGTCGATGTTATGGCCCATGATATGCTGAGTAACACCCGTGAAGATTCAATAATGGTCCGTGAACAATAAAATAAATGTAAAATTTGGCTTGTGACATGCAGAGACATGTTAAAATAAAAATAAACTAAAGAGACTAAGAAACTAAGATAATCAAACTAACTAATCTAACATAACTAACTTAATCTAAACTAAATTACACAAAAGATCTAAACTATAAGTTTATGGATTGAAAATGAATAGTTCTAAATTTAAAGTCGCTAGCTCGACTTTGATATGGCATATATGCTGAGATAACTATCAATAAGAATAATATAAATAAATATGAAATAAAGGAACGATCTCACCGAGTTTAATGTTGAGAACGCTTGTCATGGTGAGGCTCAGCACATGCAATGTTGGGTGATGCCTACGTTTTTTATTTGATGTCGTCATCTGGCGGTGGCGGTTCTTCATGTACAATAGCTTTTTGACATGAAATTTGAGAGATGTGTTGCTGCTGAACTTGGATTGTCGAGCGGTTCTTTGGTCGCCACTGTAATGTTGTAGTTGGAGAATATCGTACTAGTGTAGGTGAAGAACTTTTCCCTTCAAAAGGTGTTGGCAACTGCACTAAGGAATTTGGGAGATGTGCGTTGATGTGCACACAATGGTTGGTGATTTGTTCTCCTTCGGTAGTGGCTGAATTGGAGATGGCGATGTCAAAGTGACAGGAACTTCCAAAGGCGGGCCCCTCCTTTGAATCTTCCCATCTTTCATGATGTATTTGCTTGTCTCTTTAACACACCACTGAGTTGTCTTTGTCCTTATTGAAAAATTTGCTTCAGGGTGCCATCTTATTTTATATGAATTTTGATAGTGGCATGGGCATAAGATTCCCTTTTGACTCTCGTCGATGTGGCTCGAAGTTCCAGAAGTTAGAGAATTTAGTTTTGCAACTTCATTCTCTAATACATGTAGCTTTGCTTCCAATGCCTCAAATTTGAGCTCGGTGTCGAATAGTCGAAGTGAATCATCGACTTCAAATTGCTTCTGAATTTTGGATAACTGAGACTCCAAATTCTAGATGTGTTGGTCTTGCATTGTCAATCTTCTTTTAATTATTGTGGCAAATTGACCAATCATCTCTACGAAGTCAGAAGTTGATGATTTAAATTCAAGAATTGATGCCACATCCTCGTCGGACTTCTTGTTGTGCTGCCTCATATTATGAATTTATCTCTCCAAATTTTATATTTGATAATTTTGTGTGGAGAGCTTCTTCAGCAAAGAATCTAATAATTCTGTGAGTGCAGCATATGGGTCTCGAAATATATTTTTCTTCTTTTCTGGTTGAGGCTTCTTCTTTGTCCATTGTTTTGATGATGATGCCTCAAATTGAATTTCATCTTGCTGGACAGCAAGGATATTTTCTTCAACTTGTTGGTTTGTTATCATTTTGTTCATCTTCATTGAGGTGTGTAGATGTGCTCGTGATGATCCGTTGTGTACAAAAGATATTACCTGAAAAGTTTACACAACAGTAGAAGAAAAAGTAAAGTAAAACAAAAAATAAAAATTCTCAAAGTAGTTTATACGAGATAGAATAAGAGTTATGAATAAAGTTCCCCGGCAACGGCGCCAAAAACTTGATGCGGTAAAATTTGTAACAATAAAATTGCTAGCAAGTGCACTAGTCGTATCAAGTAATAAAGTAGAGAGTAGAGTGTCGAACCCACGAGAAACTAGTTAAATCTAATTTATCCTAATAATCTACTAAGAGAAGAAAATGGTGTTGTGATATTTAGATAGAAAATAAATGTGCAGAAAATAAAATAAATTGGTGATGAGCCTAAGGATTATGAATGATTAACTAACATGAATCATGATGATTATTGAATTATAACAATGATAAACAAGTCAAGTTCTTAAGACGGATTAGGATTACTTAAATTAATGACCTCTACGCTGAGTAAGTCAAACTATCTTAATTCCCGTTAAACTTAAGACCACAAACGATGAGTTAATTTTCAGTTAAGAAAAATATTAAGATGCATTAAGTTGTAATTCTTAAACTAACAATTATCCTTGCTGGGTAAAAACTAATAGACCGCACAGAATCTAGCGCAAATGATGGATTACTAGTTTCTTGTTATGATTATTTCAACTTTAAGTTAAGAATCGATTCGCTGAAAATTATTAAATCCTAAAACTAACCACCCCAAATCTGATTTGTAGGTATATCTCAGAATATAATAATCTCAGTAAAAAGCATTAAGCACAACAATCATAATCAAAAGAAACTGAAATACTATATTAATTCAAATCTAACAATTGAGTTCATGCAGTTTTCTCGAAAGATTAATAATCTCTATTACAGAATTAATTAGGCATAAAAAGATTGGGCAAAGAGCATCCAAACAATAAGTAGAAGATAGAATTCTTCGCCTCCGATGATCTCTGGATCGCTGCAGAGTACACGCGCTGAGTTGCTCTATAGTTTCTTCCGAACAAACACCGAAAACTATAAAATTCCACGGCTCTCAGGTCTCAAGCACACGTTTTTCTGTCTTCTATGGCCTCTATTTATAGCCTCCATGGTCCCAAGAGTTCTGGTGGAGTTTCGATTTGATTCAAAGTCTTTTCATGTTAAAACAAATAAATTCGGAATAGATTTTGATAGGTCTTTAAAATCATCCAAAACTCCTTCAAATTTGAGTAAATATATTTCCTAATCATCCCTGAGACTTAGGATAAAGTTTGGGTTCGATCTGGACTTGAAATATCCAAGAAAAGTCGAAGAAATCTTAAAAAGCAGCCTTCGTAACGGCCCATAACTTGGATTTAACGGCCCTTACAGTGTCCTAATCAGATTCTGACTCAAAACTGGTCTTTTAACGGCCCGTTATATTCATTCAGCTCTGGTAGCCTCCACTAATTTGCACTTTCTGACTCCGTTTGAACTTCGATTTGTGTGTCATTTGTTTCTGTGGATTCCTGACTCAATTCTCTTGCTTTTTCTATAATAAAACATATAATTTGGGTAGTTTGTTTCTATCCGCCAGCTCTGAGGTGCGACAAGCTTAGGGTATTCATTGGACACGCCGAAGAAGGGTTTAAGGGATTGGGGATTGGGGAGATTGAGGATTGAGAGACCATTGTATGGATGGAGTGTAGATATAGGGAGTTCGTGGGTATGTGGGGAATCGAGGCATCACATGCATGAGTGTGTGGGATTAAGCCGGTGGGTAGTTGGGTAGATATGGTACTAGATTCTATTGGAATTCAACCAAATCTATGTGGTGTACTTTCCATGTGGTATTTAATGATTTTAGGCTTACATTGCTGTTGACGTGGCTTATGACCTTTTATTTTGTTGGGTTGCCTCCCTATAGCGCTTTTTTTTAAGTCGTTGGTTTGACATTGCGGCTTTAATTTTTAGTGTCCAGGCTGCAAATACAAAACTTCTTTGAATTCTTCAGTGCCGGGATTATAACGTTTCTGTCTTTGTCCATTGACTTAAAAAAAATTGAATTGCCATTTTTTATGTCCACTGCTCCATGAGGATTATAATGTTTCTCTCAACAATGAATGATCCTGACCATCTAGTTCATAGTTTTTCCGAAAAGAGTCATAATCGGGAGTTGAATAGAAGAACTTGGTCGCCTTCTTTAAAGTCCTTTTTTCAGTATGCGACTGCCATGTCATTTCTTTGCTCGTTCTTTGTAGAGATGAGAATTGTTGTAAGCATCTAGCCTCCAACTCGTTGAGCTGTAGTAGTCGTCTATCAGTAGCTACTTGGAAATCATAATTGATTGCTTTGATCGCTCATAAAGCTCTATGTTCTAATTCCACAGGTAGATGAAAGTGCTTGCCGTAAATCAACTTGAATGGTGTTGATCCTATCGATGTTTTGTAGTGCCGTATGTCCATAATGCTTCATTGAGTTTCTTGCTCTAGTGTTTTCCTGTTACTGAGACTTTCTTTAGAATTATTTTAATTTCTCTATTTGAAACTTCTGCTTGTTCATTGGTCTGATTGTGATACACAGTAGAGATTCGGTGTCTGACTCCATATTTTAACAATAGGTTTTCAAAACTTTGTTCAATAAAATGTGAGCCTTCATCACTGATGACTAGACTGGTGATAGTGATATTTAGGTTTTCTAGTGATAACTTGCTGAAATTAAAGAAAAAGTCAATTTTTCATTTTTTGGTCTCCCAACTCACTAGCTGCAAGTGCACAGGTAAGTTGTAGTAGACTCAGCTTATCGTATTCACAAGAATTTGAAGTCTAAGACACCCTAAAATAATCTAGATTAGTTCTACTTAAGTGGCTAAAAACATATTTTTAATGAATAGTGAAAACAGATTTTTAATGGAAAGTGAAATGATAACTGGTTTTTGGGTTTTGGAAATTCTTGCAAAACAGAATTATAAATGCTAAATTGAAGTCTAAAAATGTTTAACTATCTACGAGGAAGGTTCTTCTAGGATTTGGGGTTCATCTAAATTAATTAAGGATGGAATAGAACAAGTTATCATTAATGTCCAACTTTTGATTCAACTTGAAAATGGCTATTCCCACAGCTCAATTGGCATCTAACTAAGCAATATATGATTATATAGTTGTTAGCTAGGTTGAATCAAAAGAGGGTCCTCACTGAAAATCAAGTTATCATCGGGCTCAAAAGAAAGTTCAATGCTGATTTTTTTGCAATTCAAGGAAGTTTGGAATGATAATTTGCAATTGCAATCATAAAAAGATGGAATCATTCCAATCAACCAAACCAGGATAAAATATACCCAATAATAACACTTGTGTTCCATGATTCATCTCTGAATTCAATGGAGATTCAAAATCAACCTCTCGGTTGCAAGGAAAAGTGAAATCCACACAAAGTTCTATTTGATTGGGGATAAAAGACATTCAAACTTTAATGGGAAATTCAGTTATTATCCAATGCTCCTTGGGTCATCTCTGACTCTCAAGAATGGCCTTAAAACTACCTCTCAGTAGTGGATTAAAATGAGGCTTAACAATGGAAATCAGAAGTTAATTAAATGAGAAAACAGAAATCAGCATTTCAGGAAAATCAACAATGTGGATTGATGGAATTCAAGTTTGCCAAATGCCCCTTGACCCATCTTTAGACTGCAAGAGATTCCTAGAGTACACCTCTCAGTGATTTGAATAAAATAGGGATTAACAATTGGCAAATCAGATTCCAAACAATTAGAAAATAGAATTTATAATCAAACTCAGAAATCAGATTTTGGAAAAATCAGATTTGAATTCTAAATTGTCAAACATCTTGATTCATTTCTGAATAAGATCAGGACAACTATTAGCCTCTCAGCTATTCAATTAATCTAATCCTTGATGACAATCAGATCCAAAAGCCCAGAAAATCAGATTTTGGAATTCAGGAAACCAAAAACCATGAAATCAGTATTTTAGAGATCAGAATTTTTAACCAATGGAAATCTGACTTACCAACTGATCCTTGACCCATCTCTGGACTACAAGACATCCCTAAAGTTCACTTATCAGTGATTGGAATAATTCAGGGGACTCAATTGGTAAAAATAGATTCCAATGAGAAATCAGAGAAATCAGAATTCTGGTTTTCATTTAGAAATCAGTGGAAAAATCTGGTTTGAGTCAAATGATTGTCCAAACAATCTTGATTCATTCCTGTATAAGATAGGAGCAATAACAACATTCCAATGACTCAATCAATCAGATTAGAAATGAAGAACAGATTCTGATATCCACAGAAATTAGAAAATTCAGGAATCAGGAAATCAGAATTCAGTTTTTAAAATCAGATCAGGAACAACTAACAGATTTGAATCATAAAGAATGCCAAACATCTTGATTCATTTCTGATCAAGATTTGGGACAATATCAACCTTCCAGTTGCTCTATTAATCAGATCCACAATGGCAAACAGATTCAAAGGTTCAGGAGTACAGGTTCAGGAAATTCAGAAAAATAGAAACCAGAAAATAAGTTTCAGAAATCAGAACTTCAATTAAATTGGAATTCAGAACTCGACATTGATTTCTAATCCATTTCTGAACTAGGGATAGATCAAATGATAACTTCTCAGCTATAGATTACAATAGGATCCAACAATGGCAAGAACTAACTCTAAATAATTCTGAAATCTGAAAATCAGCAAATGATTCAGTGCAAGAATTATAAAACAGTCCATATCCATCCAAAACTAATCTAAACTACTACCCTATCCTAGAAGAAATGGAGTTTAGCTCCTCATATTTACAAGATTTGACATCAAATGGGATAAGAAACAGATACAAATCATGGTTCTTTGAAGCTTCTCGGCCAGCAGCAGCAAATCCGGTAGCAGCAGCAAATCCGGCAGCAACAACCTCATTCCTTGCTCAAACCCTTCAATGACCTGCCCCCTTCCTCATCCAGAAATTCCCCCTTTTATATCACTCATTTACACCCTTAGATCAGCATCAGAATGTTCCTTCTCCTTTGATTACAGCCACCTGTCCACCTGCAGAAATTCTAGTTGCTGGCATTTTGTGTAGGAAAAGTATATGGTCCCCCCTACTTTTTCCACTTTTTAGCCACCCTTTTCTCCTTGCTACAAAAACCCAAACAGCAAGCAACAAAGCTCTTGAGTAGTATTTTGATAAATAAGGCTTAGGATAATGCTGGTAACTAGTTCAAATATCAGATGGGATTATGTGTTGTGCAAGAATGAAAACTTATATCGATATAAATGAATTCAAGGGCCCGAAATGATAACTAATTGGAAATCTTGGAAAATGTCCTAATATGGGTGGTTCAAAGCATTTCAGGCATCAATTTGATTAGAGTGACAAGCGAGTGAGGTCAGAAATCAAATATGAATGAGATTCCTAAGGAGTGATAACTTGAGTGCCCCAAAATGATAACTTATATGACTTAAAAACGATAACATGTGATAACTTGAGTTTTGATTATCCAAATGTGATGAAATTTGACCAGCAATGAGTTAGAACAATAATAAGATGATTGCTTAAGGTCCTTGTGCAGAATTAATGGTTTTGCATGTCAAAATGACAGAATTGCCCTTTAATGATAACTTGGCACTTGAAAAATGATAACTTGTTCAAATGGACTTAAAACTTTGCACAAGTTGAGATGTAACTATCCAAATATGATTTATACATGATAATGATGGATTTAGGGCAAGAAAACCATTGAAAATCAGTTCATTCAAAATAATGATAACTTGACACTTAGGAATGATAACTTGTCCTCAAAATGATAACTTGGCATAGAATTTAGATATTAATGGATTTTGGCATTTCAGAACCTCTATGCACATGGAATTAAGTATGAAATGAGAAATATCAACTAGTTATCACAATGTTTGCATTCCAAGTATAATTGGCCCAAAAATAGGCAAAAGTGGGACTCGATATGTATGAATTTCATCTAAAATAGGTTAGAATCATATAGTGATCAGCAAGTGATCAAACTCCCCCAAGCTTAGCATTTTGCTTGTCCTCAAGTAAGACATTCAGAAATTAAGGACAAACTTGAATTAAAAGTCCACAAATGAAGTAAAGTCTAGCTGAATTGAATCCAATGAGTTTCCCACTTTGCCAACACTTCATTCTTTCCAAAAACTCAATTTCTAGTTAGGGAATCATAGAGGCTAAAGCAAATTTAAGTCATGGAAGAAGTACTAGCAATAACATATTTGAATTATAGGAATTGTCAACTTTACAAAGGGGTTGAACTACAAATCTCTTCATGAACAGATTTTCAATTGATTAAACAGGTTTAACACCTCACTTTTATTCATAAAATGCATATAAACAGGTTTAGCACCTGATTTTTATTCATACTTTCTTTAGGAGAGATTCCTTTGGAAGTTTTGCTCTCCTAAATTTTTTTTTCTTTTTGCATTGGAGAGATATTCCTTTGGAAGTTTTGCTCTCTTCCTTTTTTCTATGCATGCATATGACTTTTTACTTTTCCTTTTCTCATTTTTCTATCATGTTCATAAAGTGAGCAATAGTTCAAACTCAAGTATAGTTTAGATCCCTTTATCCAAAAAGTCAAGTTTTCCTATTTAGCATGGCAGCAAGAGCCTTGACTCCCTTCTAGACATCTGATATTACTAATTTAATCCATAAGTATCAGCTAGTGTGACCCACAAAAAGGAAAAATTTTCAGCTAGAAATTTCATTCAAATGCATCTGAATTCATAATGCCAATTAAAGCAAGAAGGCTAATGGCCAAATTGGCCACTTGGTATTGGAGTGCACCCACTGTCAAAATGAAGTATTCTACCCATTTCAGAGTTAAAATGAATTCAGAATTGAGTTGGGTCCAAAAATTAATAACCGAGTGATAACTAGTGGTAACTTGTGAAAACTAATGATAACCTGGTATGAATTATGATATGAACATTAAAATCAATTGAAAACATGGTGTAAAGGTTAGAAAAGCACCAGGTTTCCTCCCCCAAGCTTATTCTCAACACTGTCCTCAGGGTTGAAATAAAGGCAAGGGAGAGGGGTGGGTGGGATTGAAATGCATTAAATTGGGCATTTGAATTCTCTTGGCACTTCATCCAGAAACTTTGGGTGGTCTAACCTTCATTAGTTGCAACTGATCCTGCAGAGAAACAAAGGATATCAATTGGTATGGCAGATTTGCAACTAATCAGATTTTTTAGTGCAGAATTCAACATTGCATTGAAAATTTCTGAAATTCACTGAAATTGGGCTATAGAAGATTGGGATAATTAATATGGGTGTAAATTCAGATGATGATATGATCAATGAAGCATAATGAGAAAGTTAATATCAGTTATCATTAAGTTTTCAGTGTAAAAATCAGAAATAGGGGTAAGGGTACTCCCTGGATTTTGGAATTGTGGTTTGAACTTGTTCCTCATCACTTATTCCTGCAAAAACAGAAAGATTAGATTGATAATGGCTTGGGTTACCTCCCAAGAAGTGCCTTTTTTTAATGTCTTTGGCTAGACATTGATACAAGGTGAAATCAGCTAGGTGATAGTGGCAAATCAGCTAGAATCAGCTCCTCCTTTGCAGAATCCATGGCTGTGGGATTGTAAAGCTTTAACATCTGTCCATTTACCTTAAATATGTCATATTTGTCATTCAGAAGGTCCACAGCACCAAATAGATATACTTTGTGAATTTTGAATGGTCCACTCCACCTTGACTTCAACTTTCCTGGAAAAATCTTTAATCTTGAGTTGAAGAGTAATACAAGGTCTCCAACCTTGAAATTTCTTTTTAGAATCCTTCCATCATGCCATCTTTTAGTCATTTCCTTGTAGAATTCTGAATTGTGGTAGGCATTTAGCCTAATTTCATCAAGTTCATCAATTTGGAGAAGCCTCTTTTGCCCACATGCATGCATATCATAATTGAGTGTCTTGACTACCCAATATGCCTTATGCTTCAACTCAATTGGCAAATGGCAAATTTTTCCATAGACAAGCTTGTAGGGAGAAGTACCAATTGGAGTCTTGTATGCTGTCCTATATGCCCAAAGAGCTTTATTCAACTTCAAACTCCAATCTTTTCTTGTCAAAGAAACTGTTTTCTCCAATATGGCTTTTACCTCCCTATTTGACACTTCTGCTTGGCCATTTGTTTGGGGGTGATATGAAGTGGAAACTTTGTGCCTCACTCCATATTTAATTAGGAGGTTTTCAAAACACCTTTCAATAAAGTGGCTACCCCCATCACTTATGACCACTCTAGGAATTCCAAACCATGGAAAGATAACTTCCTTGAACAACTTGATTACTGCCCTGGAATCAGCTGCAATGGTGGGAATGACCTCAATCCATTTGGACACATAGTCCACAGCTAGAAGAATAAACTTGTAACCACATGAACTAGGGAAAGACCCCATGTAGTCAATTCCCCAAACATCAAATATTTTCACTTCTAAAATTCTTTGTTGTGGCATTTCATTCCTTCTTGAAATGGAACTAGCTCTTTGGCATTGATCACAACCCTTCACAAAGATATGTGCATCCTTGAATAAACTTGGCCAATAAAATCCAGATTGAAGGACTTTGGCAGCAGTCTTGTGTGTGGCTCCATGACCTCCATAAGGGGATGAATGACATGCCTCCAAGATTTCTTGAAATTCAGATTGGGGTACACATCTTCTATACATGCCATCAGGAGATTTTCTGAATAGAAAGGGATCATCCCAATAATAATCTTTCAAGTCATGAAAGAATTTCTTTCTTTGCTGATATGTGTAGTCAAGAGGGGTAATTCCACATGCAAGATAATTGACCAAGTCAGCATACCAGGGAACTTGATTAATTGCTACAGCCATCAAACTATCATCAGGAAATGCATCATTGATAGGAAGTGTAGATGATTGCTGTATCCCTTCCATTCTTGATGGGTGGTCAGCTACTAAATTTTCACTTCCCCTTTTGTCCCTGATTTCAACATCAAATTCTTGAAGCAATAAGATCCACCTGATTAGCTTTGGCTTGGATTCTTTCTTGTTGATTAAGTGCCTCACAGCTTGGTGGTCTGTGAATACAATGACCTTGGATCCCACCAGGTATGGCCTGAATTTGTCAAATACATACACCACAGCAAGAAGTTCTTTCTCAGTAGTTGCATAATTGATTTGTGCTTCATCTAGAGTCTTGCTTGCATAGCATATGACATGGTGCTTCTTCTCCTTGGTTTGCCCCAGCACAGCTCCTACTGCCTGGTCAGAAGCATCACACATAATCTCAAAAGGGAGAGTCCAGTCAGGTGGCTGCACTATAGGGGCTGAGATGAGGGCTTCCCTCAACTTCTTGAATGCCTTCATACACTCTTCATCAAATTGAAACTCAACATCCTTGGCCAGCAACTTGGTGAGGGGCCTAGTTATCATGGAGAAATCTTTAATAAACCTCCTGTAGAAGCCTGCATGCCCCAAAAAACTCCTAACTGCCTTGACACTTGTGGGTGGTGGTAGCTTCTCAATCACTTCAACTTTTGCCTTGTTCACTTCAATGCCTTTGCTTGAGACCACATGTCCTAAGACAACTCCTTGTTGGACCATAAAATGGCATTTCTCCCAATTGAGTATCAAATTGGATTCCCTACATCTTTGTAGCACCTTTGTTAAATTGTCTAAGCAAGCATCAAATGAGTCTCCATATACTGAAAAATCATCCATGAAGACTTCCATAATTTCTTCAATGAAGTCTGAAAATATAGACATCATACACATTTGGAAAGTTGCAGGGGCATTGCATAAGCCAAAGGGCATTCTCCTATAGGCAAAAGTCCCATATGGATAAGTGAATGTAGTCTTGTGTTGATCTTAGGGGTGAATTGGAATTTGCAAGAAACCTGAGTACCCATCAAGATAACAGAAATGAGAATGCCTAGCCAACCTTTCCAACATCTGATCAAAGAATGGCAATGGGAAATGGTCATTTCTTGTGGCCTTGTTTAACTTCCTGAAGTCAATGCACATCCTCCAACCTGTAATGGTTCTTATGGATATCAATTCATCAGAATATGACTTCACCACTATAATTCCTCCCTTCTTTGGCACCACCTGCACTGGACTGACCCATTCACTATATGAAATGGAGTATATGATTCCTGCATTCAGCAACTTCAATACTTCTTTCTTTACCACTTCTTTCATGGTTGGGTTGAGTCTCCTTTGACATTCAATGGAGGGCTTGTAGCTGTCTTCCATAGGGATCCTATGCATGCAAATGGAGGGATTAATATTCTTGATATCCTCAATTGAGTAGCCTATCACCTCCCTATACAATTTCAACCTCTTCAGCAGCTCTTCCACCTGATCCTGAGGCAAACTAGCATTAATGATAACATGAAAAGTTGAATTCTCCCCCAAGAATTCATACTTCAAATTGCTAGGAAGAGGCTTGAGTTCCAACTTGAAATTGGCTTGAACTGGATTGCCTTGGCATTCAGCAATGATAACCTGTTGTACCTCACCTTGAATTCCTGCATTTTCTACTGATATTGAAGAGTTCAATACTGATTTGTATGCCATAGCCTCTGGATCTTCCAATTCTCTCAAATGGTCAAAAATTAGACACATTTGCAATGGATCTTCAATAGGGATTATAGCTGAAACTTGCTCCACCACTTGATCCAATTTCCTATCTTCAAAATCATTTTCTAGAAAACTTGGCCTACTGATAACTTGGGCCAAACTGAATTCAATCTTCTCCTCTCCAATTTGGAAGGTTAATCTCCCTTCCTTAACATTAATTACAGCCCCTGCAGTGGCTAGAAAGGGCCTCCCAAGGAGAATGGGGGTGTTCACATCTTCATCCATATCCAATACAACAAAATCAACTGGAATATAGAATTTACCAACTTTGAGGGGTATGTCATCAATAATCCCATGTGGATATTTGTTGGATCTATCTGCCAGCTGAATGGACATATTTGTTGGCTTCAAATCTCCAACTTTAAGTTTCCTACACAATGATAAGGGTATGACACTCACAGAAGCTCCCAAATCACACATGGCTCTTTGAATTTTTCTATTGCCTATCTCACATGGAATTGAGAAGCTTCCTGAATCCTTGAGCTTTGGAGGCAACTTATTCTGGATGATTGCAGAAGCCTCTTCAGTCAATGCTATAGTCTCATGCTCCAATACCCTTCTCTTCTTGGTTAGGATTTCTTTTAGGAACTTGGCATATGATGGCATTTCCTGAATGGCTTCAACAAAAGGAACATTTATGTATAGCTTCTTCAGGATTTCTAAGAACTTTCCATATTGCTGATCTTGTCTTGCCTTGATTAACCTTTGAGGGAAAGGTACTTTGTCAAAAACCCTTGGATTTGCTTCAATTTGAGGGCTTGAATTCCTGATTTCCTCACTTGGTTGTTCACTTGGCTTTTCAGCAACTCTTGAGTCTGAATTGGCTTGATTATCATCCATTTTCTTCATTGGTTCCTCCACCATTTTTCCACTTCTGAGCTGGATGGCCTTTGCTTGCTCCTTTGGATTTACTTCTAGCTGTCCAGGAAAGAATAAGGGAGGTCTAGTGGATGTACTGGCCTGTTGAGCAATTTGGCTTTCCAACAATTTCTGATTTGCATTCATGGCATCCAATCTTGAATTTATCTTCAATATCTCCTCTCCTTGGCTGTCTTGCTTCTTCAGAATCTGTTGGAGCATCTCCTTCATTTCATTTTGGAATTGTGGTGCTTGGACTTGAGGTGGTGGTTCATACAGATTTCTTTGAATTGGTGCACTTTGGCCTTGATTTCCATAAGGTGGTGGCTGATTCCTTGGCAGGATTTTTGGCTGTCAATTTGAATTTTGCATAGGAGCTCCTTGATAGTTGTTGCCCTTGTAAGAAAAGTATGGATGATTCCTGTTTTCTGGAGTATAAAATTCAGCAGGAGGTTTGATTCCATAATTGCCCACAGCATTGATTTGATCCACATTTTGGTCCACTTGCTGCATAATTAAGTTGCAATTCTCTGACACATGGCCTTGATTCCCACATACACAACACCTTGTTTCAGAATTGGAGGTCCTATTGCCATTGGGAGTCAAATTCAACCTCTCCAAAGTCTTGTATAGCACCTCTTCAAGTTGAGTTGACAATTGATTCACTGAATTGTCCATGTGTGGCCTCCTGATTCTATCATGGGTAAGGAAGTGGTGATTCTTGGCTATGTTTTCAATGAGTTGATAAGCTTCATCAATGTTTTTAGATGCAAAGATGCCTCCTACAGCAGTATCCAATGCCACCTTGCTAGGGTAGTTTAATCCCTTATGAAAATAGTTGACTAGCTGTCACTTCTCAAAACCATGATGGGGACATGCCCTTAATAATTCTTGAAGCCTTTGCCAAGCCTCACAAATGTTTTCTTGGTCCAACTGATAGAACCTCACTATTTGATCCCTGAAGTTATCAGTTTTTTAAGGAGGAAAGAATTCTGAAAGGAACAATTGAACAATTGATTCCCAAGTGGCTACCTCTTCAGGATTCAATCCTTTAAACCATGTCTTGGCCTTGTCCTTGAGTGAGAAGGGAAATAATCTCATATACACTGCATTCATGGGGATATTATTGAAGTTCACACAGTGCTGCACATCTCCTTGAAATTGTCCAAATGACATGCTGGATCTTCAGTCCCAAGTCCAGAAAACTGACTTTGCCTAATCATAGAAATCAAGGCTGGATTAACTTCAAAATTTGCCACAGGTGCTAAGGCTCCTCCCCCTTGTTGATTCCTTGCATTGCTTGGTGAATAACAGTCACTAAGAGTTCTAGGAGCTACCATATTCTGATTCACACCTCTTTCCATTTTAGGATTGTATGCCTCTTCCTCTTCTTCTTCAAATATCCTTCTCCTTGCCTCAAGCCTTTGCAATCTCCTTCTTCTTAAAAATCTTCTTTTACGTTCAGGATCTGATTGGTAATGTTCTTCTTGATGGTCCAAGTCCTGCATAAAGAGATTCAGAAGTATCAAATTCAAGAAAGAAATGAAAACTAAACAAAAGTGAAAAGTTAAAAATGATAACTTGCAAAAACTGAAAATTAGCCTAACAAATAAACTAAAAACTAATCTAAAATTAATCTAAAACTAATCTAAACTATCTAAGTTAGCATAATTGACCTCAAATCCACGGCAACGGCGCCAAAAACTTGATAGTGATATTTGGATTTTCTAGTGATAACTTGCTGAAATTAAAGAAAAAGTCAATTTTTTATTTTTTGGTCTCCCAACTCACTAGCTGCAAGTGCTCACAAGTAAGTTGTAGTAGACTCAGGTTGTCGTATCCACAAGAATTTGAAGTCTAAGACACCCTAAAATAATCTAGATTAGTTCTACTTAAGTGGCTAAAAATATATTTTTAATGAATAGTGAAAACAGATTTTTAATGGAAAGTGAAATGATAACTGGTTTTTGGGTTTTGAAAATTCTTGCAAAATAGAATTATAAATGCAAAATTGAAGTCTAAAAAGGTTTAACTATCTATGAGGAAGGTTCTTCTAGGATTTGGGGTTCATCTAAATTAATTAAGGATGGAATGGAACAAGTTATCATTAAATGTCCAAGTTATAAATGCAAAATTGAAGTCTAAAAAGGTTTAACTATCTATGAAAATGGTTGTTCCCACAGCTCAATTGGCATCTAACTAAGCAATATATGATTATATAGTTGTTAGCTAGGTTGAATCAAAAGAGGGTCCTTACTGAAAATCAAGTTATCATCGGGCTCAAAAGAAAGTTCAATGCTGATTTTTTTGCAATTCAAGGAAGTTTGGAATGATAACTTGCAATTGCAATCATAAAAAGATGGAATCATTCCAATCAACCAAACCAAGATAAAATATACCCAATAATAGCACTTGTGTTCCATGATTCATCTCTGAATTCAAGGGAGATTCAAAATCAACCTCTCGATTGCAAGGAAAAGTGAAATCCACACAAAGTTCTATTTGATTGGGGTTAAAAGATATTCAAACTTTAATGAGAAATTCAGTGATTATCCAATGCTCCTTGGGTCATCTCTGACTCTCAAGAATGACCTTAAAACTACCTCTCAGTAGTGGATTAAAATGAGGCTTAACAATGGAAATAGAAGTTAATTAAATGAGAAAATTGAAATCAGCATTTCAGGAAAATCAACAATGTGGATTGATGGAATTCAAGTTTGCCAAATGCCCCTTTCTCTGGACTACAAGAGATTCTTAGAGTACACCTCTCAGTGATTTGAATAAAATAGGCATTAACAATTGGCAAATCAGATTCCAAACAATCAGAAAATAGAATTTAGAATCAAACTCAGAAATCAGATTTTGGAAAAATCAGATTTGAATTCTAAATTGTCAAACATCTTGATTCATTTCTGAATAAGATCAGGACAACTATTAGCCTCTCAGCTATTCAATTAATCTAATCCTTGATGACAATCAGATCCAGAAGCCCAGGAAATCAGATTTTGGAATTCAGGAAACCAAAAACCATGAAATCAGTATTTTAGAAATCAGAATTTTTAACCAATGGAAATCTGACTTACCAACTGATCCTTGACCCATCTCTGGACTACAAGACATCCCTAAAGTTCACTTATCAGTGATTGGAATAATTCAGGGGACTCAATTGGTAAAAACAGATTCCAATGAGAAATCAAAGAAATCAGAATTCTGGTTTTCATTCAGAAATCAGTGGAAAAATCTAGTTTGAGTCAAATGATTGTCCAAACAATCTTGATTCATTCATGTATAAGATAAGAGCAATAACAACATTCCAATGACTCAATTAACCAGATTAGAAATGAAGAACAGATTCTGATATCCACAAGAATTAGAAAATTCAGGAATCAGGAAATCAGAATTCAGTTTTTAAAATCAGATCAGGAACAACTAACAGATTTGAATCATAAAGAATGCCAAACATCTTGATTCATTTCTTATCAAGATTTGGGACAATATCAACCTTCCAGTTGCTCTATTAATCAGATCCACAATGGCAAACAGATTCAAAGGTTCAGGAGTTCAGGTTCAGAAAATTCAGAAAAACAGAAACCAGAAAATCTAAGTTTCAGAAATCAGAACTTCAATTAAATTGGAATTCAAAACTCGACATTGATTTCTAATCCATTTCTGAACTAGGGATAGATCAAATGATAACTTCTCAGCTATAGATTACAATAGGATCCAACAATGGCAAGAACTAACTCTACATAATTCTGAAATCTGAAAATCAACAAATGATTCAGTGCAGAAATTATAAAACAGTCCATATCCATCCAAAACTAATCTAAACTACTACCCTATCCTAGAAGAAATGGAGTTTAGATCCTCATATTTACAAGATTTGACATCAAATGGGATAAGAAACAGATACAAATCATGGTTCTTTGAAGCTTCTCGGCCAGCAGCAGCAAATCCGGCAGCAGCAACCTCCTTCCTTGCTCAAACCCTTCAATGACCAACCCCCTTCCTCATCCAGAAATTCCCCCTTTTATATCACTCCTCTACACCCTTAGATCAGCATCAGAATGTTCCTTCTCCTTTGATTACAGCCACCTGTCCACCTGCAGAAATTCCAGCTGTTGGCAGGTACTTTTGTGCAGGAAAAGTAGATGGTCCCCCCTACTTTTTCCATTTTTTGGCCACCCTTTTCTCCTTGCTACAAAAACCCAAACAGCAAGCATCAAAGCTCTTGAGTAGTATTTTGACAAATAAGGATTAGGATAATGCTGGTAACTAGTTCAAATATCAGATGGGATTATGTGTTGCGCAAGAATGAAAACTTATATCGATATGAATGAATTCAAGGGCGCGGAATGATAACTTTATGGAAATCTTGGAAAATGTCCTAATATGGGTGGTTCAAAGCATTTCAGGCATCAATTTGATTAGAGTGACAAGTGAGTGAGGTCAGAAATCAAATATGAATGAGATTCCTAAGGAGTGATAACTTGAGCGCCCAAAAACGATAACTTATATGACTTAAAAATGATAACTTGTAATAACTTGAGTTTTGATTATCCAAATGTGATGAAATTTGACCAGCAATGAGTTAGAACAATAATAAGATGATTGCTTAAGGTCCTTGTGCAGAATTAATGATTTTGCATGTCGAAATAATAGAATTGCCCTTTAACGATAACTTGGCACTTGAAAAATGATAACTTGTTCAAATGGACTTAAAACTTTGCACAAGTTGAGATGTAACTATCCAAATATGATTTATACATGATAATGATAGATTTAGGGCAAGAAAACCATTGAAAATCAGTTCATTCAAAATAATGATAACTTGACACTTAGGAATGATAACTTGTCCTCAAAATGATAACTTGGCATAGAATTTAGATATTAATGGATTTTGGCATTTTAGAACCTCTATGCACATGGAATTAAGTATGAAATGAGGAATATCAACTAGTTATCACAATGTTTGCATTCCAAGTATAATTGGCCCAAAAATAGGCAAAAGTGGGACTCGATATGTATGAATTTCATCTAAAATGGGTTAGAATCATATAGTGATCAGCAAGTGATCAACTGGGCACCCTGAATCTTGGAAAGATAGTTTCTTTGAAGAGCTTAGTGACAGTCTTCGCATTTGCTATGATTGTAGGGACTGCCTCGATCCATTTTGAAACATAATTTACTGCTAGAAGTATGAACTTGTACCCGCATGAGGTAGGGAAGGGTCCAATGTAGTCGACTCCCCCCACGTCAAATATTTCTACTTCGAGTATCGGATGTTGTGGTGCTTCGTTTCTTCTGTCTATGTTTCCAGACCTCTAACAAGCATCACAAGACTTCACGAAGTTGGTCGCGTCTTTGAACAGAGTAGGCCAATAAAAACCTGTTTGGAGAACTTTGCAGGATGTCTTCATATGTCCTCCATGACCACCGTAGGGGGATGAATGACATTCCTATAGTATAGGAAGTTGCTCCTCTTCTGGAATACATCTTCGATGTATTCCATTAGCACAATTTTTTAAAAGGAATGGCTCATTTCAAAAATAATGTTTGATGTCGGAAAAAAATTTCTTCTTTTGTTGATAAGAGAAATCAAGCCGTTGGATTCCTGAAGCTATGTAGTTAGCATAATCTACGAACCAAGAAAATTGTGCGTCCTGAATTGAGAACAATTGATCATCATGAAAAGAATCGTTAATATCTTTATAATCGACAAGATTGCTTTCCTGCTCTAATAGTTGAAGTCGAGAGAGGTGATCAGCTACTTGATTTTCTGCTCCTTTTTGTCTTTGATTTCCAAGTCAAATTCTTGTAGAAAAAGGATCCATCTGATCAATCTGGGTTTGGCATCTTTCTTAGAAATCAAATATCGGATAGCTTGGTGATCAGTGTACACGATGACCTTAGAGCCGACTAGGTAGGATCTGAATTTATCCATTGCGAATACTACTACTAGAAATTCTTTTTCTATAATGGCATAATTAATCTGTGCTTCATCTAGGGTTCTGCAAGCATAATAGATCATGTGTTGCTTCTTGTCTTTCCTTTGTCCTAACACTGTTTCAACAGCTTGATCACTGGCATCATGATTTCAAAAGACAGAGACCAATCGGACGGTTGGATGATTGGTGCTCTTGTGACTGCTCTTTTCAGGTGTTGAAAGCTTTTAGGCGATCTTCATCGAATATAAATTCTGCTTTTTTGGATAGGAGTTTTGTTAATGGCCTTGAAATGAGAGAGAGGTCTTTAATAAAATCCAGCATGCCCAAGGAAACTTTTGAGGGCGGGGGTAACTTTTCAATGACTTATGTCTTAACTTATCAACTTCAATGCCCTTGCCTGAAATAATGTGACCCAACACTACGCCTTCTTGTACCATGAAGTGACATTTCTCCCAATTCAACACTAGATTGGACTCAGCGCATCTCTGTAATACCTTATAGAGGTTGTGTAGTGGTGCCATATTCCGAGAAGTCATCCATGAAGACTTCCATGATTTCTACGATAAAGATAAAAAATATTGACATCATGCACCTTTAGAAACTTGCAGGAGAATTGCATAGCCCAAATGGCATTCTCCTGTACGTGAATGTTCTGTATGGACAAGTAAAGGTGATTTTTTCCTGATCATCTGGATGAATGGAGATTTGATGAAATTGAGAAAATCCATCTAGGTAGCAGAAATAAGAGTAATTCCCCAGTCTTTCTAGCACCTGATCAATGAAAGGTAGGGGGGAGTGGTCTTTTCGGGTGGCTTTGTTTAACTTTCTGAAATCGATGCACATCCTCCATCCTGTGACAGTTCGTGTGGAGATGGGCTTTTTTTAGTCGGTCTTTATCATGGTCATTCCACCCTTTTTTGGCACGACATGCACGGGGCTCACCCATTAGCTATGGTTTGAAATTTTTTTCCATGTCAATGCGGTGCATGCAAATAGAAGCATTGATTCCCTTGAGATCATCTAGATTATAGCCGATGACATGCTTGAAAGCTTTTAGCTTGTTGAGCAGTTGTTGAAGTTGGCTTGATTTTAAATCTGCGTTGACGATCACTGGATAGGTGGAGTCTTCTCCTAGAAATTCATATCTGAAGTTCTGAGGGAGTTTCTTCAACTCGGGTTTATGTTGTTTCTTCAAACTAGAGTGTCGTCCGAGCTCAATAGGTTCAGTCTCTTGTGGGTTGTCTAGATGTTGTATTAGTACTAGGAGCATGTGGCTTGTGAAAATTTTAACTCCTTCTATCCATAACGATGGTTCCTGAGTTCCGAGAGAAACTTCTAAGGGATCAGATATATGAATAACTGATGCTACCTTCTAGATTAGAGGATCTACGTGCTCTTGGAGATAATAATCCTCCATGTTCAAACAGTTGATAATCCAATTCAATCGAAATTACATCGTGTCATCGCCAATTCGAAAAGTGAGACGACCTTGTTTGACATCAATTACTGCTCGGCTAGAAAAGGTCTTCCCAAAAGAATGGGTCTTTGATTGTCTTCATCCATGTCTAGGACTACAAAGTTAGCTAGTATGTAGAAATTTCCTACCTTGATTGGTATGTCTTTCATAATTCCTTGTGGGATTTTGATGGACCGATCCGCCAATTGGGGGGACATATTAGTGGATTTAATATCGCCCATTTCAAGTTTTCTGCATAATGAGAGAGGAATGACACTGACAGAAGCGTCGCATAAAGTCCATTGGATTCTTCTGTTACCAATTTCATAGGGTATAGAGAAACTCCTAGGATCTTTGAGTTTTGAAGGTAATCTATTTTGAATTATAGCACTGGCTTCGGTGGTCAGTGCTACTGTTTCATTTTCTTGTATCATTCTTTTCTTTGATAAGATATCCTTGAAGAATTTTGCATAGGCGGACATCTTTTGAATGGCTTCGACAAAGGGTACGTTGATATAAAGTTTCTTTAGGATTTCAACAAACTTGCCAAACTGCTGCTTGTCCGAATTTTTCAAGAGCTTTAGGGAATGGTACCCGTGTCGAGTAGTTGTGAGGTCCTTCTGAGGTCTTTGGCCATTTGGCTTCATTTTGCTCCTTTAACTTAGCCTCTCGTTGAGCTATTTCATCTTGTCCTAAAGTCTCTATGTTTTCTGGTGTCGAGACTTCTAATCTCGTTCTCTTAATGTCTTCAATTACTTTCCCACTCCTTAGTGTTATAGCTTGGACTTGCGCTTTCGGGTTCTGCTCTAGTTTCCCGGGTAGAATTCCTTATTGTCTTGAAGATGATGTTGCTTGTTGAGCTATCTGTGTTTCTAACAACATCTTATTATGAATGGAGAGGCTTTCAATTTTCTTGAACATCTTTTGCATGAGGGTGTCTTGTTTAGACATGTACTTTTTCATTATTGATTCAAGCTTGCTTGTTGAGGACGGTCCTTGATCAAGCGAAGGATTCTGGGGTTGTATTCTTTGATTAGATCTGTTCTGCCAGGTAGGAGCTTGAGCTTGCGGATAGTTGTATCTATAAGAGAATTTTGGATTATTTTTCCATCCAGGATTAAATGTGTTGGAATATGGGGTCATTATTTGAGGGGTAAGAGCCTATTACGTTTACCTGTTGTTGATGACTTTGCTATTTCAGTAATTTGCAATGTAGATATATATGATCGGATGAACCACATATTTCGTAGCTCCTGATTATCATATTGACGGTTGGAGTAGCTTCGTTGAGTCCGAACCTGATCGCCTTCTGAACGATGTACTCCACTTTGAAGGAAAAATCTTCACCATCTAGTCGTGTTTGAGTAGAAGCAATGGACTCGTTAGACCTTGAGTGAGCTAAGAAGTGTTGGTTTCTTGCTATTTCTTCTATAAGTTGGTATGCTTCATCTACATTTTTCTTTATGAATACATCATCTGCAGCATTGTTGATCCATGCAAAATACAATATATTTTAGTTTATTATTTTAATTAATTTTTCTGTAATTTAATCATGGCATGCATCATTTTAGATCACTTTTAGTCATAATTCCGTATTTATCGATTTTATTATTAATTCTTTGAATATTTTAATTGTGAATGGATTAATTAAATTTTGATAATTATTTTGCAGGAAAAATCAAATAGGATTATATTTGATCAAGAATGGACGTATCGGCCGAGAAGTCCAACTTCAAAGATCATATCGGCCGATAAATCAGAGATCTATCTTTATCGGCCGAGATTTGTGGGCAAGATTTGTAGGCACAAACGACTTTTGTGGTCGAGATTTGTGGGCGCAAATGACCTTTGTGGCCGAGATTCAGAAAGAATACAAAGTTTATCAGCCGATACAAAGGATTATCGACCGAGATATAAGAGTTCAAGTTTATTGGAAGCATACCACCCGATAAATCCATATCACCAAAGTTTATCAGCCGATAACTCCATACCAATCAAGTTTATTAGCCGCAAATTACAAAGTTTTATCCTTAATGGACAGTATTATTGGGCACAAAACTCCACATCACTCAAGTTTATCGGCCGATAACTCCAATCCTTGGGCGCAAACTTGAGTTTGTGGTCGAGATTTACAAAGGAATCATCACGTGCAAAACGAAGTGGATAGAGTTTATTGGCCGTGAAACTTTTATCGTCAAATTGGATAGAGTCATAAGCAACTTAAATTTTATCCGATGAAATTAAATTCAACCGTACGATGTTATCAATTGGATCAAATTGAAGACCGTCCGCACCTATAAATACATGAAGAAGCCGTCGTCCCAATTCGTGCTCTGAAGTTCAGGTTTCTTCCACAACTCGAGTCCGTAGGCTTCGACCAAGAGGAGAGAGGTGCGACGGCTGGAAGTTGATCGCGACCCTGATAAAGTCCGAGAGGCTGCCCGACTGTTTGCCCAATTTGAGAGCTCTACTTTTATTTTGGGTGTAATTCTTCCAATTTTTTATAATTCGTGTTTTATTATCTCTCCAGAATTTTTAGGATGAACTCCATGGTTTTATTTATTTCATTTTAGGAGATTACTATTGAAGGGAAACTATTTGGACCCTATATTATTTGTTTTAATCTTTTTTTATCAATTAATTAATTGTGCTTAGTGCTTTTGATTTAATTATTTGGATTTTTGAGTTAAGTAATTACCAGTTTGTGAACTATTCGATTTCAAAATTCATTAATTAAATTAATTGATTTTAATTAAAATTAATAATTGACATAAATTTGATAATTAATGTGTGGAGAATTAAATTTGTGTGGTATGTTAATCTATACCAGTTTGTGGAGTGATTAATAGTCTAGGAAATCCAATTTAATGCGTCTTAATTTTAATATGATTTAATGGGATGCCAGTTTGTGGAGACTTTAATTCTTATTAAATTAAGATACTTTAATTTGCATAATTAGATTGAGGGGATGCCAGTTTGTGGAGACCGCAATTTAATCATGTCAAGTTAATAATTTGGAAAGTCTCTAATCCATCATTAAAAATTAAATTTATCTTTTATGGTTCAAATATTTATCCTGATCTATTTTCATCCTAATGCCTAACTTCAACACCATTATTTTATCTTTATCTTATTTTCTTTGATTTATTTTACAAAATCACTTTTTTTCAAAATTCCATATTTTTCCTCTCTTATTAATTTATAAATTCAGATATTGAATTAATAATATTCCTCGTGAGTTCGACACTCTTTACTTCTTTTTACTATATTACTTGAGCGACTAGTGCACTTGCTAGCGATTCTATTTTGCTACATCATTTTACGAATCAAGTTTTTGGCGCCGCTGTCGGGGAATATTTTATTAATTAATTTCTGATTTTTATGAATTATTAGGAGATGTAAATAAATTATAAATAATTTTCTGTAAATTCCTTGTCTGTAAATACGCATTATTGTACTCTTTATTTTTGTTATTAGTGTAAAAAGTTAATATTTTTCTTTTTGCAGATAAAGGTCGCGACATTTTAGATTAAAATTGTTGACTTCGGCTAATGCTTCATGGATCTTTCGGATTTCAACGTGGACTAATGGTTTTTTCGGCCGTGATTAATTTTGTCAGCTTTATGAGTTTTACAGCCGAGAACTGATCTCATGATTTTTGCGGCCGAGAATTATCTCTGAATCCAGTTTTGCAGCCACAAATATTTAACCTTTATTCTGCGATTAATGATCATCTTATTTGATTTTAAATCTATTTCATATCGGTCGAGAAATACTTTTGTTTTGTGGCCGTAAAATTTTCTGCTTCTGAACGTACAAGCTTGACTTCGTTTCTGATTTTATGATTTCGAAAAAGTTTACGCCCGCAAAATATTTTGTTTATCTGACCAACTTTATTCGTATATTTGCGGCTGAAAATTTTTACAGACAAAAATTTGACTTTATGATATCGAATTGATTTCTTTCTCTTTCGCATTGGATTGATTAAGTATTTGACTAATGCATGATTTTGTGGCCGATAAATTTTTGAATCCTCTTTGGACGTTGGTTAAATCTCTCGTGTTAGTCATTTTGCGCCTTGAATTTTTGTCTCGTTAATGCTGTCGTGCATGATTTTGTGGCCGACAATAAATTTCTTAATCTTGTCTTGCGGCCGACATGTTTTTATTTTCTGAACATTCATTTTTTACGGCATTATACGACCTTGTTTCGGCCTGTTTTTTTGGTTCATTCTTTCTCGGCCGTAATAATTCAGTTGTCGATGTGAGAGTTAGAGTATTTATTTTGGCCGAAACGTTTTGTTTTACAGCCAATTAAAGCCGGTTGTTGAATTCATTTCGGCTGTAAAATATAAATTTGCCTTGCAAGATTTCCTTCGATTATTCTTTTACGCCTTGGATTTTATAATCCATTAGCGCACGAGTTTACGGCCGAAATTCCACTCTATCCATGATGATGAATTATTTTCTCGGGGCCGACTTTGATGATTTTGTTTCGGCCGTAATTTAACGACTTTTACGCCTTTACGTTGATTAATCCTCTCGACATTGTTTCATGATTTTTGCGGCCGAACGAGCCTCGGACTACTAATTTAATTTTGACCGAGATATGTTTGGCGGTCGAGCAATTGTTCATTAACCTCTCTGAAACTATTTTTGCTGATTGTTTCTTTTGCGGCCATAATACTAACATGGTTAAGTTTTACGGCCGAACGAGTGCATGATTTTTACGATTATCTATTTGATTTACTTTCGGTCGAGTTATTTGGCATTTGAATTGGTTTGAAGAATGTTTGGCAGCGCTAATTACTTTCTGATAAATTCCTCTAAGAAATTAATTTTAATGACGAATTTTCAATTCTATAAGGCTGAAAGACTTTTTATTTGTTAAAATATTATTTCTTCTTGACCTATTATCTGTATTTCTTTCTTCTTGTATATATTTTTATTTTATCTCTTTTATTTTACTGAAAATTCGTTGTTGCAGGTACTATTGAAAATTTAATCACAACTAATCCTGGAATCTTCTGATAGTTCCAAACATCGCACTAGGAGTTCAAATCCACTTTTGGAATTTGATCCTGAAATTGAAAGAACTTCTCCTCGATTAAGAAGAAATATCAGAAAAATAGCTGAACAAGCACGCAACAATCAGAGACTGGAGCAACAAAATGAACTAGTTCCGTCACAAAATAATCGGCGAGAAGATGAAGAGGAACTCTCTATGAGAGAATATGTCTCAGCCAGATATAATGATCGAGAATCATGCATTATGCTGCCGGATATTAATGCAAATAATTTCGAGATCAATCCGGCAATCGTGAGGATGATACAAGCATCCCAATTTGGAGGAGGATTTCATGAAGACCCTCACGATCACCTTGACAAATTTCTTGCCACTCTGAGCACTTTTAGAAATAATAATGTTTCTTATGAAGTTATTCGTTTATTATTATTTCCTCAATCTTTACGTGATAAAGCTTCCACATGGTTTAAAACTTTGCCTACAGGATCGATTCATTCATGGTTGGAGCTGGTAGAAAAAATTGTTGGAAAATATTGCCCACCACAAAAAGCAGGAAAATATCGAAGAGAGTTAAGGGCGTTTGTTCAAGATGACAATGAGACACTATATGAAGCCTGGGAACGATATAAGGAATTGTTTGCTAGAGTTCCTGATAATAGGATTCCAAAGTGACAAGTGATGGAAGATTTCTACCATGGATTGCGAACTGCGGATCAAGATAAGCTCGACCAATCAGCAGGAGGGACAGTGCTGGGATCTAAACGCCCTAGTAAAATATAGGATATAATTGAAGTTGTAGCCCTCAAGTCAAGCTAAGAAAGGAGACCATCTCGCCGAACTCAGGATGTACATGCTGCACAAGGAATACTATCTTCGGAAATAGTGGCTCAGCTGGAGTCACTTGATCAAAAATTCGAGCAGATGATGTCACTAATGGGAAATTCAAGCAATTATAGCCCTACAGGTAACACTTCAGATTCAAGTCAAATTGAAAATGCTAATTTTATTTCCAATCCATTTTTCAGGAGCAACGATTATGGTTGGAGACATAATCCGAAGTTTGCCTATAATCAGAATCAAGGCCAACCTTCTGGTCCATCAAAAGATTATATACCGAAACGCAACATGATGCTTCTCAATATCAATCATCAAATCACATGCAGGAGATGATGACACAGATCATAGACACCATGCAATCATTGCAAAAGAATATGGAATCTCGAGCCACGAGTCAGGATGCATCAATTCGAAATTTGGAAAGACAACTGGGCCATATGGCGGCACAACTGACTGGACGTACACCGGGCTCTCTCCCAAGCAACACAGAGAAAAAATCCACGGGGAGAAGAGCAAAATAGGCCTTGATCATCATCAGGACTAAGTCAAGCTAACGACTATAAATCAGAACTATTTCTATCCTTTTTATTTTTTTATTTATTTATTTTTTCTCTGTTATTTAGATTAGTTTAATCAGTTGCTGATTAATATTTTAATAAAATTAGTTTTCGTGATAGTTTTATTTTTATTTTTTAATTTTAATTAGATATTTTATTTTATTCTTTATGGAGTCATCTAATTAATTTATATGCAAGGGGAGAACGTCGGACACGTCGGACACCAAGTTTGCGCCCGCACTCCAATAGATTTGACCAAAGCTGCTGATCTCCAACCTACGATTGCGGCCCTCTCTTTCTCCCGTTGCGGCCGAGAAACCAGCCTTAAGCAAATCTCGGCCGAGGTCTTCCTCCACAAAACATTGCGGCCAAGCTTTTACGGCTGAGACTCCCAATTATCGGCCGAGATCTTCATCCATAAAATTTTGCGGCCAAGCTTTTATCGGCCGAGACTCTCAATTATCGGCCGAGATTTCCTCTCACCGACACCATTTGCGGTCGTAAAGTTCATAACACTGAATCTCGGCCGAGTCTCTTCAGCTTTTTGCGGCCGACACCAACATCGACATGTCTTCGTATCGTCCGAGCTTCTCTCCACCGATATATATATTGAGGCCGAGGCCAAGCACTTCGCCACCCTACAAACAGTAAATCTGATTGTGTATTTTCCCTTTTCTTTATTTTCATTTTCTTTAGTTTTTCCATTTTATTATATTTGTATCACTTTCCCTTATTGGCCTAACACTGAGGACAATGTCTGGTTCAAGCTTGGGGGAGTTTGCATTTCATGCATTGCATGTTTCTTTCGTTTTATTTGCCTATGTACGCATTTATCTAAAAAAAATTGAAAAATTAAAACTTTTCCAAAAATACAATTGCATGCATTTATTTTTGTTACCATCTTACTAACTCCTGTCTTACTATTTTAATTATCTTTAAGTAAAAGTTCAAAGACATATCATTAACTGATGAAATTTGAATGCTTTTCTTTCTTATCACTTGTTATTTTAGTATCAAACTTATGGACTATGTGCCTATGCTAAGTAGAATTATGAATGACTAGACGACAAAATCATATTCATGCCTTTTTTATTTTCTTGATAGTAGTAGCCTTTTTATTGACCATATTAAGTACTCCTTGAGCTTAAAAAAATGTAAAACAAATGTGAAAAAAACTTGAATAAAGTTATGTGTAGTTACAAAAGTATTATCTGGAACCAAGGTGTGTTCGGGTAATTAGATTCGTATGGGTTCATGCCTGGCGACCTAAGGGCAACTGCTCTGGGATCCGTCGATCGAAAGCATGCTACATGGACCATCTTGTGAAATATGGAGAAGCATCAGAGTACTGAATCATAGCTAAGTTCGAACTCTTCATTCAGAACCTTGGTTGTTCGGGCAAGTAAACTCGATGGGTGCCTTATCACCTGTTGCCCTAAGGCCATCTGGTCTGGGAGTCATCAGTCCAAAGCCCGCTACATGAACTTTCTTGTGCAATCCTGCTTGAAGATTAGAACTTTTAAAATGATTGAAAATAAAAGTGAAAAAAAGAAAAAGAAAAAAGAAAAGTTTTAAGCTCAATTAATACTTATGTGTTCAATATTAATTGACAGACAATTTATTTTTCTATAAGGCTGAATTTGAGATTGTTTAAATTTGTGTAGCATTCAGAATCTCTACGAAGCTAAGTGCGTGGAAAATGATAAGGTGCTGTGTAGTAGGTGTGCAGAGGAACTGTGTAAGAAAATTAGTCAATTGATAATATGGAAACTATGATGGAACCCTTGTTCTTGAGCTTTGCTTTGAATTTTTTCTTGAGAACAAGCAAGACTTTAAGCTTGGGGGAGTTTGATGCATGCAAAATACAACATATTTTACTTTATTATTTTAATTAATTTTTCTGTAATTTAATCATGGCATGCATCATTTTAGATCACTTTTAGTCATAATTGCGCATTTATCGATTTTAATTATTAATTCTTTGAATATTTTAATTGTGAATGGGTTAATTAAATTTTGATAATTATTTTGCAGGAACAATCAAATAGGATTATATTTGATCAAGAATGGACGTATCGGCCGAGAAGTCCAACTCCAAGGATCATATCGGCCGATAAATCAGAGATCTATCTTTATCGGCCGAGATTTGTGGGCAAGATTTGTGGGCGCAAACGATTTTTATGGCTGAAATTTGTGGGCGCAAATGACCTTTGTGGCCGAGATTCGGAAAGAATACAAACTTTATCGGCCGATACAAGGATTATCGGCCGAGATATAAGAGTTCAAGTTTATCGAAAGCATACCGCCCGATAAATCCATATCACCAAAGTTTATCGGCCGATAACTCCATACCAATCAAGTTTATCAGCCGCAAAATTCAAAGTTTTATCCTTACCGGACAATATTGTTGGGCACAAAACTCCACATCACTAAAGTTTATCAGCCGATAACTCCAATCCTTGGGCGCAAACTTGAGTTTGTGGCCGAGATTTACAAAGAAATCATCATGTGCAAAACGAAGTGGATAGAGTTTATCGGTCGTGAAACTTTTATCGTCAAATTGGATAGAGGCGTAAGCCACTTAAATTTTATCCGACAAAATTAAATTTGATCGTACGATGTTATCAACTGGATCAAATTGAAGACCGTCCGCACATATAAATACGTGAAGAAGTCGTCGTCCCAATTCATGCTCCGAAGTTCAAGTTTCTTCCACGACTCGAGTCTGCAGGCTTCGACCAAGAGGAGAGAGGTGCGATGGCTGAAAGTTGATCGCGACCCTGATCAAGTCCGAGAGGCTGTCTGACTGTCTGCCCAATTTGAGAGCTTTACTTTTATTTTGGGTGTAATTCTTCTAATTTTTTATAATTCGTATTTTATTATCTCTCCAGAATTTCTAGGATGAACTGCATATTTTTATTTATTTCCTTTTAGGAGATTATTATTGAAGGAAAACTATTTGGACCATATATTATTTGTTTTAATCTTTTCTGATCAATTAGTTAATTGTGCTTAGTGCTTTTGATTTAATTATTTGGATTTCTGAGTTGAGTAATTACCAGTTTGTGGACTATTCGATTTCATAATTTATTAATTAAATTAATTGATTTTAATTGAAATTAATAATTGACATAAATTTAATAATTAATGTGTGGAGAATTAAATTTGTGTGGTGTGTTAATCTATACCAGTTTGTGGAGTGATTAATAGTCTAGGAATTTAATTTAATGCGTCTTAATTTTAATATGATTTGATGGGATGTCAGTTTGTGGAGACTTCAATTCTTATTAAATTAAGATAGTTTAATTTGCATACTTAGATTGATGGGATGCTAGTTTGTGGAGACGGCAATTTAATCATGTCAAGTTAATAATTTGGGGAGATTCTAATCCATAATTAAAGATTAAATTTATCTTTTATGGTTCAAATATTTATCCTGATCTATTTTCATCCTAAGGCCTAAATTCAACATCATTATTTTATCTTTATCTTATTTTCTTTGTTTTATTTTACAAAATCACTTTTTTTTTCAAAATTTCATGTTTTTCCTCTCTTATTAATTTATAAATTCAGATATGTAATTAATAATATTCCTCGTGGGTTCGACACTCTTTACTCCTTTTTACTATATTACTTGAGCGACTAGTGCACTTGCTAGCGATTCTATTTTGCTACATCATTTTACGCATCAATTGTCGAGGGCCATCTTTGAAGCATAGTTAAGTCCATTCTAGAAAGATTGGACTAAAATCCACTTGCTAAAACTGTGATGAGACATGATCTTAATAATGTATTGAATCTTTGCCAAGCTTCATATAGTGTTTCCTGATCCTTTTGAACAAATCTGGTGACTTGGTTTCAGATCTTAATTGTCTTGCTTTGAGGAAAGTATTTTGATAAGAAAGCTTTTACCAATTGTTCCCAAGTAGTTAATTCTCGTGATTGACTATAGCCATTGTTTGGCTTTGCCTCTTAGCGAAAAAGAAAAAACTCTCAATCTTAATGCTTCTAGTGAAACTTCATTTAGCTTTGTTATCTCACATATATCTAGAAAATCTTTAAGATGTTGATTCGGATCCTCATCTGGAGTTCCTCCAAACTGGTTTTGTTGAATCGTAGAGATCAAAGAAGATTTCAATTCAAAATTGTTAGCATGAATAGCTGGCTTTAAAATAGCGGACTCCAATCCATCTGCAGTGGGAGCATAGAGTTCCTCTAAAGAAGGAACCGGAGGTTGGGGTTGTTGTTGATGTTGAGCTATCATTTCTTCTCCCAAATCAGAATTCGATTGGCTTCCCGTCGATTGAGTGCAACTAGTTTCTTCAGTCAAAGATGTTCTACTTCTATATTCTCGCTCTCTTCTTTTGAAAGTTCGTTCAATCTCAGGATCTAATTCAAGCAGTTGCTTGCGAGTAGCCTGGGCATATACGAGTTTCCTGAAATCAGAGAATTAAAGATGAACTATAAAGGCTATAGTGTTAAGAAAATAGCAAAAGATATAAATAGAGAGCAACGATCTAAATCCCCGGCAACGGCATCAAAAATTCGACGTGAACATTAGTAGATATAATTTTCTCACATCAATCAATATAGTTCTAGTCGTATTTAATTTTACTCGAGTCCACACAACTGCAAGTGTATAGGTCGAACCACGAGTATCGTAACCCCATTGATTTAAATCAAATATCATTCTATTTATATCTCAGAAGTTGTCACAATGGAACAAAAAGATGAAGCTACATTAGAGAAATAATAACCAGCAAAAAACTAGAATGTATGAAAATAGGCTCCCTTGTGGTGAATCAGTTGAGGCTATTATATTTTAGTTTTCAGTTATGAGATAAATGATCTCTCGATCTACAATGTGAATCAATTACTCTCCCTCTAAACTCATCGATCTCTCTTTTGAACTAGAAGGGGAATAAGCCGTTAATAAATAGATTAGGAATGACTGATTAGTTGATCTCTCATTCTAACCAGAAAAGAAGCTGATCTCTCAATCTTTAATTAGCAATTCTCTTATCCTAATTCGAACGTTAGAATGAATCTAACACATCTAGTCGCTGTTATGGACTCTCGCCCTCACAACAAAGAAACATGGGCTTCTCAGCCGCTTGAAGTGGACAACTATTGTACTAATGAGACACTGCAAAGGAAAGTACCCTATTCCTTTTCTCAAATGGAACAAGGTAATGATAATAAGTAGATCTCTCATAGAGGTTAAATGCAGGTAATAAAATTGCAATGAATCAAAAGTACAAGAAACTAGAGGTTAGAAATACGACACCAGAAAACTTAAAACAGTAGCGTCAGCACAATATCACCACAAGGAAATCAGAGTTCTAGCCAGACGTGGGCTCCAACAAAATCAATAAGTTTCTCGACATTTTTTTCTTCTCCTTCTTGCTCCCGCCTCCTCTTTCTTTCTTTGCTCCCCTTCTCTTTCGTCTCGTCCCGTCCTCTTTCTCTCGTCCGCCCTCCTCTCCTTTTTCTCCTTTCCTGTCAAAAATTCAAATTTTGAAAAGTTGTTAGCCTCCTTGACTCGTTCAGCTACACCCTGACGGATCATAGGCCAAATATTGCAAGTACAACTAGATTTTAATACCAATCTAGCGGTTTTAACTTTAATAATCATAAGTAAAATAAGGGATGATCACTAATCATCACTGATTTTGGCTTTTGCAGCCATTTTTTCTGAGGGCGACTGGCCATGCTAATCATCTCATGATGCATGGACATGCACGTTAGTGCTTGAAACTCTCGAAAAGGATGCATCAGTGCGGGAAAAATACCATGTCGCAGCCTCGTGGCGCATGTTGCCGTGGCCTTGGCGTGGCAGAGGGCGCACCAAATTTTTTTTCCTCACATTGTGACCAATGTTTGGGCTTGCAACTTCATTACAATATGTAAACCTACAATTATTTGTGGTTTTCCAAACTTCTTATATTTTTAGACATTTTGGTGGAAAATCCGCATGCTAATCGTCATGGATTTCGGCTCCACCAGACATTTTCTTTCTAAGGGCGGTGGACCATGCTAATCACCTCATGATGCATGGACATGCACGTTAGTGCATGAAACTCTGGAAAATAATGCCTCAGTGTGGGGAAAATACCACGCCGGAGCGTCGTGGCGCGTGCGGGGGTGGCCATGGCGATGCCGAGGGCGCACCAATTTTTTTCCTCACATTGTGCCAATGTTTTGGCTTGCAACATCATTACCATATGTAAACCTACAATTATTTGTAGTTATATGGAATTTTTATATTTTTTGACTTTTTGGTGGAAAATCCGCATGCTAAGCATCACAGATTTTGGCCGCGACAGGCACTTTTTTCCTGAGGGAGACGAGCCATGCTAATCATCTCATGATGCATGGACATCACGTTAGTGCAGGGACTTCTAAAAAATAATGCCTCATTGCGGGGAAAATGTCGCGTCGTAGACCCGTGGTGCGTGCAGTAGGGGCCGTGGCGAGGCGGAGGGCGGCTTAAATTTTCTTCCATGCTCTTATCATTGTTTGGGCTTGCAAAATGTCTTTACCATATATAAACTTGCAAATATTTTTGGTTTTTCGGACTTTTTATGTTTTTAGGCTTTTTGCTGGAAATTTTGTATGCTAATCGTCACGAATTTTTGCTCCAGCATCCATTTTTTTCGAGGGCAACGTGCCATACTAATCATCCCATGACGCATGGACATGCACGTTAGTGCACGAAACTCTCGAAATTGATGCCTAAGTGTGGGGAAAATACCATGTTGAAACCTTGTGGCACGTGCCGTGGTGGTCGTAGCACGGCGGAGGGCGATCCAACTTCATTGCCATATGTAAACCTGCAATTATTGGTGATTTTGCTGACTTTTTATGTTTTTGGAATTTTTGGTTGAAAATCCGCATTCTAAGCATCATGGATTTTGGCCCTGATTCCTTTCCGAGGGCCATGCTAGTAATCTCATGATGTTGTGCATCAAATTTTTTTTCCTCGTGTTGTGACCAATGTTTGAGCTTCCAACATCATTACCATGTGTAAACCTGCAATTATTTGTGGTTGTCCTCACTTTTTTATGTTTTTGGACTTTTTGGTGGAAAATTCCCATGCTAAGCATCACGGATTTTGGACCCGACAGGCAATTTTTTTTTAAGGCGACGGCCATGCTAATCTTCTATGATGCATGGACATGCACATTCTGTTGGGGAAGTCACGAAAATGATGCCTTGGAACGGGAAAATGCTTTGTCGGAAGCCCGTGGTGCATGCAGCAATAGCCGTGGCATGGCGGAGGGGGCCTTAATTTTTTTCCCTCGCGTTTTGACCATTGTTTCGTTTGGCAAAACATCATTACCAAACTTGCGAATATTTGTGATTTTTTTGAGTTCTTATGTTTTTGGACTCTTTGGTGACGGATTTTTGACCCAGTAGCCATTTTTTTCCGAGGATGACATGTCATACTAATTATCTCATGAGGCATGGACATGCATGTTAGTGCATGAAACTCTCGAAAATGATGCTCAGTGCGGGGAAAATACCAGCTGGAGCATCCTGACGGGTGTCGCGGCGGCCGTGACGCTGAGTGTGCGACAATTTTTTTTTCCTCGCGTTGTGACCAATGTTTGGGCTTGCAACATCATTATCATGTGTAAACCTGCAATTATTTGTGGTTGACCTCACTTTTTATGTTCTTGGACTTTTTGGTGGAAAATCCGCATGCTAAGCATCACGGATTTTGGATCCGACGGGCAATTTTTTTTCAAGGCAACAAGCCATTCTGATCATCTATGATGAATGGACATGCACGTTAGTAGGGGGAATTCACAAAAATGATGCCTTGGAGCGCGGAAAATACCATGTCGTAAGGGGCCTTAAATTTTTTTTCCTCAGGTTCTGACCATTGTTTGGCTTGGCAAAAAGTCATTACCATATGTAAACTTATGAATATTTGTGGTTTTTCTGACTTTTTATATTTTTGGACTTTTTGGTGGAAATCCGCATGCTAATCGTCACAGATTTTGGCTCAGCAGCCATTTTTTTCTGAGGGCAGAGGGCCATGCTAATCATCTGATGATGCATGGACATGCACGTTAGTGCATGAAACTCTAAAATATGATGCCTTAGTGCAGGCAAAATATCACGCCTGAGCCCCATGGTGCGTGCCGCGGTGGCCGTGACGCTGCGGAGGGCGCACCAATTTTTTTTCCACACATTGTGAACAATGTTTGGGCTTGCAACGCCATTACCGAAAGTTTATCGAAAGCATACCGCCCGATAAATCCATATCACCAAAGTTTATCGGCCGATAACTCCATACCAATCAAGTTTATCAGCCGCAAAATTCAAAGTTTTATCCTTACCGGACAATATTGTTGGGCACAAAACTCCACATCACTAAAGTTTATCAGCCGATAACTCCAATCCTTGGGCGCAAACTTGAGTTTGTGGCCGAGATTTACAAAGAAATCATCATGTGCAAAACGAAGTGGATAGAGTTTATCGGTCGTGAAACTTTTATCGTCAAATTGGATAGAGGCGTAAGCCACTTAAATTTTATCCGACAAAATTAAATTTGATCGTACGATGTTATCAACTGGATCAAATTGAAGACCGTCCGCACATATAAATACGTGAAGAAGTCGTCGTCCCAATTCATGCTCCGAAGTTCAAGTTTCTTCCACGACTCGAGTCTGCAGGCTTCGACCAAGAGGAGAGAGGTGCGATGGCTGAAAGTTGATCGCGACCCTGATCAAGTCCGAGAGGCTGTCTGACTGTCTGCCCAATTTGAGAGCTTTACTTTTATTTTGGGTGTAATTCTTCTAATTTTTTATAATTCGTATTTTATTATCTCTCCAGAATTTCTAGGATGAACTGCATATTTTTATTTATTTCCTTTTAGGAGATTATTATTGAAGGAAAACTATTTGGACCATATATTATTTGTTTTAATCTTTTCTGATCAATTAGTTAATTGTGCTTAGTGCTTTTGATTTAATTATTTGGATTTCTGAGTTGAGTAATTACCAGTTTGTGGACTATTCGATTTCATAATTTATTAATTAAATTAATTGATTTTAATTGAAATTAATAATTGACATAAATTTAATAATTAATGTGTGGAGAATTAAATTTGTGTGGTGTGTTAATCTATACCAGTTTGTGGAGTGATTAATAGTCTAGGAATTTAATTTAATGCGTCTTAATTTTAATATGATTTGATGGGATGTCAGTTTGTGGAGACTTCAATTCTTATTAAATTAAGATAGTTTAATTTGCATACTTAGATTGATGGGATGCTAGTTTGTGGAGACGGCAATTTAATCATGTCAAGTTAATAATTTGGGGAGATTCTAATCCATAATTAAAGATTAAATTTATCTTTTATGGTTCAAATATTTATCCTGATCTATTTTCATCCTAAGGCCTAAATTCAACATCATTATTTTATCTTTATCTTATTTTCTTTGTTTTATTTTACAAAATCACTTTTTTTTTCAAAATTTCATGTTTTTCCTCTCTTATTAATTTATAAATTCAGATATGTAATTAATAATATTCCTCGTGGGTTCGACACTCTTTACTCCTTTTTACTATATTACTTGAGCGACTAGTGCACTTGCTAGCGATTCTATTTTGCTACATCATTTTACGCATCAATTGTCGAGGGCCATCTTTGAAGCATAGTTAAGTCCATTCTAGAAAGATTGGACTAAAATCCACTTGCTAAAACTGTGATGAGACATGATCTTAATAATGTATTGAATCTTTGCCAAGCTTCATATAGTGTTTCCTGATCCTTTTGAACAAATCTGGTGACTTGGTTTCAGATCTTAATTGTCTTGCTTTGAGGAAAGTATTTTGATAAGAAAGCTTTTACCAATTGTTCCCAAGTAGTTAATTCTCGTGATTGACTATAGCCATTGTTTGGCTTTGCCTCTTAGCGAAAAAGAAAAAACTCTCAATCTTAATGCTTCTAGTGAAACTTCATTTAGCTTTGTTATCTCACATATATCTAGAAAATCTTTAAGATGTTGATTCGGATCCTCATCTGGAGTTCCTCCAAACTGGTTTTGTTGAATCGTAGAGATCAAAGAAGATTTCAATTCAAAATTGTTAGCATGAATAGCTGGCTTTAAAATAGCGGACTCCAATCCATCTGCAGTGGGAGCATAGAGTTCCTCTAAAGAAGGAACCGGAGGTTGGGGTTGTTGTTGATGTTGAGCTATCATTTCTTCTCCCAAATCAGAATTCGATTGGCTTCCCGTCGATTGAGTGCAACTAGTTTCTTCAGTCAAAGATGTTCTACTTCTATATTCTCGCTCTCTTCTTTTGAAAGTTCGTTCAATCTCAGGATCTAATTCAAGCAGTTGCTTGCGAGTAGCCTGGGCATATACGAGTTTCCTGAAATCAGAGAATTAAAGATGAACTATAAAGGCTATAGTGTTAAGAAAATAGCAAAAGATATAAATAGAGAGCAACGATCTAAATCCCCGGCAACGGCATCAAAAATTCGACGTGAACATTAGTAGATATAATTTTCTCACATCAATCAATATAGTTCTAGTCGTATTTAATTTTACTCGAGTCCACACAACTGCAAGTGTATAGGTCGAACCACGAGTATCGTAACCCCATTGATTTAAATCAAATATCATTCTATTTATATCTCAGAAGTTGTCACAATGGAACAAAAAGATGAAGCTACATTAGAGAAATAATAACCAGCAAAAAACTAGAATGTATGAAAATAGGCTCCCTTGTGGTGAATCAGTTGAGGCTATTATATTTTAGTTTTCAGTTATGAGATAAATGATCTCTCGATCTACAATGTGAATCAATTACTCTCCCTCTAAACTCATCGAACTCTCTTTTGAACTAGAAGGGGAATAAGCCGTTAATAAATAGATTAGGAATGACTGATTAGTTGATCTCTCATTCTAACCAGAAAAGAAGCTGATCTCTCAATCTTTAATTAGCAATTCTCTTATCCTAATTCGAACGTTAGAATGAATCTAACACATCTAGTCGCTGTTATGGACTCTCGCCCTCACAACAAAGAAACATGGGCTTCTCAGCCGCTTGAAGTGGACAACTATTGTACTAATGAGACACTGCAAAGGAAAGTACCCTATTCCTTTTCTCAAATGGAACAAGGTAATGATAATAAGTAGATCTCTCATAGAGGTTAAATGCAGGTAATAAAATTGCAATGAATCAAAAGTACAAGAAACTAGAGGTTAGAAATACGACACCAGAAAACTTAAAACAGTAGCGTCAGCACAATATCACCACAAGGAAATCAGAGTTCTAGCCAGACGTGGGCTCCAACAAAATCAATAAGTTTCTCGACATTTTTTTCTTCTCCTTCTTGCTCCCGCCTCCTCTTTCTTTCTTTGCTCCCCTTCTCTTTCGTCTCGTCCCGTCCTCTTTCTCTCGTCCGCCCTCCTCTCCTTTTTCTCCTTTCCTGTCAAAAATTCAAATTTTGAAAAGTTGTTAGCCTCCTTGACTCGTTCAGCTACACCCTGACGGATCATAGGCCAAATATTGCAAGTATAACTAGATTTTAATACCAATCTAGCGGTTTTAACTTTAATAATCATAAGTAAAATAAGGGATGATCACTAATCATCACTGATTTTGGCTTTTGCAGCCATTTTTTCTGAGGGCGACTGGCCATGCTAATCATCTCATGATGCATGGACATGCACGTTAGTGCTTGAAACTCTCGAAAAGGATGCATCAGTGCGGGAAAAATACCATGTCGCAGCCTCGTGGCGCATGTTGCCGTGGCCTTGGCGTGGCAGAGGGCGCACCAAATTTTTTTTCCTCACATTGTGACCAATGTTTGGGCTTGCAACTTCATTACAATATGTAAACCTACAATTATTTGTGGTTTTCCAAACTTCTTATATTTTTAGACATTTTGGTGGAAAATCCGCATGCTAATCGTCATGGATTTCGGCTCCACCAGACATTTTCTTTCTAAGGGCGGTGGACCATGCTAATCACCTCATGATGCATGGACATGCACGTTAGTGCATGAAACTCTGGAAAATAATGCCTCAGTGTGGGGAAAATACCACGCCGGAGCGTCGTGGCGCGTGCGGGGGTGGCCATGGCGATGCCGAGGGCGCACCAATTTTTTTCCTCACATTGTGCCAATGTTTTGGCTTGCAACATCATTACCATATGTAAACCTACAATTATTTGTAGTTATATGGAATTTTTATATTTTTTTGACTTTTTGGTGGAAAATCCGCATGCTAAGCATCACAGATTTTGGCCGCGACAGGCACTTTTTTCCTGAGGGAGACGAGCCATGCTAATCATCTCATGATGCATGGACATCACGTTAGTGCAGGGACTTCTAAAAAATAATGCCTCATTGCGGGGAAAATGTCGCGTCGTAGACCCGTGGTGCGTGCAGTAGGGGCCGTGGCGAGGCGGAGGGCGGCTTAAATTTTCTTCCATGCTCTTATCATTGTTTGGGCTTGCAAAATGTCTTTACCATATATAAACTTGCAAATATTTTTGGTTTTTCGGACTTTTTATGTTTTTAGGCTTTTTGCTGGAAATTTTGTATGCTAATCGTCACGAATTTTTGCTCCAGCATCCATTTTTTTCGAGGGCAACGTGCCATACTAATCATCCCATGACGCATGGACATGCACGTTAGTGCACGAAACTCTCGAAATTGATGCCTAAGTGTGGGGAAAATACCATGTTGAAACCTTGTGGCGCGTGCCGTGGTGGTCGTAGCACGGCGGAGGGCGATCCAACTTCATTGCCATATGTAAACCTGCAATTATTGGTGATTTTGCTGACTTTTTATGTTTTTGGAATTTTTGGTTGAAAATCCGCATTCTAAGCATCATGGATTTTGGCCCTGATTCCTTTCCGAGGGCCATGCTAGTAATCTCATGATGTTGTGCATCAAATTTTTTTTCCTCGTGTTGTGACCAATGTTTGAGCTTCCAACATCATTACCATGTGTAAACCTGCAATTATTTGTGGTTGTCCTCACTTTTTTATGTTTTTGGACTTTTTGGTGGAAAATTCCCATGCTAAGCATCACGGATTTTGGACCCGACAGGCAATTTTTTTTTTAAGGCGACGGCCATGCTAATCTTCTATGATGCATGGACATGCACATTCTGTTGGGGAAGTCACGAAAATGATGCCTTGGAACGGGAAAATGCTTTGTCGGAAGCCCGTGGTGCATGCAGCAATAGCCATGGCATGGCGGAGGGGGCCTTAATTTTTTTCCCTCGCGTTTTGACCATTGTTTCGTTTGGCAAAACATCATTACCAAACTTGCGAATATTTGTGATTTTTTTGAGTTCTTATGTTTTTGGACTCTTTGGTGACGGATTTTTGACCCAGTAGCCATTTTTTTCCGAGGGTGACATGTCATACTAATTATCTCATGAGGCATGGACATGCATGTTAGTGCATGAAACTCTCGAAAATGATGCTCAGTGCGGGGAAAATACCAGCTGGAGCATCCTGACGGGTGTCGCGGCGGCCGTGACGCTGAGTGTGCGACAATTTTTTTTTCCTCGCGTTGTGACCAATGTTTGGGCTTGCAACATCATTATCATGTGTAAACCTGCAATTATTTGTGGTTGACCTCACTTTTTATGTTCTTGGACTTTTTGGTGGAAAATCCGCATGCTAAGCATCACGGATTTTGGATCCGACGGGCAATTTTTTTTCAAGGCAACAAGCCATTCTGATCATCTATGATGAATGGACATGCACGTTAGTAGGGGGAATTCACAAAAATGATGCCTTGGAGCGCGGAAAATACCATGTCGTAAGGGGCCTTAAATTTTTTTTCCTCAGGTTCTGACCATTGTTTGGCTTGGCAAAAAGTCATTACCATATGTAAACTTATGAATATTTGTGGTTTTTCTGACTTTTTATATTTTTGGACTTTTTGGTGGAAATCCGCATGCTAATCGTCACAGATTTTGGCTCAGCAGCCATTTTTTTCTGAGGGCAGAGGGCCATGCTAATCATCTGATGATGCATGGACATGCACGTTAGTGCATGAAACTCTAAAATATGATGCCTTAGTGCAGGCAAAATATCACGCCTGAGCCCCATGGTGCGTGCCGCGGTGGCCGTGACGCTGCGGAGGGCGCACCAATTTTTTTTCCACACATTGTGAACAATGTTTGGGCTTGCAACGCCATTACCGAAAGTTTATCGAAAGCATACCGCCCGATAAATCCATATCACCAAAGTTTATCGGCCGATAACTCCATACCAATCAAGTTTATCAGCCGCAAAATTCAAAGTTTTATCCTTACCGGACAATATTGTTGGGCACAAAACTCCACATCACTAAAGTTTATCAGCCGATAACTCCAATCCTTGGGCGCAAACTTGAGTTTGTGGCCGAGATTTACAAAGAAATCATCATGTGCAAAACGAAGTGGATAGAGTTTATCGGTCGTGAAACTTTTATCGTCAAATTGGATAGAGGCGTAAGCCACTTAAATTTTATCCGACAAAATTAAATTTGATCGTACGATGTTATCAACTGGATCAAATTGAAGACCGTCCGCACATATAAATACGTGAAGAAGTCGTCGTCCCAATTCATGCTCCGAAGTTCAAGTTTCTTCCACGACTCGAGTCTGCAGGCTTCGACCAAGAGGAGAGAGGTGCGATGGCTGAAAGTTGATCGCGACCCTGATCAAGTCCGAGAGGCTGTCTGACTGTCTGCCCAATTTGAGAGCTTTACTTTTATTTTGGGTGTAATTCTTCTAATTTTTTATAATTCGTATTTTATTATCTCTCCAGAATTTCTAGGATGAACTGCATATTTTTATTTATTTCCTTTTAGGAGATTATTATTGAAGGAAAACTATTTGGACCATATATTATTTGTTTTAATCTTTTCTGATCAATTAGTTAATTGTGCTTAGTGCTTTTGATTTAATTATTTGGATTTCTGAGTTGAGTAATTACCAGTTTGTGGACTATTCGATTTCATAATTTATTAATTAAATTAATTGATTTTAATTGAAATTAATAATTGACATAAATTTAATAATTAATGTGTGGAGAATTAAATTTGTGTGGTGTGTTAATCTATACCAGTTTGTGGAGTGATTAATAGTCTAGGAATTTAATTTAATGCGTCTTAATTTTAATATGATTTGATGGGATGTCAGTTTGTGGAGACTTCAATTCTTATTAAATTAAGATAGTTTAATTTGCATACTTAGATTGATGGGATGCTAGTTTGTGGAGACGGCAATTTAATCATGTCAAGTTAATAATTTGGGGAGATTCTAATCCATAATTAAAGATTAAATTTATCTTTTATGGTTCAAATATTTATCCTGATCTATTTTCATCCTAAGGCCTAAATTCAACATCATTATTTTATCTTTATCTTATTTTCTTTGTTTTATTTTACAAAATCACTTTTTTTTTCAAAATTTCATGTTTTTCCTCTCTTATTAATTTATAAATTCAGATATGTAATTAATAATATTCCTCGTGGGTTCGACACTCTTTACTCCTTTTTACTATATTACTTGAGCGACTAGTGCACTTGCTAGCGATTCTATTTTGCTACATCATTTTACGCATCAATTGTCGAGGGCCATCTTTGAAGCATAGTTAAGTCCATTCTAGAAAGATTGGACTAAAATCCACTTGCTAAAACTGTGATGAGACATGATCTTAATAATGTATTGAATCTTTGCCAAGCTTCATATAGTGTTTCCTGATCCTTTTGAACAAATCTGGTGACTTGGTTTCAGATCTTAATTGTCTTGCTTTGAGGAAAGTATTTTGATAAGAAAGCTTTTACCAATTGTTCCCAAGTAGTTAATTCTCGTGATTGACTATAGCCATTGTTTGGCTTTGCCTCTTAGCGAAAAAGAAAAAACTCTCAATCTTAATGCTTCTAGTGAAACTTCATTTAGCTTTGTTATCTCACATATATCTAGAAAATCTTTAAGATGTTGATTCGGATCCTCATCTGGAGTTCCTCCAAACTGGTTTTGTTGAATCGTAGAGATCAAAGAAGATTTCAATTCAAAATTGTTAGCATGAATAGCTGGCTTTAAAATAGCGGACTCCAATCCATCTGCAGTGGGAGCATAGAGTTCCTCTAAAGAAGGAACCGGAGGTTGGGGTTGTTGTTGATGTTGAGCTATCATTTCTTCTCCCAAATCAGAATTCGATTGGCTTCCCGTCGATTGAGTGCAACTAGTTTCTTCAGTCAAAGATGTTCTACTTCTATATTCTCGCTCTCTTCTTTTGAAAGTTCGTTCAATCTCAGGATCTAATTCAAGCAGTTGCTTGCGAGTAGCCTGGGCATATACGAGTTTCCTGAAATCAGAGAATTAAAGATGAACTATAAAGGCTATAGTGTTAAGAAAATAGCAAAAGATATAAATAGAGAGCAACGATCTAAATCCCCGGCAACGGCATCAAAAATTCGACGTGAACATTAGTAGATATAATTTTCTCACATCAATCAATATAGTTCTAGTCGTATTTAATTTTACTCGAGTCCACACAACTGCAAGTGTATAGGTCGAACCACGAGTATCGTAACCCCATTGATTTAAATCAAATATCATTCTATTTATATCTCAGAAGTTGTCACAATGGAACAAAAAGATGAAGCTACATTAGAGAAATAATAACCAGCAAAAAACTAGAATGTATGAAAATAGGCTCCCTTGTGGTGAATCAGTTGAGGCTATTATATTTTAGTTTTCAGTTATGAGATAAATGATCTCTCGATCTACAATGTGAATCAATTACTCTCCCTCTAAACTCATCGAACTCTCTTTTGAACTAGAAGGGGAATAAGCCGTTAATAAATAGATTAGGAATGACTGATTAGTTGATCTCTCATTCTAACCAGAAAAGAAGCTGATCTCTCAATCTTTAATTAGCAATTCTCTTATCCTAATTCGAACGTTAGAATGAATCTAACACATCTAGTCGCTGTTATGGACTCTCGCCCTCACAACAAAGAAACATGGGCTTCTCAGCCGCTTGAAGTGGACAACTATTGTACTAATGAGACACTGCAAAGGAAAGTACCCTATTCCTTTTCTCAAATGGAACAAGGTAATGATAATAAGTAGATCTCTCATAGAGGTTAAATGCAGGTAATAAAATTGCAATGAATCAAAAGTACAAGAAACTAGAGGTTAGAAATACGACACCAGAAAACTTAAAACAGTAGCGTCAGCACAATATCACCACAAGGAAATCAGAGTTCTAGCCAGACGTGGGCTCCAACAAAATCAATAAGTTTCTCGACATTTTTTTCTTCTCCTTCTTGCTCCCGCCTCCTCTTTCTTTCTTTGCTCCCCTTCTCTTTCGTCTCGTCCCGTCCTCTTTCTCTCGTCCGCCCTCCTCTCCTTTTTCTCCTTTCCTGTCAAAAATTCAAATTTTGAAAAGTTGTTAGCCTCCTTGACTCGTTCAGCTACACCCTGACGGATCATAGGCCAAATATTGCAAGTATAACTAGATTTTAATACCAATCTAGCGGTTTTAACTTTAATAATCATAAGTAAAATAAGGGATGATCACTAATCATCACTGATTTTGGCTTTTGCAGCCATTTTTTCTGAGGGCGACTGCCATGCTAATCATCTCATGATGCATGGACATGCACGTTAGTGCTTGAAACTCTCGAAAAGGATGCATCAGTGCGGGAAAAATACCATGTCGCAGCCTCGTGGCGCATGTTGCCGTGGCCTTGGCGTGGCAGAGGGCGCACCAAATTTTTTTTCCTCACATTGTGACCAATGTTTGGGCTTGCAACTTCATTACAATATGTAAACCTACAATTATTTGTGGTTTTCCAAACTTCTTATATTTTTAGACATTTTGGTGGAAAATCCGCATGCTAATCGTCATGGATTTCGGCTCCACCAGACATTTTCTTTCTAAGGGCGGTGGACCATGCTAATCACCTCATGATGCATGGACATGCACGTTAGTGCATGAAACTCTGGAAAATAATGCCTCAGTGTGGGGAAAATACCACGCCGGAGCGTCGTGGCGCGTGCGGGGGTGGCCATGGCGATGCCGAGGGCGCACCAATTTTTTTCCTCACATTGTGCCAATGTTTTGGCTTGCAACATCATTACCATATGTAAACCTACAATTATTTGTAGTTATATGGAATTTTTATATTTTTTTGACTTTTTGGTGGAAAATCCGCATGCTAAGCATCACAGATTTTGGCCGCGACAGGCACTTTTTTCCTGAGGGAGACGAGCCATGCTAATCATCTCATGATGCATGGACATCACGTTAGTGCAGGGACTTCTAAAAAATAATGCCTCATTGCGGGGAAAATGTCGCGTCGTAGACCCGTGGTGCGTGCAGTAGGGGCCGTGGCGAGGCGGAGGGCGGCTTAAATTTTCTTCCATGCTCTTATCATTGTTTGGGCTTGCAAAATGTCTTTACCATATATAAACTTGCAAATATTTTTGGTTTTTCGGACTTTTTATGTTTTTAGGCTTTTTGCTGGAAATTTTGTATGCTAATCGTCACGAATTTTTGCTCCAGCATCCATTTTTTTCGAGGGCAACGTGCCATACTAATCATCCCATGACGCATGGACATGCACGTTAGTGCACGAAACTCTCGAAATTGATGCCTAAGTGTGGGGAAAATACCATGTTGAAACCTTGTGGCGCGTGCCGTGGTGGTCGTAGCACGGCGGAGGGCGATCCAACTTCATTGCCATATGTAAACCTGCAATTATTGGTGATTTTGCTGACTTTTTATGTTTTTGGAATTTTTGGTTGAAAATCCGCATTCTAAGCATCATGGATTTTGGCCCTGATTCCTTTCCGAGGGCCATGCTAGTAATCTCATGATGTTGTGCATCAAATTTTTTTTCCTCGTGTTGTGACCAATGTTTGAGCTTCCAACATCATTACCATGTGTAAACCTGCAATTATTTGTGGTTGTCCTCACTTTTTTATGTTTTTGGACTTTTTGGTGGAAAATTCCCATGCTAAGCATCACGGATTTTGGACCCGACAGGCAATTTTTTTTTTAAGGCGACGGCCATGCTAATCTTCTATGATGCATGGACATGCACATTCTGTTGGGGAAGTCACGAAAATGATGCCTTGGAACGGGAAAATGCTTTGTCGGAAGCCCGTGGTGCATGCAGCAATAGCCATGGCATGGCGGAGGGGGCCTTAATTTTTTTCCCTCGCGTTTTGACCATTGTTTCGTTTGGCAAAACATCATTACCAAACTTGCGAATATTTGTGATTTTTTTGAGTTCTTATGTTTTTGGACTCTTTGGTGACGGATTTTTGACCCAGTAGCCATTTTTTTCCGAGGGTGACATGTCATACTAATTATCTCATGAGGCATGGACATGCATGTTAGTGCATGAAACTCTCGAAAATGATGCTCAGTGCGGGGAAAATACCAGCTGGAGCATCCTGACGGGTGTCGCGGCGGCCGTGACGCTGAGTGTGCGACAATTTTTTTTTCCTCGCGTTGTGACCAATGTTTGGGCTTGCAACATCATTATCATGTGTAAACCTGCAATTATTTGTGGTTGACCTCACTTTTTATGTTCTTGGACTTTTTGGTGGAAAATCCGCATGCTAAGCATCACGGATTTTGGATCCGACGGGCAATTTTTTTTCAAGGCAACAAGCCATTCTGATCATCTATGATGAATGGACATGCACGTTAGTAGGGGGAATTCACCAAAATGATGCCTTGGAGCGCGGAAAATACCATGTCGTAAGGGGCCTTAAATTTTTTTTCCTCAGGTTCTGACCATTGTTTGGCTTGGCAAAAAGTCATTACCATATGTAAACTTATGAATATTTGTGGTTTTTCTGACTTTTTATATTTTTGGACTTTTTGGTGGAAATCCGCATGATAATCGTCACAGATTTTGGCTCAGCAGCCATTTTTTTCTGAGGGCAGAGGGCCATGCTAATCATCTGATGATGCATGGACATGCACGTTAGTGCATGAAACTCTAAAATATGATGCCTTAGTGCAGGCAAAATATCACGCCTGAGCCCCATGGTGCGTGCCGCGGTGGCCGTGACGCTGCGGAGGGCGCACCAATTTTTTTTCCACACATTGTGAACAATGTTTGGGCTTGCAACGCCATTACCGAAAGTTTATCGAAAGCATACCGCCCGATAAATCCATATCACCAAAGTTTATCGGCCGATAACTCCATACCAATCAAGTTTATCAGCCGCAAAATTCAAAGTTTTATCCTTACCGGACAATATTGTTGGGCACAAAACTCCACATCACTCAAGTTTATCAGCCGATAACTCCAATCCTTGGGCGCAAACTTGAGTTTGTGGCCGAGATTTACAAAGAAATCATCATGTGCAAAACGAAGTGGATAGAGTTTATCGGTCGTGAAACTTTTATCGTCAAATTGGATAGAGTCGTAAGCCACTTAAATTTTATCCGACAAAATTAAATTTGATCGTACGATGTTATCAACTGGATCAAATTGAAGACCGTCCGCACATATAAATACGTGAAGAAGTCGTCGTCCCAATTCATGCTCCGAAGTTCAAGTTTCTTCCACGACTCGAGTCTGCAGGCTTCGACCAAGAGGAGAGAGGTGCGATGGCTGAAAGTTGATCGCGACCCTGATCAAGTCCGAGAGGCTGTCTGACTGTCTGCCCAATTTGAGAGCTTTACTTTTATTTTGGGTGTAATTCTTCTAATTTTTTATAATTCTTATTTTATTATCTCTCCAGAATTTCTATGATGAACTGCATATTTTTATTTATTTCCTTTTAGGAGATTATTATTGAAGGAAAACTATTTGGACCATATATTATTTGTTTTAATCTTTTCTGATCAATTAGTTAATTGTGCTTAGTGCTTTTGATTTAATTATTTGGATTTCTGAGTTGAGTAATTACCAGTTTGTGGACTATTCGATTTCATAATTTATTAATTAAATTAATTGATTTTAATTGAAATTAATAATTGACATAAATTTAATAATTAATGTGTGGAGAATTAAATTTGTGTGGTGTGTTAATCTATACCAGTTTGTGGAGTGATTAATAGTCTAGGAATTTAATTTAATGCGTCTTAATTTTAATATGATTTGATGGGATGTCAGTTTGTGGAGACTTCAATTCTTATTAAATTAAGATAGTTTAATTTGCATACTTAGATTGATGGGATGCTAGTTTGTGGAGACGGCAATTTAATCATGTCAAGTTAATAATTTGGGGAGATTCTAATCCATAATTAAAGATTAAATTTATCTTTTATGGTTCAAATATTTATCCTGATCTATTTTCATCCTAAGGCCTAAATTCAACATCATTATTTTATCTTTATCTTATTTTCTTTGTTTTATTTTACAAAATCACTTTTTTTCAAAATTTCATGTTTTTCCTCTCTTATTAATTTATAAATTCAGATATGTAATTAATAATATTTCTTGTGGGTTCGACACTCTTTACTCCTTTTTACTATATTACTTGAGCGACTAGTGCACTTGCTAGCGATTCTATTTTGCTACATCATTTTACGCATCAATTGTCGAGGGCCATCTTTGAAGCATAGTTAAGTCCATTCCAGAAAGATTGGACTAAAATCCACTTGCTAAAACTGTGATGAGACATGATCTTAATAATGTATTGAATCTTTGCCAAGCTTCATATAGTGTTTCCTGATCCTTTTGAACAAATCTGATGACTTGGTTTCAGATCTTAATTGTCTTGCTTTGGTGACATCACGTTAGCGCAGGGAATTCTCGAAAATAATGTCTCACTGCGGGGAAAATGCCACGCCGTAGACCCGTGGTGTGTGCAGCAAGTGGCGTGGCGGAGGACGGCTTAAATTTTATTCCTCACATTCTAACCATTGTTTGGGTTTGCAAAACAACATAAGCATATGTAAACTTGCAGATATTTGTGATTTTCTGGACTTTTTATGTTTGTGGACTTTTTTGTGGAATATCTACATGCTAATCATCACGGATTTTTTCTCGAGCAGCCATTTTTTTCGAGGGCGACGGGTCATACTAATCATCTCATGAAGCGTGAACATGCACGTTAGTGCACCAAACTCTCAAAAATGATGTCACAATACAGGGAAAATACCATGCCAAAGCATCCTGGCGCGTGCCGCAGTGGCCGTGGCGCTATGGAGTGTGCGTCAAATTTTTTTTCCTCGCGTTGTGACCAATTTTTGGGCTTGCAACACCATTACCATGTGTAAACCTGCAATTATTGTGGTTGTCCTCACTTATTACGCTTTTGGACTTTTTGATGGAAAATCTGCATGCTAAGCATCACAGATTTTTTTTTTTTTAAGGCGACCGGCATTGCAAATCATCTATGATGTATGGACATGCACGTTAGTAGGGGAACTCACGAAAATGATGTCTTGGAGCGGGGAAAATGCCATGTCACAGACCTGTGGTGTGTGTGTCCCGGGGCTTCTCCCCGGGACACGTCGAGTTATCTTATTATGTATTTTTCTTTTCAACCCACTTTTGTACTTAGTTTATTTTCTAAGTGTGGTGATGACAGTTTTGTAATTTGCACTCCAGAAAAGTGCACCACCGGAGATGATCCTCCACACCACACGTCGCAAACCTAGCATCCAAAATGGTGGTATAGTAGGGGAAACCCGCTAGTCCTCCCCCGAAGCGTTGTAATCATTCTTATTTACTCAATAAAAATTTCAAGCTTTCCTAAATCTAGCATCGTGCCTCAAGCGTGGGGTGGCAACCCATAAAAGAACGTCCCAAACGATCGAGCGTTACGCCGAGGTGCCCGTTTGTTCACAAACGCCTCCATCGAAGAAGCGTCCACTTGGGACCGTGCGTCCCAAAAGTTGTAGCATACAAAAAGTGGCATAAGCAAGCTTCCGCAAAGCGCTCAAAAGAGCTTGCCTAGACATTGGGCACGTCTAGGCGCCGCACGGGTCGGTCGAGAAAAAATGACCCGTGACAAGTTGGCATCAGAGCAGCGTTTCTGGGACCACTCAAGTTGGCGTTCGACGATCAAGGAGAAATGACGTCGAATTCGGAAATGATGAATGAACCCGTCGCACCGGAGAAGGGCTGCCCCGAGCGAGGGTGCGCCCGCTCGAAGGACGCCTTGTCCGCCTTCGAACAACACCTCGGCCAATTCCAATTGGACGTGGGCGAGATGCAAGATCAACTCGCAACGCACGAGCAGGAGTTGGAGAACACCGTGGATCTCGCAACGATGCAGGAAGAGATGGCGCCGTTGTATACACGGCTCGAGTCCATGGAGGCGACAATCATGAACATGCGGGAGACCTTAGACAATGGTCTCTCAAACATGCGGTTCGAGATGGAGCAAGAGTTCCAGACCTTCCGGGAGGAGCTCAAGCGACGCTATGGAGTTGGGCGGCATTCCGAGACGCCCACCCCGCATGAGGCAAGGATTGATGTGCCGAAGCCGCGGCCCTACAAAGGCGAGCGATCGGAAAAGGAGATCAGTGACTTCCTGTGGAACGACGAGATTGCCCTAACCTCCGCTCGCTAGTCGCTGCTGAGTCGCTCGTGGAGTATGCCAAAACGAGCACTCCACCAACAAAGCCCTCGGGCAAGGGCTATGATGGGGGAGAGAAGCCAAAGTCACAAGGAGGCAAGCCGCACTATCAGGACAAAGGAAAGTGACACCAAGACAGGAGACCCAACAATGATAGATTCAAGAGGGACGGAAAGCCGCCAAAGCCATGCTATATTTGCAAGGGTCCACATTGGACGAGCGATTGTCCGCAAAAGGTGACGGTCAACGTCATGTATTGCCCCGACGAGAAGGAGAAGGAGGAGGCATGTCTTAGTTCGATGCACGTCCTCAGCGCCATCAACGCCTCGAAGGGTCCTTCATCGGCCGCTCGACTTTATGCGGACATCGAGTTGAACGGGCAAGTATTCAACGCCCTCATTGACACGGGAGCATCGGAGTTGTTCGTGTCGGAAGTGGCCGCCAAGAAGCTGAAGCTGCCACTACAGAAGACCAACGCCACGTTCAAGACGGTGAACGCGAAGTCTATCTCGACCACAGGAATTTCTCCTGGAGTGAAGGTTCGCATCGGCAAGTGGTCGAGAAGCTTCGACGTGACGGTGGCACCAGTGGATGACTACGAAGTGGTGGCGGGTATCTCTTTTCTGTGACACATCGCTGCATGTGTCATCCCGCTCACCAACTCGATGGTCATCTTCGACCCCAAGGGACCTTACAACGTCCCTGTGAGGTCAGGTGGAGATCTCAAACAGAAGACCCTCTCCGCCATGCAAGTGGCGAAGGGATTGCGCAAACAGGAGCACACCTTCTTGGCGACCGCCATCTTGAAAGATCCGGGGCCCTCCACTCCAACACCTCCTGAAGTCCTTAAAACCCTTGAGGACTTTGCGGACGTCATGCCCCCGGAACTCCCAAAGCGGCTACTGCCGAAGCGTGAAGTGGACTATGTCATTGACTTGGTCCTAGGATCGAAAGCCCCACATTGAGTCCCCTATCGGCTCGCCCCTCCGGAACTCGTAGAACTCCGTAAGTAACTTACCGAACTATTGGATGCAGGATATGTTCGGCCCTCAAAATCTCCATATGGCGCCCCGGTCCTCTTCCAGAAGAAGCATGACGGCTCCCTCCGGATGTGCATAGACTACCGGGCGCTCAACAAGCTTACGGTGAAGAAAAAGTACCTCATCCCCTTGGTGGCGGACTTGTTCGACCAACTTGATGGTGCAAGATGGTTTACCAAGTTGGACCTTCGTTCGGGCTATTGGAAAGTCTGGATCGCGGAGGAGGATGTGCAGAAGACGGCGTGCGTCACAAGATACGGCTCCTACGAGTTCCTCGTGATGCCGTTCGGCCTCACCAACGCCCCGGCGACCTTCTGTACTCTCATGAATAAGGTATTGCAGCCATTCCTTGATAGGTTCGTGGTTGTGTACCTCGATGACATCATGATCTACAGCCGCACCTTGGAGGAGCATATCGAGCACATTCGGCAAGTGTTCGAGGTGTTGCGGCAGAACGAGCTCTACGTCAAGCGGGAGAAGTGTGCCTTCGCTCAACCGGAAGTACACTTCTTGGGACATGTCATCGGAAGTGGAAAGCTGAAGATGGATGGCGCAAAGATTCGGGCCATCGTGGAGTGGGAGCCGCCCAAGCGGGTTCCCGACATGCGTTCGTTCCTTGGCCTGACGAACTACTATAGGTGGTTCGTCAAGGGGTATTCACATGTGATGACCCCTTTGACGAATCTCCTCCGAAAGAATGTGAAGTGGGAGTGGACGTCGACATGCCAGAAAGCGTTCGACACCCTCAAGAAGGCCATGACGGAGGAATCGGTACTCGTCCTGTCAGACCACACCAAGTCCTATGAGGTACAAACAGATGCTTCTGACTATGCCATTAGAGGAGTTCTTATGCAAGAGGGGCATCACGTGGCATTCGAGAGTCGTAAACTCAACGACACGGAGCGGCGCTACGCCGTTCAGGAGAAGGAGATGAACGCGATGATTCACTGTCTTAGAACATGACGGCACTACCTCCTCGGGTCGCGATTTCACATCAAGACGGACAATGTCGTGACAAGTTACTTCGAGACACAGAAGAAGCTCTCGCCGAAATAAGCAAGATGGCAAGATTACATGGCAGAATTCGACTATGTCCTGGAGTACAAGCCTGGCAAGATGAATGTCATTGCCGATGCCCTCAGTCGACGCGCGGAATTGGCGGCCATGAGCTCCTCTCAAGCCGACCTCATCGAGAGGATCAAGAAGGGATTGGAGTCAGACCCCACGGTGAAGAACTTATTCGAGCAAGCGACAGAGGGCAAGACACGCCGTTTTTGGGTGGAAGATGGGCTGATCTTCACCAAGGAACGTCGCATCTATGTTCCACTCTTCGACAACTTGTGGCGCACTATCATACAAGAGTGCCACGACTCCAAGTGGGCGGGACATCCGGGCATCCGCCGCACTTTGGCACTCATCAAAGACAACTACTTCTGGCCAAGGATGGAGGACGACATTGAAGATTTCGTGAAGACATGCCTTGTTTGCCAGCAAGACAAGAATCTCAATCAAGCGCCCGACGGACTTCTGGAACCCCTGCCTATCCCAGAGCGTTCATGGAAGGATGTCTCTATGGACTTCATCACGGGCTTGCCCAAGTCTGAAGGGGCAGGTACCATCATGGTGGTCATCGATCGGTTCTCCAAGTATGCCATCTTCGCCGTCGGCTCCGCAAGTTGTCCTGTTACTGAAGCTGCGGAGTTATTCATGAATCATGTAGTGAAGTATTGGGGCCTACCACAAAGCATCATCAGCGATCGGGATGGGTGATTCGTTGGCAACTTCTGTAAGGAATTGTTCAAGATGATGGGCTCCAACCTCCATTTCTCGACATCACTTCATCCTCAAACCAACGGCCAAACTGAAAGGGTGAATTGTATCCTGGAGATCTACTTGTGGCACTATGTGAGTGCCAATCAGAAGGACTGGGCGAAGCTACTCGACATCGCGCAATTCTCCTGCAACCTGCAACGAAGCGAGTCGACCAATCGGAGTCCCTTCGAGATAGTGACGGGGCAGCAACCTCTGACGCCCCAAGCCATCGCCACTTCTTATGGTGGCAAAGTCACCGCCGCTCACCGCATGACGAGGGAATGGCATGAGTAGAACGACATGGCGAGAGCATGTTTGCACAAGGCATCGAAGCGCATGAAGAAGTGGGCGGACACCGCCGATGGGACGTCAACTTTGAAGTCGGAGACTTGGTCCTGGTGAAGCTGGTCCAACATCTTCGGTTAAGTGGAAAGAATCTGCACAAGGGCCTCGTTAGGAGTTACGAGGGCCCCTTCAAGATACTGAAGAAGGTAGGCAAGGTGGCCTACAAGTTGGAGCTCCTGCCTCAGATGCAACAACACCCCGTCTTCCATGTCAGCATGTTCAAGCCTTTCGTTGAAGACACTGAAGATCCCGAGCGTGGGGTTTCAGACCGCGCCCCGCCGGCCATCCGTCAGTAGTTTACTGATCAAGTTGAAGAAGTACTCACCGTCCGCACGAAGAATCGAAAGAAAGAGTATTTTGTTCGATGGAGCGGAAGCCGGACGCCGACACAAGTTGGGAGACAATCGAAGACTTGTGGCAGTTCAAGTAGAAGATTGAAGAATTCCAAGCCGCAGCTCCAGGGACGTCGCTGACTTGAGTGGGGGAGAATGTCCCGGGGGCTTCTCCCCGGGGCACGTCGAATTATCTTACCATGTATTTTCCTTTTCAACCCACTTTTGTACTTAGTTTATTTTCTAAGTGTGGTGATGGCAGTTTTGTAATTTGCACTCCAGAAAAGTGCACCCTCGGAGATGGTCCTCCACACCACACGTCGCAAACCTACCATCCGAAACGGTGGTATAGTAGGGGAGACCCGCTAGTCCTCTCCCGAAGCGTTGTAATCATTCCTATTTACTCAACAAAGATTTCAAGCTTCCCTAAATCTAGCATCGTGCCTCAAGCGTGGGGTAACAACCCACAAAAGAGCATCCCAAAACGTCCCAAGCGATCGAGCATTACGCCGAGGTGCCCGTTTGTTCACAAACGCCTCCACCGAAGAAGCGTCCGCTCGGGACCGTGCGTCCCAAAAGTTGTGGCATACAAAAAGTGGCATAAGCAAGCTTTCGCAAAGCGCTCAAAAGAGCTTGCCTAGACGTTGGGCACGTCTAGACGCCGCACGGATTGGTCGAGCGAAAAATGACCCCGTGACACATGCAGCAATGGTCGTGGCACGACGTAGGGGGGCCTTAAATTTTTTTCCTCGCGTTCTGACCGTTGTCTGGTTTGGTAAAACGTCATTACCATGTGTAAACTTACGAATATTTGTGGTTTTTCTGTCCTTTTATATTTTTGGACTTTTTGGCGAAAATCCGCATGCTAATCGTCACAGATTTTGGCTCCAGCAACCATTTATTCCTGAGGGGGGAGGGCCATGCTAATCATCTCATGATGCATGGACATGCACGTTAGTGCCCGAAACTCTAAAAAATGATGCCTTAGTGCAGGGAAAATACCACACCGGACCCCATGGCACATGCTGCGTTGGCCGTGGCGCTGCGGAGGACGCAACAATTTTTTTCCTCACATTGTGACCAATGTTTGGGCTTGCAACATCATTACCATATGGAAACCTACAATTATTTGTGGTTATCCGGACTTTTTATGTTTTTCGACTTTTGGTGGAAAATCCACATTCTAAGCATTGCAGATTTTGACCCCGACTGGCAATTTTTTTCCTGAGGGCGATGACACACTAATCATTCAGATTTTGCATGGACATCACGTTAGTGCAGGGAATTCTCGAAAATAATGCCTCACTGCGGGGAAGATGCCACGCCGTAGAGCCATGGTGCGTGCAGCAGGGGCTGTGGCGCGACGGAGGGCAGCTTAAATTTTATTCCTCATGTTCTAACCATTGTTTGGGTTTGCAAAACATCATTAGCATATGTAAACATGCAAATATTTCTGGTTTTCCGGACTTTTTATGTTTTTGAAAATTTTGGTGCAAAATCTGAATGCTAATCGTCACGGATTTTTTCTCCGGCAGCCATTTTTTTCGAGTGCGACGGGTCATACTAATTATCTCATGAGGCAAGGACATGCACGTTAGTGCATGAAACATTGGTTAGAACATGAGGAAAATGTTTTGGGCCGTTCTCCACCGCGCCACGTCGCCTTTGGCACACGCCACAAGCGTCATCATTTTTTAGAGTTTCAAGCACTAATGTGCATGTTCGTAGCATGACCCGTTGATGCAGACTTTAGTAGTTATGATCTCTCACAAACTAAATATCATTCAAATTTAAATAAATTACTCTAGAGTCCACGCTACTACATGCAAGTATACAGGTCGAGTAAGAACCATGAATATCGTAACCTCGTTGACTGAGATTAAATCTCAGTTAACATATATCTTGATCTTGTTGCAGAATAGGATTAACAGAAGGCTGGAAAAGAAAGGTAAGAAGTTTAGATAAGAAAGTGTTCCTCTGTGTTGAATTAGTCGCTACCGTTGGTTCGAATCTCAAAAGAGGCAAACGATCTCTCGATGCTGTGAAATGCAATCCTCTCTTCTATGTCATGTCGATCTCTCTTTGGGTGATAGAATTTGCCGAACACAATAAACTATGATTTGGTGATCAATTGATCTCTTTTTTGATACCATTGATCACACAAACAATGATCTCTCGATACTTATTCTCAGATGATATAAATCCTAACCCTAGCAGGAAAAACTAATCTTAGACAAATGCTAACATCGTGGACTCTCACCTCACAATGTAATCAATTGGACCTCTCGGCCTCTCCAAGGTTGAAAGAAGAATTAAAGAGTAATGTTGTTGTAATCTACATTTTCTCTCGAATAAGATAGGGTGAATGAAAATGATTTTTCGATCGTATAAGTCTCAAAATGCATCTAAATCATAGCAATTCAGTTTTGCAACATAACTAAGAAAATGTCTAAGAAAATGGAAAAATGAGAACCAAAACCACAACAATCACTAATTTACACCACAGAGGAAACTAAAATTTTTAGCCAAGCATCGGGTTCAGCAAAATAATCCCAAAGGTCTTCATCTCTTCTATTCTTTGTCTTCTTTTCTTCTCCTCTCTTTCTCTCCGTCCACCCCCCTTTCTTTCATCTAGATCTTACCTACCTTTATCTCCCCCTTTTTGCTCACCTGAAATTCAAAAAGATGTTATACTCCAAGAGACTCATTCAAAGTTGTCAAATAATAATCATATATTTCAAAATTAGACCAAATTATATGCAAAGGTGGAAGGATTTATATCTGGATCATTAATAAGAGTGTGTAAAATAAGAGGTGATCACTCGTCACCCTCGGAAAAAAATTGTCTGCCCGAGCCAAAATTCATTATGGTTAGCATGCAGATTTTTCACCAAAAATTCCAAAAACATAAAAGTCCGGAAAACAACAAATAATTTCAGGTTTACATATGGTAACCACGTTGCAAGCCCAAACAATGGCAAGAACGTGAGGAAAAAAATTTGTGCCGCCTTCCGTCGCTCCATGGGCCCGCAGCAAGTGCCCAGGCCTCCGGCGCGGCATTTTCCCCGCACTGAGGCATCATTTTCATGAGTTTCCATCTTTCGATTGTTAATACGATCCCCGCCTACACAAGCAAATTGTTGATAAAACTCTAAAATAGCATTTTAGAAATGCATTCATTTCCTCTGCATCGATTACGATGACCTCACAATCACTAGCCAATATGCTCCTTGCGGATCGGATCATCTGTATAGTATAAAAAAAAGAAACTCCAGATATTTGCTCTAATTCACCCGACCCGATCCATTTTGGGAAATCAAAGGAGGTATAGGATTTCTTCAGTTCAGAGTCCAATGGAATTCATCTCATTCAAAGAGAAAGATAGCAAATATCTGGAGTTTCTTTTTTTCCGTTTGAAGAAAAGAAGGATCCCAAAGAAGATGGTATCCGAACTGTTCCTTTTTTATCCATGTCCATGAATCGTATGCTTTAGAGATGCATCCATTTGCGTCAAGGGTCCTAGATACGTACCCGGGTCAAAATTCGTGATGGTTTCCACCAAAAAGTCCAAAAACATAAAAAGTCCAGAAAATGACAAATAATTGCATGTTTACATATGTAATGACGTTGCGAGCAATGGTCCTAATGCGAGGAAAAACAATTTGGGCAGGCCTTCGCCGTGACATAACCCCCACAGCACATGCCACGGACCTCCGGCACGACATTTTCCCCGCACGAGGCATCATTTCTGAGAGTTTCATGCACCAACACGTATGTCCATGCATCATGAGATGATTAGCATGGCCCATCCCCCTCGGAAAAAAATTGCCCTCCGGGGCCAAAATTCGTAACGCATATGGATTTTCCACCAAAAAGTCAAAAAACATAAAAGGTCTAGAAAACCACAAATAATTTGGTAATGTTGTTCCAAGCTCGAACAATGGTATGCACGTGAGAAAAAAAACTTTGGGCCCCCCTTCGCTGTGCCATGGCTCCCGTGACATGCGCCATGGGCCTCCGGCACGACATTTTTCCTGCACCAAGGTATCATTTTCGAGAGTTTCATGCACAACGTGTATGTCCATGCATCACGAGATTATTAGCATGGCCCGTCGCCCTCAAAAAAAAATTGCCTCCGGGGCCAAAATTCATAACGCATATGGATTTTCCACCAAAAAGCCAAAATACATAAGAAGTCTGGAAAACCACAAATAATTGTGAATTTACATGTAGTAATGACGTTGCAAGCCCAAACAATTGTCAGAATGTGAGTAAAAAATTTTTGGGCTGCCTTTCACCATGCCACGGGCCTCCGACGCAAGCATTTTGCTCACACCAAGGCATCATTTTTGAGAGTTTTGTGCACCAACGTGCATGTCCATGCATCATGAGATGATTAGCATGACCTGTCGCCCTCGGAAAAAATTGCCCGTCGGGACCAAAATCCGTGATGGTAATCGACCAAAAAGTCCAAAAACATAAAAGGTTCGAAAAACCACAAATAATTGACGGTTTACATATGGTAATCGCGTTGCAAGCCCAAACAATGGTCAGAATGAGAGGAAGAAAAATTGGGGCCACCTGAAGATAGGCAAGAGTTGTCAAGGACAGCAACGCCTTTGGTGGGGAGGATTGTCACCCGCCACCTTAGGCGGGCATTCGGGACATGCTGTAGCGGTGCGTGGGACGGGCACTCACAGGTAGGCTTCCGCTGCCCGGTTTGGCAGCCGAGTGCCATCTCATCCCAGTCACATTCTAGCTGTCCCAAGTGGCCAAATGACGAGTAGGGACGTTGGCTTCCGAAGATGACAAAGTGCGGCACTCATATTCCTAGTATGAGTGGGATTCCTAGTGGGAGATGGTTTGGACGTGTGGGTGGCCGTGCGGTCACGGCGGGTGTACGACAGATGCAGAGCAGGCGTGTGGCGGCCAAACTCCCAAGGCGAGTAGGACTTGTGGCTCCAAGTGTAGGGCCGGATCTTATTTCTAGGCCGAGTAGCACTAGGAGGTTTTTGCCTTAGATAGAATCTTGTAAGGGTCTTTGGCCAACTAGGATTAGGAGTATAAGTAGAAGAGGAGTAGGAGAACTTTGACACTATAAATACTCATGTCAATCAGGCCCTGAAGCCATCCGAGTTTACTCAATCTATTAGAGACTTTTCCTCTAACTCTGACAGTTCTTTCTCCCTCAAACTTCTTATCATTGTGCACTTAGGGGCGTCCGACCAGCAGCGTGGGTTGACAGGGGCTGATTGCGCGTTTGAGCAGGGAGGGTGCAAGCCACGCATCCTAGGGTTTCATTCTAGAGGTTTATGGCGTGACAACGTGGTATCATGAACTTCGACAATGTTTGAGGAAGGAGAAGGACCATCAATCATAGGGCATTCCAATGAGGTTGAGATCATCATGGGCGGCAGCATTCAAGGCACGGAATCTGGAGACAAGAGGAAGACAACTCGGGCTAAATCAAAAGACCCCATCAGCCACGTAGAGAAGTATGTGGAGACGTTAAGGGATGGACATGTTGGGTCAAAGTTTTAATGCCATATAAAATTATATTTTGATGATACAAACTTCGAAAGATTAGAGGAAATTGTTGGAAAAGTTCAAGTAAAAATAGATAACTTTATACAGTACACTTAGTTAAATAATTGACACTGGTCTTATTAGATTCTGGATGAATTTTGAATATCAAAATTGTAGAGAATCATGTTAGCTATCCATAGAATCTAAGATTATCTAATTTGGATCACTGTGTAGAAAGTTATATGCAAAATAGTACAAGTCGGTCAACCTACCGGTCGACACAATGAAAGCCGGTTGAAGATAGTCTGGTCGACCGATCGACTGACCGATCGATAGCCCGGTCGACCGATCAAGTGCGGTAACTGGAGAAATTAGTGCAACGGTCATATAGACCAGTCGACCGGTCCACTAGTCAAATGAACAGTAATAGCTATATTTCAAAGAGAAAATTGTGAAATAAATTCTAGACGAATTTTTCACATGCTAGAGACTATAAAAGAAGTGCCAAAATCAGAAGCAAAGGCATCTATCCAAACATTAAAGCAAAACTTCAAGTTATCAAAGAAGATCATTTTTCTTGAAGTTATCATTTAGAGCTTTATTTCTTTCTCTCTTCTCTTCTTGTGAGTATTCTATTATAAAAGAGAGAAACTATTTTTCAGAAAGATTGTGAGAGCTCCTGTGTAAAAGAGATTCAAAATCTTACTTCTTGAGCAAGAGAAAATATTAGCTTCCTAAAAGGAGAGGTTGCCTTGTCTCTCGAAGCGGAGAAAAGGTGGTCGTGTAAAAGGTTTTCTTCCTTGCCCCATTCGGAACAAAGGAAGTGCTTAGTGAAATCACCGACGGTCTCGAAGTCGAGGAGTCGGAGCGGGGACGTAAGCAAGGTGTGGCCGAACCTCATCAATAACCACCCGTGCATTTTGTGTTTGCTTTCTCTCTCTCTTTCTCCCACTCATATTGTGTTTATAATCTGAATTATTTTGTCAAATCGATATTTTCGGATTGAGCACCAATTTACCCCCTCCCCCTTCTCTCTTGGTGCTCTTTGGGATCCTACAGGATGAGGTGGTGGTGGGCAAGCACAGCCTTTCCCTGAAGCAAGGCATGGCCGCGCACAAGACATGACCGCACGGATCGCATCCCTGCATGGAGGCACGACTCAAGGCCATGGAGATAGACCTACTACTGTTCAAGGGGCTTCTCTATGATGTAGGAGGGCTGCCGACGAAGAACCCCGTACCCAAGTTCATGGGGCCCGAACCAAAGAAATACGACGACATGGCCATGGATGATTTTCTTTCGTCTTGAAAAGGGATTCAAGGCAAATAAGATTGTGTTCAAGCGTGACCAAATCGACATGGTCATGCGCTATCTATTGAATGGTGCACTCTTGTGGTGGAGTCGCATGGAGGAAGAAGTTGCCAATGAAAAGGTCATCATAGATTCTTGGGCCGCGACATCAAGAAGGAGTTGAAGAAGTAGCCAGCAACCAAAAGGTGGTTATAAACAAGCTGACCTCCCTCAAGAAGACGGGTCCATAAAGGAATATATCGAAAAGTTCCAGCCGCTAATGCTGGAAATGCCCATAATCATGGAGGAGTCGACGTGGCTATTTTTCTTCCTTAGAGGACTGAAATCATGGGTGGCTCAGGAGGTTTGCATATAATCCAATTGGTTAATGTTATATCATATGATTGATAAGAAAATATGGTATATGCGTTAAGGCATGTATTGTAACTCAAAGTGTTTGATCGGTGAAATTGGTAAAAAATCGCCGAAGGCATGAAAATATGATTTTTGAATATGTTAAAATTAAGAAAATTAAAGTTCCGATAATTGTTCTTATATATCAAAGGATTTTAAAAATGATTTTTAATAATTTTTAAGATGTGCTTTAGTTAGGTAAAACATAGATACAAAATCAAAAAATCTATGAAATCGCGATTTTTGTTCTTTGGACAACAAACTAGATTTTGATTCCTCAGTTATTTATTTTTCTAAATATTTTATTTGAATCCAAATAGGGGATAGTTTCTTATTTACATGTAATTCTTAAGTAAATGATTAGATGTAAATAAACCAAACATCAAGGGCCATTTGGTCCTCCATTTTGGCCGACATAGTAAGTCGCTTTCTTCTGCCTTATCTTTTACCCATCTTTGTTTTACCACCTCTTCCTGCCCCTTTTACCACCTCCCATCCGAAATTCAAGTGGAAAAAGAGAAACATTACTACTACTTGGGCAAAATTGGAGGAAGAGAAGGGAATTAGGGTTTTAGCATGTGGTAAGTTGTTCACTTTCTTTTAATTTTAATTACATACCTACCTAATTATGGTTTTTTTCAACCTCTCTCATCTCATTCACTCTCATATTTCAGCTAATCATAGGGCAATACCCATGTTGTTCACGAGCAAGGGTAACCCTACGCATGTCCAATTTGCTCTTGAAACTTTAGTTATATATTTCCATACGTTCTAGTGCTTCAAAAATTGTAAAATTTACTCTCCTCTCTGAGTATACTTTCATTGAGATGTGATCCTCTGTGAGTCTACTTTCACTGTTTCATTAGAAAGCTTTTCGAAATATGTATTGGAATTAGACCATCGATCGAGAGCTCAAATGAACCATAGAATTTGTTACTCTTGATGTGTTAGTTGGAGATTTAGCAGAAGAGTGATTGGAGGGAGACGCCTCTTCATTCCTCAGTTGCGAATTTGAACCCACATCCCAATATTGCAAATCTATAAGAGTGAAGAAAGTAATTGTTCTCAATAAGTTTATCAATGTTTGTACCCTCATTTTTGTTCTAATAGATAATAAGTTATAGCCCACAACTGGTGGTTATATGAAAATTAATAATTGTGGCTTTATCATAAAGTTGTTCTTAGATGTGTTTCTAACTACATTAAGATGCTAGATAGGTAAAACTGGTTGCTTGTCCATTGGCTCTGCACTATGTGAAAGTGCATATCATGCATTTTATGAATCCATGTTAAGGCAAGATAATTCTAAGTTCTAACCCATCACACCTGACTGAATATGTGAATCTATAAGAACAAAAGAAAAGTGTCATATAGAAAACAACTTGTTCATAAGTTGGGTGGAAAAGAGCACGTGCTATGATTTAAGGTAGAATCCTTATTAGAGATGGATGATATGATGATGTTTAGAAAACTACATGGGAAATCAAATAAGGATATGTGATTGAAATCTATATTTAAGTGACCAATAGGACATATCAAATTTCGAGGATGAATTTTCTCTTTAATAAGAGGGGGAGAATGTAATATCTACGATTTAATTCATATTGGATTGTACATTATATGACTATAATCAATTGAATATATGTGTTGTAATATAATTTGTTATGCCATGTATTGATACAATAAGAATTTATAAAATTTAATTAATGCACTAAAATATGATTAATAATCATGTCATTATAAAGTATATATTCATATGGTTAACTATGCATGTAATTTGTTAGCATTTGGATCAAGTCTAATGGACCAATCAAATATCGCCAAGTGTCATATGAAAATATATAAATAATTAATGTATATTTAATAATAATTAATCCATTAATTAATCCATTATATTAATGTATATTTAATAATAATTAATCTATTAATTAGGGATAAAATTAATAATTTTGAATGTCAGATTTTGATTGGACAAAAATATTAACTCATGGCATGCAAGCTGCTAGCAAAACAAGCAGCTTGCCATTTCATGTTTAGCTAATTTTTCCAACCGCCTTTCTCATGTAATAAAATCCAAAAAAAATTCTTCCAGACTCTTTTATGTATCTAGAAACTACACCTAAAGTCCCAGATCCTGATCGTTTCTATCGAGGTTGGAGGAAATTCTACATGACCGATCGCTCAAGGTGACAATTCTAACTCTAATCTAAGGATCCTTTTCATGATCATTTTATATTCATCAATAAGTGATAATTTAGCGTATTAAAGCTACATATGTTAGGATTTATTTACAATTGTAATTACTCAAAAATGATATGTGTAGTGAAAGTTATAAATGTTTTATCGAACCTTACTTAGTCTGTCAGAATAAAACTTAGGGTAGATTATGCTAATGTTTTTGTTAAATTTATTGTGCTCAATACAAATAGATATAAATTCAAGAAACTTTATGAGTTTCACACTAGGAAGTCTACAATTAGTGAAAATTAAAAGTACCATAACAAGGAATGTTTACTTTTATATATGTTTACTATTAAAAGTATGGAATGTTTACTATTAAAAGTATCATAAAAGTAAGATCGCTCAGTCAGAACACAAAAATATTATGAAAGTTAGACTGAATCTTGATTTTCCTAATAACAAACCCCCAATGAAATAAGATCTAAAACTTTTATAAATTAATGATTATATAATCTGAAACTAATGAAAATTGGAATAATGCCGATCGGTTATGTATACCAGAAGATATTGATTTTTCTTTTCTATACGTGCAATCTATCATAATATTAGGCCAATCCTTATGCTAAATAGTTAAGAGTTATGTACTTTGCAATTAATTATGTTTCATGTGGGATAGGCTTGTGTTAATATTATAGTAGTAATGTGTTTCTTAGTATTATTGTTATAGGAGTACAAGAGTAAAGTAGTGAAAAAAGAAAGAAAATTTTTTTGTTAGCCCTTATAGGTAAATTAGTTTCTCCTACTCTATGTATTCAATGTTACAGCCCAAAATTTCACCTCATAAATATTATCTTAATCAAGTATTAATTAAGCTAGTTGTTTTCTATCATGTAGTATAATTTGATGTTAACATCCAAATTCTCTTAAAGTTAATTTCAATAACTCAATGTAAGTTTGACCAAAATATTGTATTGTAATTTTTATGTATAAATTGGTTATTTAACTTATATAAGGATTTCAGTAAATTAATGATTATTATTTACTTGATTAATTATGACATAATTTACTGTTCTCTGGTCTATGATTAAACTTATATTGAATTATCTGCTGAGAATAAATTATTCAATATTTATTTTATTATCTTTTTACTAATCAAATAATTAAGCTTAAAGATATTCCACACCCACAACCTTACGTCTTGCTGCATCCATCCACTCAACATATATATGCGTGTAAACATCGGTTACCACCCAATTGGTAAACATCACCTTATCATAATATATATGCATATTTATATACACACTGACATAGTTCTTCATGTCAAACCGACCTAGCTAGCCGCCATGCAAACATTATTATGATGTACCTAAGGAGCATCCACTTTTTTTGTAGGGATGCTGAGCGAGTCATCCATCATCAATTTCATCGTGAACCGTCTAGATTGAAAATTCACATAACTGAGAAAAAACGGACATAGAAGATGAGAAGCTGAATCGTCAAGTTCTTTCTCAGTCACTTGAGATTGCCAGAAACATTAGCATGCGCTCACGAGAAGCTGAATCATCATATTCTTACTCTCTCATCAATGGCACGTCGCTTGAGGTCACCGGAGTCATAAGCACGCGCTCACGAGATCGCTTGCCCTTCTGAACGTGAAGGTTCACTCCTTTTGACATCTCAAGGTAGCATTCCATATTAGTTCCTTTCACTCTTATGAATCACAGTGTGAACTCAATTTTCGTCTATCAGTTTACAAGCCAACTTGTTCATCTTCCAACTTTTTGCCATTGTGATTTTTTTTGTTTGCTGTGCAATAGGAATTGAAAGTCAATGGAGTTGCTTTGTGCTCTTGGGTCTCACATGTACGTCCACAGTAGCCATGACTTGCTTGTTTACAGCTTCATTAGGTTCAGAAATGGAAGAAATTGTAAAAGATTTTGAGGAATAGGAAAAAGAAAATGTAAGAAAAAATCATACTTTTTTATAAGTCACTCTTTTGTTTGGTTTTGAGGTGGATAAGTCTTCAAAAAGGAAGAGAAGTGGTCAAAATAGGGGAATTCGTTGCTCTACTGTCCTGATATGAGATTTCAGCTATAGATTTCACAAGGATTTTAATATTCTTTTAATCTGGAGTCCGATTAAAAGAGGGAGAGGGAGGTCAAGGCGGACACTTGGCGAACTAATAGAGCAAGATCTATTGGTGAATAATATACCGAAAGGTTTGGTTACTAATAGAGCGAAATGGCGTCGTATGATCCATGTAGCCGACACCACCTAGTGGGATAAGGCTTTGTTGTTGTTGTTGTTGATGTTTAAAATAATATTTTTTTGCTTTCTTCCTTTGTGTTATCAGTAGCAAGAACGAATATTTGAAGAAGAAGAACGTTGGAATTTTTTTGAAGCTGTGTGATGGATACTTGATTTGTCTTATAGCTCTTTGGAGATATAATTGATTGTGTCCTTATTGCAACTTGCTGCCAACAATTGTACATAATTATATTTTGACTTTAAAATATGTATCAAATATATCTTCAACTCCGAATGCACTATTTGCATTGATAATCTTTCTGGTTCCAAAATTATTTATCTTGGTCAATAAAAAAATGCAAATTTGTTGATGCATTTGGCAATATTGCATGTTTCCTGTTTGTGTGCTCTAGTTGAGGGTGGAATTAGCCAACTTCTCTGACATGTTGGAAATCCTTTCGTAACCTCTGCCAAAAATTCCCGCTAGAAATGAAAAATGGAGGATTATGGTGGTTCTGCACTATTAAAGAGAGTGACAGAGAAAAGGATAATATGCACTTAAAAAGTAAAATACTATCGGTAAGAAGGACGTCAGAATCACCAAACAACATTTTACCTTAAAAAATGGACAGGCATAGTTCGCAAATCAAATGAGAAGGGATGGGCGCAGTTCGCAAATCAAACAACATTTTACTTGAAGGACATCAGAATCACCAAACAACATCTGAAATGTAAAGTAATTAGCAAATAAGCTAAACAAGGGACGGACCAAGTATGCAAATCAGATAAGAAGGGAGGGCAGTAGGCAGTTGCTGCCGCCATTGATCTTGCGCCGTCGCCGTCAGTCATCGATCTTCCCACCTCTTGGCCGTTCGTTGATCTTGGCATAATCTTTGGCTGGGGTTGCCGTAGGGCAACAGTGAAGCTCTCATCGAGGGGAAGCACATCACGACAGAGGGAGAGCTGTGAATCACATTGCCAAAGAGACGCAACCACACATCAAAGCCAAGCTTTTCCTTCCAAGGACAGAAAATAAACTCCATCGAGAAAATCAGAAGCATGCCGTCGAGCAATTGTAATTTATTATAACTCCATCAAGATTCATTTAAAATTGGAGTCACTAAAAAATTATATGCATAGGAAAAGTTATAAGTGATTTACCGAACCCTCCCTTGTCTATCAAAATGAAACTTAAGGTAGATTACGCTAGTATTTGTTAAATTTATTGTGCCCAGTCCGAAAAGATATAAATTCTAAGAATTATATGGGACAAACCCTAGTATGTTTAGGAAAAAATGAAATTACTATAAAAAGAGTTATTTATTAATTGATATAAATCACATAATTAAGGTCAACACATAAACTAATTAAAAACCTAAGTTGGATGTTGAGTTTCGTGGGACGAACCATAAGGCAATAAAGTCTCAAACTTTTATTGGCTAGTCTCGCTGTATTTTACCTTCATATAAACTTAGATTCATGAGATTTGATTATGCATAATGAAATATAGGAGTTCATCTCAGAAAGTATGTAATTTGTCATGATTATATGATTCATCAAATACGAAGGTAGGAATATATAGCCTTGGTCATTATTATATCTATGTAACATATGTTGGCATCCACATCAAAGTGTTGATAAGAATATATATTATTGCTATAGGGTTAGATGAGTGATAAGAAAAAGAAATGGAGAAATACCTTGTGTGGGCTTATGTCAGGTAATGTATTCACTTCCTTTAAATTCGGTGTGTCATTGATTGTTATATGTATTAAATTCATATATCGACAAGTTTATATGAAAAGTATGTTTTGAATGATTGATCGATTGATGGTTCATTGGAAAAGCATATGTGAAATGTTATGGATCAAGTTTATATGATGCAATCCTATTCTGTTTGAATAATTATATGATATAATTCATTTTTTGATATTCAAGATATGGTTGTTATGTGATGAATAATGCATCGACATCTGCTTGCATCTGCATATATAATGGTTGGAGTTAAGTGTTATATTATTGATCACGATGGGAGTCACTTCTAGAGTCCAATCTATCATTCTATTCTCCATAAATGTAATGAGATAAGATGGAGGTAATTCGAGTGTGGGAGCCATCTCTAGAATCTGTATGGCCCACATCTGGAAGCCATTTACCGCTTTCTGATATGTTCCCCATAAATAAGATGGAGTTAAGTATTGTGCAGAGCTAAGTGCTATATCGTGAGAAATCATGATGGGAGCCACCTCTAAAATCCGTATGGGCCACTTTGGAAGTCATCTATCGACTATATAAACTAGTCAGTTGGTGAACCGTGCATTCATATGAGAGTGTTTCATTTGCATACATATGTTTAATATGATTTATATGATATTGATTGCAAGTAGGGTATGATGCTTCTAATTAATATGTTATATATCTAATTATCAAATGTATGAAAATACATATTTTGATTTAATGATTCTTGCATTTTTTTATGTCTCTCCAAAGTTGGTAACACATAGGCTATGAGTTATAATTTATTGAGCTATTTTAGCTCACTCTGTTGTTTCTAACATTTTTCATATTAATATACTTATTTGGGTTGTGCCAGTTGGTAATCATAACAGGGAGTATATCTATTAATGCTAAGGTCTCACATCCTTTTATTAGTATCTTGTAATAAGGCAAAGTCCTTTTGATGAAATGTAAAACTTAAGGAAGTCGATTTGCTTTGAAATGATCATTGTATATTATGTAATTTGTTTAACGATATATTTTATTCTTGTGTAAAAAAAATATTTACATCACGTTTCCGCAATCTTTCTTGATTTTATTTGATCGTCCATAATAAGTCGCGAACTCTAGTTTAAATCGCGATTTAAATCGGGGTCGTGACATTCACCTCTTATGAATTTTGTGTGACATTGATTGTGATATGTCACAATGATAATTTGATAATCATCATATAATTTGAACTATATCAGTTAGGTATCAATTTTCAACACTAAATTGATTTGGTGGTTGGTTCTCCAATCTTTATACGTAGTTTACTATTATCATCGATTTCTATAAAATGTTTATCATTTCTTATTAATGTAGACATCTCATAATGTCTTAATAGGATTACAAGCATTGTTTTATTACTGATTGTCCTTACAAAACCTTAAGTATCCCATATAATCTTATTAAGGCTAGATGTTCTCAAATTCGAAAAAGAAAAACTTATATTCATATTTCATTTATGTTATTTATGGCACATTTTGCAATTGATTTTAAAGACTATTCAAAACAACGTAACTATAATTTATTCATTTTTTTTCTATTTCTTATCCACATGTTTTATTCTGATCAATCTCAATATTGTAGAATTAAGTTTGAAAGTAAATTCATACTAAGTTATTCAGAATTTTGGATAACTTGAAAGGTTAGTGTTCAAATCTAAAGAATTTTTTTTCTTTAGAATATCCATGATGTAATACATAACTATTATTTGATTCTTATATATATGTGTAATCAATGTATGTTAAATATGAAACTATGTATGATGGCTTATAAGTATCATCTCATCATACTTTTGTAATGCTCAGATAAATTTATTCTAAAATATAATGTCTCATTGTAAAAAACTTTATAACACAATATCTTAGGATGCGACTTTTCTTATCTTTCACATGTCATTTTCGATATAAGATGCAAACTAGTTGTTCTTTATGTGACGAGTTCTTATTCAAATTAATAAGTTTGCAAACACAATCATATGTAAATGATTAGTTCCTATTTTCTTAGATTGGATAAGGGGAACACATCCTATCTTCTTTATATTTTCGAAAGAAAGGGCAACATGATAATTAATTGATCAAACTCATATATCAAATGATCATATTCACCAAGGACATGATTTGTTTTTCCTTAGAATTGATATGATATAATACCATGAGATAAAGCCAAAACTCACGCATAATTTGGCTCTTACTTTTATTTTTTAATTAGATTTTTACAAAATAGTGTTTAAATATTTCTCATGATGTGAATGACTTTAGGAATAGAGAGGTCATGAATGGTTTAATGACCAAGAATTCGTAATGATCATATCAAATTTCAAGCATATAACTTTTGAAGTATAACATTATTTAACTTTAGCTAATGAGATCCATATCCTAAATTCATTTTTGAAAATCCAATAGTAATTGTAATAGATCAAGCAAGTAACCCATTCTTGATAAACTATTATTCACAATCACTTAAAATGTCTATAATTGAAGCCCAACTAAGGAACTTATCTTTCTTCTTGAAGAATAAGTTCGAAATTTAGAGTTTTGATTGAATACAAACCTCATCGGAATGCTCTTATAGTTTTTTTTTAATCTTATAGATGTTATACGATAAGGAGTCTTAGAAGTAGAAACAATTTTATAAACTAGATCCATAAATAATTCTCTCTATCTACTCGGTCATAATCTAGGAAGATTTTCTAGGAAAATATGATTGAAATATCTTCAAATTGTAACCTTTTCTATCTTTAACCTCTCTGTCATTATTGCAAAAATAATTCAAGAGGGGAAAATTTTGACTTTATTAGAAAATGTAACTCTTAATATTTTTAGTAACTCAAAGTAAATTTCTTTCTTAAAACAATGTGAAGTGGCATGATGACTAACTAATCAATCACCTTTGGGTAAGACATTACAGTCTTAGATATTTTAAAGAATGAAATATGTCATCATTTCCCATTTAGTCCCTTTGACTCCATATTCATTTATATCTTTTGCAAGTACCAATAGCTTGATTCTTAACATTGCCGAAACATTATTGATGGACCCATTATAATCAGATCGTCAGATAGGGAGAATCATTATTGGCATCAAATGTCACACACTGTATAGATGCATGTGCGTGAGATGAAAATGAACTCCTAATAAGTCGACCGTCAGACGGAGTAGATTTACAAAGGCCAATAACATAAAATTAGCCCTCATCAAATTACTTATGTGATAATATGTTTACCCTTCAAAAATAAAATAAGAAAAGTAATCAAAAGCATGCACTATTAATCTAATACATATAATGTCACATAACTTTAAATTTAAATCATATTGTTTACAAAACCTTATAACCTAAGCTCTGATACCTAAATCTATCACACCCAACTCCGTGGCTAAGTTCTAATCATAATTATTATTTCCTTTAATCTTATTTAGTAATTTCAAAAATAAATTGACAAAACCTCATGTCTTATTTATCTTGGCATTACTCATTGATACATATAACAATTACAAATATATTTATCAATGTCTAATCAAAAGAACATAAGACATATTAGTCACATGGTGTCATTTTTTTTCTTCACACACTATCTAACATATCGCACACCTCATAAGGTATTCCTGCTCTCTATTTCAACATCTATGGTTATATAATAATACATGCATGTCAAAATTAAAAGTGAAGGACAAATAAAATCGCTCCAATGGCTCGACCTCTTTTGTATGCATCAAAAGAAAGATTCGAGTCAACTCAACTCGATAACTTAGAATTATTTGAAAAATTCAACAAAGGTAATATGAGCAATAATCGTTTGCTCAATGAGTGGAATAAACGTACAACATAAGGGAATAATACGAGTGTATATAACATTTAAATAATTACATTTCTTTCATATGAAAAAATATTTAAAGCATAACTCACATCACATAAATTATCAAATCATATGAACTTTTGCATAACAAAAAATTATTCAAGATATCATCATATTCACAGGTAAACTCCACACATGTGTCATCTACGTACTCATCATAGGTCCATATGTATCCCTCCATGATCATGTGTCATATAGTTAAACAGAGCTTCATAATCAAGAGTCTCATATACGTAGAGTAAATCATGAGTCAATACATATTCCTCCATGATTGTATGTCACACAGTTAAGCAGATCTTCACAATCAAGAGTCTCAGATACGTATAGCAAATCATGGATCAATATGTATCCCTCTATCTGGGATACGCAGAGCAATTCCCAAAGGGCAAGACATCCGATATATACCCCAAAGACTTCATGTATATCGAATGCGGTTCCAAAAACTTTTATCAACCAGCATGGCTAATGAACACATAGAGTTTAATAATATCAAAATACATATGTCATAATCATATCATTATATAGTAAAACTTATGTTAAGTTCACAAGCATTGTTCCCTAAAAATATTTTCACATAAAAAGTTACTCCGTGTCATATGAAATCCTTAAAACATATCATAAATAGTTTTCACAGCTCAAGATATGTTTCAATAATAATAACAATAATCTTTACTTGAAATAATATCATAAATAAAAGAACTAACATATATCATTTTGTTATGTTGTAAATTTACCCACTCACCTTATACTTTATCCTTTCAAAGGAGGTCTACTAGATTTTCCTTATTTCATTTGTAACTTGATAGTTTCCTACAAGAAATAGTGTTATTTCACTTTTCGTAGTAGTAGTAGGCATTTAGAGCAATTTTGCGCCGTTAGCCCGTTCGTCATAACATCATCATAATAAAAATGATAATCATAATTGTTGTGGAAATTTATTATCAAAATAAACTTGTCTTTTCAGCGGAAGTTTTGAATAAAAAATCGTTACAATTAATGTCATAGGAAAAACTAATTGTTCATTAATAAGGATAATAATTCTAAAATAGTAGTTTAACAGACTCATGAAATTATTCTTAGCCTAGACCATATGCAACATCACTATCATGAGTTGAGTCAGCCATCCATCCAAGCATATCAGTTACCTGCACGGATCCAGGGTGCAGGATTTTCTAGTTAGAGCATGTAAAGGCCATGCAGTGTATGTTATGCGTCCTATACAGGATACTATATGACATATATGACAATTTCATAATAACAAGGAACATATATGCATGCCATGTCAAAGTCATAAAATATGCATGTCATTGGTTCATATCATAAAGTCAGTAACAATAACGATATTGACATGTAAACATTTCATCAATTAATCAGCCAGTCAGTACATTAGGCATACTAAGTGACTACCACTTGTCCTTACCTTGCATTGGTTATATCCTCAGGGTTGTTTTATAACCCATTGGATCACACTTTCGTGGTCATCAGTCCTTTTAGTTCAGTCTTTGATCTTATCAGTAATTGAAGAATCAAGTCATTGCCCTCGAACTTGGAGCCGAGGCTCCTTGGGAACATACATACCATTTCCTGTAAGATACAGTTATTCCCTCAGGAAATGCTAACTCCAAAGTGCAGGGCACAGTAATTTCTCGAGGAAAATTTTAACACAATGGAGCAGGGCACAGTATTTCCTATCATCAATTTGAGGGATAACAAGTAACAGTATTCTTCAATTGGGGGGTTCATTATTATCACAAACATCAATCAGTTTACGTCGCTCAGTCTTTAGATTTTAACCTAGTTACGACTGTCCATGCAATTCGTGTATCTAGATTCATAAACAATCATCAATCAGTAATACATAATAGTAAACCTTAAAAATAACATAAATATAACACAAATCAATTTTTCGATCTTTCACGATCGTGATAGGATTCATCATAGCCATGACAGAGAGTTTAATTACACCCTCTGACACGGTTGTGACCGATAGAGTCACCGTTGTGCTACCTTATCACGGTCGTTCTGGGACCTAGCACGGCCATGCCAACATCCCGAAAGTCGGATCCGGGACCTGGCACGGCCGTGCCAACGTCCTAAAAGTTAGATCTTCCACTCGAAAGTCTTAATTTTTGAGATTAAATTTTCAATAAAAATTATTTAAAACATCATAAATATTTCAGATATGATTTCTTAGTATCTATGCATCATAAAACATATTAAAATATATAATTTTCATTTATTAACAAGAATTGGGACTTTTTTCTAGGAGTTCATACAATACCAAAATTTATTCTTTGCACAATATTCTAGTAGTAGTCGCTAAAATATTAATAACTTAACTTATTCTTTTTAGATGATTCTAATTTTCACATGACACGAACATTTAATTTGGGGATAAATTTTAAACCCTAATTAAGTATTTCAAATTTATTATATGTTTTACAATTTGGTCTCGCTATTATCCGAGACAGCATGACACTAGTCCGATGTTTGAATCATAACTATTTGTATACAGCTCCAAATCATATGAAACCAATTTCTGTAGAAACTACACTTCTAGGGCTTTCCATACATATATAAACAAAATCATGCAACATAAATCATGCAACCCTCGATCAAAATCCTTATAAACAAAAACATCACTAAAAGGGGAGAGAGAGGTTTGGATCCTGAATTAAAAATAAAAATTGTAGAATTAGCTATAGATTTCTTTTTCTGTTTAATTTTATTTTATTTTCCTTTTATGTGTAATTTCAGGTGTTTATATTCATATGCTACTTCATACTCTCAACTATTCAATCTTTCAAAACTTAATTAAGTGTTGTCTCAGGATTTCAGACAGAGTGACTGTCAATAAATAATTCATAACATCTTAAACACATGGGCAAATTTAGATAAATTAGAAATTATACTTACTAAGGTTTCCAATCCCAAAATATCATTAATTAATTCCAAGTGAGCAAGTCATAAAATTCAAGATAATCTGACATAGGGTTTGGGTTCTGCCAGACTGTATGTCACTGAATGATTAATTTATATCTTTAAAATACTTATCCATTTAATGAGATCCTAATTTTTCTATAAACAGACTTTAGTTGTGTGTAGAAATAAAAATTATAGTATTTAACTCCTTGTATGCCCTTCTAACAAAAATAATCAACTAGGTCCATGTTCTAACAAAGGAATCACTATGAAATGAAAAAATTCATTTCTTCACATATACACATCCAAATTTGGTGATTCTACTTTTCGCTCAAGAATTGTGAAGCATAATTAAACATATATAAATTTAAAACCCTAATTCATTTTATACTAATCATGCCCTAATTGACAAGATGGACCAATCTCTGACTTAGGACAAAGTAAGCGGCCCTTGAAGTTGGCTTCACAACTTCCTCTATGAAACTCCTTTTTCGGTTATTTTAAAGGCCACGGAAGGCTAACTTTGAAATGATTGACATGTAAAATTTTAAAATTTATGGAGAACTATCCAGAAGAGATGATCGTATAAAAATGAAGGTCAATTTCGGATCAGAAACACTACCTTAATCAAGCAACCTTGGCGAATTTTCTCAGGCGGTTCTGTTTGGTCTTTTAAATTTTCGTGTCTCCGAGGATAAGATTATTTAATTTATATTTTTTTTCAGAATTTTAACATATCATATGACGGTTTGGAAAAATCATTTTCTAAGCAACTGTGAGTTGTTTGCTTGAGCTGCTCGAAACCCTATTGGTTAAAATAAATGTCCAATCATATTATTTTGTTAAAATTAATGTTAAACCTCTAATCAACCTTAGGTAATCATAGCTAAACATATTTATTATAATATTTACAAATATTAAAATTTATTCCTAGTAGTCTTATATAATTTCGTTATAACACTTATCGATAGTTTAATTATTGTTATATTTTAATACAAAAGTTAATTACTATATACAAACATGACTATATAAGCATCTAAACTAACTTAATATTCTAATTAGAAACATGTTTATGTAAAAGTAATATTTTTGTTGCACGTCTGTGACAATCGGCCTAGGTAACATTGGTAAAAATGACAATCTTTTTTTAAAATGTATGGCTAATAGACAATTTGAAGCATAACATAATCAACTTTGTGATAAAGCTTTTTAGTAAATTTTGAAAAAAAAATGTCTAATACTAGATGAAAATGAAAATATGTTGTATATTGGCTTTAGACACAATAACATACATAAAATCGACTTTGAGGACTTGGAAATTGAGAAGTGTCATGCATTGCATGATGATTCAACCTTATGATATAGACAACTTGGTCATGTGAATTTTAAATTATTAAAGAAGCTTTCTAAAAATGAACTAGTAAGAGGATTACCTAAAATAAAAATTAAGAAAAATATTATGTGTGATTCTTGTTTAAAAGGAAAACAAGCAAAAAGTTCTTTTAAATCCAAAGACCTTATTAGTACTAGTTGAATCCTAGAACTCTTGCATTTAGATTATTTGATCCCATTGATGTTAGAAGCCTAGGTGGAAAAAGATATGTTTTTGTGCTTCTAGATGACTACTCTCGCTTTACATGGACTTTATTTGTTACTCATAAATATGAAGTCTTTCATACATTTCTGAAATTTGTAAAAAGAGTACAAAACGAATTCGATCAAAAAATTTCAAAAATTAGAAGTGAACATGGTGAATAGTTTGGAAATAATAAGTTTGAGTTATTTTGTGAAGAAAATGAGATTTCACATAATTTCTCCACCTAGAACACCTTAATAAAACAAAGTTGTTGAAAGAAAAAAAATAGGACTATACAAGAAATGGCAAGAACCATTCTAAATGGAAATACTCTTTCGAAATACTTTTGGGCAGAAGTTGTGAACACCTCATGTTATGTATTAAATAAAATTTTAATAAGACCCATAATAAAGAAAACTTGTTTTGATCTTATTTATGAAAAAACACCAAATATTTCATATTTCAAAGTTTTTTGCTGCAAGCATTTCGTGCTAAACATTAAAGACAAGTTAGAAAAATTTGATGGTGTGTGATGATGTTATTTTTCTTGGTTATTCTAGTACAAGCAAAGCATATAGAGTAAATAATAGAAGAACTCTTTTGGTTGAAGTATCCATGCATGTTAAATTTAATGAGAATCCTATTTTGAGCAAATGTGTTGAAGAAGATGATACAAGGAAATTTGAAGTGATAGGAAAATTAGAACAAGATAATGAAAAGAAAGTGGTGAAAAAGAAAAGGAAAATCAAATTGAAAAGCAAGTAGAAGGCTTTGAATATGATCATCAACTTGACACGCCACAATTGATACCCAAGAATTTGAAAAATGCTTCATCACCTCCAATTGAGCAAATAATTGGGAATCTATGTGATGGAATTAAAACTCGAAGCTCTTTTAAAAATTTCTACGCTTTTTCAGCTTTTCTCTCTCAAGTTGAAGTCTCTTGCATAAATAATGCACTAAGTGATCTAAATTGGATAAATGCTATGCATGAGAATTTAAATAACTTTGAGAGAAATCAAGTTCGGAAGCTTATAGAAAGACTCATTAGTCATCCAATAGTTGGAACCAAATGGGTAATTTGAAATAAGCTAGATGAAAATGATGTTATTGTGAGAAACAAAGTGACCAAAGTTTACTCACAAATTGAAGGAATTGACTTTGATTAAACCTTTGCTCCTGTTGCACGACTTGAAGCTATTCGCATGCCTTTGGCTTTCGCTTGTTTTAAAGGTTTCAAACTTTTTCAAATGGATGTAAAATCAACACTTTTAAATGGTTTCATAAATGAAAAAAAAATTATGTTGAGCAACCAGAAGGTTTTGATTCCCCGAACTATGTTTTTAAACTTTCAAAAGTTCTTTATGGACTAAAGCAAGCTTCAAGAGCTTGGTATGAACGACTATACGTAGTTTTTTAATTGGAAACAAATACAAAAAAGGACAGTTGAGACCACAGTATTTTTAAAACATATGAGAAATGATATTTTAATAATGCATATTTATGTTGATGATATAATCTATGGTGCTACTAATGAAATCCTATGCAAAGAGTTTGAATCTCTTATGCAAAATGAACTTAAAACGAGTCTTATAGGTGAGCTTATATTCTTCTTAGGACTACAAGTGAAGCAAACCAAGAATGAAATCTTCGCAAGTTAAGAAAAGTATACCAAAGAATTTCTCAAGTGATTTGGAATGAATGATTGTAAACAAAGCTCAAGGTCCAATGAGTACGTCAACCAAACTTGATAAGGATGAAAATGACAAGACAATTGACCAAAAAAGGTATAGAGGTATGATTGGTAGTCTACTCTATTTAACATCGTCAAGACCAGATATTATGTTTAGTTTGTGTTTGTGTGTTAGATTTCAATATGCACCCACATAATCTCATTTAGTGGTTGTAAAAAGAATCATGTGATATCTAAAAAATACTTATAGTTTAAGCATTTGGTATGATACGAACTCAACTTTCGATTTACATGTTTATACTGATGCTGACTTTGTTGGGTGCAAAGTTGATAGGAAAAGCACAAGTAGGAAGTGTTGCCTTTTTGGGAGCTCCCTCATATCATGGGCTAGAAAGAAACAAAATTTCATTGCACTCTTACATTGTCATTGGCAACTGTTGTGCATTGTGAATTAAACAACAATTACTTGATTATGATGTAGTCTATACTAGTGTACCCATGAAATGCGATAATATAAGTGCCATAGAGATGACAAAAAATCCAATAAGTCACTCATGAACCAAACATATTGAAGTAAGATATCACTTCATTAGCGACCATGTCAATCACAAAAATATTGCAATTGAATATGTGCCCACTGAAATTCAATTAGCTGATATAAGCGAAGATAGATTTTGTATGCTTAGAAGAGAATTAGGAATGCTTAGATGTTAATGGGATATCTAAAGGTGATTTGCTTATGCAAACCCATCTTTGACCTGAGTTGAAAATCAAAGGATGATGCACTACATCTACATTACCCACACAAATGTGTAAATTTTATCTATAACTTGGATTAAGCAAAATTGACATATCATCGGACGACCGATTGGGTAAATCGGTCGACCCTCCACTGTCAGGAACAAGAAATCTATTCTGCTTAAATCGGTCGACCACTCCGAATATTCAGTCGATCGCCAAGACATTAACATTTAATTGAAATGCCTCTGTTCAAACTGGTCAACCGACTCATTATTCCAATCGATCGCCTGTACGAAAAATTAGCGGCTTAAAAACTAGGGCACATTCGATTGGTCCTTAGTTGCTCGCTCAACCGACCCTAGTTTGCTCTCCCGACTGACCCTCTTGCCTCCCCGACCATTGCCCTATGACCACAACTCCGATCATTGTCGCTGACGAGGGCATCTGATGGGGATCTCTCAGCTGGATGGTCATTTGCCCGCTGATGGTGACTGTCCAGCTGAGAGATCCATTCCGGAGCATCCATGGCAAATGATGACCATGGATTTCATTTCAGCCATGCCAAAATTCAGAGGAGCTGGGTCAACCATGGCGGTGATCGACAAGTTTTCGAAATATGGAACCTTCATCCCAACTCACAAACATTACTCAGCGGAAGAGTCATCCGCTTGTTTGTCAAATATGTAGTGAAGTACCGAGGCATACTTGTGATCATCGTCGGCAACTGTGATTCGAGGTTCACGAGACACTTTTGGAGGAAGCTCTTCAAACTTCTGGGGCACCTGTGTTTCTCTACATCTTTTCATCTCGACAGATGGCCAAACACAGAGGGCCAACCACCTTTTGGGGATATACATGAGACACTGTATGACGGCCAGTCAGGAGGATTGGGCCAAAATCATACAACATGCAGTGGAGTGAGGCTAAGCAGCAAAGCCCATTCGAGATCATCACTGGCCGTCAACCCATGATCCCGGCCAGACTCACGGCCAGGTACGCAGGGAAGCGTACCGTGTGGCTCGAGGGTGGCAAGAAAACCTGGAGGCATCGAGGGCTATCTTGGACAAGTCAGTGTGCAAGATGAAGGTGTTCACCGATTAGAAACCGAGACACATCGAGTTTCAGGTGGGAGATAAGGTTCTTGTGAAGTCACAAACATGCTAGTCCAAAGCACATAGGAACCTACACCAAAGGTTGCTGAGAAGGTACGAAGGTCCCTTCGTCATCACCAAGCGAATAGTCAAGGTGGCCTACAAGGTGGAGCTTCCCAAGAATTTGCGACAAATCTATCTGTTGTTCTCAGTAAGCATGTTGAAGAAGTTCTATGAAAATGTAGAGGACTCCTCAAGGGCAGTTGAGACACGCAGAGCCGTGAACGATATGAGCACATCGATGACACAATAAAGATAGACAAGAGTTGCCGAGGACAGCAATGCCTTTGGTGGAGGAGGATTGTCACTCGCCACCATACGCAGTCCTGGGACCCACTGGGATGATGCGCGGGACGAGCATGAGGAGGCAAGCGTCTGCTGCCCGGTTTGGCAACGGAGCGCCATCTCATCGAAGACCTATTCCAGCCGTCCCAAGCATCATCCCAGGTGGCCAAACAATGAGTAGGGACATCGGCTTCCGAAGATGATCCTAGTAGTAGTAGGATTCAAGCAATTTTTTTCTAAGGGCGACAGGCCAAGCAAATAATCTCATGATGCAACCACATGCGGTTAGTGCATGAAACTCTAAAAAATGATGCCTCCGAGGAAAATGCTACTCCGGAGGCCCATGGTGCATGTCGTGGGGCCGTGGCGCGATGAAGGGTGGCCCAAATTTTTTTCCTCATGTTTGGACCATTGTTTGTGTTGGATCTAAGTTTTAATGACATATTAATTTATATTTTGATGATACAAACCTCGAATGATTAAAGATAAAATACTAAAAAGTTTAAAGAAAAAGAGAGAACTTTATGCACACTATACTTTGATTAAATAATTGTCATTGATCTCATTAGTTTTGGAAGAATTGGAATGCCAGAATTGTAGAGAATTATGTTAGCATTCCATAGACTCCAAGATCATCTAATTTGGATAACTGTGCAAAACGTTATGCTCAAAATAGTGCAGGACGGTCAACCTGCCGGTCGAAGCTATGAAGGCCGGTCGATACAGTCCGGTCGGCCGATTGGAGATATCGGTCGACCGATCAAGGCATAAATTAGTGAAATTAAAACTGCGAGATTGTACGGGTCGACAGACCGGTCGATGCAGTGGCCGACCGATCAGCTGAACGGGAGGAAATCAAAACTGCGAGACTGTACCGGTCGAGATATCGGTCGACTGTTCGGTCGACCGAATAAGTGCTGAAGCTACAGAAATGAGCGCAACTGTCATATAGACCGGTCGACCGATTCATTAATGCGGTCGACCGATCAGCTGCGGCAAATGAGGAAAATGAGCCAACGATCATATAGACCAGTCGACCGGCCCATAAATGTGGTCGACCGGTCCATTACTGAAATGAACAATAATGGCTATATTTTGAGGAGAAAAATATGAAATTAATTCTGTACGAATTTTTCACATACCAGAGCCTATAAAAGGAGTGTAAAGGCCAGAAGCAAAAGCAATTAATCCAAGCATTGAAGCAAAATTTCAAGAAATCAAAAGGAGATCATTTCTTTTGAAGTTATCATTTTAGAGCCTTCTTTCTTTCCCTCTTCTCTTCTTATGAGTGTTCGATTGTAAAAGAGAGAAACTATTCTTCAGAAAGATTGTGAGAGCTCCTGTGTAAAAGAGGTTCCAAATTTTACCTCTTGAGCGAGAGAAAAGATTAGCTTCCTAGAATGAGAGGTTGCATTACCTCTCGAAGCGGAGAAAAAGATAGTTGTGTAAAGGGCTTTCTTCCTTGCCCCATTTGGAACAAAGAAAGGGATTAGTGGAATCTTCCGCGGTCTCAAGGTCGAGAAGTCAGAGCGGGCCGAACCTCGTCAACAACCACCCGTTTCTTCGTGTTTGATTTCTCTCACTCTCTCTCTCCCCCCATTAATATTGTGTTTATAATCTGAATTGCAAAGGTTTTAAGAATCGGTTTTGTGCTTCCGCGATGAATTTTGTGAAATCGACTTTTTCGGTTAAATACCAATTCACCCCCCCCCCCCTCTTGGTGCCCTTTGGGATCCTACAGTTTGGAATTGCAATGTCATTAACATATGCGAACCCACAGTTATTTGTGGTTTTCTGGACTCTTTATATTTTTTGACTTTTTTGTGGAAAATTCGCATGCTAACCATCATGGATTTTGGTCCGCGGGCAATTTTTTCCGACAGCGATGGGCCATGCTAATCATCTCATGATGCATGGACATGCACGTTAGTGCATGAAACTCTCGAAAATGATGCCTCGGTGTAGTGAAAATGCCATGTTGGAGGATTGGGGCACATGTTGTGGGGCTACGGCTCGACGGAGGGCAGCCCACATTTTTTTCCTCGCATTTTGACCATTGTTTGGGCTTGCAACGTGATTACCATATGTAAACCTGAAATTATTTGTGATTTTCTGGGTCTTTTATGTTTTTCAACTTTTTGTTGGAAAATCCGCATGCTAATCATCTCATGATGCAAGCACATGCACGTTAGTGCATGAAACTCTCGAAAATGATGTCTCAGTGCGGGGAAAATGTCGTGCCGGAGGCATGTGGCGCGTGCCGTGGGGGCTGTGGATCGGTAGAGGGCAGCCCAAAATTTTTTTCCTTGCGTCCGGAACATTATTTGTGTTTTCTAAACTTTTTATGTTTTTGGACTTTTTGGTGGAAAATGTGGATGCTAACCATCATGGATTTTGGCCCCGACGGACAATTTTTTTCTGAGGGCGATGGGCCATGCAAATCATCTCATGTTGCAAGCACATGCATGTTAGTGCATGAAACTCTCGAAATTGATGCCTCGATGCAAGGAAAATGACGCACCAGAGCCTCGTGGCATGTGCCGCGGGGGCCGTGGTGCGGTGAAGGGCGGCTCGAATTTTTTTCCTCACGTTCTGACCATTGTTTGGGCTTGCAACATCATTATCATATTAAACCCGCATTTATTTGTGGTTTTTTGAACTCTTTATGTTTTCGAACTCTTTAATGGATTTTGGCCCCGGTGGGTATTTTTTTTCCGAGGGCGACGGGCCTTGCTAATTATCTCATGATGCATGGACATGCATGTCAGTGCATGAAACTCTCGAAAATGATGCCTCGGTGCAGGGAAATGGGGCCCGTGGCTCGACGGAGGGGGGCTAAAATTTTGTTTCCATGCGTTCTAACCATTGTTTGGTCTTGCAATGTGATTACCATGTGTACACCTGAAATTATTTGTGGTTTTCCGAACTTTTTATGATTTTAGACTTTTTGTTAGAAATTTTGCATGCTAACCATCACCAATTTTGTCTCAGGCAGGCAATTTTTTCGAAGGCGATCGGCCATGCTAATCATCTCATGCTACAAGCACATGCATGCTAGTGCATGAAATTCTTGAAAATGATGCCTCGGTGTGGGAAAAATGCTACGTCGGAGGCCCATGGCGTGTTCCGCGGGGCCGTGGCGCGGCGAAGGGAAGCCCAAATTATTTTTCCTCGCATTTGGACCATTGTTTGCGCTTGCAACGTTATTACCATATGTAAACTAGCAATTATTTGAGATCTTCCAGCCTTTTTATGCTTTTGGTGTCACGACCCTGATGTACACCATGATTTAAACCGGTGTTCGCAACTCATTACAGTCCATCAAATAAAATTGCGGAAGTGGGCCAAAATTTTTATTTTATAACATACAAAAGAATGAAAATATCATGAAATAAATTATGCAGTTTATGCTTCAGAGTAGACAAATATTCCTTAAGTTTTACATTTCATAAATTCACATTGCCTTCTTACAAGTTACAAAATAACACATATATAACACACATAACAAACTCTCTAGACATCCCAACAAAAGGACGCGAGAGTAACAATTCCCCTCAATACTTTTACATCAACAGAGTTAAACTCTACTGAGATTATGAGCCCGCACGATCCAGGAAGCTATATTTACATGAAAAATATTAGAAATAATATTATGAGTAAAATATCTCAGTAAGCTCATAACTCATAGCTTATGTGTTACCAGTTGTTCAATTCAGAGAGATATGAAAAAATATGCAATAATCATAATATCGAAAATAGGTATTTTCATATATTTAATAATTACATATATAACATACTAATCAAAAGCATCACATTTAATATGCAATCAATATCATCCAAACCATATCAAGCATATGTATGCAAATGCAACACTCTCATGTGAATGTATAGAATACCAACTGGCCAGTGATCTATAGGTGGATTCTAGAGGTGGCTCCTATTGTGATCAGCGATGTAGCATTTAGCTCCGTTCTATCTCGTCCTTTTCGAAGAACATATAGCGATAGGTGGATTTTAGAGGTGGACCCTATGAATCCTAGCACTTAGCTCTGCACTATCTCATCCCACTTCTGGGAACAGAATGATGGAATAGATTTCAGAGGTGGCTCCCATTATGATCAGTGATGTAGCACTTAACTCCAACCATCATATATGCAGATGCATGATTCATCATATAAAATTATATCTCGAATATCAAAAGATGAATTATATCAAATACTCAAACTATAAAATGCAATCCATCACATTTCACATATGCTTTTCAAATGCACCATCAATTGATCAATCATTTTAACATACTTTTCAAAAGAATATATCCAAAACATATTTCAATGATTTTGAAATCACTACGAAACCTTGAATTATTATTATTGATATCAGAATTATTGTCAACTTCCAATCCATCGTTGTCAAACAACTTTCATCGTTATAGATTTTGCAATTATTGATGATTCATGATTAGTTGTCATCGATTTCAATTCCTCATATTTGAGTAGTGATTTTTAACTCGTCATTATCCCTCACATCTCACCTAGCGTAATTGATGAAATCTGCATTGTCACTTCTCTATGTTTGATAAATGATTTGTCTTTCGAACTTTAGTACGTCCACCAATATTGGAAGTTTAAAATGTTGTGAGAAAGCTTATCGAAAGATGTATTGGAGTGATGCATCCTCTAATTATCTATCGAAAGCTTTAATTGAGTCATAAGGTACAATCATGAAATGATGGTTGAAAGTTTAACGAATGAGCGTTTGGAGGGGGATGCCTTTCTGATCCTCGATCGCAAACTCAAATCGACAATAATTATATAATGTTATTTTGAAGTTTAGTGAATGAGCAATTGGAGGGGGACACCTTCCTCGACCGTGAGCTCGAATTGACATTTCATCATTATAAATCAATTAGAGAGGGAAAGTCTTATTCACAAATTTCATTCTTACTCACATTGACTGTCATTCTTACGAATGATAGTGATAGCTTTTAACCTATGAATATGTGATAATCGGTGCTCATTCCCCTTATTTATAATATATATGTCATCTTCTTTCACTTGTCATCATAGACTCTATAATTATTGAAATTCTACCCATAATTCTTGTTATGCATAAATCTTGTCAAATATTTGAATATTTTCTTGTAATTAGTTTTTCACTCACAACCATGGTATTTATCTTTATTGGAACCTTGTATAAAATTAGTCATGGATAACAAAATTAGATGAAAGAATTAATACTTTTATGAAATTTTAAATATGCACATTTGAAGAATATTATCGTCGAAAGAATTTTAGTAAATTAATAAGGCTTAATATAATAATGCAGGATAATTGTGGAATGTCAAGAAAAATAAAAAGTAATCATAATAGTGAATCCACAAGAACAACATTACCTACAAAAAAAGAGAAGGAAAGCTATGTCCATACTACATAAACCCATATGAGATTTTAGCATGTATTGGGTCAATTGTTTATTTGTTAAGTTCTACTATTAGAGATATTGTGTAGTCATGTTTCTATGGTTCAATGATATTGATCAAATCCTTTGCTGATAAGCTCATCAATTAATAAATCAGCAATAGAAATTTTTGCCTATGTCCATCTCTGATTACCTAGATCAAGATCTTTTTCTTTTCCTTATCTAAAGTCTCTAAATTGTAATGTCACTGGTTTTTCTTTTCTACATACTTGTTGAAAAAAATATTTTGCTTGTCGTTATGCCAACATCAAGTGAAACAGAAATCTTCCTTGTTATTCCACCTAGTCCTCCATTGATCTTCAAATCCTTGTTATTATGTCCACGTGCAATGGGTGATAACTCATCTGAGTGATACAATAGCCAACTTTTTCATCTCTTCTGGGATATGATATTCCGATGTGCTATGCGTTAAGCAAAAATCAAAGAGAGCAGAACATCAACAAAGAATAGTACATACAATTACCTTCTGCTCATAGAAAATTAAAGATTATACCATCACTAAACTGCAGCGCAGCCTTCTGCATATAAAAAGCAACTCAATCTATTCAAGTATAAGAAAATTTGTCTTGAGAAAAAAATATAGTATAAATTATAAGAATCAAGGAAAAGGAACTTTGAAAATGAAATTTTCCTTTAGTGTTGGTACTATGGGTAAATCATTCAAGAAAAGAAGCAACTTGAAAGTGAGAATGACGAAATAAGAAAGAAGTATTCACTCTTATTCCCTTGAGTCATGTATCCATTGTGTCTGAAGTTCGAATTGTCGACCATCCTACATAGGGAATTGACGGCATCAAACAATTAGGACCTTGACAACCTAACAAGAGGCGCCTCATGCACGACTTTTTGCCTTCGAAAGTCATTTTTGTTATTTCGAAATGAATAACCTAAAGGCAAAAATTGCCTATGGCAATCAAACCAACAATTCTTGCCTCCATTTTTCAAAGTGAACGGTTTTAAATTGATCATACAATATGGACAAGCTAGTTTAACTGCGATCATCCAACCAGATAACATTTCATATGCAGGAAAGTCGTTGATTGTCCACATTAATGCGGCTTTCAATGTGAAGTTTTGCTTTGTTGACACACCATAAGTTGTGACACCATTCAACAATTCTTTGAGCTCGTCTATAAGAGATTGCAGATATATATCTATTTTATGCTTTGGATTGTGAGGACACAAGTCAAAAACATGTATGGGGCAGTCACGCATACTGTTCGGACGCAATGATGCAATGTTTTTCATTTTACAGATTCAAGGTTGCTTCTGATAGATCTACGCCACACATATCCCCACGAACTCCACGTGCAATCTATGATAACTTAATTAATTAAATATGTTTAATTACGAGAAACTCAAAGTTGTAGTTGCTTGGAACTTTGACAACAGTTAACGAGAATTTAACCATCAAATCAGTAAGCTCCATAACTTTGGAGAAGTTCCACGGTTAAACCTGAATTTATTCGCACTCTGGTGGTCTACGTAGATTAGAGAGACAACGAACAAATTAAACCACCTCCCACCACTATCACAATCACATGATTTCATTACAATACATTCATTCGCAATCACTTGAACTTTTCTTCCTTTTCTCATCATCTTCGAAATTCAAGAGTTTGTGCGTGCAGTCAATCACGGACTCGCTGTTCGTTTCCATCTTCCGCCGCCGCCGCCGCCGCCGCCGCCGCTACCCGCACCACCACCACCCCCGCCGCCGCCACCCCCGCCACCACCCCCGCTGCCGCTGGAGCCTTTATCACCTCCTTGGCCTTGACCACCGGTCCCTTTACCATGTCCACCATTCGGCCCTTTACGGTTACCCCCTCCACCTTCCCCTATGCCGCCGCCACCTCCACTTCCCTTTCCTCCACCAGCGGCGTTCCTACCGCCGCGACCATTACCGCTTCCTTCCTTAGCTCCTCCACCTTTTCCACCACCGCCGCCTTTTCCACTGCCAGCGCCATTGTCACTTCCTCCCCCGGCGCCTTCTCCTTTGCCACCACCGTTCCCATTCCCTCCACCGGCACCTCCACCTTTGCCACTGCTGGCGCCATTTCCAGCCCCTCCCCCAGCGCCTTCTCCTTTGCCACCACCGTTCCCATTCCCTCCACCGGCACCTCCCCCTTTGCCACTGCCGGCGCCATTGCCGGCTCCTCCCCCAGCGGCTCCTCCTTTGCCACCGCATCCAGCACTTCCTCCGCCGGCGCCTCTTCCTTTTCCTCCGCCGGCGCCTCTTCCTCCGGCAGCGCTTCCTCCTTTTCCTGCGCCAGCACCATTCCCGCTCCCCCCACCAGCTGCACTTCCTCCTTTTCCATCGTCACCACCATCCCCCCCGCCTTCTCCATCACCACCTCCTCCTCTGCCACTTCCACCCCCTCCACCGCCTCCTCCTCCTCCGCCACCGCCACCACCGCCGCCGCCTCCACCACCACGACCCCATCCCCATCCGTATCCCTGGCCGCCACCACCGCCTCCACCACCTCCACCGCCGCGGCTGCCTCCTCCTCCACCACCACCGCCGCCTCCGCCTCCGCCTCCGCCTCCCCCTCCACCGCCGCCTCCGCCTCCACGTTGGCCATGTGCGCCGGTAATGCTTATCTGACGGTCAAACTGGGGGTCGTCAGCAGTATGGCCAGTGGTCGTGAAATTGCCACTTCGTTGGCGGTAGGACGAGTCCTCTTGAGCTCCAGCAGCGTAAAAGCAGAGGGAAAAAATAATAAAAAACGACGATACAACAAAGAACAAAAGACGTCGTTTGCTGGTTTGCCTGGAGACCTCCTCCATAACAACAAGCTCTGGCTGCAGCTAAAGAAGAAGAGACGGATCGCGATCGGTTTCCTATTCCAAGCTCATCTCTGTGATCAGTACTACTGCTCCATGCATGCAGATGCGATGCCTTAACTTATATGATATACAACGGTAATAATTAATACACTCATCAACTAAGTAGCTTAGCGTGCCATCATGCTATCATATATGCAGCGGTGGAGGGGGGGTGGGTGGTGATGGTGGAGGTGGCAATGGATTGAGTTGAGCTTGTAATGATTTGTAGAGGCAGACGACAGAGAAATGTGGAAGTGGGTGGCTGCTGCATTATGCTTGAAAGAAAATTTAATGGAAAATGATTCATCGTCACATATTAACAACAATGTTGGGATGAATGATCGTATCATATTCTCACAGTACTAAGTGCATTTGGATCATGTGGGGATCGATGCAGCTCGCTACGATATATTTATCCATCTAAATGTGATCGACCTAATGATGAACAGCTAGCGCATGTGGCATGCATATGGCCGTGATTTCAAAGTTATGGCATGCATCCACTTTGTTCTTCGCAGCTTCGCTGTGCCATTCCACTAATTCTTATCTCTCTACGCGCGTGTTGCCCACCACTGCGCCCTTTCATAATTAGTCCTACGCGCATCATTCTCTTACCCCAGAATAAAAGAAGGAAAAAACTATTCTATTTCTTTCGATGATTTATTAATTTTTATTTACAAACCGAACTCAAACAGTTCAAGATAAGATGATTTAATAGATCGAATTGAATAGACCCAACGGTTAAGTCGGACAAACAAATAAATTTGAACTCTTTAGATTACATTAGGCGAGATAATTTAGATAGATTATCAATTATCTTATTTAATATTTTTAGTATTAATCAGACTATCTATTTTGTTTTTTTTTTATCTTTTTCATAATTTTAGGAGTCTAACTGCATTTCATTTTCTAATTAAAAAAATAATCAATCACGCTCTATTTTTTATTTTATAAAAAATGATGTCATTCAATCCATTTTTTTATCACATAAGACCAACTGATGATCTAAACTTTATTCATACTCATTTTGACATTTTCTATGTTTTTATTTTTATCTCTAAAAATTTTAAGGTAACTTCCAAGGGAATTTTTAATAATTTTCTTATTTTAATAATTTTAATAAGGTAAATTTTTTATTTAAAAATTACTTATTTGAATAAAAAATATCACAAAATTATATATATAAGTTATGTCAATAAAGTTTGGATGTTATAGGCAATTTAAAAAAATGATAACTTATTTTAATGTTGATTCAATTAGTCCAACTAAAATTTGTATATGAATTTTAATATTATTTATATTTCACCACACACAAGACAGTACATCGATCATTGCCAACTCAAAAAAAAAGGTAATGAATAAAACATTCTTGAGCTCAAATGTATGAGTCTTCATATACTTTCTCTCTTTCTTCTTATTGTGAGTGTGTGCAAAATTATAAAGAGAGTAATGAAAACTTGTATTATGAAAAGGATTTTTTCCGCTGACTCCTGAATTATGAATTTTTTTCATATCTACTCATGTCTTTCGAATATTCCGCTACCCCCTTCCCTCCTCCACTATATCGTCTTTTCTACTTAAGTTGATATATCAACCTCTGTCAACTTTTTCATTAATTTTTTTATTTATCAAATGATTAATCTGTTCTTGCACACCTCTGATAAAGTGAGATGCTTTCGTGTGTTGTGACCTAGATGTGATCATCCCTAAAATTCCCTTTTGTGCTCCGAACATGGCTAATCCCTAGATCTCATCCGTCATTCTCCTCCGACGATCCCCTCTTGCATTCTCCTCCGACAATATCATCTGGCATTCTCCTCCGATGATGTTTTCCATTCATTGATGATCTTCGCTAGCATTCTTCTCCGACCGGCGACAAAAATTTCACAGTGTGTGCGATCGCGATAGGTACCTTCTTCATAAGGTTATCGGTAATTTTAATTACCTTGATAATCTTAATTATCACCTCACTGGTAATCTAGACAGTAGGCATGGGAGGTGGATTTTTAGATTACCAGTTGCTTGATGTGCATTTTGACAAAAATATCCATTACATAAATTTTTTTTACTTTTAATATTTTATTATTAAATAAATATCATTTAACTGCATTTATTATTTGAATCTTTTGTAAATAACTCTTATTTTTTACTCATCATATTTTATCTATATACACTTTTCTTTTTCTTTTTCTTTTTTTGCTTTATTTATTTCTGATACTATATGATGAACGTGTAAAATAATTTTTAGAAGTATTTTGGTAGTTTGCTCTCTAGCTATTTTAGTCATGATTTATATTACCAATGCTTGCCACACACTATAATGTGATATTACTAGTAATTTAAATAGTGATAATCTATTTAAGTGGTGATCTAAATTACCTATCAATTAAATTAGTAATGCACCAAACGGTCCCTTACTTCTTGCTCTCATCTTTAATCTTTGCTTAATTGATGGCTCAAGGCATCGTCATTACAACTAGATCAATAGCCCATAGAAAATCTCAAACACCCTTTCAGGTGATGGCATTATTTTCTGAGAAGTCCCAATCACCATAAAGTGAATGGCATTTACTTCTTTAACATAATATGTGTCGAAGCATTTTCTTCAATTTCATACTTCATTAATCATCAATTCATCAAACAGACATTTCAATCTTTCATCTTTGAGCCTAATTATGTTGAGCATGCATTATGTGTCATATACAATCAGTACACATCCATACATAACATATACATATTAGAAAATAAGTTCAATACATCTTACAAGGCATTTCCCAGCATCATAGCCATGCCTAGAAATGTCATGGTTGTGCCCAGCATTGTCATGGTCGTGTTTAATTCTGTCACGGCCATGCCGAGGGGTGTCATGGATGTGCCCAATTTTTTCATAGTTGTGACAACTTCGGCATTTCCCAACCTTAGTCAAATTTCAGCTTCTCTCCCAACTGTCGTGACCAAGTTTGTCACAGTGATGCCTAACCTTGTCACGGTTGTGACAAAGGCGTCACGGGCGTGACCGAGAGTCTATCACCTCAATTTCGTACGCTCAGTCACGGCCGTTCCTAGGGTTGGCACGGTCATGCCAACGTCCTGGGATCCCGATTTTTAATTCAAAAATCTCAATTGTTGAGATCCAAATTCAGTAAAAATAATCTAAAACATTATAAAGATTACTATACGATCTCTTATCATCTATGCACCACAGAACACATTAAAAAACATGCAATTTTCATTCATTATAAAGATTTAGGATTTTCCCCCAAATTCATCTAAAAGAAGATTTAATGCATTCATTTAATCATGGCAATCTAATATAACTCCAAGCACATAGATCTAAGCATAATCATCATTCAAATATAATGATCTTATCAATGCAATCCCTCAATCAAAAACCCAATCAAGAACAATGTGCTCTTGAAACTCTCAATCCAAACAAAAACATTTTTTAGAGAAAAAAGAGGGGTGGGATCTCCTTTACATACATTTTAGGTTTTAGATCTAAAACCTTTTTTTTTCTAATAATCTTGTATCCTTTTTCATCATTTAGAAGCATCTAGGTCTTCTTTTCCTTTTTCCTAGTAATCTTGATCTTCTCTTTGTTGATATTAAAACATAGCCATCATAAAGAATTGCACTCTAGATCTCCTAGCCTTAAAGAGAGAAGAGAAGTTAACGGTTAAGTTTTTGAGGAATTAATAAGGTTGTTAATCCTTTATATAGGATTTTCATTAGTCTTTTGTTCAAAAATTCAAATACTTTGATCCAAAATTTCGTAGTCTATCATGACGTTCTAGCAGGTGCACATGTGAGAAAAATGGTTCAGATTATTGTCTGATAAAAGTTAACCATTAATACTTATTAATAATTGTTATATATCTATATATCTTTTGTATATAATTAAAAGGTTGGTAAATGCCTCTCCTTTCCCTAATAAGAATGTAAAAGGAATGAGTTTTTATGCTTTATTCAATTTATCTCATTATGATCATTCTCCTTTTATATATTATATTAGTATTTTTTTCATTTCTTTTATTTTACTTTTTTCCTTTCTAGCATTTCTAGGTCAACCAAATTATGTTCCATTTTTTTTCTCCTTCCTGATTTCTTCATCTTCTAAATTAAACTGGTATATAAGTGCAATTTTAAAATATTCATATATATAAACTAATATGCATACTCGACAGCAAATGCTCATTTTTGTTGCAACGCTCGGACAGAAACAAAAAAAATCAAATTAAAACAAATCAAATTTCTATTGGAGTTGGAAACTTATCCAAGGAAATAACAAACTTTCTTCCCCTACCGATCCTTATCTAACCCATGTCAAAATGTTTGTTTCACTGTCCTCTTTCCATCGGTGCCTCTCATGCGAAAAACGGTGGTCCGACGACGGAGAATAGGTGGTCGGAAGTAGGGCGGCTGGGTCTCGATGGCGTGCAACACTGTAGCACGGGGAGGAAGAAAACGAGCGGCCCTTTTTTTCACACATGACTTTATTTTTTACTTTTTAGCTATTCATTCCTAGATAATGATAAAAAAAAAGTCCTTCCTTTTAAACTTAATTCCACTTTTTAAAAAAAAAATGTGCAAAGCGTTACACATAAAGCCTTTGGGGTGTATATCGACATTAAAATTATATTTTAGAATAATTCTTTTTACAATGAAGTTGTGAAAAATAATTTTTTAAATTAAATTATAGCTCATGCAGTCTATCTAATCTTTTGAACTAGAAATAGAAGCTATGAAACTTTACCTAATATAATTATTTAAATAACTATATGAAAATAAATTTCTTATAATAAAAATACATATTTATTTAGTGATAAAATTTATAATACTTTTAAATTATACAAAGTGCGAGATCTTTCCCTAGTTACTATATATTTTGCCCACAGTACATTCCATTCTTTCCTTCTCTCTCCGTACAAATTTATAATGCATCTATAATACATTATGCACATCCAACAAAATAGAAACTAAAGTTATAATGCATCACAAAAAAAACTAATGACATCACAAACTTTTATTAAGGATTAATTCAATTCGCCATCAAGATACGTTATTTGGTGGCTTTGTATTAAGATCATTCCCGTACTTCTCGACCATCTATTCATTATTTGCATTCTAACATATTTTAACATTACAAATTTGAAAAATCATTCGGACTAATTGGAATAACCAAATAAATAAATGATGAGACTTATCAAAACCAAATAAATAGATGATGAAACTTATTAAGACTCTATGAGTATTGGACGTGACCAAGTCATTAGTCTAGGGGTGTTTACTGGGTCGGGTCGACCCGGTCCAACCCGGTGAATCCGGAGATTCAACCCGACTACAGTATCATCATATATTTTTAAGGGGAAAAAGGATAAAATGTCTGGAATAGATCATATGCTACCGGTTGGGACTGAATATATACGGCGGGGTACTAAGACGAAAGAAAGGCTGCATAGAAGATTAGAATAGATAGTTGCCAATGACATTAAAAAAAAAAAGAATGTGATGCAAGATATGCCTTCCGCTCATCACCTTTAAAAGAAAAGATGACATACAACCCATCGCCTGAAAAGTATAACAAAATACTACTCTGTCTGTGTATTTTGGATCAAAGTTCAGGACAGGACAGGGCAAAAAGATCCATAGATCATAGTGACCTTGGAGGTTTTTCTAGTAAAGCAGAGAGATAGACCTCTTCCTTGGACTTGAAAGAAACAACCCACTTGTGCTTCTTGTACCTGAACTGCAGGAACATGTACATGTAGTCGTCCAGATCTTTCCTGCTGCAGAAGAATTTGTCCACCCACAGAAGCCCTCCTGGCCTCAGCACCCGGTCCCAGTCGAACAGCATGAAGTCCAGAAGCTGGAGATCAACCCAGCCGTCGAGAAGGACGCTCGTATGAATCAAATCCATGGTGTTGTCGAAGAAAGGCAGCCTCTGGTTCAGCGTCGCATACAGGGGGATCAGGCCCCGAAGTGCAATCGTCTCTCCGAATGGCGCCCCTACATTCAGAGCAGTCGAAACGATCGTCACATTCCACTCCCGCATCCTCGCAGCAAAGCTTCCGGTGCCGACGCTGATGTCGAGACCGATCCTGATCTCCCCCGGCTTGACTGCTAGAACATCCTTGATAAGGAAGTCAGAAAGCGAGGCATTCTTGACCCACTTGAGCTTCTCCTTCTCCAGTTCAAAGCATCCGGTGCACTTTGAGAAGCCCCGTTTCAGATTCTTGCTCGAGAGGCACTTGAAGTTCCGACATTGGTACCTGCTCCACCTCACGTTACGGTCGTCCAGGATCGTCCACAGGGACTCATTGATCGGAAGCGGACGTTGGTAGAGTTTCGAGGCACGCGCCAAGCAGCGCCTTCGCGGGAGGGGATCGCAACCGCCCAGCATTAGCTTCTGTCCGAGATCCCAGTCGTCATTGCAGTAAGACCCGATGTCGTAGTTCATGTATTCCTCAAGCTCCTTTCTCATAAGGACGCAAGCATGGCCGATCGTGTCATAGGTCCTGTTCGTCCCGTAGATGCTGAGCTTCCCATTGCGGTTCCCTTTGCCAGTAATGTACTTCCTGGTCTCCTCCACCGTGAAGAAGTTGATCAATGGGTCCTCCATCGGGGACTCAGGACTACGGCCATTGCTCGGTTTGGGAATCCGGATTAGCCTGAGGGCGACGTGAGCGCTGTAGAGCGGCTGAATCACCTCCTCGTCAAGAAATATTCTGAACTCGGTCTGGCTGATGTTTTTGGCAGCCGCGGACGCGTCCTTCCGCTTCTTGTCCACATTCCGAACAGTCATTTCCAGCTTATCCTGAAGTTCTGAGAGACGAACGAGAACATCCTCAACGCGGTCGTGGAGAGCCTTGAGGTCGAAATCATCGTAGCCCTCCTTATACGTGGTCTGAAATCTCTGGCACGACTCTCCGTCATTGGACAGGAAGCGCCCCGAAGAGTAGAAGAAGCTGTGAAGGCTGGCCATGCTGATCAGAACGAGAAAGACGCCTGAAATGATCTGAAGCGTGGCCATGACTTTTGCAAACCTACAGCTACGAAGACACATCTTATCAGGTGTATATTGTCAAGAAAGCAACAAGTCTAGAGTTCTTCTCCCCCAGGCGTTGAATCAGAAAAAACGAATCTTCCAGGTGAATGCTTCTGGTGAATGGCGTAAGAGCCTTCTGATTGCCTGTAAATAAATAAAGAACCAACCATATCACTCCATGAAACCACCTGAGAGAGAGAGAGACAGAGAAGATAGATAGTTCTGATGCGAAACTTGCCATTCACCAGAAGCGATATGATGGTTGAAACCTAAACAAAAAAAAAAAAAAACAGATCCAGATCTCTTCTCAAGAGGTGGAGGCAGGCAGCAGCGGCGAAGCGAGGAGGACGGTGGGCGGAGACTCAAGCGGAACGAAGAGAGGCCTCGAGCTCTGCGTGCTAGGCGCTTGATAACAAATATTAAACGCGGAACGAAGCGTGAGATTAATGCCACCATTTTTTTTATTTTTTTATCTTACTCTTGAACGCAAAGTGCGTTAGGTTCTTTTTTTCTTCTTTGTTTTTTGTTGCTTGCTGGGGAGAGTGGAAAAGAAACGAAGCAACGACGACTTCGTTTCGGGGGCAGAGCACCGCGCGACTTGCGACACAGAGAGAGAGAGAGAGAGAGAGATTTTGGTTTTTTAACTAACAAACAAAAGGGGCCGCTGTAGGAAAGTTTGGCCGCGGCGGGCGTTACAAACACACAAAAACGAAAAGCCCATGTGAACATACCTCCATTTGGGTGCGATCTGAGATCTGGTCAACCTCTTAATAATAAAATTAATGTTTTACTCGCATCCAATAATAAAATCTCAAAAGTTGCATTAATATATTTATTAGACTATAACGTAACAAAAGTCCTCATACTCGTGGATTATGATTAAGTTTAAGCTAAAAAACCAAAATGTAATACTTTGAATGATTATTTAAAAATAAAAAATATGCTTTCTATATAAAAGGTAATGCAACTAATGGTAATGGAATAATCATAACAAGTTTTTTTTTCCATGACTTTTTAGGGTCTTGTTTTATTAATATTATGTCCATAATAAAACTGTGAAATTTAATTTTATTAAGTCTTACTTATTGACATCATTGATAGTTTTAGATTTTGTCAACGTGTATTTATAACATATATATTAATTGTGTTTATTAGGGCTTCAAAGGAGTGTTTGTGTGTTCTTTTTAAAACCACACCAACGAAAACGAAGGAGACTTACCCCCAGTAGCTGATGCAAGCAATCCAATCATGGCTCAGGTTTGCTCTTTGATTGATTTTTCTCACTATTGCTGAATCACCCAACTATCTAAAATATCTTTTGTTCCCATATGATTCCTGTGAGCGAATGCATGTATGAAGCATGCATGCACCTTAACCGTCTTCAAGTATTTTGATCAACAACAATAACAACAAAACATTATCCCACTAAGTGGGGTCGGCTACATGGATCATACGACGTCATTCCGCTCTATTAGTAACCAAACATTTCGGTATATTATTCACCAATAGATCTTGCTCTATTAGTTCGCCAAGTGTCCGCCTTGGCCTCCCTCTCCCTCTTTTAATCGGACTCCAGATTATTTGATATACTATTCTCACTGGCGCATCTAATGGTCTTCTCTGAACATGACCAAACCATCTCAAATGATTATCTACCATTTTCTCACTAATAGGAGCCACTCCGACTCGTTCACGTATATGGTCATTCCTAATCTTATCTAATCTTGTATGACCACACGTCCATCTCAACATCCTCATTTCGGCTACCCCCACTTTACGTTCATGTTGTCCCTTCATAGCCCAACATTCACTACCATATAACACTGCTGGCCTTATAGCAGTACGATAGAATTTTCCTTTAACTTTATTGGATACTTTTCTATCACAAAGAACTCCAGTGGCTTTCCTCCACTTACACCAACCAGCTTGAATTCTATGATTAACATCGTCATCAATCTCACTATCTTGTCTTACAATTGATCCTAAATATTTAAACTTTGTCACTTGAGGAATTATATCCTCCCCTAGCCTAACTTTCAAATCGTCTCTAAGTTGTTTATTTGTGAAATTGCTATGCATATATTCTGTTTTATTCCTACTTAAACGAAAACCCTTTGACTCCAACGTATTTCTCCATATTTCCAATTTTGTATTAATCTCTTCTCTTGAATCCACTAAAAGTACTATATCATCCGCAAATAGCATGCACTTAGGTATCTCCTCTGTGATACTCTCGGTTATAGCATCGATAACTAAGTTAAATAGATACGGACTTAAAGCTGACCCTTGATGTAGGCCAATTCCTATAGGAAATTCATTTGTCTCACCTCCGGGTGTCCTAACCCTAGTCAATGCCCCATCGTACATATCTTGTATTACCTTAATGTAGGCAACACTCACCCTCTTCTTTTGCAAGGCTTTTCAAAGTACATCCCTTGGTACTCGATCATACGTCTTCTCTAAGTGAATGAAAGCGATATATAAATCTCTTCTCCTACTTCGATACTTCTCCATCATCCCCCTTAGTAAATAAATCGTCTCTGTAGTGGACCTTCCTAGCATGAACCCAAATTGTCTCTCAGAAATACTAGTCTCTATTCTCAATCTATGCTCAATCATTTTTTCTCATAATTTCATTGTGTGACTCATAAGTTTAATCCCTCTATAATTTGCACAATTCTGAATATCCCCTTTATTTTTGTAAATAGGAACTAATGTACTTAATCTCCAATCATCAAGTATCTTTTTTACCGTAAAATCTCATTAAATAGTTTACATAACCACAACACACATTTTTCTCCTAAACATTTTCAAACTTCAATCGGTATACCATCCGGTCCAACGGCTTTACCATTCTCCATTTTCTTAAGAGCTTCGCTAACCTCCGAGACTCTAATTCTACGATAAAATGACCAATTAAGCTCACATCCGCTAACTGTCAAGTCCTCCAAATCACAACGGGAACATTCACATCCATCATTAAATAGCTTATAGAAATACTCTTCTCATATGTTCTTAATATCTCCTTCAGTAATTAAAACCTTGCCAACTTCATTTTTTATGCATCTTACTTGATCCAAATCTCTCGACTCATTTTCTTTATTCTTTGCAATCTTGTAAATCCTTTGTTCACCAGCCTTTGTCCCTAACTCCTTATAAAACCCTCATATGCTTTAGCACGAGCATCACTAACTGCCTTCTTAGTCTCCCTTTTCGCCAAACGATACCTTTCCCAATTGTCAGAATTATTGTCCAAGTGTATCGCCTTGAAACAATTCTTCTTATTAACGATACTTTGATCATAAAAAATAAAAAAAATGATTTCTATTTAAAGATGGTTGAGCGCTAAGTTTAACAGGTTAACAAAAATTTTAAAAAGAAAATAAAAATTATTGTATCGCGAGTGGATGCCAGACATGGGCCTAAGAAAAATTCGACCAATTCGAAAAAAATTGAATCGATAAAAAATTAGGAACAGAACATTATTTAGTGCAATTTTTTAATAGAGAAAAAATTGATCCGCTTAAATTAAGGACGCATCCGAAAAATTGTGAAAGTCCATGGACCATGTTTTATTTATTAATTTCTATTTATATAATTAATTTATAAGTAATTATTTGTTTATTATTGGTATAATAGTTTTTTATTTAATTCTAATACTATATCCTATATATTTAGGTTTATAAAATTAAATATGTTAATTTAAATTTAAATTTATTATATTTTTTAAAAATATTATCAGGTTAAGCAATATTAAGATTGAACAATATTCTCACTAAATACATCTTATTTGATATAGACGACTTCTCAATACGTGCTTGATAATGCCTTTTTCAAAGACTACGTTCCGAGTCAACGTTAACCTGATAACACCAAGGGCCAAGTCCGCGTCGTTCATCATCTCTTGAGATTTCATTTTGGAGAGAGCCTCGTGTATTTCTTTTGATATAGGTCCTCAATCTATATCATTATTTTGAAATCGGACCGGACCGGCCAATTTAAATTTAGTTTTGCTTAAAAATCAGAAATGATAAAAAAAATTGGATTGAATCGGGTTGAACCAATTGAACTGGTTCAATCTAGTTTTTTTTTTTAATTTTTGCATTAAAAGAAGCAAAATTAGAAATTTGATTAATAGAATCAAATGAAAAGGGAAAGTGAACACCGGTTGGCTTTTTTATTTTTGCATTAAAGAAAATGTAAAATTGGAATTTGAATGATAGATCAAATAAGAAAGGAAAGGAAATAAATGAATTGTGAAAGGAGAAAAGGAAGTGGATGGTGTATAAATATCGTGAGAAATTTACATAGAAGAATGAAGTGAGAAATTTAAGGAGGAAAAGAGGAAGTGAGAGAAAAAAAAATAGAAAGGAGAAATAATTTAATAGAAAGATAAGAAAAAAAGGAAAGTTATTAATAGAAAAAGAAAAATGAATGATACTAATGGGACAAAATTAAAAGAATAAAAATATTGTTAAATAAAAAAAAATTGATATCAATGTCACTCATAAGTTTTTCTTGATACATTTTGTTAAATAATGTATTCAAATTTTCTATAATATTTACATTATAATAGTAAATTTAAATAAAAATTAAATCATTCAACTTTATACCTTTTAAATATAAAGAACATGGAGTTCAAGAATTAACATAACTTTTCATATTGTTTTAATATTGAGCCTGCATTTTCTTTTTATATTAAATATATACAAAATTAGAATATATTTTGGATAAATTTATTTAAAAAATAGTGCAAATATGGTTTAGAAAATAAGATATTTAAATTAATGTTCAATATTAAAAATATATATGTTGTAAGTATTCTATATATTCTTTTAAAGTATTATTCATAATATATCTTTGAAATTATAGTAAATAATATTTTAATAAAAATTTGATTATGTCCGGTTGAACCCGATTAAATTGGTCACACCACGACCCACTTGGCAAGTTGATTCGACATCTGGTCCGGTTTTAAAATCATCGATTTACATCTTGACCTTCTCGATCATTTGTCGCCATCGCTCCCACCGCCTTGAACTCTATTGTCGTAGCTCTGATACCAATTGTTGTGAAAAAATTTGGTACCAAGAAATCCAGTGATATAGATAGGCAGGAAAAATGAGTAACAAAAAGTGAAAAAATAACAACAAATCACACAAATAAAAATACACGATTTTACATGATTCGAAGATTATCTCATACGTCCACGGTCGTCTCATTGAACTTCTCAATCTTGACCTTCCCGTCATTTGTCGCCATCGCTCCCACCGCCTTGAACTCCTTTGTCGTAGCTTTGATACCAATTGTTGTGAAAAAAATTGGTACCAAGCAATCCAGATTTACATGATTCAAAGATTATCTCATACGTCCACAATCGTCTCATAGAGTTTCACTATGTTTAATGTTTTAACTTTTTCGGTTACATGCATCTGACATCCCCGTCGCCTTGGGCAACAATTCAGGATAACTGAATATATATCTTCATAACTCCATATCTAACAAATAAACTGATCATGATATCTCTCAATCTCACCATCATTGCTACAAGAAAGTTACAATATTCCGCATTCTTCCTACCATACTAACTCCAACACTTTCCATTTCTCATGCCAAATAATCTGCAATTCCATGATCATATGGTTTCTTACAATTGTGTGATGTTCTTCACCTACCATCCATCTCTAAGCCACTGCTTTCAATTTGCAAATTTAAAGAGAATGATTGTTGTTTGATTTTGATGCCGATTATTTCACTGTAAAAAATTCAGATCGCTCCTTCACGGGCTCATAATTCGTGCATCCTGCTCTAGCTTCACATCTTAGTGTCATCTCCTCCTTCACTTGGCATGCCCAACTGAGGCACTCATAAGAACTCATCTTGCACATCATCCTACGATCAACATGCTTGCAAATAAGCCTAGAAAAAGTTCACGTTGTGTTGCTTTTGGCTAATATTCACCGATGTCTGATAGCCAGTTCCAACCATCAGCTCATGGACAATATTTGACTTTAATGTACCCTTTATTTTACAAATTAGATGTACTTAATTTCTTTCCAACTTTCCATGGTCTACTCGAATGACAATTTAATTCCAAATTAAAGAATTTAAAAATTGATAATGGTTGAGAGTTTAGTGCACTATGCCACTATCTCTCAATTCATGGTACTTAAGCATCATCGCAAGAAATATCGTGTCTGCATGGTCATCAACTTCATCTTTGACATCAGTATTGTCATCTCCATCTCCTAGTTGCCAGTTGTAGAGCATCGTGTGTGCGTGTGTTCATGGACTTGTAGTGATGTTGCGCTTTCGTTTCTATCTTGTAGCATTAGTTAACTATAACCACTTACTGGTTTATACTATGTTGTAACCACTTACTGGTTTATACTATGTATCGGCCTTGGATTAATATAAGTGTGCGTGGGCAGAACGGTTGTAATCATTTTACTCTTTCAATAGAAAATTAGTTTCCTTTGTCTTCTTCCATTTTTTTTCCTCCCGCAACCTTCTTCCTTCTGCATCTGCAACCGCTTCTCTCCTCCTCTTTCGACGATCTATAGCCGGCGACTATCAACCGACAGGTTGCGATGATGAACGGCGATGGAGCTCACACGGATAGATTGTCAATTGTCACCAATGAGCCTCTGCTGTCCTAAAGCCCAAGCGAGAGGTTCTATTGCTTCATCTTCTTCTTGTCATGGAGTTTTTCAATCTACTCTCTCTTATTCTTTCTCTGCTCTCTACGTCTTCTTTTCTCTTCATTTCATGTTCTCTTCCTGTTGCAACAAATTTTCCGATCAAATCCGCTTCCTCTTCTGCTCTGCGCATTTCCATTTTTCTATTCTCACTTCTAGCCATTTTTCCGATCTACCGCGATTTGTTTTCTATTTTTCTTCTATGATTTCTTTAGGTGAGATAAGATCTCGTCCCTCGCCTGGATCCTTCGAAGCTCGTTTCTCCATTTTTTTAATGGCATATATCGTCTCCAACTCTGGCGAGTTCTTCGGATCCCTGTGCTTCGTTAATCGATGGATTTCCCATTCTTGTTACTCAATGTCAGATTTCGCAGTTCATGCCTTTGGTTTGCTGAGCAAGTTGCTCCTCGTCGGTTTCTTTTATGGTGAATTCATTGTCATTTCTTTCACCGGACTCATGTCGAAATTGTCCTTTGGGACGTTTTGGAGTTTCGTCTCCTTTATTATCAACATCCATGGTTGACGTTCGGCTTTCTCCAGTGTTTTCCAATTTCAGAAGCTTTGTCTCCAATGGAGTTTCGTCTCCTCTTTTGTTCAGAGTGTTCATCATTTTGGAGTTGTGTCTTCGTTTTACTGACATTATTGTTGCAGCTTTCTTCCCTTATCAGAATTGTTTCAGGCGTTCGGTCGTTGCCGACATTCTCCGCTTATTTTCCGTCTTCTATTATTTCGCAATAGAGACCATCGTGCTTGTCATCGACGTTTCGTCGGATTACATCCCTATATGGGAGTTTGGTGTCACCTATGGAAAATTGTGTCGAGGTGTTCTTCCTCGTACATCTTCTTATTCTTTGGTTCATCAAGAATGACTTTTATTGCCCTTGGTGGATCTCCAATAGTACTGCTCTGTTCTGTGGTTCATTTCTTCCCTTCTACATTCCCCTTCCTACGTTCAAGCTTTCTTTCTTCTTCTTCTTCTCCAGAAAATGATTTATGTTCATTCATCCTCCACATCATGAAGCACAAAGTTCATCCTTCAGTTGGTTCTTCTTGTTTGCTCATCGTCAGTAAGGGAGCGACTCCAGCTTGTTGTACTGCATCGGAGAAGACAACATCATCTTGAAGTGCATCTCTGATTTCAACAGCCAGGCTTTGACATATTGCTCTGACTCTCTTCTACGCAACCTCGACGCCTACTGCTGACATAATGATTTCAAGTCACCGATGTCCAATTTCTTCCCACCATCGACTTGAGGGGGTTGTTGGAAATATTACCATCGACATATGTGGAAGGAGACATGTCACAAGATCCATTAACCTCATTGGCCATTGAGCCGACCGCCATTGTACAAGAAGTTGAGGTAGTCCTTGATGGAGAGAAGAAAGGGATGTCGTAGCTCTCATCGATGGTCTTGATGAGGTGGCGACTTTTGATTTCTCTCTTTACGTGTTGTCGGATGGGAGAGAGGCGGCGTCCCCCTCCATTCATGACGAAGGGGTGACCGCACGTTAGAGGGTGATTGTCTTTATTTTTATTAATTCTTTATTTTTTATTATTCTTTTAGTATTTTATATTAATTTTATTTTCAGTATGATGCCAGCTAAGTAATTTACCGAACGGATGATACCCAATCAAAGGTATAATATATAAAATGACTTAATAGTTAAAGAATAATTTCACTAAAGGATAAAATTTGAAAGTAATTGTTAAATTTATCTTGTCTAGATAATTGTGGATAATAGTATTCACCACTACAATAAAATTAAGATATCATGTTTAAGAATAGGATTTAATGGCCACGCTACCCATTTAAATGGGTAGCAATGTGCTCCCTAGCTCGGTTGTCGTTGGATCTTCGATGGATGGCAGATGCTAATAGGCGCGGTTGGTTCATGAAATTGGTCCAGTTCACAAAAGACCGTCCGAGACTATTCACGAAATTTGTGCGGTCCAGAACTACGTATTTAAAGTGTTGGTCACAGGTATTTCTCTCGTTTTACCCTAAATCGCTCATCGTTGCTCCTCGGCTGCGTGGATCCCCACTCCTCGCTTCGTCGTTGCTCCTCGGCTGCTTGGATCTCCGCTCCTCGACTGCGTGGATCCCCTATAGTCGTTGCCGAAGGATCTATTGAGCTGAAGTTTTCTGATAAAGGATTCTAAGAGTTAGGGTTTCTTTCATTTTCGTAGAGATTTTCGTAAGAGTTAGGTTTTCTTGGCCCCTCTGTGTTTAGATCCCTGCCTGGCAAGCAAGATCCAAGACGAGCGAGCGGACATCGACTCTCGTCCCTTGCAGTTGTACCGGGACATCATCACCCTCAAGGATCTCGCTGCCTGATGTTTATTTGAGGTAAATGATTTCTTCCTTCTCCTGCTTTATGTTTTATTTTCATAGGCATTTCTTCCTTGCTTGTCACCTCTTTGTATGGATCCCTGTTTGTAGAAGATTTGGGGTTGAGCGAACGATCGAGCGATCGTGCGGCCTAGTCGTCGATCCTGTCCAGACGATCGAGTTATTAATTTAACGCCCCTTTTGTAGTTTTTTTTCCTAATTGTAGTCAAAACTTGTGTAATCTACGAGTGATGATGCTGAGAGACATAACTGACTTTTGCTTTTATCAGTCATTGTAGTAAAAATCGAACCGCAAATTTTTGCTACAAGTTAATTTTTTTTTTCCTTTGTAATTTTTACTAGTGTAAAGATGACAACATGTTGCTACAAGTTACTAGTGTATAGATAACAACATGTTGTTGCAAGTTACTTTTTTTCTCTTTAAATTTTACTTACTTTTACCATCTCTTGTAATTTTTATGCATACAAATCATAGTACATGATGGAACTACCAAAATGTTATTGTAAACAAGAAGTAGTAATTAAAAATCGTGGACTGATTGGAACCCTGGTCGCATATTTTATGGCTGTCCCTATTATTGGGTGAGTTCTCTCCATATAACGTTGATTGTCCATAACCCATCATCTTTTACATGATATTTAACTTAGCTCTCATTTTATTAACTTGCAGCAACAAGGGGCGTGCAACTACTTTCAATGGATCGATACCGCCTTTGAACCAAGATCAATAGACGTGATTAATGGATTATTGCGCAAGATGGATAGGATTGAAGTTGCAAATCAATTTGACAATGAAGCTAGGAATATTAGGAATGAAAATAAGTTATGTTGTAAAATATTGTGTAATCTTTGTTCTTATAGTTATGTTGATCTTCTATGTATGAGGTATATGCATTATCGTTTTAGGTTAGATTCAAACCTTTGGATCGTGTGAATGTTATCTTTGCCATATGTGTTGTGAGTGTTGTGCAATTGTCATCTAACACAATAAAATTTTCTTTTGTGACACTCTGACCACGTCAGCCTCACATTTCCCTTCCCAAATGGTGGAGTTTTATGAATGTCTAGTATAGTTGTTGGTTATCATATAATCTTGTGCAATGGAGGGAAAACAAATATATTGAATCCTAAGGTGTTTCCTACTTCATACGCTTACAGCAACTGAACAATACCCAAAATAAGCAGGAATTCAAAGACGTGCATCTTACACGATCAAGTCAAAATAATTCAAGGAAAGAGTTTGTTCAACTACACCTTTTCTCAAAAGCACTCAGGCCCAGAAGTACAAGAAGAAAAGGGGAGGGGTGGCACTCCTGACTCCACACCCACAAGCGTATTAATATCATGGTGCATATACCAAGCTGAAGTCTGCCACTGGTGGTAGAAGGAATGAAGAAGTGAGATAGTCGAAGTAACAATTGTATGCGGTAACTGGATTTTCAAGAAAAGCTAGGAAGATGATTAGCAGAGTAACACCAATTGATGAAAGAACAAAGTATTCAACCTATATAACAAGACATAAAACATATACAAAGTAAATAAATTGATGAAAGAACAAAGTAACAAAATATTTTTTCTTGCAAAAGCAACAAAATGAATTGGTACAAAGTGCCAGAGTACAATGGAACCAAGCTGATAACCCATTGACATTCAAATACTGCTGTCCTGAACTCATTGACGTAACTTAAACTAAATACTTGAAGGTTTAATAAGTACATAAGCATCACATATTGAGTACAATGGAATCAAGCTGGTAACCCAAGCTAATTGGAGAACACCTACAAACTGAAAAAACAAGAATGACATAAGACACATATTAGTTGATGTAGAAAAATGCAATATGTCAAAAAATTGAATAAATAACTCACTTTTTGTGCAACAAAAGTCATATATTGAAACCAGAGAAAGCATTTCATCTTCATCATCAACATCTTCATTAACCTGCAATAAATAAAGCTAAAAATGGAGATGTTCTACTTCATTAAAAAGACAACTATTGAGACGTTTTATACCTTAAGCAATGGACGGGTTCTTTTATCATGTCCATTCTTTCCACATTTTGCACAACTCCTCTTCCTGGAGTCCTTCTTTGACATTGATATTTCAGCCTCAGATTTAATCTTTGAAGCATTTCTTGGTCTACCTTTGGCCTTTACATGAAGCGGGTCACGTATGACAAATTGAGGGTTCTTGTATGTTGATAATACTCGTTTGACTTGTGGGAACTTCACATGCACTTGCAGCAACTTTACTTGTACTTGATTGACTTGAAGTTGCAGGTGTATTTGCAATGTGAAATGTCCTAAATTTACATATCACATCATCTACGATTGGTGCCCCAAATTGTAAGTACTTTGCAGAAATCAAACCCATTTGTTCTATTCGCCAAAGATTACTTTGTCATGCCAATTTTTGAAATGGAGTTATGCAATCACTTGAAGATGATGATGCTTTATCATACACTGCACGACTATTTGCATACCTCGCTTTTATTGTCCAATGATGAAGGACATATTCCTTAGGAAAACCTCCCACACCTTTTTTATGGAGAACAATTAAAATGTGACGACAAAATTTCTTCTTGTTCCCATTTCTTGCATGAGCACCTTATAAGCAACTCTTCATGTCTACTAAACTCCACGATAATCTTACCTTCATCCGTACTTTGCACTAGATATACTGAGTACACAAATTTATCATCATCCTTAAAAATTTTGCGTGCATATAAGCTGAGGACTTGTGCATATTCTTCTTGGAACTTGCAAAACACATTATGTGTATATATCTTGCCTGCTTCAATCTCTAATGGATTATTAGTATGATATATAGGAGTAGAGTTCATAGTATGAAAATTTTCCCGCTCTTCGATCCCATGATGTGATTGAATTGCCCTGTCATATTGTTCTACAAAATCCGATAGGCACGTGTTTGCATTAACAAATCCGTAAAAAAATGCATTCATACTTTCTTCCCTTTGAGCAGTACGCATACCTGCTGTAAAGATATCTTCAAAATACAATGAAATCCATTGTTTACATTTGTTGTGCATGCTTTGTAACCAATGACCATCTGGTATATCAAATTTTTGTTTCAAAGAAAGCCAACCATCTTCAAACGCAACTACACTTGTGGATTCATACAACCATTTGTTATAGTCTTCTTTAAATGTGTCGCGTGCATATATAGGTCTTGTAAATGAATCATTGCATTTCGTGCAATATGCCAACTACAAAAGATATGTCGAGTGTGTGGAAAAACTCTATGTATAGTGTTGCTCATCGCAACATCCTAATCAGTGATTATGCAAGTGGGATGCTTTCCATTCATACATTCAGCCCACGTGAAAAACAACCAATAAAATGTCTCCTCAATCTCATCAGCTAATAAAGCGCAACCAAATAAACATGATCTCTTGTGATGATTAACTCTAGTGAAGGGAGCGAATGGCATTCACAAATTGTTTGTTCAATAACAACAACAACAACAACAACAACAACAAAGCCTTATCCCACTAGGTGGGGTCGGCTACATGGATCATACGACGCCATTCCGCTCTATTAGTAACCAAACCTTTCGGTATATAACACAATATATTCGTTGATCCATGTTCATAAGATTCGACATGATTTTATGTTGGCTGTCGGGGCCTAACACAACCCTCCTCCTTTATCCGGGCTTGGGACCGGCTATAAAATATAGGCGGAGTTTGTTTGTTCAATAAGCTGTATAAAAAACAATTACGTCATCGAAAGTCAAATAATTATCTCTTGACCTGCCATCGGCCCAAAAGAAATTCATTACAGTACTATCTGCATCCAACTCTCATCTATCAAAGAACCCTGCATTGCCACTTAACTTGTTTCGAAAATAAGATATAATATTTAAGCATTTGGATGTGAAATTATCTTTCCTTTTTGCTCTCAAATAATCAATACAATCTTAAGCTGTTATGAGTGGTTGGATATTCAGTGCTCTAGCTATTCTTGACGAACTCATGCCAAATTTGTGTAGGCTCACGATCACTTCCTTAGAAGTTGTCAAGAATTTTTTTTGTGACCGTAGAAATTTTACCTTCGAGGGAGTTATTACAGGATGGCTATGTTTATGAAATTTTCTTACTTCTCATTTGTCATCTTTTCTTAGACCAACATATAAATGCGCAAGACAATCGTCCCTAACTTCTCTCTTTGTTTAGCCACTTTTTTCCATTCCTTGCTTTGAAGTTTTATGTCCTTCTTTAAAACAAACAAATGTTCTATTAATAACATTTCCTATGATTCTGGACTTATGTGAAGCATGTTTTCTAATATAAAAGCCCACTATTCTTGCATACATATTGTAATAGTTGTATGCTTCATTGTCAGTATCAAACATCATTCCAACATATGACTTTGGTAGATCGTAAGATTTAACATAATTTGAACCTTCAAACTCTTCAACATTCACTTGTTCAATATTGTCTTGGTCGTGAAACTCTCCGTTGGTATTATCAATTTCAATACCTTCCATTTTTCATACTATCTGGAACCAAATTTAATGTGGAAATATGCTAAATTGATTTAAACATTAACTACGACAATAAATTTAAAATGACAATTAGGAACTCTAATAATACAATCAACGAATAAATTGGTATGAATACATTTTATCATTCATTGTCACAATTTTATTATCAGTAGATGTGGGACAACCAAGGCGAGATACACAATTAGGAACTCTAACAATACAATGTTATTATCAGTATACACAATTGAACTCAAAGAGGCAGCTTCAAAGCCTAAGATTACCAAGTGATCTCACCAAAAGAGAAGCCAAGAAGACCGGGTGAGCAGCAATGCTAAAGAGGGTGCTCCTTCTGTTGGGCAGGCGAGGTGAGGCTGGTACAATGTAAAAAAATTGATCAGCATAATGAATTATAAAACATAAACTCGAAAACCCGAGCAGAGAAGGTTGCCAATCGCACCAGAGAAGATTTGGGACTAGGGCATGGTGTGGCTCTCAACTAACGCAACAAAACTCCATCACTGAGCATCAGCCGGGCAGGAGCAATGAAGATCAAATAAGCACTAGATAAACTCCGGAAGCAAAAGTCTGCTGCTAGGGCATATTCAATCTCGGCTAATGCGACAGAAATTGCTAAGTGAGCATCAACCGGGCATGAGCAGTGAAGATCAACCTAGCAGCAGTGAAGAAAAATGATGTGGTCTCGGGCATATTCAGCGGCAAGGCGGCGGCAGCGCGGTAGAGGATTGGCTAGGGCATATTTAGAAGAACTTCGCTCTCGATGTTTAAACGAAGATCTACAGTTCAAATGAACTCTTGTCCATATTCAGCGGCACAGTCATATCTCGACGGCGTCGGTGGCGTCTCCCTAGCAGGCGATGTCATGGCAACGCTCCTCGCTCTGCCGTTGTCAGATCAATGGAGCAGGCGCATGAAACCATCAAGAAAGGCATAGTGACAGTCGTCAATCGTCGGATCAGCGGAGCAGGCAGAGTTCACCATTGCAAAATGGCAGAGCAGGCGCACAAGGCAAACGACGGTCGGAGTAGCAGGCTCACGAAATTGACAAAGGGCATAAATTGCGAATCGATCAGGTGCTGAACCGGACAGTCTCATAATGGTCTTTCGTGAACCGAACTGATTTTGTGAACCGACCACACATATTAGCATATGTCATCCATCGAAGATCCAACGACAGCCGAACCATGGAGCACATTGCTACCCATTTAAATGGGTAGCATAGCCATTAAATCCTTTAGAATAATTCCTCATGTGGTTGCAAATAGGATTATTTTTTTATATCACTCCTAAATTATCACGATTTTTTATATTTAACTTAAAATCACAAACTTATTTTCAAATAATAAACATAAAAAATAAAAATAAAAGAAAAATATTGTAACATTTGATATTTTGGAGGGGGCGACTGACGAAAGGAACATTTTTCTTTTTTTATTTTTTTATATTTATTATTTGATGTGTTATGGGGAGAGGTAATTTAGTTTTTTCATAAATGAGAAAAATCAAAACTAACAGAAGTGAACGAGAGAGGATTAAAGTAAAAAAGTCACGATAATTTAGGCATTCAAAAAAATAAAAAAAAAATCGTGATAATTTAGAGGTGAAAAATAACTCTTGCAAATATTATATTGACCCGTTTCGTTTGCTCCTGATTGCCTAATCCAAGATGTTAGCGTGTTCCAGGAAGTTGTCTTTCATGCTTTCTTCATTGTTCTTGTAACAAATGCAGTGGACTCCACAAATACGAAAATAAAGCCATTTGGCTCAAAAAATGGTGAAGAAGATCAAAACCTTAGTCTTCTTCCTTCCTCAGCCAAAGGGGGATATGAATATGTCCACAATTTCTCCTCTTTTTTTACTACTACTTTAAATATAATATAAATATGCCATAATTTTTATAATGGATTGGTGATTATTTTACATTGCATCTTTTCGCACTTACTTTAAAAAGCACATGTACCTCTAGATAAGAAAAAAAAACATCAAATTATCAATGGGACGATGGTACAATATTTTTAGCGAGACGGACCAAACAATTCATGAATCATCTATTTTTGTTGGTTTTTTTTTTTAGTTTCAAACAACCGAGCCTTCAATTCAAGGGAGTATTTAGGAAATTGAATTGATTTGCTTGTTCGATCATGCAAAGCGTGATGGCGCGCCAGTTCCTCTCGCGGCGCGCGCGTAGAGAGTGGAGACTGTGCCGGCCACTTAATTGACTTGAAGGCTTGAAGCAGAACCCACTACCCCATTCTAAGCCCTTGGATCAGCCCGCACACATTTAATTTCTCACGATCCCACTATTCATTGTATAATTAACCATTCTATACATAATATAATTAACCATCCTATATCCTTCCTATTTTTTTTTCCATTTCTATGTTCTTGTCTCTTTTTTTTTTCTCATCCCCGAACATCCATTCTTTTTTATGACTTCTTCCTTCTTTTTTCTAGTCCTCTCTAAGTTGTTTGGCTTGAAAATATAATGATGAGAATAAATACATTTAATATGATGGCTTAGCCTTTTTTGGATTTAAATGACCATTAACATCTTCTATGATTTTGAAAGAGTATGTTATCTCCTGAAAAAGCACTATTTACAGGATTATTTATGTTCAAATGGAAGCATTGTCCTTTGTACTTTTTGCTGAATATTGTTGTATTATGTCATTTAACCTCCAAGTATGGCAGAGCAAACTCAGGAACGAGACCCGGATCTGGCCCGACTTTTGCTTGGTCGAAATTTTTTCGACCCGTACTGGTCTGATCCCGACCGGTACCGGGACTGGGATGGATCCGACAATCCAAGAATGAGTTCAAATTTTGGTCGGGAATGAGATCGGACGACATACAGAAGCCACTGCGAAATCGCCTTGAAGGGTTCGACGGTGTCCGGCGGGCAATTGAACACTTGCAAAATCGCCTACCGAGGAAGACAGAGAGAGTCGTGAGAACTAAGAAAAAAGAGCCCTGCGCATGCAAAAAGAGAAGAAGAAAAGGATAGACTGAGGGTCCAAGAGAGGAAGAGAGAACCTGCATTAGGTTGGTAGAGGTGGGTCGGCAGTAGGACAACAACATATGCGCAATGGCAGCGACGATGATAGTAGCGACGACGACGTTGGCAATACAGCAGCACACAACAACGATGACAGCAACGACGATGGCAAGACAATAGCAGGAGGTGATAGCAGCAATGACGGCGACAACATAGGTGACAACAACGATGGCGGTAGACATCAATGGGGCATTGAGGTTGGTCGGTCACGCGTCCAACCTAGGGATTAAGACATTAGGATGGGTTAATGGGTTGGGGTCACAGGTGATGGGTTAAGAACACTTGTATATATATATATATATATATATATATATATATATATATATATGTGTATAAAATTTGGATCGAGTCGCAGGTCAAATTTTTAGACAGTGAACCCAGCCCCGACTCCCACCAAGTACTTATATTATAGAAGTCGGTCCTGAACCGGATATAACTCGAGCCGAGTATTTTCCGCGGTTGACCGAGTCGGTGCAGTCCGGGTCTATCCGGACCGTGCTCAGCATACCTCCGAGCAAAACGATGCGAGATATAATAAAAAGAAATAAAATAGTGTAATATCGTATCCTAAAAAAGTGGAACATATAGCTCGAAGAGAATAAATTTTAAAAATATACTATTTTATAAATAAAATATTTTTGTTATAGAGAATGAATATTATAATAATAGTAAAAATATTAATATAATAACACATGAAGAATAAAATAAGATTGAATAATTGGAAAAGAATGAGAATATAAATATTCTTCTATTTTAGAATATTTTTTATATTTAAAATGATGATTTTATCATTTTTGGAGATGATTTTACATTTTCTCAAGTTTGATTTAAATAATTCAATTATATTTTAGCTATATTATAGGAATATCAAAATATTCTAACATTTATTTATGAAACAAATGAACCTAGAGTGAACAACATTCAAATTATTTAATTTAATTTAAATTCGATTAATGGATGAACTTCACTAATCAAACTCAAGTAGTTCGACGAATTAAATATAAATTAAAACTAACTAATAAATAAAGTAACATTATTTTATTATGTATTTTTATCATAAGGTTCGTAAATTATATATGTTTTTTTATAATTTTTTGAATTTTTTTCATCAGCACATCTTTGTATTTTTTTTATTTGGTTATTGTTGAGGTATCCTTCTCTCTCTAGTATCTGTTTTAAATTTTTTAGACATGGTCTATGACTAAATAAGTTTTATATGCATTCATATGCTAAATCTTATAATTGATCTATCTTGAAATTTGATATCAAAATTCCAGTTTGACGCATACTTTATTTTATTTTAAACCTAAAAGGATAATTTCAATAATTTGATGAATTAATAAAATCAAAATATTTTTATGAATTAATCCAACCGATTCAAAAATTCATACCCAACAAGAGAGAAACTTTTTTATCTTAATTCGAATATTTAATCAATTGAACATTATTCAATTTTAATAATCATATCATATTAACTTGGGGTAAATTATGTGGGTCATCCCCTAACTTCGGATCAATATATCAATGATTCCAACTTCAATTTCTAGTTGAAATATAATCAACCTTTAATTTTCTTACACATTCCATCCTCCTACGGCAATAGTTATTTTTTTATTATGATGATAACATAAAATAATATTATAATATAATAATTTTTTTAAAAAAATAAAAAAGAGGTGGCAACCGCCCCATCGACGTTGAAACGGAGCAAGAGGGGGCTGTAGGGGCAGCGCCCCCCTTTTCTCCTTCATCGGCACCCACGAGGAAGAAAATGGTGACGGTCTCCTTTTCTTCCTCACGCGCGACACCATCGAAGGAGAAAAGAGAGGTTGGCGTCCCTTTCTCCATCACGGCCGGCAAGGTGGGGGGAGGCGTGGTGCCACCTGTGTCACCTCACTTTTCTCCTTTGTCAATTGTGAGGGAGAAAGAGGGGCGCCGCCTTTTTCTCCTTCGTCGGCCGCAACAAAGAAAATGGGGCTCCAGCCCTCCTTTTCTTCCTTCGTTGGCGTCACGCACGAAGGAGAAAGAGAGTGTCAGCCCCTTGTGCAAGCTCACAACAAGGGACGACACCCGCCCTTTCCTCCCTTGCCAACTGTGAGGGACAAAGAGGGGTTCAACATCGCGCGCAAGAAAAAAAAAGAGAGTGCGATCCCCAATGGACAAGTTCTCGTAGGGGGGCTGATGCCCCCCTTCTCATCTCCTCTCTGGCGACGGAGAGGAGAGGGGGAAGGAGGGCCAACACCCTCTTGCTCCTTGCTCCGGTCCAGCCTTTTTTTTATTTTTCAATATTTTTTTACTTTTTTTTAGCATCACATCATCAAAAATAAAATTGACGAAGTGACTATTGTTGATCAAAAGGACAACGCGGTAAGAAAACTAAAATTGAGGATATTTCAGTTATAAATTAAAATTGGAGTATCGAATAGTAATAATAACCAAAGTTTATCGGTGTAATTTATCCTTGTTGCGGAATATCCTCGATATCAACTTATTGTTAATACCGATGTATGAGAGAAATCGATAGACAGATAGTGGAAGAATAACAAGAAATCACACACAGAGAAAGACACAGATTTTACGTGGTTCGAAAATTATCTCATACGTCCACGGTCGTCATAGAGTTTCACTCTATTTAGATGTCTTAAATCACATATCACCAACATTATCCAGATCCCCCACAATATGGCGCATAATCGTTACCAGATATGTGCCTTTGGTAATAATTCAGAATAACCACATATCTTATCCTGATTCTCTATAACTCCATATCTAACAAATAAAGTAGTTATGATAACCACTCAATCTCCCCAGATTATAGTTACAAGAAAGTTACAATATCTCATATTCTTCCTACCATATCTAACAATAAATTAGTTAGGCCCAGAATCAGGCTTCACCTAACTAATTCCAACAATCTCCCACTTGAAGACTTATTCTCTTGAGATTGAGCTGCATCTGCCTGTGCCCGAGCTCTGGACGACTCCTCCCTGCAACTAACTTTGGAAGGAAACTGAGGTTGCGCAGAACCTCAATTTTTCAGTGAACATCACCTTGGTCAACATGTTAGCTGGATTCTTTGTACCTCGAATCTTTTCAAGTACCAATGTCTTCTCTTTTCGAAGATCTCTGATAAAATGGTACTTCAACCTGATGTGCTTCGTCCTGGCATGATACACTGGGTTCTTAGTCAAATGAATTGCACTCTGACTATCATTGTATAGACTTGAACTCGGTTGCTCCTTGCCCAGCTCTTCAAGGAACCCCTTCAGTCAAATCATCTCCTTACATGCTTCTGTCATGGCAATGTACTCTGATTCGGTAGTAGAGAGAGCAACAATCTTCTGTAATTGTGGCATCCAACTAATCGTCGTACCACCTAAAGTGTATACATATCCGGTGGTGCTTCTGGCAGTATCAATATCACCACCTAAATTTGCATCAACATAACCCTTCAGATCCAAATTACTTTTACTGAAACACAAGCTCATACCTTTGGTTCCTTTCAAATATCGAAAGATCCACTTCACTGCTTGCCAGTGCTGTTTCTCTAGATCTAACATGTATCTGCTCACAACTCCCACTGCATGAGCAATGTCTGGTCAGGTGCTAACCATAACATACATGAGACTGCCAACAGCTGATGCATATGGAACTTTTCGCAAGTGTGCACGTTCCATATCTGTCTTGAGTGATTGCTCCTTTGAAAACTTGAAGTAACTTGCCAAGGGTGTCTGCACTATCTTGGCATTTTGCGTGGAAAACATCCATAGCATCTTTTCAACATAGGCTTCCTGTGTCAACTTCAGGGTACCTGCTTTCTTATCCCGAACAATCTCCATCCCAAGAATCTTTTTCATGACTCACAAATCCTTCATCTCAAACACACTTGATAATTGCTCCTTGAGCCTTTTGATTTCCATCATATCTGAACCTGTGATGAGCATATCATCCACATACAACAACAATATGATGTAGCAATTATCAAAATATTTGATATAACAACAGGGATAAAAAAAACACTTAGTTCTGATGAGTTTGTATATCGTTTCTGGGATAATGAGAACAGGAAAATTATTCGGAAAAGAAACGTGATGTTTCATGAAAAGACCATGTATAAAGATAAGTGTGTTGCAGAATTTGGTAATGCAGAGGTAGAAGGCAAGACTCAAGTGGAACTTGAGGGCATTTCATGTGAACATGTGATTGAATCATAGAAGATTGTTTAGCAGGAGCCTGAGGTGATACAGATTGGGCCGAGTACTCCACCCCTTGTTAGGAGATCTACTCGGGAGATAAGACCACCTGTGAGGTACTCTCCTACTTTAGATTTTATATTGCTAACTGATGTTGGTGAGCCGGATTGTTTTAGAGAAGCCTTGGAGGTTGATGATTCTTTCAAATGGGAGTTAGCAATGCAGGACGAGATGAACTCGTTGTACAAGAATAATACTTGGGTGCTGGTGGAATTGCCTAAAAGGAAGAAGGCATTGCACAACAAGTGATTGTACAGAATTAAAGAGGAGACAGATGGTGACAAAAGGTATAAAGCAAGGCTGGTTGTGAAAGGCTTCGAACAGAAGGAAGGTATTAATTATACTGAGATATTTGCACCAATTATGAAACTAACTACTATTAGATTGGTATTGAGTATAGCTGCAGTTGAGGACTTACATCTTGAGCAGTTAGATGTAAAGACAGCATTCCTCCATGGTGATTTGGAGGAAGATATTTATATGAAGCAACCAGAAGACTTTCAGATTCCTGGTAAAGAGAATCTGGTGTGCAAGCTAACTAAAAGCTTGTATGGTTTGAAGCAGGCCCCTCGGCAGTGGTATATGAAGTTCGATAACTTCATGACTAGCATGGGAACTAATAAAGAAACACCTCCGAGACTTAGCATCTAATTTGTCTCTACATGAAGAATCAATATGCACATATGATAGGCAACCGAAAATCCTCAGATGAGAAAGATCTACCTCCTTACCACTTCAGATCTCCTCTGGTAATTTGTTCTCCAATGGTACAGATGGCCCGCGATTGATCAGGTATGCCGCTGTGTTCACTGCATCTGCCTAAAATGACTTCGGTAGACCTGTATGAATCCTCATGCTCCTGGCCCGCTCATTCAGCGTCCTATTCATTTGTTCAACAACCTTGTTCTGTTGTGGCGTCCTCGAAACTGTCATCTCCATCATGATGTCATGTTCCTCGCAGAACTCCTTGAACTCATGGTTCACATATTCACGGCCATTGTCAGACCACAAACACCTGAGCTTGACGCATGTTTCATGCTCTACCTATGCCATCCATTTCTTGAAAGTATATAACACATCAGATTTATTTTTCAGAAAATAAACACATACCTTCCTGAAATAATCATCGATGAATGTCACATAATATAGTGACCCGCCGAAGGATGGAACTGGAAATGGCCCCCACACATCTGTGTGCACAAGCTCCAACTTGCTACTCTTCGACATTCTTGATGCTTTGTTGAAGGTGACTTTCCTCTGCTTTCCCAGCACACAGCCTTCACAAAGTTCACAATCGACTGATTTCAGATCTGATAGTCGATCCATCTTGTGCAGAATCATCATCCCCTTTTCATTCATATGTCCAATTCTACAATAACAGACTTCAGACATATCATCTGAATCAGCTGCTATAATAATCTTCGTGTTTGACGACCTATACAAAGTACCTAGCTTGCTGCTCCGTGCGATCACCATGGCTCCTTTGGTGACCTTCCAAATGTTACCTACAAATACCGTCGTGTAACTCTCTGAGTCAAGCTGTCCAACGAGATCAGATTTCTCTTCAACCCAGTAGATGTCGAACATCTTTTAGCTTTCAAGTTGTTCCATTATCAGTGACAATCTTCACATTCCCTTTCTCCACAACGTCCAAGGCTTTATCATCTGCCAGATAAACCTTATCGAAATTATCGGTAGTGTAATCTTCCATACATTCCCTTTGTGACGTGGAATGGTATGAAGCTCCAGGATTCAGAATCCAAGATTCTGTCAGACTGTCAACACTCAAAACCAATGCATCTGAGTCTTCTTCTATAGCAGCATTTGCTGACTCCTCATTGGTTTTCTTTTTGGGTGCTCTGTAATTCTTTTTCAGGTGACCTTTCTTCTCGCAATTTCAACATGCGAATTCACCAGATCTACACTGACTTCGTCGCCTTGCATTTGATCTTCCTTAATTTTGTCCTCGCTGTTGCGTTCTTCCCCTGTCCTCTGCACTCAACGCCGAGCTTGAGGTTTCTCCTGATTCTCTCCTACGAACGTCTTCGCTCAAAATCAAATCTCGAATATTATCGAGCTTCAACTTCGTTGAACCGAAAGAACTGCTGACCGCCATCACAATTGCACCCCAACTTTCTGGCAAAGAAGACAACAAGATCAAAGCCCTCACTTCATCATCAAAAGTGATACTCATCGAATTTAACTGTGCGATGATAATGTTAAATTCGTTGATGTGATCCGCGACCGAAGCTCCCTCAGACATCTTCAGGTTGAACAACATTCTCATCAAATACATCTTATTTGATGCGGACGGCTTCTCGTACATGTTTGATAATGCCTTCATCAAACCCGTCATGGTCTTCTCGTTCACGATGTTAAAGGCTACGTTCCGCGCCAACGTCAGCTTGATAACACCAAGCGTCTGTCGGTCGAGGAGCGCCCAGTCCGCGTCGCTCATCACCTTCGGCTTTTCCCCAGAGAGAGGCCCGTGCAATTTCTTCTGATATAGATAGTCCTCGATCTGTATCTTCCATAAGTCGAAATCTCTGCCATCGAACTTCTCGATCTTCACCTTCCCGTCGTCTATCGTCATCGCTCCCACTGCCCACGAACTCCTTCACCGAAGAGCTCTTATACCAGTTGTTGCAGAATATCCTCGATATCAACTTACTGTTAATACCGATGTCTGAGAGAAATCGATAAACAGATAGTGGAAGAATAACAAAAAATCACACACAGAAAAAGACACAAATTTTACGTGATTCGAAAATTGTCTCCTACGTCCACGGCTGTCATAGAATTTCACTCGATTTAGATGTCTTAGATCACATATCACCAACATTATCCAGATCCTCCATAACTACATATCTAACAAATAAGGTAGTTATGATAACTACTCAATTTTCCCAGATTATGATTACAAAAAAATTACAATCTCTCATATTCTTCCTACCATATTTAACAACAAATTAGTCAGGTCCAAAATTAGGCTCCACCTAACTAACTCCAACAACCCTATTAACTCGAATCAAATACCCTTATGATTTCCAAAATTGGAAATCCACTTGGCAAACGTCCTTCTTGTTAAACTCTACCCCCTCTAAAATATCGAGCACTCATCTAAAGAGTGTGAGAAGAATATCATAATACGTATCCCAATTGGATGAGAATATCATAATAAGTTATTTTGACAATGACTTTAACATTATTGATCAAGTTCGCATGTTCCGATGCTTAAAATGTACAATGCGATTTCTATTTTATGTTGGAGGTTTAAGACGTAATTTTATTATTATTTTAACATTTTAGAAAAAGGTGGAACGTGGGTTGTTTTGCATTATTCGTCAATTATATAAAAGTTCACCCATTTAATTTTGATGATAAAAATGGGTACCATATTTGTTAATAATCTCTTGAATTGTATCTCAATTAAAAATTAGTCTGGGCATTAAGATCATGCTCCACAGCAATCAAATTTAAAATAGTTCTCAATTATTGAACTTCAAAATAAAAGACACTCTCGGACCATTGTACGTCTTAATTTTAAGAAATTAATAATATTAGTGGATCTTGTTTTTTATCATATGTAAAAAGAATAAAATTTAATCTGCTCTTTTATTTTCATGTAATAAAATTTTATGCGACTCTAAAATTCTTCATCCGATTAATATCTTTTCATTCAAAAACCCTAAAACAATATTACTACTTCTTGGACTCATTCTAAAACCCAAGTTTGCACACAAATAAACTTGTGTGCGTACCAAACTCATTTCCATATATTCACCAAAACTCTATATACAGGTTTACTCCCTGTTGTTGTGTAGTTAGTTCACAGGACGATTGGGCTCACCTCCCATCATCCCGCCATATTCGTCCGTCCTTGCGCTGGCGCTGCAAATGTTGCCGGCGGCGGTTCCTGCTTCATCTCAAGGAAAGCGAACGAGTAAGTTTTTTTTTCTTCCATTTGTTCGTCTTCTGGTTTCCGCGTACCGTCTGGCTTTTTGCTTTTCCAATCATCTCGGTCTTGGACTTCAAGATGTCATCATCGTCGTTTTGCTTGTTGTTGTTATTGTTCTTCTTGTTTTTTTCCCCTCCGTTTCGTGTTTCTGGACTGCATCAATTTTGTCCTTTTACTACATTTGTTTTGCAGCTAGAGGAAGGTAAAGAGGCGACAGGAGGGGAATTTTTTTTCCTCCTCGTTTGGATGAGGTTTCAAGAGAAGAAAATGGAAGGGAGATTCCCCTCCATTTGATCCAACTTTTTTTTTTGCAACCCCAAATTAGGCGGTAGAGGAGGGAAAATATTTTTTAAACATGTCGACATCATATTTACCCTTCGTTCTCCTCATTTTCCTTTGCTTTCACTCGTTTTCGCTCCCTTTCCCTCTCACTCTTTTCCCTTCCCCTTGGGATTTGTTTGTGGTTTTCTGATGCTGTGGTTTGTTTGTTTCTTTATTTTTAGGGTTATCAATGCGAGGCGACGATTTGGATTTGAACGAACCTCCCAGAACAGAAGGTGCGGGTTTCCCAAGTTAAATATTTATTTTCGCAGAATGTTCGCAATAAGTTTGCTGTGTCGCAGTGGATGTTTAAAATATTTTCAAATGCTTTATTTTCGGTATCTTGATGTTCACGTCCAGGCTCTCTTATTTTGTTGTTATCTTTAGAGAGGGGAGGGGAAAGCGTGGCGCGTTATGCGACGTTGATGAAGGATAACAAGCCCATTTGTCATACCAAATATTTTAATGTTCCCTTTGAACTGTAAGCGCTCCCGCTCTTTCTCCACTTTGCTTTGCTGTGTACTGCAATGTGATATCAAATTGATAAGCTCCTTGTTAGATTAAATGCTTATGTTTCTGTTTTGTTTCAATATTTTTCTCCGTTTATTTGGTTTCCATTTACGTTTGTAATTCCCACGATATTATGGCCTTATCATTTACTAATTACAGTAGCTTGATTGCCATGTCCGACGGCTGAACAAAACTTGTATAATATCTTTCCGTTATGGTATGCGTATCATTATGGATCCATAGTATGCACAGTCGTAATAATGAGCGGCTATGTTTTTCTGGTGGAATCAGCAACTAGATGATTTTCTTATTTATATAATGGGAAAAGGTTAAAAATTTTGTACTATATACCCACAAAAATTTGTGTTCTTTGCATAGTGTATTGTTAAAAGGCTGCATTTTAGTGTGAATTTACCTCTGTTCATGCCAATGTCTATTGTTCAAATTGAAGGGAGGGTAGTAGTTGTTTTTGTGTGAAGAATTCAATGAATTATGTCCTTTCCTCATCAACAGCCCTACTACTTGGACGATATCAAAGTTTGACTCTAGGAGTAATAAGTGTGCTCTTATGAATTTACCTCGTCAGACATTGTATCCAGAACCTCAAAATAACCATCAGAAGCATGAGTGGCCATTGTTTATGCGATATCTCTGTAATCAGAAAAAGGTAAAGTTTTAACCTTTATTTTGCTCATATATATCTATTTCTTATTTGCTGACACCACGAGTTCTCTTTCTTATGAAGGTGGCTGTCATTGACCTTGAGGGTTGTACTTTGTATATTCATCCTCCTGATGGAAACATTGAACTTCCGCATGCTGTATTAACATATAACATTTCAAAACCAATGCAACAACTTCAAAAGCCAGGTGTAAAAGAAATTATCTGAATTTCATTATGTAGAAACACTGAAATTCCTAATTCCTATTGATGTTTTTTTTTTTTTTTGAGATTTGTCAAACCTCGGAAGTTATATTTTCTTGATTTTTGTATGCCATTGATTTGTTTGATATTCCTTATCAAAACGTAGTTCGTCAACCACAGCACATAACTATGACATGAAGACATTTTGTTGTGCTAGATATCATTTAGATGTTTTTTAGGAGGTATCATTTAGATGTTTGTGCCTGATATTCCGTATCTGAACATACTTCTTCAATGACAGCAAAACTAACTAGAGCATGAAAGACATTTTGTTGTGCTACTTACCACTTAGATGTTCTTTTGTGGTGTTCTTTTTCCTGGTCATGATTTAGTTATCTTCTCTGTCAAATTGGGCATATCTTGAAAGTTGGTTTTGTTTTTTTATGTTTGTTTCTTTATTAATGCCATGATAAAATATCTTCCAACTTCACAACATTCATGCTAACTTTATTATGAAGTCTGCAAATTGGGCATATCTTTGGCATCTCAATAAATCGTATGTTGGATGCAGTGAAAAACTTATCCTCTCCTTCAAGTATGGTGCCACAAGATTTTGATCCAACTCTTTGCTTTCAAGAAGAGAGTGGTGACAATGGGTCTACAAGCGTGGATGCAACAAATGCTCCACAGAGGAAAAGAGTCCCTGGTCAAAATGATGAATTTGTTGAGGATGCTCCAAGTACGTGCCAACAGACATCACCAAAGGTGGATAGTGCTTATCCAAGAAATTTTGTAAGAACTGATCCCAGTTATCTGAGGACCCTCAGTCAAACTCATGCTGGATGGATATTTGGGGGAATCGCAGAGCTTGTTGACAACTCGAGGGATGCCAATGCCACTAGGTAGCAATTGAGTTCCCTTCTATTACCAGCATACCACTGTGCATGTTTTCTGAAGAAAATGTTTTCCTGCTTATATACATGACTGTGCAGTTACTTTTTTTTTTTTTTTTGAAAGGGGCAGTTACTGTTATGTCATATCTTGTAAGATAGAATAAGTTTCTTTTTAGTTGATGTTTCCTTCAGTCAACCTAAATGGGCAAGTGGTATAGATTTGTATCAAATCCTTTATATAGTCGGAAGTTGTTTTTCGCTTCTTCTTTTTTACTTGCATCTTTTTGCTCTTTATAGTTTAAATCAAATTTGTAATTGCCTATATTTTTAAGTAGATGGTTGAAGACATTGACTGATTCTCTCTACTTGTGGCAATATGCATTACCTTCTGAAGTAATGAACAGGAACCATTTCTGGACTTCACTTCTATCTTATGTTAATGACATGATGTTTCCTTTGTTGCATTAATTTATCTTATTTGGTGTTGAATATCGTAACTCTTTCCTATCCTAACAAACTTTTGAAATTATTCTATCTGAAGCCTTGGCAGATTTTTTTCTTGTCCAATTGAGATTTTTTATTTTTTTATCTCTTGCAGATTGGACATTTTCATTGAACTCCTATATTCAAAGAAGGCAAAGAAGAAGGTTCCAGTGTTTTCAGTCATCGATGACGGCCACGGCATGTCACATAAGGAAATCATAAAAATGCTCTCATTTGGCCACAAACAGTCAACTGGAGAAGATCCAAATAGGATTGGTAGATTTGGAATTGGATTTAAGGTCACATTTTTCCAGTCTTTTCGAAATTTCTATTTCTTTTTTTTTCTTTTTCCTTCTTGATGGAGTGAAGGTTTCTTTATTTGAAAATGCTTCTAATTGTTCGAACCAATGTTGAGAATAAAGTGTTGACAACTTTGTCTTTCACTTCGTCGAAAAAGAAAGGAAAAACTTGACCTGTCACGCTTGCCTTTCTTTGGTTCCATATTGTTGGGGAATGGGTAGACAACATGCTTTCATTTTGCTTCTTCTGGTGCATCGAATTCCTTGAATGATTAACACATATAAATGCTGTTCGGTAATGAAGACCTAACATTTAAAGTTTCATAAAAGAAAAAAACTGAATATAAGATTCTCTCTAGACACTTAACCTTGCTACAGCTTGTTTCATTTGTATTTCTTTTGTCATTTCGATGCAGACTGGGGCTATGAGGCTTGGTAGAGATGCACTTATTCTTACACAGACGTCAGAGTCTAGATCAGTTGCCCTATTATCTCAATCTTATAATCAAAATAAAGAAGTAAGTTTTGGTTAGCAAAGTGTTTTCGTTCGTCATATTCTGGTTTCTCTCACTAAATGTACTGTGGTGGTTACAGATTCTTGAGATTCCAATTGTTACCTACCGTAAAAAAGGGCAATATATGGAAGTGGACTTGAGTATTCAATCAGAAGAATGTGCGAGCTCTAACTTGGATGCTATTAAGGAATTTTCTCACTTTAATGAATATTTCATTGGTGAGAAGTTAGGGAAGTTTGGTGAATATGGAACAGGAACACAAATTTACATATGGAATTTAGATAAATGGGGTTCAAACTATAGTTTGGAATGGGATAATGAGAATGTCTGCCATACTTCTCATCAAGGATGCAGGGATATATTAATTCGTTCTAGAAGAGTGCGATCTCGACCTGGACAGATCAGCCAAAAGGTTTTCCACTAACACTTTGCATGCATCTTCTTCTATTGATGGGCTCAATCTTTTTAATTTACCGAGATCATCATAGTAATTAAAAGTGGGTTTCCTTACCTAGTTTGGTATCAATCTATGTATGAACCAGTGAGCAGCTACTAAATTCTTTGATTTACAAAAACTAGTTGCAGATCAATTTCATCTGTGTGAATATTGGGCTGTCTGAGGCTTTGAGGCTTCTTGTGTCTTGTTTCTGAAATTTATACACCATTACAGTTGCCAGATGTATTAACTTCTTTAAACTATACTCTCAAAAAGAAACTTTCCTTATGCTCCTCATTTATTTTCCTCCCTAAATCAGCAATGGGATACATGCCAGACACCCTTTTGTACACCCACACCTATGCTGCTGCCGCTTTTGTAGTTTCCATTTACTTCTAGTTCCTCAGGTTTTCGATGTAGCTATAGTGAACATACTCACTGTGTCATATACCTATTGTTCTAGGTGCCGCTGGACTATTCTCTTCAGGCATATTTAGAAGTTATATTTTTAAATCCTCGTATGAAGATTTATGTTCAAGGCTCTTTGGTAATTTCTTGCAACTAACACTACTATTTTGAAAGTTTACAAAGCTATCTGTTATGTATAATTCATTCAGTCATTCTATTTCATTGACAGGCCAAAAGCCGTCCACTGGCAAAATATTTAAATAGGACTGTCCAGGTGTCGGGTAAAATAATGGGCAGAACTATCCAGTTGACCCTTGGTAGGAGTAAGCTTGAATGGGAACGGATGAACTGTGGCATATTCTTGTATTGGCATGGACGATTAATTGAGGTGAGTTCTAGCTTATGTAATCCACAATAGTTGTGTTTCCAAATCATTAGTTTGAGGATTGCATAGTTAGGAAGGATGGTCCTTGAATAAATATTTAATCGCATTTGGCATGTGGAACATGAGTTGAAAAAATTAGATACATGACTTTAACATATCATGGTGCGTCCTCAGCTTCTCTTGCACATTGATCAATATCCACTGTAGTCAAGTTATGGCAGGGTGAGAAGTATGTGAGGATAATTATCAAGAAAGATAAGTTTTTTATCAATATTTTATTTCACTAGAAAACTTTTTGAGTTTTTCCTTGTAAAACAAGACTCTGAATAATCAAGAGAGTTTTTTAACATCAAAACTAAAGGTTCTATTCTGGATGTTGCTTGTATTTTGATCTTTATATCGAGAACATTTTGTAGCTTTTATATCTCAGTTCTACATGCTGATTGGGACCCATTTTCGGGTCAAAAAATCATTTAGTTTGAATGTAATCAATTGCATGCTTATTCCCATGGGGTAGTCTTCTTCCTGCAGTCAAGGAAGCTTGCAATTGGAAATACCTTAACCAGCACTGTATTGTTACAACAAATTTAGGTTTATCAAATAAATATATTGATGCATGAAATTCAGGAGAAATAATTGTGGACTTGATAACTTCCAAGGGTGTTTGGCATGATTTTGTTTCTTTTATAGGCTTATAAACGTGTCGGGGAGATGATACACAATGCAGATGTAGGACGAGGAGTTTTAGGTGTGGTTGATGTTACCAATTTAAAGGTGTGTGCCTTTTCTTGTCAAAGACATCTCAGTGCCCTGCTTTCTTTTGAACATAAACCAGTAGATTCATCTCACTTCATTATAAATTGCATATCATTTCATAGGATCCTGAGAATGGTGATGTGTTTGTACTTAACAACAAACAAGGATTTCCAGATTGTGAAGCATATGCTGTACTGGAAGGCTGGCTTGCAGACAGAACAAATGAATATTTGGATAAGAATTCTGATACACTCAATGTGGTAACATGTGACAAGTTTCCATGCAACCTGATCTTTTGTAATTTTTCCTTTCAAAGTAATATATTCTAGAAGTCTAGTAATTAGATACTTGACTGCACCCCTTATCTTTTCATGATCTGCAGCATGTGCATTCATTTTCATGTTTCTAACAAGATATTACTTTCACAGATAAAGGGGGGTTGCCGCTATGAACCAGATCATGAATGGGTTCAATGCAACAAGTGTCGAAAATGGAGGATTTTAGACACTGATTTTGATAGTAAAAGCTTGCCTGCAGAATGGTGGGTTTTTTCCTTAGTTTAATGCATTCTAATTGTTTGCTAAAGATTGTCTCAAGCTGTAAATATAAAGTTAGAAATTCATTTATCTTTACCTGTTTGTCACCAATGGAGAGCATCATGCTCTACTAGTGAGAGATCTCTGGTCCACCAACTATTAATTGGCGTGCAGATCAAGAGGTTTTAGTAGTCATTTCTCTTTCTTTTCTTTCTTTGTTGCCAGAGATTTTCTATTAGGTTAGAAGATCACAAAAGAAAGAGGTTAATATGTAGATCACCCCGCTCTACACTTCGGTGTAGAACACTTATTTCATATCATTTAGTTAACATAATTATTGTAATGCATGATTAAATTGATTATATGCTTCTTAAATGAAATAATATATATTTATTGGGATAATTTGATAATAAAAAAGTATCAATATAAATCTAAATAAATTATAACCGTTGAATTAGTCATATTTGTTAACATGGTTTGGTCACAACCATTGGATAATCCAATGATCTTGATCGTAATCATATTTGTCATTTAATATATACTTTAAAAATTGATATATAATTATTTTATTAATTTAATAAGTAAAATGACTGGTCTACACTCAGTTCTACATCAAATGCTCTACATATACATTTTTCTCTTTTTGTTATTGAGGCTTTTATGTTTGTTATCTATCAGGTTTTTAGGTCAATAAGTAAAACAACTCGATTCTGCATATTTCAGTCCTTTAATCAGGCCAAACCACAGATACTAAATATCCTATATGCGTATTTATATCCTAACCGTTTTTATATTTGCTTGAGCTTCAATGTTGTAGCTTGGTCTAATTTTAATATTTATATATGCCCCATAATTCTGGTGCCTATTTTAGGTTTTGTTACATGCCACCATTCGATGGCAAGTGTGAAATTCCTGAACAAGCTTCAACTGGTGCAATTATCATAAGTGAAAAACGTTCAGGTTATGAGGGCGAGCATAAGATTACTCAGTGTGAAGAAGCCAAGGTAAACTTTTTTTTTTCTGAAGAAGTCTGTGCTACGTACCACTGGTAGAAAAAAATGTGCTTGGGTTGTTTGCTATCACACACTGGGTTCATTTGTCTTCTTCCAGAATACCACAAGCAAACCGAGGGGCAAGATTGCAAAGCGTTCTGCTGGCAACATTCCAGGTAGTTCCTCGTTAAGTGTACATAAACCGTAGATACAGGAAAAGCATGATTAGTGCCTCATCACGAAGTTGTTACACATTATTCGTTCAATGAAATCTTTACATGATTTGCATCAACTTTGATGAACATCTGAGACCACCGTAGCTTGTCTGTTTGATTGTTTAATCTTCTCCGTTGTGGAGTTAGTTGTAATAACCTGGTGGCTCCTTCCTTGTCTTTGACTAAGTTAATGTATATCTCTTGGCTGAATTTGTATATAACGACACAACAAATGAAATGGATGGTAATGATGCATATGTAAGTTACCAAGTAGTCATGTGGCAAGATTGAGTGTTATCTACATCTTTTTGATTGGTACATTAGTGTTTCCTTCAAGATTCCTTTGTTATTTTTGGATCAGCTTATAAGCACATGTAATTTGTCATTGATGATGTGCTTTCTTAAGTTTAGATCCTCGTGCGTAACCTTTTTAACGACGCATTCTTTTTTCATCCTTTTATTTGCAAATTTAAGATGCAGACGGTTGCAATGAGGACTCATCCTCAACTGAGGAGATGAGACACCAGCCAGTTTTCAGAAGACTACGGAGAGGGCCTGCTCGGAGCTGCAAACGATTGTAACATATTATGTTAAGTTGGCTTTTATATTTGGTAAGAACAAACTTTCTTCTTTCACAGCTGATGGTTTTAATATGTTACATTTCATGGCTAAGCCTTTTTTTCTACTTGATAGGGCATCCCACCCAGTGGGATAAGGCTTTATTGTTGTTGATACGGCCTGCATCTCTAATTTTCTACTTTAACGATGTTGCATTGTATATTTTCTACCGACTTTGAAGCATCTTGCGTCTTCCTCTACAGGACTTGGACGGACGGCATTGTTGATCAAGTTATGTGGGTGCTGTCGTACCCTGGCCTGGATCATCTTTTGGTCAAGCTCAAACACATAGCTCCCTTGCCCCTTTACTCGCCATTCACTTGTTCCCCCTATCATGCACTTTATGAATCATGTAAAAAAGAAAAAGGTTGCAAAAAGAAAATATGATAAGGTCGAATTAATATAATGCTCTATTGGGGCTGCATACAGTAAATTTACTTGGACTCCATACATTAGCAATGGACATAAAAAACGGTGAAGTCGTACTTTCCTCTGAAAGTTCTTTGGATCATAACAATAGCTCGTTGAAGATGTTTTCTCACGTAATGCTACAAAACAAACCTGATCTGATTCAAGTTATATGTCTTCTTCCCGTGTCTACTCTAACTACCTAAATGGGAAGAATAGCCATACTACTTAGAGCAGTGACTGTTACTAATAGCCTCTCTCTCTCTCTCTCTCTCTCGGCCAAGAAGTATTGTATTGGTGTGAAGGGTATGACACGAACTAGCGCAGAAACTGCTTCCCTTGGAAGGCCTGTCCGTACGCCCAGTTGGCGGGGGCCACGTTGTAAGACGTGACGGTCTTTCCCCTGCCGTCGGTGACCTCAAACGACAAGGGTTGGCCTCGTAGGTCGGCTTCGCATTGCCAGTTCTGCCCCCAGTTCCTTGCCATCGGTATCCATCCCGTCCTTGAACCCTTCACCTTCACCGCTGCAACCTCGCCGGCCGACGCCACATTTGCGACCAGGACCTGGAAGAAGTGGGATCTCCCGGTCACCGTGAACCTCATCCCCCCTGCCCTTTCGCACTCCACCCTGGGCCCAAAATATTTGATTTTAATCAACTGTGCCATTTTCACAAACAAACCGATTTCCCCAATTCGCATGAGAACAAGAATTCTAGTTAACGAACGATATCATATCATTGTTAAAAGAAAAAGAAGAATGAATGAACGAATGGATCGATGTTTTTACCTCGTATACTGAACTGGTATGACATCGGTGGGCTTGGTGGTCTTGGCGATCCGCGAGAAGGCGGAGGGCGACATCTGGAAGTGTTCCCTGGGATGATTGCACCATCCGCCGTCGTCGCCCGGGAGGCCGTAGTTGGGCGGGCAGAAGTCGGTGACCGTGACCACCACCGAAGGGCTCCCGTTGCGGCACCACAGGATGTGGTCGACGCACCTCACCTCGAAGCACCCCCCGCACCTGCTCCCTCTCTCGAACACCGCCCCGCTCACGCTCGCCGCCGCCGCCGCGCTGCTGCTCCCGTAACCCCAATCGAACTCCGGCTCCGCTTCGTCCCCGAAACCGCAAGCGCCGCGCCCTTTCAACACAAGAAAAGATGAGCATGTTCCTTTTTCCAAGTTTAATGAACTGGAAGAATGAGTGAACTGGGAATCGATGAAATCGATCGACCGGTGGAACGAGCACGAGAAATTATCCAAAAAGAGAAAAAAAAAAAGAGACAACGAGGAGCGAGGGGATTACCAGAACTGGTCGTGGGGTCTCGTAGGTAGTAGGTTGCTGTGGCAGACCTCCACTCCCTGCCATTGTATTCGGGTTCCGGGTAGCTGATGATGCCATGACGAGCAGCTGCGACCGCATCATTGCTTGAGAAGAGGACGAGGAGTAGGACGAGAAGGCGGCCGCGGTGGCTTATCATCTCCTCCTTCCTCGGTGGGCTCCTGAGAAGTAGAAGACGACTGAAGAGTGAGGAGGAGCAAAGTAAAAGGTACGCCATTGCTAAGAAGAAAGTGTTGTATATTTTCAGTGGATACAAAAAAGAAAAAAAAGGAGGAAAAGAAAGTGCCCAACATTTCAGTTGTTTTTCACCACTTTCTTGGGATGCGTGCCGCAGAAGAAGAGGAGGAGGAGGAGGAGGAGGAGATGATAATAAAAGGAGTCATGGGATATGCAACCAAGAGAAGAGAAGAGAGTTCACATTACTCCATCTCGTCCCCCTTCTTTCTTTGCACTGCGCTGCGCTGCGCTGCACTGCAGAGGAGAAGGGCCCAGCATTATAACTTGACCATCAAATATCATGCGTTTGGTTAGAAGGATTCTAGGTTTAATTTTTAAAATCATCACCCGACATCGTTATGCTCTTTATCCGATTCTGAATTAGTAAGATGTTAATAATTTTGAATATCGAAAATACGGAGGAGGTATAAAAAAACATCATGCATGCTATCTGCCTCATTGTTTTTTTCAACATGCACCAAGCATGCATCCCTACCTACGTGGTACACATTATGCCCATACGAATGTGTCCGTAGTTCAATTATTCACGAACGAAACCATTCACAATTGAAACAAATGTTTGCTTGCTTGCTTTGAGATTTTGTATCTAAAACTTCATTAGTCTTAAAAGTTAATCTATTATTGTTAAATTATTTAGTACCCCTACCAATTAATGTTTCAGTTGCAGATTTCTGCTAACTGAATTCGCTCAAGTTTTTGCCTTGTGTTTCCTGTTTATATGGAACTTAAGACCGCGAACGAGCACTGGCGACGTGTCTGGAATCTAATCCGATTTTTTTTTTATTTTTCTGAAAGAACTTGGAGCTCGTTCGATCTGTTTTTTAACATATACATAGCAAACATGACGACGCATGCGTTTTTTCTTGCGATGGCTTTTGTCTATTTGGTTCGTTAACCATTGATTTCACGACTTTGAGAATGTAATGTTTTGGTAATTTTACAGTTGAGATATGATTGAAAAAGCGAAATATAAATTTTTAGTTCATCTTTTGGCCGCATAATGCTGAAAAATTAACAAAAAAAGGTCCCACCGAGATCTGAACTCGGGTTACTGGATTCAGAGTCCAATGTCCTGACCACTAGACCATGGGACCGTTTGTTCGAGAAACCAGTATTATTTTATGGAAAATAGCAAAACATGCTCATACATTTGTAGTATTTTTAGGTACATATAGAAGGGAATAATAAATCAATTGATTCATGAATCATTAATTATCATATATATCTTTAGTGGGAAAGGAGGCCATTTTGTTGATTCCGCAGAGGCCTTGGGGTTGGCCGGTGTTCCTCTTCATCCTGATGTAGCCCTTCTCCCCCCACTTGGATCCCCACGAGTTCTTCACGATGATGTAGTCCCCGTGCTCCCTGGACGTCCCGTACCCCACGGCCGCCACTCCGTGGTCGAGCTCCGTCCCGCATGCTCCATCGAATACACCCTGCACAATTATGCATTGCATTGCTTCCGTGCCGTGTATACATATATTATTATTATTGCGTGCATGCAGCCATTCAATTACCAATTAATGCTTAATGCGTCAAGCAAACCAGGAAAAGAAAAGAACGACTTATATACATAGTTACATACCCCTCTGTAGAACTGGAAGTCTCTGCCCGAGGCCTCGATTGCAACACTGAGGGGCTGCTGAGCAAGTGCCTTCAGCAGGCTCTCCTCGCTGTTCTCCGGCACGTCCTCGTACCCGCTTATCGTAACCACCTCCATGTCACCCTTTAATATACGAAGCGTATATAATTAATTAAAGCTGATGATGATTGTTAAGTTAGTAAATTCTTTAGGTGGGTACCCTCTTGTGATCACAAGTGCCTTCCTCCATGAGATAAGGGTAGTCGTCCTCGGTGTGCAGCCCCTCAGCTGAGATTATGAACTGGAACGCGTTGTCCATCAGCCCTCCACCGCAGCCGTTGTTTGACGAGTCGCAGTCGATCAACTCCTGCTCCGACAGCGACGTCAGATTCCCGGTAACGATCTGGTTTATGCCCTCCACTGCTGCAACAGTCGAGAAGGCCCAACAGCTCCCTGCGTGCGTGCGTGCGTGCATGCATAAAAAATATAAATATAATTTATTTTTCTACTAATATTCCACAGTGGTGCCTCTTAATGTCATTTATTTAGTTTATCGATCACTTATTTAATTAGTATTTATAGCGCAATGCACATAAATACCACAATGGCCTTGGTTCTTCACCGGCGTCACCGCGCCCTTCTTTCTCCAGTCCACGGACTTGGGCATGTCTGAGGCGGCCTCGTACCTGAAACCGGCGGCGCTTCGAATCCTCCTCCTCGGGACGTCGACTGCTCTCAGTCCCAGATAATTGTTCTTGAATTCGCCGTGGCTCATGTCGGCGAACTCGTTTAGCCCGAGCCAGTAGCTCCGCCTCTTCTTGTTGGTCTCGTCAATGTGCTTCAAGTTATCCCGGAACACCTCGAATCTCACCACCTTCTCTTCGAGGCTTGAGTAGGACTTGCCGTGCTTGGACATCCAGGACTCGAACAGCTCCATCAGCTTGTCGTGGCTGTGAAGATCGTCCTCGGAGTACCCGACGATGGAGAATTCTCTGGCCATGCACACAGTGACGACCAGGAACGCTGCCATGAGGATTATCAGGTTGATGGCTGAGAACGCCATAATTGTTAATTTGCAGGATCGCCAATGCTTGAAGCTGCGGCGCGATCATCTGTTACATATAATCTAAATTTCTGAGTCCATGGATGTTGCTTCCAAGCAATGGTCTGTCAACTGATCATTTGTTAGGGGCCTTTGGAGGCAAGAATGTTGAGACTTGAAGGTTGGTTCATCAGGCCTTGAAGGTGCCGAGATGATGAAGCCATGTGCCGTGTGTGTTCCAAAGGCAGCCAACAATACTGAGTTACTATATTATCATACACTTGATGCGTGCTACTTTTCAATGAGGCACCGTGTAGTCAGTCTTCTACTCAGACTCCACCAAGATAATTAAGCACCCGTGAATAATATGCCATGAACAATAATAAACCAAAAGGTTTCCAGTTCCAGAGAATTACGCGTAGGGGCAAGCAAAGGTTTATGAAAATTTTATATTCTAAAAGTACTGTTTAACCCCAACTTTATAGTGTCGCCAGACTATATAGAGAGCAGTCGAACGTATGGGCAAAACGAGATCTCATCATGACTGTCCTCACTCCTCAAGCGTGGGGAATTTTATTTCTCCGTCCGTTGGAACATTAATCTGAAAGTGTTTGAGATGCACATTCAACCTCTCTCTCTCTCTCTCTCTCTCTCTCTCTCTCTCTCTCTCTCTCTATATATATATATATATATATATATATATATAGTTTACATTTGAATCTACAAATACATAAATACACTTTATTTACTCACACCTTCAGTTCATCTTATTTTTTTAGGGAAAAAAAGAAATGTTTAAGGGAGAAAATAAAGGTGAAAGGGGGAGAAACAGAGAATATCATAAAATAAAATAAAAATAATTATTATGAAAATGCCATCATCTTTTCTAATACAAAATGAAAAACCATAATTGACTTGTTTCAAGGTTTAAATCCAGTTTTAAATGATGTTCTTTTGAAATAAACCAAAATATTTCCATATGTTTTATTTTGTTCAAAAATCGAAATAACATATAAAGAAAGAGATCAAAATATGTTTTTAACTTCGTTTGGCAATTGGAATGGCTTGAATCTTTAGACGATATGACAAATAATAAAAAAAGACGAGACAAAATAAGAAAAACTAATTTATTAATTCACTTTCTATTCTCATTATCAAAATTAACCTATCAAAATCTATCTTGCCACTAAATTCAGCATCTCCTAGAAGAAGAATAATCTATAGGAGAGCATAAGAATCAATTCATTTATCCATCTTCTAAAGACCAAATTTTCCAGAGAATATATGCGCCTTATTTTCACAGTGGCGAATAGTTAACCAAATTAATCATGAAGGTATGCAGACGATAAAATATAATGCTGACAACAAATCGTACCAATCAACAATAACTAGAAAGAAAATTCATCACAGTAATGCAGATTATTTGATTGTGAACCCACAGTCAAAACAGTTTTCCGGTTCCCCGATACAAATGCATCACCTTTCAGAAGGCCTCATTGATGAGACTCTTTCAGCGTGCAAGAACCCTGAATAACTCAAAGGGCCAACATAAGCTTTTCTATTGACAAGATTAACTCTTCTTTCAAAAACTATGGCCGATTCTCACATCCAGGCCTTTGTTTCTCTTATTGTATAGATTAAACAAAAAATCAACATTACAGTAAGAAAATTGATGATGCATCAAGCAACCGTCCGCTTGCAGAAACTTTCCAGCCAGTCCATGGTCACACTCTTTGGTCTCTCGAGAGGCAATCCAAGGGCACGATCCCATATAAGCTGCAGAATTAGTCAAGCTTTAGGACAAATGAATGGAGATTGGGCGAACCTAGAAAAACTTGATGGATGAAAATGAAACGTACCTGAGAACCTATCCCTATGCTTCTTGAAACACCAAACAGAACAGTGTAGTACCTGCATAAGCAATGTGAGTTATATGAGTTACAAATTATGACAGAGTAAAGGACCAATCAAATCAATCAGTCATGGGTCGAGATACAGTGCATATGCTTACCTTGCCTCAGAAAGACCATAATAATTAAGTAAAACACCGCTGTGAGCATCCACGTTGGGCCAAGGGTTCTTGACCTGGCATAGGAAAACCTCAATGTTACAGATGAGCATTTCCACCTACTAAATAGTTAGTAGATGCCAAATGAGTATCACAGAGCATATTTGTTCCAAAATGTTGAGTAAAAAACTAATAAATTTACCTTTCCTAACTCGGTAAGTATAGGAGGAACAACCTCATACAAATTTGAAACCTGAAAAAGATATATCATTCATCAGGCAACAATCTGGGTCATCATCACAATGAACAAAGTAAAAAAGAAAATACTAATACTAACCAGCTTGAAAAGTGGATCATTAGGTAGGTGCTTTAATGCAAATTCCCTCTGGCATGTATATCTTGGATCAGTTTTACGGAGAACACCGTGACCATATCCAGGGACAACCTATCAAATATGAATACGAAACAAGATATTACACTATTCATTTTTCAATTTTTTTTCACTATTCACGCAGACAAAATCTCTTTAACTAATTTCATCAACACATTAAAATGCATGCCTTTAATTTTAAACAAAACTCTCATAGAAGAATAGTGTCAGTTTCTTAGGAAAATGACAACCATGTCATATATTAAGGGCACTACAACGGATAATAACAAAATCAACATATATACATGTAAATATATATTCAGGTAAACCACTATTCTCAAGCTGAAATGATGATGAGGTGCCTCTTCTAAGAAAAGGGGGGAAGTACCTAAGACAAACCAAAAGTAATTGTAAAACTAAAGCTAGTGTAAGGTCTCAAGCAATATAAGTGCAGCAAATATAATTCCAATAGCTTGTTCAGTAGGTTCTGGCATAAAATGCATTCATTCCTACGAGCAAGAAAGAACACGTTGCACTGCACTCATAAGAATAAGAAAGTTTACCTTGCCACTTTTAAGTGTCTTCCAAACATATTCTTTCAACTGTTCGGTTGTTATATTCTCTCCACACTCTTCGACCACAGATTTGATCCACAGAAGCACTTCCTGAAATAACATGTTATCAAAAAGTGCTAAAAAGAAATCTAACTGCCAAATACACAAATGTAGTCCACATAACTGCAGACAAGTAATGAACATTGCCAAATATGTTCTGGCAAGGGATAAAAAGAGCTTGCAACTTAAGGTTTATGGGTCTGGATTGTTTATTTATCTCTTTATCCATTGAAATGCAATGTTGCAACAATAAAAATATGTAACTGTATACTGCAGCAGAGATGGTCCAAAACAGTTTCATCAATAGATGGTTACAACTGGTAACCATCCTTTACCCATTCAAATACACACACACACATATATGCAACAACCACAGGTGCCTCGTCAAAATTTTAACAGTCTAAAATCATTTTTTGTCACCGCACCACAGGTTGACAGTATTGTACATCACATGTTTTACCTTCTTCGAGAGTGGAGTTTTGGTTAGCACCTTTTGTCTTTTGCCACTCTCCACTGGAGAGCTTCTCACTTGTATATGATGTTTTTTTTCGGTGATATATATATACATGGATGATAACCAACCTGTGGATCATCCTCTTTCCTCTCAAAAAAAAAATTTTCATGAAAAGGGAAGCATTGACTCCCTGTTTTCAATGAAATAAAACAATCCACTACTTCCCCTTGCAAATCCAAGTACAACATGGAGTTCACTTGGAAATCTTTAGGTGCATATTATTTTCCTTTTTTTATGCTGTGAAAGCCAGCACAAACCACCCCCTGTCCATCAACATGGTATTTTACTAAACCAACAAGCTGACATTACTGGAAGGTTGATATTATGATCATTATATTGACTTCTGAATTCCTCAATCAAAAGATGGCAAATATTTATGGCACAAGTTCAACATTTCAACTTCAAGCACAAGAGTTGGTCAGAGACAATTCTAAGATCCTCTAGTGTAATTGATTTTAAATTTTAGAGAATTATTTGTGTGCTTGGGCTATAAAACAATGAAACATATTGCGGATAACGGTACAATGATCAAAACAAACTTCCTAGGCAATTTGAAGTTTAAATTTAAGACATCGTACCTGATTAGCTAAGCCATGGAGTGGCCCAGCCAATCCATTTAATGCAGCAGCAAAAGACAAGTAAGGATCTGAAAGCGCGCTTCCAACCTAAAGATGCCACATGTGTAACAATAGAATGGTTACAGTGTAATACGCTTATACTACACCAAATGAGTAAAAGAAATCCACAATCTGAAGCACTAAAGATTAACAAGGTTTCCATGCTTCATTCTAGAATTTAAGAACAAGATATATGATGTCTAGAATTTCACTTACCAGATGAGCAGTATGTGCACTAACATTTCCACCTTCATGATCGCTGCAAATATATATTTAAATCAGGGATAGCAGCACATTGGATGTTGACCATTAAAGTATTATATAAATTTTACAATAACTTGAAAGCAGAACCGGAGAATACACACCTATGAATTGTGACATAAAGCCTCATCAATTCCATCATTTTAGGATCATCGAAACCAAGCATGTGAGAAAAGTTTGCTGCATAATCCAGAGAACCCTCGGCAGGTATGACTTGTCCATCTTTGTATATTCTAGAAAAATAAAAATAAACTGATAAGGAAACAAGCATGTGCTTACAAAACCATAGAAGACAAATGATTATGTGCCTTCCAATAACTCTCGAAATTATATGAAAAATATGTGATCATGAAAAATAAAGGAAGTATTTATACAAACTAAGAAGCAATTTTTTGAGAGGATAGGAAGTACAATTTGGAAAGGTAAGATGGAGAGTATATTGTATGTATAACTTCTGTAGACTTTAAATTAAATGATGAACAATTCATTATGAACCATCTTAATTGCAACATGATACTAGAGCATGGCTAAAGTCTTAGTTTAGTTTGTATGCAAAATTTGCAGAAAAACACTACATTTACCTGAACCGACGACAGTTTTAAACTATCAAGGGGTTTAAGGTCATTGAATAAGATTCAATTAAATATGATGAATTTTAGCTCCTTTGGAGTTCAACCCGATAGACATTGATATCCTTCTCACAAAACATCTAATCATGATATTGCAATATCCACCTTCTATAAACATTTTTTTGAAAGTAATATCCACCTTCTATAAACATAAGCAGCAACATTTGGAAGTCGGGCTATCAAGTTCATACAATCCTCATAAGTTGGCTCCCAGAACCTAAAAACAAAACATCATAAGCAATCAATACAAATAATTAACTTATTTAATAACTACAGCAAGACTTACTTTGCTTTTGAAATTCCTTTATCATATGCCTTTTGAAACTCACTCTCCACCTGAAATAGAATTTAACATGCTTTATTTAACTTGCATACTTTGCCCACAATAACAGTACAAAATAGTTCTAACTAAGGGTTACCAGACAAACTACAACAAATATCACAAAAGTTCATCAGTAATAGTAGCAAACCTTAGATAAACTTTCATATTCAAGATTATGGTCCTCGCACAATTAGACGAATTGCTTTCGGAAAAGCAGTTTCTGTCTAGGCGTGCATATATTCCACAATCTTATATGATCAATGAGTTTGTCAATCAATTATTTCATCCAAATTTTCATTTGTATCTTGTCATAGTGCAAATGTGAATATGGTTGTAAATTTAAGTTAACAATAAGAAAACTTAAAAACTATATTTATGAGCACCCCAGTGCAGGAAAGAACTATTTCACAATTGTATATGCAAAATTGGATGTTTGGACACATGTCACCATGTGAAACCTAACTGAAAAACTCGTTCTCTCTGATTCACTAGGAATTCTGCTTAGTTTAAAAATGTGAGACTAACACATTGTTGCAGTTGAGCAATCCTTGGCATCCTTAGTCAACCAATTTGAGATCTTCATTATCTAAAATTCAAGCATACATTATACATATCTCTCCTCCCTTTATGAAAAAGTAGACATGAAAGTAAAGAAAATAATTGAACATAAAAGGGACCTATTATAGGACATGATACATAAGGATAACTCAAAGAGTCAGAGTAATGTCGTGGAAACTACATATTGCCAATAAAAAAAACTATAGATCATACTTAAAAAAACTACCAGATTATGAATTCTACCTGAAGAGCCATAACTCCAGTGGTAAATTGGGTCATAGGATGAGCTGTTACAGGTAGAGAATCAATAGCCTTGTACACATGATCTGCAATACAAATTCAGAACAACAAATTACCAATAGACTTAGGTGGACTGAAAAATAATAGTCTGAAATCCATGAATGAATTACTGGTTCAGCTTAGAAGATAGGTTCAAAAGATGTACTATAAAGTTAATAAAATTGGGAAGTAAGAAAAAAATGGCAGATAATTGCATTCATTTAAGCATGAAAACAACAACAACAATAAATTTGCGAACATTATGTTGAACAGGTTATCCACCTTAGAAAACTTGGACAGGTTGTTGCCAATGGTTAAATTTTAATATTACATACAAAGATGGTTAAGAGCAAACCTGGAACTTTTGATCGAATAAACAACTCATTAGATAGTGCCCCAACTTGTTCTTTGGTTGGCACCTAGTACGATGAAAATTGATATTCAATGAGAGGGTTCTATAATTCCATAAATACTACCAATAAAATGTCAAACTTGGTAAGAAGATGAGCACACACTATCGTAGGCATCTGAGACAAGTTATCGACAACAAAGTTCTATACGAAAACACAAAGAGAGATATTTGATAGTTAAGATATCAAACTTGGATCCAGATGATGCAAAACCTGACCCCCATATAACAAATTATTTGAAGATTTTCCCTTTACACGCAATCATTTGAAAAGAAAAATCTTGAGCTAGGCATTAAATACAGCATCACGCAATTGTTTAGTCATACAGGAGGATGATCACCTTTCCGGTCAAAAGAAGCCAGAGAAGTCCCTCAGGCAGTGGCTCATCGCCTGAGCTTGCAGAGGGCAAGACTTTTTGACATTCAGGGATGGAAAGGCCTCTAAATCGTATGCCCTGGCATATAAGATAACACAAGTGAAGTCAAATGTAGGTTGAATGCTGATGCTTTGGATATAGGAAAGTAAAATCTATCGAGAAGTTTGGATAAAGGAAAGGAAAAACTACCGAGAGCATAAAAATATTATCTATAATGTAATATTCTAGAGAGAAGTTTCCAAAATCAGTATGTGAAGTTAATCTAGAAAGCACACCTCTTCTGGATCAAGTAGTGATGTCTCCCAAAGCAACCCAGTCATTCCTCTCATTCCACCAATGACCTACAAAATTGCAAGTCAGGAATCAAACAGGAAGATAGTTGGAAGCTAATTGCTTATGAAAAATGACACAATCTACCATTACAGTGCATTATGGGACAACAGATTGGAAAGTGTACCATATCAAGAGTGATGTTTCCAAGTTGAACTTTTCCGTGTTCTCCTTTCAGCTTCTTCAAACGCTCCTGCAGGATCAAACATAATTTCAAGCAACTAATTCAAGATGGCATACATAAGTAAGAACAACATGTGGACCCTTTCTTCTGCAATGGATTCCCTTTTCCATTACGTGTAAAACGACAAAGACCACGGTGCTACAATAACCCGAAGATCAAAGCATGTTAAAACATTGGGTTTTAATCAACCAAAAAAGAGGAAAACCTGTTGTTCTGGAATCAACTCCTTCAATTGGGAATGAAGATCCTGCAAGGCAAAAGATCAAACAGATAGAGAACCATCATAATGGGAAAGAGAGAAATGTTGAATCAACAAAGGGAAACAGGCAAGAAGCATGCGTCGTAAAAAGATTCCAAAAAGTAGAACAATTTTGAGCCCCAAAAGTGGAAAACAAAACGAGTAACAGATAAAGCAGCGTAATACTTTTCAAAACGTGATCAAAAGCGTCGAGCTTGCACCCAGAAAGGAAATAAAAATGCATTCGTAAGCATCAAAACGTTGGAGACGGCAGAATCAGGTGACATAGTACGAGGAAAGAAGACTGACGAGATCGGACGTCGTCTGTGTTTGCAACCATCGGACGGAGCCCAGCGTCGACTGCTGCCCCTGGAACCAAAAGAAAAGCACATTGAGAAAAATCTGACCAGAAAACGAGATCAAGACAATTTACTGGATTCTTCACAGCGACGAGGGGAAAAGGGAAAGAGATACACAGAAGGAAGAAAAGGAAGGACGGGAGAGCTTACGATTCGAGAGCGAAGCTTGGAGAGCGCCGCGACGCTTCGGAAGAAGGCCATGATGGATCTGGGCGCTTCTCTGCTGCGCAAAGAAATTTGAGGGAAGAGGAAGGCACGGTTAGGTGGAAATACTACACAGAAGAGGAAGAATAAGAATAAAAGAGCGACTTTGATACCCTTTCTTCTTCTATTTAATTAATTCTGATGGAATTATTATTATTATTATTATTATTATTATTATTTAGTCTAAAAAAAGAAGAGAGGGAGGAGGAGATTAATTTTGGTGCTACGAAATTAAGTAATGGTGATGGATTAGGCATCCGATTTCCAAACGGAGGGGAGGCTTGAATGAGACTTGCTCCACAAGAGAAAAAAAAAAGGGGGGGGGGGGGGGGGGGGGGGGAGTTAATTGAGGTTAATTATATGGTTATACAACCAAACCGTAATAATGATGATACATTAATTTTACCAAAAAATATCAATTAAAAGAACAAAGGAGAATAATGAAATTGAATCTCGTTTGATTATTTTTATTTATTTATTTATTTATGGAAAAAACTTGAGAAAAGAAAGAAATTAAATTGTTGAATTCATGGACAGTTGTGCCGTCCTTTCGGCGAGTCCTGATAGGGCTGCCTTTGAAGAGGCCCGCGAGCCATTTGGGCTTTGCAAGCTACTACGGTAACACGGGCTTTTTTCATTTCGTCCTATTTTCCTAAGATGTTCTTGATTCACATTCTCCAAATGCAAACTTTTCTGCTCAACAAAAATAAAGTATATTTTACAATTATTTACTCGATTAAAAAGATGAACATAAAGTTTCGCCTTTTTTTTTTGCCATTCCATTATTTCCATGCCCTCCAAAGGTGTAAATCTACAGAAAATATATAAGTTTTTGACACAAATAAAAAAAGGTTCAGCCGGATGTTGCCGCGAGCGGCCGGATCGTGCAGCGCGCCGCCAGATCTGGCCGCAGCGGGCGCGACAGGCCGGCGAACTTTTTTTTTTGCAGGGAAGGGGAAGGGAAAACAGAGAAGAGAAAGGGGAACGAAGGGGGACACCCTCTATTGCCACTAACACCCCAAATAAAAATCTCAAGTTTTTACTGTGCCCCAAAAAATAATCTGTCATTTGAATTATATCTTTATCTCATAAAATATTTTCACGTCCCAATTCCTATCAATAAAAATACTGAATTTATAATTTTATTGAATTTAAAGTTAATATGATTAATTGTCCCTTGGTATTTATATTTGTCCAATGGGTACATAATAACAATTTCATGCCAATTTTGAAAATCTCAACTTAAATCTCTTAAGAGAAAATTAATATGTTTTTCCCTCAATGAGTTGGATTAGTCATTTTGTTTTAGCTTTTATTTATTTATAGATTTTTTTTTTGTGATGGAGTATTCATCTAATACTTTATATTCAATTTTTGTTGAGATATATTGCTACATTTTTATGAGTTTTTAAATTGCCTTTCTTGCGAAAATATTTTAGATTTTTTCCCATCGAGCTTGTCATTTGATTTTATTAATTTTAACTATATTTTATAGCAAAAAATTAAATTATGTTCATTTTTTTTGGTTGAGTATCAAACATTAAAATTATTTTTAATTATCTTTTAAATTTGCCACGCCAAATACAATCTCTCTCCATCTCCTATTCTCCTCTCACTCTGGCTCTCTCTCTCAATTTCCTCTCCCCTCCTCTCCTCTCCTCTCCTTCTCCAAATGGCCACATCCAAATTCCTCACTTTCTCTCTCAATATCATTTTCTCTCGTTGAATAATTAAGATATCATTCTCACAATAGTCATTCTTAAATTCATTTCGAGTGATATTGACTTTTCTTTTGAAATTAATCTAAATAGCGATTGTTGTGAATATGATGTCATGATTACTCAATGAGAGTTTGAAAATTATAACTATATAATTATTATATAATAATAATTAAAATAGTCAGTAATCACTAAACTAAAGTCACATATTATAGATTATAGAATAATACTAATTATATTATATAAAAAGTAAATTAAAAATTAGAAAGTTTAAATTTTAAAAGACACATTTGATTTTAACTTTTTTTTTTGCAGGGGGAAGGGAAAACGGAGAAGAGAAGGGGAACGAAGGGGGACACCCTCTATTGCCACTAACACACCAAATAAAAATCTCAAGTTTTTACTGTGCACCAAAAAATAATCTGTCATTTGGATTATATCTTTATTTCATAAAATATTTTCACGTCCCAATTCCTATCAATAAAAATACTGAATTTATGATTTTATTGAATTTAAAGCTAATATGATTAATTGTCCCTTGGTATTTATATTTGCCCAATGGGTACATAATAACAATTTCATGCTAATTTTGAAAATCTCAACTTAAATCTCTTAAGAGAAAATTAATATGTTTTCCCTCAATGAGTTGGATTAGTTATTTTGTTTTAGCTTTTATTTATAGGTTTTTCTTTGTGATGGAGTATTCATCTATACTTTATTGAGATATATTGATACATTTTATGAGTTTTAGAATTGCCTTTCTTGTGAAAATATTTTAGATTTTTTCCCATCGAACTTGTAATTTGGTTTTATTAATTTTAACTATATTTTATAGCAAAAAACTAAATTATGTTAATTTTTCTTTTGGTTGAGTATCAAACATTAAAATTATTTTTAATTGTCTTTTAAATTTGTCGTGCGAGATAAGGAATATAATCTCTCACAATCTCCTATTCTCCTCTCACTCACTCTCTCTTTATTTCCTCTCCTCTCGTTCCTCAAATGGTCACATCCGCATCCCTCTCTTTCTCTCTCAATCTCATTTTCTCTCGTTGAATAATTAAAATATCATTCTCACAATAGTCGTTCATAAACTCATTTCGAGTAATACCGTCTTTTCTTTTGAAATTAATCTAAATAGCGATTATTATGAGTATAATATCATGATTACTCAATGAGAGTTTGAAAATTATAACTATATAATTATTATATAATAATAATTAAAGAGTCAATAATCACTAAACTATATTATATATTATAGAATAATACTAATTATATTATATCAAAAGTAAATTAAAAATTAGAAAGTTTGAACTTTAAAAGACGCATTTGATTTTAACTTTAGTACGAATTTAAAGTTTGAACTTTAAAGGGTACTTTTGATTTAATTATAACTTTAGCACTAAGTTGTATATAGTAAATTATTATATAAGTTATAGTTATAACTTATAAGATAGTTAAGTACTAATTTACTTAGTATAATTTTGTTTTCTAATAACATAGTAATATAGTATATACTATTATACTATATAGTATCTTGGTTATAAGATAGTTAAATACTAATTTACTTACTATGACCTAATTATAATTTAGTATATAGTAATTAGTAAATTAGTACTTAACTATATATACTAGTATACTAATACTACTAATATATATTTATTAAATACTTACCAATTAATTTTATGTATAAGGTTATAAGTTATAACCTATTAGTTATTACTTAGTACTTAATTATTCATTTTATAAATTTATTTACTTAAAAATTATAAATTAATGACTTAATGTATTTGAAAATTTAACTATATAATTATTTATATAATAATTAAAGTAGTCACTACTCACTAAGTCGTATATTATAGAATAATTAATAATACTAATTATATTAAATACTAATTTAATAAGTAAATTGAAAATTATAAAAGTTCAAATTGAAAGGCAAAAAAAAGGCCATCCGACCTGGCCCGGCCAGACCGTGCCATGCCCAAAACGGACTGTGTGTTATGTCATGACCTGTTTTCAAAATAGACTGTGTTTGCACGACTGCGGCACAGTCAAATACGGGTTGACTAGCCCCACACGACCCGTCAAAACGGAACATGTTTGCACGACTGTAGCATAGTCAAATACGGATTGACCGTCCCGACACGACCTGTTTGTCCATCTTTAATGGAAAAGAAGAAAAAGTACTCTCTGCATATGATTTTCTATGGAAAGGACATAATGGTCTAACCACAATTATTTGGAGTGCAGAGGGAGTCATGCGTTTATTTACAGAGGAAACGTCCACGTGAGCCATCAAACTTCGCACCTACAACGGTTATGAAAATTAAATTTCGACGATTTGAATCACTGAAGGTTTCGACGATTCGAACAACTCTCGAAAGTTCCAATGCCCCGAGCCGCCGGAACCGCCATAAATATTATTATAATAGTTATATTACTGTTACATCTATTATAATATATATTATTTAATGTTCTGACAGGGTATAATCGTCGAAAACTACAATAATAACACTTATATAATATAAATGCAATGTAATGTGTTTTGATTATTAATATGATAAATATAACTTAACAATATATTATATAATTGTTATATTATATTATAGTATATATACCGACAGTTCGAACTGTTGGAGGTTCCAACAGTTCACTTAACCCTCGGAAGTTTCGACAATTCCGACGGCGCCAGCCGTCCGAACCTCTAGAAATATTATAATACTAGATATATTATCATTGCATATATTATAATATATACTATTTAACGTTTCAACGGGTGTAATCGTCGAAAACTACAATAATAGCAGTTATATAATATAAATGCAATGTAATATATTTTGATTATTACTATGATAAATATAACTTACCAATATAATATATATAATTGTTATATTATATTATAGTATACATACCGATAGTTCTAACTGTTGGAGGTTTCAACGGTTCACTTAATCCTCGAAAGTTCCGACGGCACCAACCGTCCGAACCTCCAGAAATATTAATAATACATATATTATCATTATATATATTATAATATATATTATTTAACATTTCGACAGGTATAACCGTCGAAAACTATAATAATAGTAGTTATATAATATAAATGCAATGTAATATGTTTTCATTATTACTATGATAAATATAATTTAACAATGTATTACATAATTCTTATATTATATTATAGTATACATACCAACGATTCAAATCGTTGGAGTTTCTGACGGTTCACTGAACCCTTGGAAGTTTCAACAGTTCGCTGAACCCTCGAAAGTTTCGACTGCCCGAGCTCCGAAAATATTATAATAATAGGTATAGTAGTGTTACTTATATTATAATATATATTCTTTAACGTTCCAATGAGTATACCTACAACATATATATTTATATAATATAAATGCAATGTATTATGTTTCGATTATTATTATACTTGTTATATCACAATAATTGTTATGTTATTAGAAAAAACACAAATAATATTTTTTTATTATTACTATCATAAATATAACTTACAATATAATATATAATTGTTTTATTACATTATAGTGCACATACCGATGGTTCGAACCGTTGGAGGTTTCGACGATTCAAACCGTTGGAGATTCCGACGGTTCTTTCAACCTCGAAAGGTCCTGGGCCGTCGGAAACTACATAAATATTATAATATTTCTGGTATATAACCGTTGCATATATTATAATATATATTATTTCATGTTTTGACAAGTATAATCGTCGAAAACTACAATAATAGAAGTTATACAAAATAAATGTAATGTAATATCTTTTAATTATTATTATCATAAATATAACTTACAATATAATATATAATTGTTATATTATATGATAGTATACATACCGACGATAAATGGTGAAATCTTATACTACAATAGATAATAGCATGATTCTGATAAATGGTGAAATCTTATTCAGTTCAACTTTTATGGTAGTAACCTTAGATGAAACGTCGTTGTATAACTGAAAGTAAGAAATGATATATAATAGTATAACTTTTTTATATATGAAAGAACATATATGTTGTAACAGTTGAAGTGACACCTCTCGAGCATACTATTGATTATTTAGTAGGGTTATTTCTATAAACTTCACCTAAACTATTATGATTTTTCGCATCTAACCTCAAACTATGAATTTATTTTTTTGTATCCCTAAATTATTACGATTTTTTACTTTAGTCCTTCTGTTTAGTTCTGTTATGTTTTCCATTAGTTTTGATTTTTTTTTCATTTATGAAAAAACTAAATTACCTCTCCATCCATAATACGTCAAATAATAAATATAAAAAAGGAAAAACGAAAACAAATCGAGGGAGGATAATTTAAACTTTTTCATAAATGACCTTTTTTGTTTACCACTTTGATCTTTCCAATGATTTTTTTTATTTTTTATATTTGTTATTTCATGTTTTTCTAGAAGGAGGGGTAATTTAGTCTTTTTCATAAATGAAAAAAAATAAAAGTAACGGAAAACGTAACAGAAGTGAACGGAAGGACTAAAGTGGAAATGTCGCGATAGTTTAGGGATTCAAAAAAATAAGTTCATAGTATATGAGAGGTTTATGAAAATAACCCACCCTATTTAGTAATACCAATGTATACGGATGATTCCATGGTTAACGATGATATTAGAACATTGACTTAAAGAATAAGTGATCTCATTTTATACGGATGAATCTATGATTAATGAAGAATATACTAATTAACAAATTTTAAAGTAGATTTATCATCAATTTATTATTATAATTGATTTGTATATTGAATGTGTGGACATTCTTTGTGTCCACACAATATTTTACGCTTTAAAACATATAACGTAACAACTTATTATAAATTAAAATTAGTAGCAATAAATTATGTAATTTTTTTAGTGTTATTCGTATTATCCAAAATATATGCAATCATCATTTTAATATTTTCTTGCATGATCAATTTATCGTTATATATTTTAATGTAATAAAAATATATTTTAGAATAAAATAATCATCCAACATTAATTGTTCAATTAATATGTTGTAATATATCAAATGCAAACACATTGTTGAATTATATTATATTATAATATATTAATGGGATGAAACTATATTATATAATAAAATATATATAATAATAGTACTGATGGTTGGAACCATAAAAAATTTTGACAAAAAATTATTCGTCGAAAGTTTGGACGGTCAGTGCCATCGGAACATATGGACACCTTATTCTGACAGTTACAACCGTCTAAAATTTTGACAGATGTTGATCCTTATGAAGTTTCGACGGTTGGCTGGCGAACCGTCGGAAGTTTCAATGGTTGTAGTTATAAAAAATTTCTCTGTCTACACTTACGATGATTATTTGAATCCGTTAAAAATTCCTTCGATAGTTCGAAAGAATTTTTCCCGTCGAAAATTATCAGTTGGAAATTGGAGCTTTTCTTCTAGTCGATACCTTAGCATACATGTTTGCATAGCACATTTAGCTTTGAGTAAACCGAGGTGAAATTTGTTACAGCCATTTGAACCATTAATCTATACTATATATATATACTATATTAAAAGCAAAGAAGTTTATAAAGAGAGGATGACATTTGGCAAAAGCATTAATTGACAAGTGTCTTTAAAAATTAATGATATCTTAAATAATATAATTATATATAATCACTTAATATTTGAGGATTATTTCTCAAATCAGTTAAAAATATATAGTACAATTCAAATTAACAAATACATTTAAATAATTTCAAATAATTAAATTTAAATAATCACCTAAAATTAAATGTAAATTGTAAAAAATATTTAAAATATTAAGATAAGAAGATAAATGTTTTTTTCTAATTACACTAGCACAACAATAAATATCTACCAATTCATCTTATAAAATCATTTTGAATGCAAATTTAATTGTTAATAGAGAATTTTTACACCTGCATATAGTTATAACCGATCATTTAGGAGTAAGATATATTGAGATAATTATTATATATTTATTTTTAAAATTTCATCAATATTTGATTGCTCAGATTAACAAACGTCTCCATTTGACACCTTATAAATAGTGATGAGAAAACTAACCTTATTTCATGCCATTCATTCTGTCTCTCAATTAGGTACCTCACTTCATGCTAATACTCTCTCTCTCTCTCTCTGATTAGTCTCCTCTCTTTCTCCTCTTGTAATTTTATTGCAATTAGTTTTATTTTCCTCTTGAATTATGAAAAATAATATATTATTGCATGTTAGCTTGCTCTTTAATTTTTACGAAATTTTAATGTTGCCATGATCTTCAAGTAATATTACATTATATAACAATTTCATAATTTTATTTTTATTCTAAAAATATATTGATTCATTTATCCTAGATGACTAAGAAAAGAGAGTGACTTTGTGTCACAAAGAGGACATAGTCCAATGCCAAACATATACATATTTAGATTTGTTTACATTTTTTTACCAGTCTATTTTATATTAAAAATTAATATACTGTCAAGTTTTATTATTTATGGAATCATTTACTTTAGAAAAATTGATAATTGTCTATTTTATTATTTCTATCAATTTAGATTATATTTAATTGATCTTTGTTGTCATTTCTGTTACTTTTTTTATTATATTTCAAGTTTATGTTCATATTTCATAAAATTGATTATTAACATATAGAAAAGAATGATTCATTTAAATTAGAAGTTTAATTTCGGATAAATGTTAATATTTTATATATTTTTTAAATCTTTTCATCTTAAGGTGGCATATGTTATTATATGATATTAAGATGACTTTTGTTTAACCATTACATGACAAATGCACCAAGAAAATTTTATTATACCATAATTAATTTTTCCAAGTGTCCTTAAGAATTTATAATTAATTGAAAATTAATTTCTATCTGCATATTATTCACAAACTTATTTATGAGAAAAGATTTTCTTGACAGTTATTTTTAGAATCACTTATAATTACTAATTAGAATAATACTTTAATGTTATTTATGAAAAAAAAATACTTGACAGTTATTTATGAGATCAGTTATAGAATATTATAATTATATAATATTTATATTAACTTGGTAAAATATATTTAATAAATTAAATATCAGGTTATCCAAATGATATCATTTTCTAAAACCAAAAAATATAAATCACCTTAGTTAAATAATTATATAATTTGGGCCATGGAGATCTTACCATATTATTAGTAGGGATGTTCATCGGGATGGGTCGACACATGAATCCGATGACTCGATCCAACGTCGGGTCGGACCCGAGCTGAACTTGACCTAACCATAGATCGGGTCGGGTACGGTTGGATTTTTTCAATCCGAGTCGACCCGACCTGACCCGATCAATCAAAATTTTTAGTTTTTTTATTCAAACTCAAGATTATATTTGATTTATTTTTTTTAAAAAAATGAAATAAAATATTTTAAGTCAAGAATAATATTAAATAGTTAGAAACTTATTTTATGCCTTTAAAATAATATTTTTATATTAAATAAAATATAAAAACTAAAAGAAAAAATTGAAAATAAAAAGAAAATTGGGTGCCGACCACCCATGTCAGATTTATTCATCCAACCCGACCCGTGAATATCCATAATTTTTTTTAGTATTTTACTTTTAGTAATCTAAAAATCTTAGTAATATTTCATTTTTTTAACTTTTTTTAGAATACTTATAATAAGCTTTTATCTATTATGATATATATGAGAATGTTTATACCAACTAAATATTTAAGAATAATGTTATGCTAATAAATTATTATTTCCTAGATATTTGAAATGAAATAATAAAATTTCAAGAAAAAATTTCTACTAAATTAATAAATATAATATAATATAATATAATATGATATAATATATACATATAAATGTAAGCATTTAGATAATGAAGAATATTGAAATCATTATTTTTAGCTAATAATTACTGGAAAAGATAATTAATAATCATATTTTATGTTCTATAAAATAATTCATTATAAATATGAGAATTAGAAGAATAATATCATTACTATCTCTTTTTTTGTTTATTACAAATAATTTTTTATTTGTCAATAAAAAATATCATATTTATTTTTAGCATTTCTTATGTTATTTTTTATTCTTAAAATATTATTAGTGTACAAGTGTGGAAAATTTTGTGCTATATTATTTGTTTTCTTTAGCGTTGAATTTATGTCATATTTTTATAATTCTTTCAACTATTCTATGATTATTAAAAAATGACATCGAGCCTCTATTTAAAGCTATTTGTGCATATAACATATATTTTATGCAAACTCTTATAGCACGAGAGTAATGCATATATTTCTAATATGTTTCATTCATGAAATTATCACGTGGTAAGTTATTTTATGGTATGGCCATGATTTTTTTAATAATTGAATTATATAATATCAAAACATAACACATTTTTTAAGAGTTTATTGGTAATATTTTACAATAATGATATTATATTTCATTAATAAAATTATTTATTAAAAATAAGCGTGTAGATGTATATGTGATGATTTTTATTTTTAATAATTAAAAGTGAAACATTTTTAGCTTAGTGATCAATAAATTAAGAATTCAAATGATAGAAGTGTTTTAAATATTACTGTGGTGATTGTAGTCTCATACATGAATAATGATTAAATCTATTCCTACATCGATATCCAAAGGTTCCATTGGAGAATTCTTTTCGATACATACCACGTCGCATGTTCACCATTATTAAAAACATAATTGCATGCATGACTTGAAAATTAAAGCAACATGAACAATTTTATAAGATATATTTTGTGTATATGTACAACTATCTATGATATATTAAACACAAAATAATATATAAGGATTGATTAAAATAAGGATAATTCAATATTTGTATGAATCTATTGGCAAGTATTCAAGATGCATTTAAAATTTAACGTGTTTATAGATAATTATAGTAGTGATCGAAACAAATGTAATATGTGATTATATATATAATGAAATTCATACAAATATAAAATAGATTAACAAATTAAAATCTGAAACTTAAATGAGAATATTATTTACTAAAAGGAGAAAAATAAATGGGATACACAAAGAATTAGACAGACTAATAAATTATTTCTCTATTTTATAATTATTCTATTTTTTAAGTAATATTAAAATATATCAAATTAATTTTTACATATTTTATAAATATATGATTCATCTAATTTCAAGTTACTCGCGCATCGCGCGGGCCAATCACGCTAATTTTGATAAAAAGAAAGATAGGTGTCATTTCATTTAATCAATATGTATGTATGCTATAATGCTACTCTATTTATCAAAGTTGTTGACTTGAGTATTGAATTTTTTTCTTCTTTCCTTGTGCCAGTTGTTTTTCCTTTTTTTTTTCCTTCTTTTATTTCTTTGGGGTACTGAGGGTTTTCTGTCATTGGACAACGGAGCAGGTGGATACATATATTATAATGGAAAACTTATGCATAATGTCATTTCCTACCTTGTTGCTTCCTGCAAACAAAGTATTATATATAAAAAAAAACAGGTTTCCAAAAGGCCCTTTTTCGAATTGACTTTTGGTTTCTTTTGTTTGCTTATAAAACTACAAGTCAACGGCGTACACCATCCCTCCGATCGAAATCGGGCAGTCCATCCTTAACTCCCTTTCCCAGCAGCCAACAAAAGAAATGACATGGTCTCCCCTCCCTGTTGATCTAATCCTCCTCGATCTAATTGGCCAGTTGCCCACGCATGGCCATATATACTGCATAGATAGATGGAGACATCCCCTCACTCTATCCATCTACAATTCCTACTGCCTTCCTTCCTGTTAATTACCACTGTACTATATATATTTATAGGACCCTGTCCATCGGCAGATCTATTTGGCCGTCTAATCTCGACATATAACTCCGGCCGGCGTGCGTGCGGGCTGGTCGATCGCCATGAAGGAACAATCTTGTACTACTACCACGCTGGCGCCGGTGAGCGGCCACTCGCGTACCATTGCGAAGACGACGACGACAACAACGCAGCAGAAGCCCATGATCAGGATAGTGCACCTAATCGCGCCTGAGATCATAAAGACCGACGTCAATAACTTCCGAGAGCTCGTGCAGCGGCTTACTGGTAAGCAGCGGGTCAGCTCGTGCACTCACGCGGCCAAGGCGAGAATCAACAAAATACGACGCCATAATACGATTTTATCCATGCCTGCGGCAACACGTTCATCGACGTCGACGACGACGACGAGGAGCATGCCAGCCGTCGGGCACGCCGAGTGTAAGGGCGTCCATGCCCATGGCAAGAAGCTGATATTGCAACAGCAGAATGAAGGAGAAAAAGATGGTAAGACGAATGAATTAGAGCTCTGGATGAGAGGAGATGACGAGTTAGCCACAACTACTTCTTCTTCTTCTTCCGGGGGGTTCTTTGGAGGGCTGGGAGATGTGGAAGGCTTGCTGTTCAACGTCCCACCATTAATGCTTAATCCATCATGCATAAGTTCGTCGCCTACGCTGATGGACCCTGCTGCAGCTTGGAAAATTGAGGAAGGTGTTGATAGATGATGGATCCATCATGCATGCTGCATGCATAAATGCACACAAGCACACACACCCATATATATTTAAGCATCTTTTTTCTCTCTTTTTTTTTTCTTTTTTTGCTTGTTTTTTCCCTACTTAATCATAAATTTGTATTTCGAATGGAGGATTGTTTGTTTTTTCTCTCGTCTCTTTTCTCGGTCTGTTTTTATCTCTTTTTGGTTTGTAAATAGTAAAGATGTAATTTGGAGCAAAGGGGGAAGCATGCAGATTAAGTGATATTTTGGTGGAGCTTGATATATATCGTCTGTGAAGTTGAGTAATAACGAGTGTGAATGTACTTATTTTCATACTTATATTTGCTGTGTTCACCTATATATATATATATATATATATATATATATAGCTCCTTGACACGATTTATTTTCTAGAGTTTACATTTTTTTGTACTATAAATATCCCACTGAAGTTTCAAATTTGTGTGATTCAGTCGGGATCAAACGCTAGCTTAGACACATTTAATCGAAAAAGTAAAAACTTCAAAACACCTAGGCGATTGGAATAATATGATGGAAGAACATTTTGAACATTTTTTTTTCTAACAATATGAAGATCGATCTTTTTATTATACAAAGTGGTACGTACCGAAGTATCATTTCACCTCCTATAATTAAATTGATTTTCAAACGTTTAATTCACTTCAACCTTGTAGTTTGGAAAAGAACATCCAAGAGATTTGTAAGTTTGGGTGTTCTAATTGTTTAAGAATTTATATTTTAATAATTTTATGAAACTCATGAAGATTGTGAAAGCGTCATTGTTGACCGCGTAGCAATAATCGAGATGACTAATACCCTCTAAATATAGCGGCATTAGTGCAAATTAATTAGTCCTTAATTATTTTGGTCGTCTTTATTATTTTACAAATAAAAGAAAAGATATTAGCTCAAATGATATAAATGATTTGAATCTCGAGATTGGTATATAATATATAGTTATAACATTTGTATCTCATTATATAGTCAATGGACAACCTCTTAATTATATTAATTGTGTATCTCTCAAAATGTGCTTAAATATTATCATTACAGTTTAATATTGTTTTGTTCGACCACAAATCACAAAACATATATAATATGAACAACATCCTCACGCATCTATATATAGTTCTAGCCTTGTACTAGAGATGAGCACACTTAAACAAAAGCATCATTATATGAACGCGCACGTCTTGATATATATATATATCCGACTTAATTCTGTTATTTGTTTAATTCCACATCGCCATAGAAGAACGATGGATCGATCATTCAAATTTACATAATTAATTGGTCAATGAGTTTATAAATTAAGTATTATTTTATTGTGCTCTGTTGATTTATTTATTTATTAACGATCCAGAATTTTAAACCTCTTCGCTTAAATGCGTTTTGTCGATCTGAATTATTCATAGACAAGTCAAGGAACAATGGACGTACATCATCTCTCCGAGAGTGCTGTGTTCAGATATACATTAGATTATGTATTATCATTATATATATATATATATATATATATATATATATATATATATATAATTTCCATTTCTAAAGACGAATCTGTCAAACACATGGGAAAAGCGAAGGAGAAAATTAGAGAAGGCGGAGATCGATGAATTAGAAGGAGGAGAAAAGACGCTCAACGGCCTTTCAGAAGCACGAGGAACAAGTGTCTCGCTCCACCAGGTAGCCTGCCACCTGATTGGAAAGAACAAATAACACTGTCGAGCCATGCTTCAAAAAAGAATTTAATTGATTCCTTTCTAGGAGTATCTTTTTTTTTATCTGCAACTTCAATTATCATCTTATTCGTCAGGCACAATGAAATAATCGAGTGCACCCTCTCCTCCTGTGCCGTCAAAATAACAAGATCGATCTTTTTTTCTTTGTCTTTTGAGTCTTCCTCCTTTGATTTATTTTTTGACATGTTCGCGAGCGGCTTCCAAACTCTTTGTTGCTTCATAAGCGCACGCACTGCCACAGTCCGAAATTATTTCTGTCGGTGAACTTCTTTACGTTCATGTTGTGCGACGTTATCTTTTTGCTTGACCAAAAATCGCTGACAAAATCTAAAGTTCTGGTACTAGTTTGTTGCGAAAAGAGGGAGAGAATCGACAATCACAAAAGAGCACACGAGATTTATGAGGTGTAAGAAATATGAATAACTTTCTTAACATTAATTATAAAATATTAAGAAAGATTTCTTACCTTATAATTAATCCGTTTACTTTTATTTTCATTCTTTGATTATTTTAACTCAAGCCTCATTTGTGTGTTTTCATTAATGAACACATGAAGTTATGAATATGAATTACGATTTTTTATGGTGAAAACGTAATATTCATATGTATTTAAGCCAACAAATGACGAAAGGAATCCCCACGCTTCCCAAATCAAATTCATATACCATCTACGGATTTGGCAAAAGCGAGGAAGATCTCCTTGATATTTTCTCTGTGAGTTAATATTCAAAATAAATTCATTCTACAAATATCAATGGCTGGAGTTATATGTTTTATTCTGCATTTATTTATATATAGTTGTTGATATTAATTATGGTTAAGAGGATTAATTATTATTCTATAAAAGGATTTCTAACCATAATTAATTCATATTCAAGAAATCTAATTTTTGCTGATAGATTTCTTACATTTGGTATCAGAGCTAATTTTACCTCTGTCTTGATATAAATGAATTTTGTAATGACTTATATACATAATATCTATGGTGGTCAATTCAAATTTTATTCGTGCAAACTACATATTATGAATTATTTGTAGTTGGTTGAATTAAAATTATTGTAATTAATCATCCATATTATTATATATATTTACATGATGGATTAAAAAAAATGTCCTATGAACATCATTCTGCAAAAGAAATAAATTTGATGTACGGAGATATTTATGAAATCAAATTTGTTTCTCCTCAGAGCATTAATTGAAATATTCAATTCAATTCATGTTTTTATTTTAGGTTGAATGTTACATAATATAATGGATTTCATTTCAATATGTTCATGCTTGCTAAACGTTGAAGTAAGTCTATTAAAGTTCATATTGTAACATAAAGTTAAAAGAAATTTTATCGACAATAATTGCTAACATTTTGATAAGTTAGAATATTGTCAATTAAAGCAACATTGTGATATAAGCACAAATTAAATATGTATATGTAGGTATCATTTATTCATTAAATGTGATACATGTTTGATCATTTGTGCAAATAAATAAAAAAAGGAGGATGTCATGTGATTTATGTGATACATGTTTGATCATTTGTGCAAATAAATAAAAAAAAGGAGGATGTCATGTGATTTAATTATGATTTCGAATAATTAAAGAGTAGCCACAGCATCTTTGATTATTATTGTCATAATTATTTTAATTATTTCAAGTCACATACAATAATATGACATCGATGTAATTAATCATATGAATATGATAAATCTTATCCCACAGGAATTTTTATCATATGTCCATGATTAATTAGGATAAAATAATAAATTATATTTCTTGACTTACCCACAAAAATCAAGTTATATAATTTATTAGGTTTATCACAAAGGTAAAATATAGATCATAAAAATTAAACTTTGCCCACAGGCAATTTTATTGTTTAGATTTATATCTCGAACTATATTTGCATTGGCTAAATATATGATTTCATCTAATATTTGTATCTCAATTTATGAACATGTACATATTATTTTCTTGCAGCAATGCAACATGTTACTTACTTTGATTATAAGAATGACATTCCTGAACTAACTGGTGATAATTATAAAATTTGGAGGGAGAGAATTCTCCTACATTTGGGTTGCATGGACATTGATTACGCCATAAAGAAAGATGAACCATTAGCTATTACAGATACTAGCAATCAAGTTGAAATCGCTGCTTATGAACAGTGGGAGCGATCTAATCGCTTAAGCATGATGTTCATAAGAACTAGATTACCTGCTAGTATTAATGGTTCAATTGGGGAGCGTAAAAATGTTAAGGAATTATTGAAGGCGATAGATGAACAATTCACATCTTCAGATAAAGCCCTTGCCAGCACCCTTATGACAAAATTATCATCAATGAGACTCACCAGAATAAAAGGCGTGCATGATCATATCATGCGCATGAGAGACATTGCGACTCAACTCAAAAAGTTAGAGGTTGATATGTCTGATTCTTTCCTTGTGCATTTCATTTTAAACTCTTTGCCTCAACAATATGGCCCTTTCAAAATCTCTTATAATACACATAAAGATAAGTGGTCCATAAATGAACTTTTGACCATGTGTGTACAAGAGGAAGGGAGACTCATTGCTGAGATGGGGGAGAGTGCACATCTAACGACGTGCGAAAAGAAGAAAGTTCAATTCAAGCATAAGGCAAAGGGTAAAGCACCATTGCAACTTGACATTAAGAAAGAGTCTAAGTGTTACTTTTGCAAAAAGAAGGGACATAAAAAAAGATTGTGTCAAATATAAGCAATGGCTTGACAAGAAAGGTAAATCAATCTCTTTAGTTTGTTATGAATCTAATATGGCTAATATTTGTCATAACACATGGTGGATTGATTCTGGTTCTACAATTCATATTGCCAATACTTTGCAGGGCTTTCTAAATCACAGGAAGCCAGTGGGCAATGAGAGTTGCATCTATACTGGAAACAGAATGCGCTCAAATGTGCAAGCAGTTGGAACATGCAAAATTATTTTAAATTCTGGTTTTGTCTTGTATTTGGAAAAGACTTTCTATATTCCTTCTTTTTCTAAGAATTTGATTTTAGTTTCGAGACTTGTACCTTTTGGATATTCTTTTTCTTTTTCAGATTCATCTTGCACTTTGCAATATAAATATGAAATTGTCGAAAATGGTACATTGTCTGATGGTCTTTTCAAAATTTATTTACAAGACAATTCCAATTATAGTGCCATGCATGTTCAAACAGAAGTGGGCATTAAAAGATGCGTTACGAATGAAAATTCCTCCAAATTATGGCACAAAAGATTAGGCCATATATTCATTGATAGGATAAAAAGACTAGTAAATGACAGTGTGCTTCGTACACTAGATTTTACTGATTTTGATACATGTATAGACTGTATAAAGGGAAAACAGACTAATGTGTCAAAGAAAGGTGCTAAGAGGAGTTCACAAATATTAGAGATCATACATACAGATATTTGTAGTCCAGATATGAACTTGTATGGTAAAAAATATTTCATCTCATTTATAAATGATTATTCACGATATATGTATCTTTACTTGCTTCACAATAAATATGAAGCATTAGATGCCTTTAAAGTCTTCAAGGCAGAAGTAGAGAAACAATGCGGTAAGCAAATAAAAATCGTGAGATCAGATAAAGGAGGTGAATATTATGGTAGATACACTGAAGATGGACAAGCAATAGGTCTTTTTGCAAAGTTTCTTCAAGAACATAGGATAATTGCCCAATATACTATGCCAGGATCGTCAGATCAAAATGGTGTAGCTGAAAGAAGAAATCGAACATTGTTGGACATGGTCCGTAGTATGCTAAGTAGTTCAAAACTACTTAGGTCTTTATGGACTGAAGCGCTAAAGACGGCTACGTATATATTAAATCGAGTTTCAACTAAAGCAGTTTTTAAAACTCCATTCGAGTTATTCAAAGGTTGGAAACTGAGTTTATTGCATATGTGTGTATGGAGATGTCCGTCTGAAATAAGAATATATAATCCACAAGAAAAGAAACTAGACCTAAGGACAATAAGTGGTTATTTCGTTGGTTATGCCGACAAGTCCAAAGGGTATAGATTTTATTGTCCATCTCATACCACTAGATTTGTGGAATCAAGAAATGCAAAATTTTTTGAAAATGATTTGATTAGTGGGAGTAATCAAATTTAGAAATGTTTTTCTGAAAATGATTATTTAAAGTTGCAAACTTCTAATTCAAATCATGAAATGATCGAGATTACACCTAAAGATAGTGCAACACGATCAATTATTGATATTCCAGAAACTATTGATGATAACCTTGTAGATCAAGATAATCAACAATTGCCAATAGTTGTCGAAGAATCAGTTATAGATCTTGTTTCCCAGCAGCAAGATATACAACATTAAGAAGATCAACTAGGCTCAAAAGGTCATCAATATCTAGTGATTATTTTGTGTATTTGCAAGAAATAGATTTTGACATAGGAGTTGAAAATGATCCAGAAACATTTTCACAAGCAATGAATTGTAGAGATTCTGAATTATGGCATGATGCTATGAAAGAGGAGATGAATTCAATGACATTAAATAAAGTCTGGAATCTTGTCGAGTTGCCTCAAGGATCCAAGGCCATTGGATGTAAATGGATCTTTAAAACCAAACGAGATTTTTTTGGCAACATCGAAAGATATAAAGCCAGACTTGTAGCGCAAGGATTCACTCAAAAGGAAGGAGTAGACTATAAGGAGACATTTTCTCTTGTATCTACGAAAGACTCTCTTCGTATTATTATGTCATTGGTTGCTTATTTTGACCTCAAACTACATCAAATGGATGTTAAAACAACATTTCTCAATGGAGATTTGGAGGAAGAGATCTATATGAAGCAACCTAAAGAATTTCTCTCAAGTAATGGTGAGCATTTAGTATGCAAGCTTAATAAATCCATATATGGATTGAAACAAGCATCCCGTCAATGATATTTAAAATTTCATGTTGTTATTTCTTCATTCGATTTTGTGGAAAACATCATGGATGAATGCATTTACCATAAGGTTAGTGGGGGTAAAATTTGTTTCCTTGTTTTATATGTAGATGATATTTTATTTGCTACCAATGATAAAGGATTGTTGCACGAGGTGAAACAATTTTTCTCTAATAATTTTGATATGAAAGATATGGGTGATGCATCTTATGTCATTGGCATTAAGATATATAAAGATAGACGTAAAGGAATTTTAGGTCTATCACAAGAAACCTATATCAATAAAGTATTGGAGAGATTTCGAATGAAGGATTGTTAACTAAGTGTAGCACCCATTGTAAAGGGTGATAAGTTCAATTTGAATCAATGTCCCAAAAATGATTTGGAAAGAGAACAAATGCAAAATATCCCATATGTTTCGGCAGTCGGTAGTCTCATGTATGCTCAAGTTTGCACTAGACCCAACATAGCTTTTGTTGTTGGAATGTTAGGAAGATATCAAAGTAATCCAGGTTTAGACCACTGGAGAGCTGCAAAGAAGGTGCTAAGATATCTTAAGAGAACTATAGATTACATGCTCATGTATAAACGAACCGACGAGTTAGAAGTGATTGGCTATGTAGATTCAGACTTTGCAGGATGTGTTGATTCATGTAAATCGACATTAGGATACATCTTTTTGCTTGCTGGTGGAGCCATAACATGGAAAAGTGCCAAACAAAAATTGGTTACTACTTCTACTATGGAGGCTGAGTTCGTTTTTTATTTTGAGGCAACGTTACATGGTATATGGTTAAAGAGTTTCATATCGGGGCTTAGAATTATAAATTCTATATCTAAGCCATTAAGAATATATTGTGACAACTCAGCTGCAGTGTTTTTAGCCAATAATGATAAAAATGGTGGTCGAGGTAGGTTCATTGACATTAAATATAGAGCTCTAAGGCAACATGTCAAAGATAAAGAAGTGGTAATTGAACATATTAACGATGCATCGATGTTAGCTAATCCTTTAACAAAAGGCATGCCACCAAAGAATTTCAAGGGTCATGTAAATAAAATGGGACTTGATTCCATTGTGCAGTAGTTGAATAGACTTTTGATCTATGACGAAGCTCTTGTTGTTTGAATAAAGCTATTTCTCATTTGGAAGTATACATTTTGTGGAGAATAACTTATAAATGTTGGACTCGAAATAAACATAAGGTTTATTTCATAAAGTTTAAATGAGAATTTTTGGAAGAATTGAAATACAATGTAATACATGGAAGATATTATTCAATTATGATGACATATCGCCATGATTCATGTATTTTATTTTTTTCATAAAGAATAAAGTTTGGATATTTGGATAAAAGTATACGGATCAAGTGGGAGAATGTAAGAAATATGGATAACTTTCTTAACATTAATTATAAAACATTAAGAAAGATTTCTTACCTTACAATTAATCCGTTTACTTTTACTTTCATTCTTTGATTATTTTAACTCAAGCCTCATTTATGTGTTTTCATTAATGAAGACATGAAGTTATGAATATGAATTATGATTTTTGATGGTGAAAACGTAATATTCATATGTATTTAAGCCAACAAATGGCGAAAGGAGTCCCCATGCTTTTCAAATCAAATTCATATACCATCTATGGATTTGGCAAAAGTGAGGAAGATCTCCTTGATATTTTCTCTGTGAGTTAATATTCAAAATAAATTCTGTGAGTTAATATTCAAAATAAATTCATTCTACAAATATCAATGGCCGAAGGTATATGTTTTATTCCGCATTTATTTATATATAGTTGTTGATATTAATTATGGTTAAGAGGATTAATTATTATTTTATAAAAAGATTTCTAATTATAATTAATTCATATTCAAGAAATTTAATTTTTGCTGATAGATTTCTTACATTTGGTATATAATTTAACATAATATGATATAATTAAATAATTTACGTAAATATAAATATTTGGGATAAGAAATTTATAAAGTGTACATTGATTTTACTTAATTGATAATATCATTATTAATTATATTTATATTAAAATATTAATTAAAGTGTAATAAATAAATAAATAAAATAATTAATGTTAAATTTAAATAAATCTGTTTTGTGAATTAAGTGATAGTGTATTAATGATATATATTAATAAATTAGTTGAAAGAAAAAAAAAACAAAAATAATTATTATCATTATTATTATTGTTATTATTATTATTATTATTATTATTATTATTATTTGCTAAAATAGAACAAAATAACTCCTGCTCCATACCGAGAAAAAAACATAACTCCTGCTCACTTGTTCATCGAAGTGTGAACTTTAGTGGCAACTCATTCAAGATAAAACGATACGTGGCAAGCGCTCCACGAGCGCCGCAGTAAAAGTCCACGTGGTGCGAATACAAGGAAAGCGCATGGAATAAAGTAAACCACGCGTCGCGTTACACACACGGCCAAAGCCACCGGACACGACACCACGCTCATCGCTCCCTTCCCTCCCCAGTCCCATCTATAAATTAAATGGGGCCTTGACCCTTCCCTTCTGAAGCAGTGCAACTTTCCGACGTTGGGGTTATATTACAGAGGTTAATCAGACGACGTTGTAGCTAAGCTTAAATAAATAATTAACGTCGCATCGATCCAGAATGCAGGCAGGAAGGGAGGCGATGGCGTCTGCCAAGGAAACGGCGGCAAACGTCGCCGCCTCCGCCACATCCGGCATGGAGAAGACCAAGGCAACTGTACAGGAGAAGGTATTGCTAGCTTTCATATTATTTATGTTGCCGATAATATATATATATATATATATGTTTTGTTTACTGTAATATACATGCAATATGCAATATGCATGCAGGTGGAGAAGATGACAGCCGGCAGCGTGCAAGAGAAGGAGATGGCGGAGGAGCGGAAGCAGCAACGCATCCACGATGCGGACGTCACCAAGCAGCAGGCCATGGAGCGCCACGCCGCCGCTCGCGGGCACGTCGGGGTCGGCCGCACTGGCGGAGCCACCACGACGGTCTTAGGCGGCACACAAACAACAGGGGCGCCCGGGGTGGTGTCCGGCCGCCCGCTCGGAGGTCACCTCGTCGAGGGAACGGTCGAGTCGCACCCGATCGGCGTGGAGACCGGCACTAACAGGCCGTCCGTCGCCCATAACCCCCTCGCTGGCTCTACGGAGCCCGCCGTCCGGGGCACTGGCGGCCGCTACGACTGAACCGAAGAACAACAATACAACTAAAGTTTACGTGTCGTCGTCGTCTCTGTTGTTGTGTTGACTCGTGTGACGAAATAGTCAAACAGTCTTTCTCGATTGAGAGTAATTTCACGGCCTTAATGCCAAGCTCTGGGTTTTAGTTACTTTTGCATTTTTTTTTTGGCATTTTAAATTGAATTTTTCAACAAATGATGAAATAAATGCGTGCTTAATTAATCCATCGTCTTATTAACGTAATGATTAGATACTTAAAAATACAAGTTAATTTGTTATATTCAATCATATTTTTTTATTCATAATAAAATATCATAAATTTGTTAACCTCTTCTCTTTTCTTTCCTATATTTCATGTAATTTTAAAATTATCACTGTTAATTTTTGCATTGGTTATACTCAATTATTATCTGGTGATCGAAGTCGCTATTTTCATGTATTGGTGGATGTAATATAAAAGAAAGCTGTTGCCGGGGACCGAGGACGTCCAATTTAAACTGTTAAAAATGAAACCTCTTAAATTTATAATTTCGTAATTTTTTGTGTTTTAAAATCTTTAAATCAGTTAATTATTTCCACTTACCAAAGGCTTGATATTCAAACTACCGAAAAAAAAAAAGACTTGATATTCTAATTATTATTTTGTATATTTTAATATCACGATTATATTTTAATGAGTTACATATATTAACTCTTTATATATCACGAATATATATTCCATTATTTTTACTATAACTATTTCTTTAAATAGATAAAAATGCTAAGTGGGATACGATGGGATCAAGCGACGAGGGCGACGGAGGGGATGTGACAGCGAGGTGATGACGATCTCAGTCGAGTAACTCATCATCCAAGCACAAATCGAATAGAAGAGGAACCGACTAATGTTTCTTTAATTTAGGACGAGAGAGAGAGAGAGAGAGAGAGAGAGAGAGAGAGAGAGAGAGAGAGAGAGAGAGAGAGAGAGAGAGAGAGGTGGTTTTATTTTTTTTTATCCTGATTTTAATCTTGGTCACAGATTTAAAGATAAAAACAGATGAGATTAAAGAGTTTCACCTAAAAGGTGGTTTACCTTTATTAAACTCTCTCTCACACCCATATTGTGCAATTTAAAGAACTTCTTTGCTCCTAACAGTTTTATGTTATCTCTTTGCATATTCTTTTAAAGACAAAATGATATTTGTTTGCCAAATTATGTAACTACAGGTGAAAGAAATGATCAAACATATGTTCTTAAAGGGCAACACTAAAGTGTTACAGCATAAAGTTAAAAAAAAAAACGTTATGATATGTATATTTCGTCCGTACAGTGCCTATTTTTTTGGGCGATTGAACGGGGCTGCATTAGGCCCAATTCAAAAAATAAAGGCCCAACGGGGTCCAAACGACGTCTGCCTCCTGCGTGCCTGGCGAACCAAGACGCGGGTTCTTCTCGAGCGTTTTCTTTTTTCCCAGTTAACAAATACAACTTTTATTCCCAACAGTTTACAAATAATTTGTTTATTTATGATTATACACAAAAATAAATAAAACACCAACGAAAACGACTGCTTCTGAGTTATTTATGGGTTGGTTAAAAAAAAATCGACAAGTGACTAATGGAACATAAACAAATGTATATATTAAAAAAAACAGGAATATTAATTAAGATATATAAATAATAAAAAAGCAATGATGTATTTGCTTGTCCAACAACTCCAACCACGTTTCATCGCTCTCTCCCGTTCCTCTCTCCACTCGTCTGCTTCTTTCGCCCTTTCCTCTTAATATCTCTCTCTCGCCCCTCTCTCTCTCTCTCATCCAATTGACAGTGTCAGCCACCGTCTTCGATCGATTCATGTCAATCTCTCGCAGATACAATAGAAACATGGCCGGAGAGGAAGGAAGAAAGATCCTAATTGGGCCTCTGGAGATGGAAGTATGGGTGCGCAATTTTCCTACTACTTTCTTCTTGTTATTCTTCGGAACTAAATGCAAATTTCTCTTTGTTTTCTGCTTTTCTTTTGGTTCATAATTTCACCCCATGCGAAGAGGCGTTAGATCCCAATTTCCCCTCGCGAAGGGAATCATTCTTTTCTTTTCTTTTTGTTTCGTTTTATTTTCTACAGGTTCTTTTTTTCTGTAAACGATCACCGCCGGCTTATTCTCCTGGCAGCAGTGGTTGATGGATTGGGCGGGGATCGTAGGTAAGAAGAAGCATGCTTTTTATTTGTCCTGGGAAGTGTTGTTGTGATCCGCTATTTCTTGATCTCTCTTTTTTTTTCTCTCTCTTTTGTTTTGCCCTTTTCGTGTGTGCGCGCGCGCCTTTACATCGCTTGGACATCACCTCTTGTGTTGTTCATGAGATGGCTCTTCTGAAGGGGGCTGTTTCAGATGAATCGTGTAACGAGATCTATTCAATATATGTTCTGCCGTTCTGCATCCAAATCTTTGTTGAGAGCGAGCGATCCACAAGCTGTTTTCATCGCCTGAATGGCAGAATTTCTGGATCAAACTCTTTCCACCACGGAACAGAGAAATAAGCTCTTCCTGTGAAAATAAAAAAGATGAGACCTCGTTGTTCTGATTTTGTAGGTTCAATGCGACACCATTGCGATGAAAATAAAGGCAAATGCTAAGTTTCCTGTGTCGTAGCTCTTCCAGTTTTACTGTTGGCATTGTGAAATGAGTTTGTCACGAGTACATTACAGTAGTACACTAGCGCTCACTGGACTTGTTCGTCGGCTTCCAGACGAGTAGATATGTAGTTCAATTGCAGCATCTCAGGAAGCTGATGAGGAATTGTACATTCCGGATCTTGACTACTTTGAGATGCTCGTGAAGAGAGTCACTGTAGTTTTTCCTCCCTTCCGTCCTTCCCCTTCCCTTCTTAGCCATCACGACAAGGGAAGAAGAATGCTTCATTATTTGTCCCTGGCCCAAAGTAAGAACATTGCATTCTCTTCTTGTATGAGTAAAATGCAAGTGAAGACAACAAGGTTAACTGATTACTTTGTTTGCAACTGGCAAGAGAGGTGTTGTTGTGGAAGGACATGTTACTTCTAGTTGTGCTGAATGTCTCGTCCATCCTTTGAATTTCTGGAGCCTTCAACGCAGAACTTTATTTGGGCTTTCCAACTGAATTAAACACAAAGAGGATCGTTTCCTTTTTATATGTTGATGTTTTGCACCAGGCACTTTGTTGATTCCCGGACTGACCATGTAGATGCATGTGCAGAATGCTTGCCATGTAGATGTATGTATGTGCAAGACGCCTATGTTAATTAGTGCCTGCTGTTGCAGGATTGTTGCTGCTTATATATTTCTCCAGACTCCCCGTCGGCAGCATGAAATTGCGCTTTCCGTCTAGTAGTGTGGCATATATGAAATTTGACCAATGCAACTGCTACCTTGAGCTCAAGTAAGAAATATGCCCTAATAGGTCTGTACATTATTATGATGGTATTAAAAACGTCTGCTAATATCTTTTACTGCTCTAGGTAGCGTTTTGGGCCGTGATTAAAAGGTTCCACCATGTGAACGATAGCAAGAAGAAATGACCACGACAATGAGGGACGCCGGGAGCTAACTCTTCGAAGACGTGAGTACCACATTGCATCTAGAGATTACTTCTCCATAAATTGTAGAGGATATAAATTCAGATTAAAGAACATTGACATAATTTGCAAGCCAATCAATGAAGTCACCTGGTCATAATTCTAACATCTTAAGTGGAATAATCTACTTTACATGTTCTCAATGCATTAACTGGAAAACTACTTTACAGGCATTCTCCCCACATTGATTCTTTCCCGGGAGCTCGCAAGCATGGAGATGGGAATCAATATTCGCAACACATGCACTTTAGGTTCACAATAGATGCAAGCAATAATCTTACAGAGCCTTCACCGTGCTGGGCAATAATCTTAAGCAGAGCCATCGTACACGGCAATAAACTTGAAAGGGTACAAGTTACATTTCGTCGTGATCATCTCCAACCATCTGATCACCATCAGAGCCTTCCTGATGCTGGTTGCCCCCGTATTGTCGGCTCCTCCATCCTTGATCTTGATCCATCGATTGGCCATGGGGAAATTGGTGTTCGCCTTCGTCTGCTGACAGACAGTTATGCCATTAATGATACTGAATGAGGGTGAGAAGTATTCTACCAAATCAAGGAAGAGGTGGAAAAATTTCTCCACAACATATTAGAAAATAGCGTCTGTAACATTATGGCTTATGACACGCATCACAACGGGATAACTCTAATCTGCCCGTTGAGATTTGGCATTGTAGAATCATTCATATTGACGCCGTGTAAATGGGAGAAGCAAAATCACTTGACGCATGTTCATGTTTTGTATGCACAACTAATCGGATCCGCCCGGCGATGTCCAATTTTCTTCAATAAATTCCACATGCCTTCCTCTCCGTTTTCCAATCTCATCTCTTTTCTATTTTCCCCAAATGTCAATATTGTTAGAAAGGAACTAAGAGGACATGACGATAGGTCTCTGCTTGGGTTATTTAGGGTGCAACGTGAGCAACAGAAAAATGGTTGCTCTTTATAGTTACAACAAACGTACAACGGGACCATACAATATACTAATCCCTAAAATGTAGGTTAGGATAATTACCAAAAAAAGAAAAAAGAAAGAAGGTTAAAAATCTTATGTCAGGTGGGACTACAAGTATTTACCACTTTCTCCGTCCGATGCATCTGCGAGCCTTGCGATTGCATCTATCAGTGATTGTTCGTGCTCCTGCAGACACATGGTTTATTAGAATTGTACAAATCAGTGGATCACGGAAGCAGGATTATTGAATATCATACTTTCAACACTTTCTTTGCCTTCTCAACTTCAAGAGGATCCGGATGGCTTGTGCTGAAAACTTTCTCGACCTGTTTGTCATAAGAATATATAAAACAGACGGCATATCAGGTAATCAAGTGCGCACTGGAAGGTTGTGGTCAAATGCACACCTCTTTTATTAGACTGTCTGTGTGCAGTATTTCAATGTCGCCAGTGCTTTTCTTGCCTATGCCGTTTTGTGATGGGGGGAACTCCTTTTTGGTCTGATTCTTCAAGGCCCCTCTTCCCCTCCCAGAACCAAGAACAGCAGCACCACGGCCACTCGACCTTTTGACGCCACGCCCTGGTGCTCCACGACCAGGTGGATGATTTATACCCGGATCTTCCCCCTGCCATCTTATATCTTCAGGCGAAATCTGAAATATCAACAAAATTGCGAGGATCCAAATTTATCAGGTTACATGTACTGGTACAAATGTTAAAAACAGTCAAAGGAGTGTCAAAATAGACTAAAATTAGATGTAAGATAAAGTCCTTGCTTGGCGATGTAGAGCTATAGATCCACTTCTCAGTAATATATATATATATATATATCTATATATATATCTATATATATATATATATATGTATATGTGTGTATAAAGCTATCAAGAACCAACCTGTTCATACTGTTCAGAGTACAACTGTTTCATTTATGAAAAAATGCATTAACACTTAGTATACTTATCCCCGCATTTCACACAAGAACAAGCAAGTAAAGGATAAATTAATAGTTTTTGAAAAAGTAACCTCACCTCTTTTAGATTAACCCATTCCCATGTCTCGTTATTTGTGCCAATGTCGTAGACCAAAGCATGACGACCCTGGTCAACAAAATATGATTAAGCTAAAACATTAAAATCAATCATAGTTGAAACATACAACCCTCCATATACACATAGCAAACTGAAAAATAGTCGGACCTCAACTGGGTTGTAGTCGGTTATAACAGCTTCATAAAAGTTATTATCTTCAGGCCACCTGGTCAAGACTTTACGTCCAATTAGAGGATCATATGATGTTGGTTCTGCGGGTTGAACAGTAAGAGCACCAGTTGAACTCCTATTCCCAGGCTGTGCCTTTCCACTAGGTCCTCCAGAGGGATAATGCATGGATTTCATCGAAGACACACCCGTGACTGCCTGACCCTGGAAATCACAAATGAAGATGAGGAAAAATATATGGCAAGGATGCAAAGATAGTCCAGGTTATTGGAAAGTATGTCTCCTAATTCACTTACTGATTTGGATTTCTTGCCTTTGGCTGTTGTTGTAGCACCTTTTTTCACAGCTGATGATGACGGTTGCATTGAAACACCAACTGACTGTGTCTGCAGCATAGGAGATGGTGGAGCTAGTGCTAAAGGCTGAGATGTCTTCTGCCTCTTTCTAGAAGCTGAGACAGTTGGACTGGGTTCTGGTACATCTGGTTGGGCATTACTATGCATTCCAGTCTGATGTCCACCTGCTTGCCTCCATTCTCTGATTAAGGTTGACCAAAGAAGACAAAATGCATCAAACAGAAATGTAGATGCACATGTTATTTTGTACTCCTTAAATAAGCTAGCAGAACAGTGTCATTACATACCTTATTCTTCGAATGATATCATTGGCATTTACCCTGCTTAATAGTTCTCTATGCTCTTCATCTGACACCCTAAGCTCCTTTCTGAGTTCAGTTATTAAGCTTTCCTTCTCCTGGAAAATTTAATATGCATGCGAAATATAACTGATCATCGCAAAGACAATCACAAAATATAGCTTGTTTAATACAAATTATGTGGATGCATACCCAAGTTATGGCATCCGATTGAGCCTTAAATGCTTTTAGAACCGAAATATATGCCTCCTGCTCAAGCCTATGTATTTGGGGCTCCATATCATTCTGTATTCTAGAATATGGAATCGCACCAACAATTGCCCTCCCATTCCCAGTCACACGACCTCCTCTTGTTCCCCTGTTTTGATGGGATGGGGGAAGATCATCATCTGTGCCTGCAGCCAGTTTGTATGAACAAAATAAATTGAAGCAGATGCCGTTTTCACATATAAAAGAAAACTTGAACAAGAGTTTTTTAATGAAAGTTTGAAGGATAACATAATGGAAATTAGAACCAAATTCCCGTACACACTCACGTTACAAAACTCCAAAACCTGATGCTGATAACAGAATGAAAATTGAATTGTCAGAAGTCAGTTAGCACTCATAAATAAGAATAACACATAAATGTAAAATTTCTGTTTATTCCACAAATACTAACTTGAACCCTTCATTGTCTTGAAACCAAAGTTGGGAATAAAATCTAAGATGTTCAAGTTAGAGAAAGCTACATCAACCAACTCAAGTAATCTAACTCTCCCCTTCTCCTCTTTCTGGAACAAAAGTAAATAACAACCAGAAACAATGAAAAAATGGATAACATCATGAAAACTAAGGTGCAAATAAATAGGCAATCAAAGATGCAAGTAGAAACTTTTAGCCATGCAATCACACATATTAGAAATTGAATAAAACTAAAGGTGGAAAAACCACATGTTAGTAGGACATCAACCATAAGATTCATGAAGTTGAATAAATAAATCGAACAATTCTTGAGCTTAATATCTATTTTCTCCTTTGCAATTTGAAGGGGAACATTTTGTGTCATTTATCTAAAAGTGGTGCCAATTAGCATGTGGATGCATGCATGCATGCATGGACTATTTAGTTGTCTCATCTCAATCAAGGTTTTGAAACTCAAGAGTTTACGTCATGTCATTTTATGTCCGTTGAACTCGAGTAATAAAGTCGAGATGTCAACTTGCATAGTCTATGTAAAAGCTTATAGAATAGAGAACTATATCACGACATAAGGAGATTTAGATTAAAATACTTTTATTCATCATTTTAAAGGTATAAAAAGTTCACAGTTCACAATTTAACACACACATATACAAAGTAAAGCATAATCCATTCCTCTCTTAATTATCCTCTCACGCCCTAGTCAAATATGTAATTAGCAAAACTGACAAACTTGGCTCGAGTCTATCCAACTTCGCCGAGTTTACTCCAAGTGTACAACCCGACCCAAGTTAAACTCGTATGATTTTATGAGTTAGACTTGTGATTTTGAAAACCGTGCTCTCAATATCTAGAAAACTGCAGGAACAAGCTCCCTGTTTGCACTGTTTCTTGTCTACAAAATCAAGCAGCAAACTATAACATTTCGACAAATTTCATTGTTTCTCTTACAATCCTACGTTCTGAAAAACTCCAAAGAGAACGACCTAAACTTGAGTCCAAACGTAACCTGAATATAAATATGACTGCCACAATGTGAAATTACAACAGAAGGTTTACATGGTGAACATAGTTGGCTTATATACTTGGGTTGATGATGAGACACTGATTTCATGACATGCTATTCTTCTAAACAATCACAAGATAAAGCACATTCGCAGAGCTGCTTCCGGGTATAGTCTGAACGTCAAACACAGTTTTCTTTCCTTTTTTTTATTCGAAAAGGAGTGCAAAGCAAAATTTCATTAAAAAATATAAAAAAAACGTAAAATACGTTCATCTCACTATCGTACAAATACAGAGCCAACAGAGGTGCAAGGGGTGACCTAGAAAGGCACAAAGTTATCCACCCAAGCTTAATCTACTCCATTCTAGTGAATTAAGTGATCAACAATTCTTTGCAACATAAACGGGGAACAGAAGCTTGTTAACAACAATTCTAGCTCAGAAACCCTAATTTCCTGATCTCACATTATTGGGCGATCTCTCGGAACAATCGAGATAATGCCTTTACTACTCCCACGCAGAAAAACCGTTTTGGTCCTTAGAACAACTCCAATTTACTTCAAACATCAAAACCCCAAAACGATGAGATCTACGAAAAAAAGCGCACTCACCACTGCTGTCAGAAGGATCGTACTCCATGGTTGGTTTCCTCCCAGGAAGAAGAATTCGACGGATAAAACCCTAAAAACCACCGGAATCGAACCTCGGAGAGAAGAGAAAGACGAAGAGGCCGATCTGTCCTTCAGCCACGACGAGCGCCAGCCACAAACGGCGAGATCCGCTCCCTTCTCGCGCCCTTTAAACCAGTCGTCTCCATGTCCAATGCATGCCGAGCTCGGATAGGCGAACCCGGATGCGAAACGGAAGAGAAGAAGGAGAGATGATGAGGATTTGGGGTTTGAGTGGGAAAAGGGAGAAGAAAAAGGAAGCGAGAAGAGGAGAGGAGACGGAGCGGGGGAGAAGAGGAAGAGAAGAAACAAAGGTTACAACGCGGACCCGAAACGCGTTTTATAGGGGGGACTTTTTAACAGTTAAATGTTTCGTTTGAGTTCCGGACCTGTTGGGAAATATTATTAAAAAAGTGAAGTGATGTAGGATTTGAATTATATTTATTATTATATTATTATTATCGATTGGAGTCCAGGGAGCGGACTACGAACTCAAGTTCGACTCGGGCACGACTCTGATCTCCGTATGGACGACCAACACGTGCTCGTTCCGGGTACTTTTTTTCCTTCATTTTTCTCCTTTTTATATATATTTTTTATTTCTTTCTCAATTTATGCAGTTATCTCTTTATCCTTTATATATATATATATATAGATATAATCCTTAAATATAACGCCTTTGATTTATTAATAAAAATACACGGTCAAATTTCCTCTCGTACGCTACTTTCTTCGATCATTCTTTAACTTTTTTGGTTAAATGATAAAGAATCATGACATGCGAAAGACTTAAATAAAATAAATATTACAACTTAGGAAAATAAAAATGTGGAAGCTCAATAAAATAAGTACATCAATCTTAGCATATCAAAGTTCATGTTATAAGTACAACTCTATAGGTCTCTTACATAATAAAAATATAACTCGATGTTATAAAAGAAAAAGATTTCATATAAACTCTATAATAATCATGTGTACACACCATTAGGGGTGTTCACGAGTCGAGTTGAACCCGAGTCGGACGGGTCAAAGCCTCCAGGGGCAGAAAATCTGACCCAACCCGACCCAGTTCGGGTAGGGTTGGGTCAGGTCGTCGGGTCACCCGATCACCCTTTTTTTAAAAAAAAATTGTTGTCTTATTTTTTATATGTATTTTAATATAAAAAAATATTTAATAATTATTTTAAAATATAAAGTATTTTTTATGAATATTTGAGCATTATTTTCATAATTAAAATGTTTTATTTTAATACTTTTTCATTTTAAATCAAGTATAGGACTAAAATTAAGTAAAAAATTAAAAAAATAATAAAATAGTCGGGTCATCGGGTCGGATCGGGTCGACTCAAGTTGGGATGCGATCCCACGTGTACATGAGATGCGTGAGAAACAAGTTAATGTGTGTGTTATGACTATAGCTCATATAGTGTGTAGGGGTGTTCACAGCTCGACGATCCATCGTCGAGTTGTGAACACCCCTACACACTATATGAGCTATAGTTCGGATTGTCGAGTTGTGAACATCCCTACACACTATATGAGCTATAGTTATCACACACACATTAACTTGTTTTTCATGCATCTCATGTACACGTGGGATTGCATAAAGGAGCAAAATCAATCGTTATAGTGAATTTATATAGGTCATAAGATAATCCATTAGAATATACATAAAGCAAGCATATAAATTAAGTATGATAGTAAATCATAATGGAGAATCAATAAGGAGATCATGATCATAGTTCATGCATTTTCATGTTCACAAGAACAAAGTCCTTTCGTACATCTTTAATCATTCATAGTCTTTCATCTTATTTATGGATTGAAAGAGCTCTTCATTTTCAAGGAATACTATTACAAACACACAAATGTGTAACTATTTAGCTTTTGGTGGAGTTAATGGAGATTAGTGCCACGGCCAGTGCCCCGTCGGATAAAATGATCTCGCGTAAAGCAAAAACATCTGTAAGAGAGAAACTCTCATTTAGATAGGCAAATGGTAATCTTCATTTTTTATCTTATTAATCATGAGCCCTCTTTTGATCACTTGGACCAATAAAAGGTTGCAAGGAGCAAGTGACTCCAAATCATCTTTAAATTCATGTCGATCGAGTAGAAGCTTATCAAATCAAATGGTTTAGATTAAGATATTCTTTCTGTCCACATATCGGACGTTCGAAAGGTCAAGCGGTCATCTGTTTTGTGTTCATTTAGTAGTCGTCCGAAAGAGGAGCGGACAACCCCTTTGTTTATGTGCACCGATCGATCGAAAAAGGGCGTGGTAGTCCGTTCTAAGTTTATTTGTTGGCCGTTCCGAGGCCACATACAATCGATTGATCGAAAGGTGTTCGGTCGTCCATTATAACAAGAGGAGGTTCTCGAACTTTCGGTCGAAAGTTTTGGTCGAGCGAAATGTGACCGGTCATTTGCTGGAACATGTTCCGTCTTCCTTGGTCGATTGGGGTTAATTTTCTATCGACTATCAAAAGCTTTTCCGGTGTGATAATTTAGATCAGTTGTCCGAAAAGTTTTGATCGACCGACCGATTATCGTCGTCATTTTTTAGTCTCGACATTTTCCAATTTCGATTGTTCAAAAGAGTTTCGAACTTTCGTCTGATATAGATGTTGCTATACTTTTGCTGAACTGAATCGAACGTCCGAAAGAGATTTCGGTCACTCGTTTAAGATTGGTGAAGTGTAGAATTCATTATCAGGTCATTTAAAGGAAATTATGAGTGTAGAATTCATTATCACGTCATTTTTAAAGCATTTATAGCATTGTTTTCCTCCTCGTAAACTTTGAACAAACAGGAAATGTGGAATATTACATATACGATATTGATATTAGATATTTTATAATCTTTTTCCTAAAAAAATGTCAGGTCCACAAATCTCACCACTACAATTTTCGCGAGAACAGACGCGAGCCGAGACGGGGAGCGCAAACGCTTCCTTGCTTCACCTCCTTCCCCCTGCTTCTCTTCCTACGTAGCACACGCAAAAATCTACGAGGATGTCGTTGTTTGCCCATTCAGCTGCTCGTCCCACTTCCGCCTTCGCCGCCACCGCCGCCACCGCCGCCGTCGCCCTCTCTCACAGGACCATAGGCAAACACCTGTCCTGCTTCTTCTCCTTCTCTCCATCGTCGCCTCTTTCTTCCGCCCAACTCCTATGTCGTAGGCCCGCGATTCCCTTGCGCGAAGGGCCTCGATCTCTTCTCCGCCTTCGGAGAGGGCTCGCTTGCGCGGTCTTACGCAGAGAAGGATTAAACGGAGGAGGAGGTTCGTCTTCCGCTGCCCCGTTGATGGAATCCGCCGCGGCAGAGGCGTCGAGTCATGACGTTCACTCCCCTCCGACCCCCGAGGGCCATCGGGACCTCTTGACGCTGGAGGAGCTAAATTGGGACCACTCCTTCGTCAGGGAGCTGCCCGGCGATCCGAGGACTGATACGATTCCTCGGCAGGTAGCCTTATTCTTCTTTGTAGTTGATTATCGTGTTTACAATTGGAACCGTTTGAGGCCACTACTGTTAGAAAATATCTCCAACATCGACGCCATTCTTTGTAAGTTTCCAAGGATGTTAGGTGAAATTATGTTTTCCGAAGTGCCTTTGATTTCAATTGTATGTTCACAAAGTTTCAACTCTGTGACAAGCAAAAACCTCTATAAAAAAATGGAAATCAAGCTACAGATACCCCTGGATAGATGTCTAAGAATATATTTTCCATCTCCTCCTTATGAAGTTGAACTTCTCCAATTAAAGACTTCAACTTGCAAATTGTATGAATAGCAATCGGCAATACGGATGTTCTCACAATGGAGAGCTCAGCTAGAAGATCTAATTCAGAAGACAAAGACTTCCATGGGAAGTACTTGTAGATTTTGTTTTTTTTGAGAAGGAAAGTACTTGTAGATTATCCAACGAACTGTATTGTGGAAACGAGAGCCACTAATTCACAAAGCTTTAAATTTCTTTCCACTATCCTTGCACAACTAGTAATGTGTTAAAGAACACTGACGATCTGGAAGGGCCCCAAGAATGGCTACTCGTAGTTCTTCTTCATCATGTAATACTCTTAGTTTGATACATCCAGTACAAGCATAGAATTTCTCGATGATGCAGGTTCAGGGATGTTGCTTTGAAATATGGTAGAACCATAATATTAGATTGCTCAAAACTTTTGCCACTCACTACTAACAGACATTGTTTTCTGAAGTCTTTAATTTCCTTTACCCAAAATGATTCCCAGGTCCTACATGCATGCTACAGTAAAGTAAATCCGTCTGCTGAAGTGGAGAATCCTGAGCTTATTGCTTGGTCAGATTCAGTTGCTAAATTGCTTGATTTGGATCCTAAAGAGTAAGCAGTCTTTTCTTCTCTGGAATGAATATTAGCATTTTCAGGAGTGAAAGAATCACATTATGCCAGGCTCATCCGACCTTTGTTAATATTACTCACATTCTTCTTCGAGGTCAGATATCCAAAAATTTTTGGCCTTATGCATAGGTCACGAAGAGATCCTCTTGATTAATAATGCATCCTAGAAAGAGAAGTAACTGATATATGCTATTTGTTTCTGCATGCTTGAGACAGTGTGGGCAAATCTGAATAACACATCAGGATTGGCTTCTTCCAAAATATTTATGTTTAAATTTAATGGTTTCACAATTGGAATATCTTTCTAAAAAAAAATTGGAATATCTTATTTGTGTTGATTTGTTCCTTTCAATTATTGATTTTGCCTTCTAAAAAATAATTGTTGATTTCGCGCAATTGACATAATGATTTTCTTTCATTGGGTATGATGACAAAAAATGATACACAACTTTTTAGTTGAACTTCGTGTGTGTTTGGATGTTCAGGTTTGAAAGAACAGATTTCGCACAGATATTCTCTGGAGCTTTGCCTTTGAAGGGCGGGTTAGTTACAAGACAGCACTTCCATTTCATTCTTCATGAAATTTTCATTTGCTAATTGACTGATTTGTTATTCTAGGTTGCCTTATGCACAATGTTATGGAGGGCATCAATTTGGTGCATGGGCTGGTCAGCTAGGTGATGGCCGTGCTATAACTCTTGGTGAGCTTCTGAATTCTAAGGGTGAAAGATGGGAATTGCAGCTTAAGGGTGCGGGAAAGACTCCTTATAGCAGATTTGCAGATGGCTTAGCAGTATTACGAAGTAGTATTCGTGAATTTCTGTGCAGCGAAGCAATGAATGGACTGGGAATTCCTACAACTCGTGCACTTTGTCTTGTATCTACTGGAAAATATGTTACTAGGGACATGTTTTACGAGTATGCCACACCTTGAAACTTCGTCATATTCTGTTTTCATCCTCCTTGTTGTAGTTAAATACCTTGCCTTATTTGTGTACAACCTTTTCTGCATGGATGTTAGATAGAATCTTTTCTAGATTCTGCAGAGACTTCCATATCTGAACGAACAATAATGCATTTTATTCTCAATCATTTAGATTCTTTGACCCTGTTGGGTTAAGGTAAGAGGAGAAGCTTGCTACTAGTGCCTTCTTTTTGTACCGATATATGATTTACCCGCTTGCTTTGTTGAATCATCAAAATTTATTATTTTTATTCCATTTGATCAAATATTCTCAATCTCTTTGGCTAGGGATACTGCATAATAATATCCCCATTATTACTGAATATCTTAACTAATTAATCCATATGCTAATTGGTGACCATCACAAAAGGCCTCTAGTTGACCATGCTAGTAAGTTTGTTAATTATTTATTAGTATATTTCGTCTGCTTAACTTCCCTCTTTAACATGTTTACAATACCTAAGGACAAAAGATTAACCAAGCATAATTTGCTGGAAAACTCTATTTTCTAGTTGAAAGAAACTCCAAAACCAAGCATGACTTTGGACATCTCCTTTTTTAGGGTTACACCGTTGGGTAACTAATCAGGATGATTTTAAGTGTGCTGACAACAGATACATTTTTATCAACTTGTTACGATTTTTATTTGAGTGGATTGTTTGCCTTCTTGGCCCCTTAGGATACATTGAAAACAACATGGGTCTATGCTAACTAAATAGCAAATATCAAATGCATGTTTATGTTTGAACATGCTGAAACATCTGTGTTGCTATTGCTGAAACAATGTGTGTGCATTATATTACATACATACTTTGTTTGGAAGATATCAATTTCTTCTTGTTTTTGGGGTGAAGAGAAATCAGTCATTTTTCTAATTTAAGATTTGTTCCTTTTTACAGTGGCAATATTAAGGATGAACCAGGGGCTATCGTATGTCGGGTTGCTCAGTCTTTCCTGCGCTTTGGTTCATATCAAATCCATGCCAGTAGGGGAAAGGAAGACCTACGTATCGTTCGGCTTTTGGCAGATTACACAATTCGTCATCATTTTCCTCACATTGAAAGCATGGCCAAAAGCAATGACTTGTTTTTTAAGGTTGGTCAGGAGGGCTCTGCATCAGTGGATCTGTCATGCAATAAATATGCAGGTGTTTCTTTTGTTCCCCTTTCAAAAAGGTGTTTTATTTTATTTTTTCATAGGTTCAATTTGATGAGAGCATTGTTGCTTCATGTGATCTCTAAAGTCTGAACAACTGATTTTTCTATGTTTTGCATCAATGTGATCACAGCATGGTCAGTTGAAGTTGCTGAACGCACTGCTTCCCTAATTGCCAACTGGCAAGGGGTTGGTTTCACCCATGGTGTCCTCAACACAGATAACATGAGTGTGCTTGGTCATACTATTGATTATGGTCCTTTTGGTTTCTTGGATGCTTTTGATCCCAGCTATACTCCAAATACTACAGATCTTCCAGGAAGGCGGTATTGTTTTGCAAATCAACCTGACATTGGTCTATGGAACATTGCACAGTTTACCGCAAGTTTATCAGCTGCAAACTTGATCAATTCAGAAGAAGCCAACTATGCAATGGAAAGGTATCATTCCTTTATTATTGTTTTGGGAGACAGAATAAACAGTGCATTGTCAGTTCTGATGTCTTCTTTGACACCTTTGTAGGTATGCAGAGAAATTTATGGATGAGTACCAGTCTATAATGACTAAGAAAGTTGGTTTATCTGAGTATAATAAGCAACTAATAAGTTCACTTCTTAATAACATGGCTGTTGATAAAGTAGACTACACAAACTTCTTCCGATTGCTTTCAAACATCAAAGCAGATGTGAGCACTCCAAAAGATGAGCTTCTTGCTCCTCTTAAAGCAGCTTTGTTGGACATTGGCGGGGAGAGAAAGGAGGCTTGGACTAGTTGGGTGGAAACGTATATCGCGGAGGTACAAATTTGCTGCTTCGTCTATTCTCATTTTCACTGAAGCGACCATTATATTCATGTCTCTCTGCTCAGTGTTCCCTTTTTCCTACAATACTATATGCGACTAAAGGTTGACATTACGAATTGCACTTTTAGATGTAATAATTTCTACATTAATGAGCATCCAACACCTGATTGCTTAATTACTCAAGAATAAAAAGGCAGGTGTGGGATATTATACTAGGTTTGAGTCCTTGATTCTTTAGATCCTAGTACACTTTGAATAAATGATGAAGCATATATGATTTAGGTGAGTCCATTATGCAGGCATTTAGCATATCAGAGTTTGGGCAACACACTTACCAAGTAATAGAGTAATCCAGCATTCATCAAAATTCTTCTAGATGCATAACTGGAAAAACTATGGTAACCAGAAGAGTTCTTTTATCTATTATTATTTTTCACTTGTTATCCTAGTATCTGCAGTAGTGAGATAAATAACAGATGAGACTTCAAGTGGAGACATCCAGAAGAGTATCACTTGAATATTCTGTCGTTTAAACTAGCAGACATATCTCTTGAGCTAGAAAACATTTTTTTCTTTCATCTTGCCATTTTATATTATGAAGTTTGCTTTTGCTCGAATAATGTTATCCTAATTGTTGATGGTAACTGTCAGGAACTTGACAAGATATGTGAATCAATGTGCAATAAGGATGAGGTTTCTTTGACCTCAAACTTTCATGTTTGTGTCTAGATATATATGCAGTATCATAATGGCCTGGAGTTTTGACACATCTGTCCTTTGTTTCTCATGAAGCTGGCATCTAGTAACATTTCGGACGAGCAGAGGAAGGCTGCAATGGATTCCGTAAACCCTAAATACGTTCTCCGTAATTATTTATGCCAAAGTGCCATTGATGCAGCTGAGCAAGGTGACTACACCGAGGTTCGTAGGCTACTGAAATTGATGGAGCGTCCATATGATGATCAGCCGGGGATGGAGAAGTATGCTGGATTACCGCCCGCTTGGGCTTACAGGCCAGGCGTATGCATGCTGTCTTGCTCTTCCTGAGGACGATTTCTCTCTGTGCACTAATATAACGCTTGAGAAAAAAAAATAATAAACGTTGTACATATTGTATAAATTTTTTTTTTGTCTCCACGGAACAAAATAACATTTTTACTGTCGTGCCTTCGTTTGCTGATTGCAAATGATACAATATTTGGATTGAGGTAGGTTTTTTTTGTTGTACTTTTGACCGTCTGAATGGGGTTCAACCTTTATGAAGCCTTCCCGATTTGAAGAAGATTCCCGCACAAAAAGAAAAAAAAAAGAAAATTAAAAAAGATTGACTAATCTTACGGTTACCCAAAAGAAAAGAAGAAAGATTTCAACAAAAAACAAAAAGAAAGGAAGAAAAATTGTCTTAGGGGATATTTCTGATATATTTTATCAGTTGTAGCACATTCATATGCATCAAAGGGTATTTGATCCTCTTATTTCTCAAAAAAAAGTGAGTCGTTGCATTTGGGAAAAAATGTCTAAATCTACACTAGTAGTTGATGGGTTGGGATGATATTATTATTATTATTATTATTATTATTATTATTATTAGGGTTTAATGTATAACATTTTTCGCTTTAAAATAATATTTTTAAATGATAAAATTTAATAATGATCGATGATTGATATTTAAATAGCTTGCGATCAAAGTATCAAACCGATTGTAATTAACGATTGATGCGCTTTCACGGAAAATGTTGTAGAGTATATTAATCTCATTATTATTATTAATTAACGAACGAAATCTAACTCGTAATAAGCAGTAAGAAGAGGCATAGAGGAGTTTTATCGGACTTCTAACCGAAAAGGAGGAGACACGGCGGCATATATAGATGGAAGAGCTTGAGGGGAAGGTCGTGATGGTCACCGGCGCCTCCTCCGGCATCGGCCGCGAGCTCTGCCTCGACCTTGCCTCCTCCGGCTGCAAGATTGTCGCCGCCGCCCGGAGGGTCGACCGGCTGCAGTCCCTCTGCGACCAGATTAACGCCGGTGCGGGGACCTCCGCCGCAGTGAGATCCGTCCCCGTGGAGCTCGACGTGAGCGCCGACGAGTCGGCCATCGAAGCCGCGGTGCAGAAGGCTTGGGACGCCTTTGGCCTCATCGATGTGCTCATCAACAACGCCGGAATCAGAGGTCCTTTTTTTTTTCTCTGTTCTTTCTTCCAACCACTAAAACCCTAACAATAACTTTTTTTTTCTTTCAAAAAAGGTACTTTTTGATAGAATCTGAACGCCGTCCCCTATAGGATGATTCCTTTTTTTCTTTCTTAGAACATTTTGTTGAAGCAATGTGTTTAGAAGACTTACCATTACATTTGGATGGATCTATATATGTTCTGCACATCCAATTTTATCATGCATCTCGCAACCATCGGTTGAGGTCTGAAACTGAGTGTTTTATATTTTAACCAATCCATTACAGCTGCTCATACGAACTTTACACCTTAAATCGATCAGGTGGCGTGCATTCATCGCTCGATTGGCCTGAAGGGGAATGGGACGTGGTGTTGAGGACAAATCTGACCGGCTTGTGGCTGGTGACCAAACATGTCTGTCGCAGGATGTCATCTAATAATTGCATGCCGCAGCAGCAGCAGCAGCAGCTTCCGCAGAACAAGAAGAAGAAGGGAACCGTGATCAATATTTCTTCTACCTCTGCAGTCAACCGTGGTAAATTGCCAGGAGCCTTAGCTTACACTGTTTCTAAGGAAGCAGTCAATGCCGTTACTAAGGTATATATTTCTGTAGATACTATTAAACCCATCTTTTAGTTAACTGTTATTCTCACTAATTTTTGCGTTCATGTGATCACACCTTGAATCCTGATAAAGAAATATTGTAAGATAGAATCATCGAAGCCTTTCTGGTACGCCGTTAATTGATCATACCATCAAGCTTCATCAATCATCCGTAGGTGGTAGTTCCCTTTTTGAGTTCTCTTTATAAAATGATTACACTGAAAAAAAAGTGTTCTAATTCCAATTTTTTCCAGGAAATACTTTGTCTTGCATCCAATATAATTTATATTTTGTACTAGTAGATGTCCGATTAAAAGAGGAAGAGGGAGGTCAAGGCGGACACTTGGCGAACTAATAGAGCAAGATTTATTGGTGAATAATATACCGAAAGGTTTGATTACTAATAGAACGGAATGACGTCGTATGATCTATGTAGCCGATCCCACCTAGTGAGATAATGCTTTGTTGTTGTTATTTGTACTAGTAGATGTATAAAAAGTGCCACCTAACAAAAAAGAATCCTACTTTTTAAGTGTTCAATCTTTGTTCTTTTATTGTTACTCCTCTTTTGGGTAGAATTTTACTTACTTTTCACGCATGATTGTGGATATGTGATGCTAACTATGAGAGTACCATTGAATGAATGGATGGATGGATGAATAGGTTATGGCGCTGGAGCTGGGACCTTATAACATCAGGGTGAACTGCATATGCCCGGGGATCTTCAAGTCGGAGATAACAGAGCGTCTGATGCAGAAGGGATGGTTGAAGAATGTTGCCAAGAGGACGGTGCCTTTGAGGACGTTCGGCACATCGGACCCAGCCATCACGAAGCTCGTAAGGTTCCTCATCAACGACTCCTCCGACTATGTAACGGGCAACGTATTTATCGTCGATGCTGGTGCCACTCTCCCCGGCATCCCCATCTTCTCATCCCTATGATCTCTCTCTCTCTCTCTCTCTCTCTTCCCCCAGTCACGTCGAACTCTTGCTCAGGGTGGAGTGATATGCATGACTTGGGGTTCTATAAGATACCGAAATATGAACCGCGTCGTAGGAGGTGTAATAATTTGGGCGCAACAGGTGTTGCAATACGGGAGTATTATATGTATCACAAGGGCTCACTTAATTGATTTGATCGCTCTCGGTCTCACTTCAACGTAGGTTCGTGATGTTTATATGCTTTGAATAGTTAACGAAAACGTAGTTGATGAGAGGCATCGTGTATGCGGTTCTTTCCATGGCGAGCACGATACATTTGCTGTAGTGAGCAAGTTTGCATGTAGGGATAAGTGATTCCTTCTCGTTTAAATGATATTTTAAAAATTTTATTTGTGAGTTGATCTTTGAAGTATGAATGGCGTGTTTTTTAACGTCATGCGAATTAGATTTCATAGTAAGAAAGCAAGTTTGATAAAATCATCACTAAATTTTAAATCGGATCTGGTATATTTGACAGTTCAATGGTGAATTGGTCACATGTACGCTCCGGGTTAGCAAGAAACTTGTTTTTGAACAAAACCGAAGTGACCCGGATCAAATTGGGCATAATCGAGTTGGATCGAAAATTTAGTTTGATCTATTTTTTTGTAAAGAAAATAATGCAGTGAAAATATGAAAAATAATAGGAAATAAAAAATATAATTATTGAAAGATGATAAAAAATTGAAACGAGAGAAAATAGGAAATGCAGATATGTTATGAAATATGAATTTAGAAGAGGAAATTAATAATAAGAATGGTTAATTTGAATCAGTGGTGAATTAGAATATGAAATTAGTGATATGAAAAGGCAATTCGAAACTGTGGAGGAAAATTAATTTAAAATATGTATTTTAAATAAAAAATGCTCACAACCTTTTGAAAAAAATAAGTATTACAAATCATATTCATTAAAAAATTAAAAAAACATTCAAAAAATATTTAATTTTAGTGGTAAGTAATAGTTTACCATTCATTTTCTTAATAATTTTACATTTCCATTTAGTATTATATTATTCAGAATTATAAAAATTAAAATGGGCACACAATTGAACCATAATTCATGTTCACCCATCGATACCATTATAGGTCAGATTTTCAAGATACTGCTAAAAACTGTTTAATAATTTGTGTGAATTGTTTGGAGAGCTTTGTCAATTCCATCTAACAATTAATTTAATTTCATGTAAAAATTAATTTGTCAATTCCATGGTTGTTATCTTTATAAGGCTTACCAACGGAAGAAGGACCGCTGAATTAATTGATCAATGGGCTTGTAGCTGCCAGCTAAACAAATCCAGGTGCAAATACATATATCGTCATGCATGAGGTTTGGATTCATTCCATAGCTTGCATCATCCATGACCGGGGAATGATAGAGTCACTGGTCGAATAGCAACCTCTGACTAGAGTCAATCTGTGTGTGTCGAGAGAGAGAGAGAGAGAGAGAGAGAGAGAGAGAGAGAGAGAGAGAGAGAGAGAGAGAGAGAGAGAGTAAAGAGCGAGGATGGTAGCCAACTTGCGAAGAACCCATCGTTTCTCACCCATACGTTGTCGGAATTGAAAGCGGCCAAATGCGCACCTGGTTCACCGACCTCTGCAGCCCGTACGTGGAGCATGTCAAGCCTCCTTATAAATCTCGGCTCACGTCGTATCCTCCCGCTGCTACCTAGCAAATTAGATCAGCACGCAGATCGATCCATCGCCTAATTCCTTCTTAATTAAAGTTTGGTTTCACGCCGCCGCACGTAAAATGGATCCGCCGTGGCAGTGCTTGGAGGGGAAGGTGGTGATGGTCACGGGCGCCTCCTCCGGCATCGGCCGTGAGATCTGCCTCGACCTCGCCGCCGCCGGATGCAGGATCATCGCGGCCGCGCGGAGGACCGACCGCCTCAGGTCCCTCTGCCAGCAGATCAACGGCGCGGCGGAGCCGCCCCCCTCCGGCGCCGCAGTCCGCTCCGTGGCTGTGGAGCTCGACGTTAGCGCCGGCAGCTCTGCCATCGACGCAGCGATTCAGAAGGCTTGGGACGCCTTCGGCCGCATCGACGCTCTGGTCAACAATGCCGGAGTCAGAGGTATCTACTTATCTGCCTACAACTACATTAATACCACTTCTTGAGTTGGTAGTCTCGAGTCGAATGTTAATCGAAAGAACAAAACGCAGGTGGCATTCACGCGTCACTTGACTGGTCCGAGGAAGAATGGAACAAGATAGTGGGGACGAATCTAACGGGAGTCTGGCAAGTGTCTAAGCACGTGTGCACCCGCATGCGCGACGCCAAGCACAGGGGCTCCGTCATCAACATCGGCTCCATCACCGGCCTCGTCCGCGGTCAGGTGCCGGGATCGCTCGCCTACTCCGCTTCCAAATCCGGCGTCAATGCCCTGACCAGGGTGCGTATATATACACCTGCGACCTGCTAATTATATCTCATATATTATTGCATAATATATCATATATGATGCTTGCAGGTAATGGCGTTGGAGCTGGGAGGAAGCCATGTGAGAGTGAACTCCATAAATCCGGGGATATTCAAGTCGGAGATAACGCAGGGACTGATGGAGAAGCCGTGGCTGGAGAAGGTGGTCAGGAGGACCGTCCCGCTGGGGACGTTCGGCACGTCGAATCCGGCGTTGACGAGGCTCGTCCGGTACCTGATCCACGACGCCTCCGACTACGTCACCGGGAACACCTTCATCGTCGACGCTGGAGCCACCCTTCCCGGCGTCCCCATCTTCTCCTGCCTTTGACAATATTTGACTTCGATCTCCGTTTCCGAAGCCACCCGTGGAGAGAGACAGACATTTGATTAAATTGGACTTACTTCTCTCTGTCCTCAACTATATATGAAAAAAAAAAAACAAGAAAGAAAAGAGAAAAAAAACGATCTCTCGTCTTTTTGGCTTGCGTTGCATTAATTTGTCCATGAAATATATTGGTTCAAATTATTAAATAATGTTGACGTCAGTTATCTTTAATGTTATTAATTTAACTAACTAGTATTGCTCCATTATAATTTTATATTTATGCCTAGTTTTATTTTGAAAAAAGGAATAACGACTAAGTTTCTCATTAAGACCATGTTGGGAAATGCTTATAATTCAGTCAAATTGACTTATAAACAATTTTAAATTTTCTCTCTATTTGATAATTAAAGAAAATAGCAAATAAATATTTTTTTGTCTTCTTCTCTTCTGAGTCGATCGGGAAAAAAAAGAGCGTCTTAAACTTTTTTTAAGAAAAATTGATCAACTTCACCAACAAATATACTATCTTGTTTTTCATATTTTTTTTAAAAAATTACATAGGATATATGCATGCATAATTTTTCTTTACTTTCCCTGTTATGATATTGACGAATTCACTACAAGAAAAATGTGATTTTTCTACGAATAATTTTTGACGGACATAATTCCGTCGTAATTTGCGACGAATTTTGCGATGGACAGTAATCCGTCGAAACTTTTAACAGTCAAGACTGTCGAAAATAAAAAAAATAAATTATGAAATTTTTTATATTATTTGTAACACTCCCAAAATTCGACTCCAATTTAATTGCTGAATCATAGACGACGTCATTTTTCAAAACCTAATTTCATAAAATATTACAGCTGAAAACATAATAATAATAATAAAGTCCAATAACATAAAACACAACGAAATACTTCATAAATAAATAAAATTCAAGATACATCTCTAGCTCATGGGCCACATAAGCTCTAACATAATATCTAATATAGGGTTCATCATACATAAGTGAGTTCATACAAAAGTACATGACTAAAAAACCCATAGGTCATACATATTAGACTCTTATAAGAGTTCATCATCATAATATAAAAGATTAAAAGATAACTTGAACCGTAGCCCGATCAAATCCTTAATCCTTACATCAATACATTGTTAAGGATGATTAGAAGAATTTAAATTTTCTCAATATACCTTTAAGATTTAAGTTAAAATTTTAAATCCTAATATTAATACTTTCGTTCTTCTCTTCTCTTTCTTCTTTCTTCTTCTTCTCCTTCTTTCTTCTTGCTGGCTGCTCCCTCTTTCTCTTTTTCTCTTGCTGCAGTCCCTGTGGTGAGTGAGAGTGGAACTTCTCTTCCTATGCTTGCTGCACGATTGCTGTGAGGGAGAGTGAGAAAGAGGGCCAATGAGAGGGAGGATGTGGTGATGTCGTTGTCTTGGTGCTGCTGTGATTCACGAGTGGGAGGAAGAGTGGAGTGTGAGCTTTAATTGGGGAGGGGTTCTTCCTGCTGTGAAGCCGTGAGTGCAGAGGATGAGTAGGAGAGAGAAAGCAAATGAGTGGTGGTTTGCTTGATGGGAGGTTCCTGCCCAATGCTGCTGCCCCCTGCTTCTTTGGAGGAGAGTGTATGTTTGAGGGAGAGTGAAGAGAGGAGATGGCCGCGAGGGACTTGAGAGAGAGTGTGAGAGTCTATCATGAATTTCTGTAGCATATTAAGGGGGGTTTTGAGGGTGATGTCGGCTGGTAGGTGGGGGAGCGAGTGAGTGAGGGATGGTATCCTGTAGCTTGAAGGGGATTTTGGGAGTAGCCGAATGATGTTTGGTAAAAGAAAAGTATTAGGGTACTGTAGCTTTTAAGTGGTTATTTATAGTGCTTATAGTTGGGCTCATGGGCTGGTTGGGCTGGGCTCTTCTTGTTGTTTCTTTTCATTTATTTATTTTCCTTTACTTTTCTTTTATGTTATTTTTTAAGAATATTACAATATAACTTCTTTAAAATAAAATTCATTCTCGAATTTTGTAGAGTCTTATACAACAAATCTCTTCATCTACTTCGTTCCATTTGTCCTTCGCTCCTCCTATATTTCGGCATGATCTCTTACTTTGTGACATCCAATGCGCATTCTTTGGTGGTCTCACTTTAATGGCCTTTGCATTTCGTCTTCACTAGTCGATCACCATAACTTGCTATTCCAAATTTTTCATGGGCATCTCATATCTCTAATCAATCTCAAGAAATTGAGACCGTTCTTGAGCCATGTTTTCAATATGCCACTCTAATCATTAACTTAATTTAAACAAAAAAATCCTTCATCCTCGTCGCTTCATTTATCTTCAATCTTTCATGTCCACCCACATAGCCTTCCTCGTGCATCTTTAGCAACATCACTTAATAGTCTCTTACTAACGGTTCTAGCGATGGTTCTAAATATGCCATCATGTTATCTTGTATCTTAAAGATTCTAGTGCGAAATTTAGATTCTTATTCCACTTCATGAAATGGAGATCGTTCGTGAGCCATGCTTCCGTTGCGCTACTCTGAACCTTAACTTATTCTAAGTGTTAAATTTCTTGGGTCAACACTTGACCATTTCATGTCGTTTTTTAGGTCAAGTAGGCCTAAGTAGCATAATTCGAATTTTCCTCGTAGCTTTACCTATCATTATTATGATCTTGGTAGTCTTTCTTAAGTTTCTTTATTTTTAAGAACCATGATTAGTTTCTTATTCTTAGAATATTCCTTTTAATATTCATGTATTGGTCTACGGTCCAACTTGAGGTAGATACTTCTCCAACTTGAGGTGGGTACTCATGTATTGGTCTATGATCATATTGTCTTGAGTGAGATTGAGGAACTCATCTTTCTTCTGCTCTTTAACATAGTCTGAATAGAAGCGGTTCTCAAATGCCTCTACAAAGTTTTCCCATGTAACATCTTCCTCATTTTCGAAAGTGATCTTCAAAAGAGACTTCCACCACATCTTTACTTGACCACTAAAACGATGAGTGGCATACCTCACCATGCCGTCCGTGGGACAATCCATAACCCTTAGGGTGTCCCTTATCTCCTCAAGCCAAGCTTCAGCTTCTTCTAGCTCTCCCTCTCCATCAAATTTTGGAGGGTCAGGCCTTAGGACCCTTTCAATGGAATGATTCGAGTAATTATTCCTTTGAGCATTTTGTGCCGCTTGGATCAATCCATCTAGAAGGGCATTTCTTTCACCATCCCCATATGCATTTGTACGTCTCGGTGGTATCTACATCCACATCCAATAAACATAGGAACATCATTAGCATGAGCATGAGCTAAACATAAGAGAACATTTACCTTTAGGCTCGGTGGAACCTCATGACGATTGCACATAGACTTTATACTTAGACATTTTAGTCAACCTATGACTTACACTTCCTAAAAATTAAGACATAAGAGCCAAAATTACGACTCTGATACCAACTGTAACGCCCCCAATTTAGTTGCTGAACTCTAGACGACGTCAATTTTTAAAACCTAATTTTATAAAATATTGCAACGGAAAATATAATAGTAATTATAAAGTCCAACACAGCAGAAGACTTCATAAGTAAATGGAATCCAAGATACATCTCTATCCCATGGGCCATATAGGCTCTAACATAATACCCAATATAGGGTTCATCATACATAAGTGAATTCATACAAAAGTATACGACTCAAAGGCCCATAGGCCATACATACTAGACTCTTATAAGAGTTCATCATCATAATATAAAAAACTAAAAGATAACTTGGACCGTAACCCATAAAAGATAATATATGATATATTCAGTATTTTATTACTATAATTAAATATTATAATTTAAAAATAATTAAATAATATAATCATATATATCATAATATATAATGTAAGTAGTATTTTATTATTATAATTATCGACAGTTCAGACTATCGAAAGTTTCGACGGTCTGGACCGTCGATAATTAAAAAAATAATTAAATATTATAATCATACATGTATATATATATTTTCGACAGTCAGGACCGTCAGAACTTCCGACGGCTTGTTCTCCATCGCAAGTTTCGACGGCCTTGGCCGTCGGCAATTAAAAAAAATTTCCCCCACCGCTTTTTCTTTCTTTTCCCCTCTCCTGCTATTTTCTTCCCTTTTCCCTCTATATAATACCTACGACCTCTCTCCTCTCCTCTCCTCTCTCAACCTATTTCCTTCTCTCCCTCACCTGCCGCGACTGGCTCGACGACTTTCGCCCGGACGATGACCCGCCGGTGACCGCTTCATCTTCCTCCGGCTCCGGCTCCGACCTAGCCACGGGCGGTCAGATCTAGCGCCTGCGGCCGGATCTGGCCGCAGGTGATCGACAGATCCGGCCGCGGCTGAATCTTGCCGCGGGCAGCCGGATCGACTGCCTGGAGGTGGGCTATTTTTTATATTTAAAAATTCTTTACGATGGTTGCGGCCGCCGGAATATTTCGACGATTGCGATCGCCGGATCTTTTCGACGGTTGCGATGACCGTCGAAAGTTTTGACGGCTGTGATCGTTGAAAGCTTCGACGGTTGTGACGACCGCCGAAAGTTTCGATGGTTGCGGCCACCGAATTGTTGGGATAGTTGCAACCGTCTGAACTTTCGATGGGTTGGTTCCAACCGTCAAAAATCGTTCGCGACGATCATTTTTTCGACGGATCAATTCTGTAGGTAAACCCATCGAAACCCCTTATTTCCGACGGTTTCGTTCGATTTTCCGACGAACGAAACTGTTGGAAAGCATCATTTTTCTTGTAATGATTCTTGAATCTTGATCTTTTGATTAGAAAAATAACTACTTATAAGTTTTTTGTTTATTATCAAGCAGTCAAAATAATTATAATTATCTTCAATAACACTATCCAAATATATAACTATTTGTTTTTAAAAAGATATTTTAATTATTAAATTATTTATTATTATTTTAACTTTATCAATTATTATATATAAGCTAAAATAGTTTAACTGAAAAGGTGTTCTAATTCCAATTTTTTTCCAAGAAATACTTTGTCTTGCATCCAATATAATTTATATTTTGTACTAGTAGTCGTGGACATTTAAAAAGTGCCTTCTAACAAAAAAGAATCCTACTTTTTAAGTGTTAAATCATTGTTCTTTTATTGTTACTCCTCTTTTGGGTAGAATTTTAATTACTTTACACGCATGATTGTCGATATGTGATGCTAACTATGAGAGTACCATCGAACGAATGGATGGATGAATAGGTTATTGCTTTGGAGCTTATAACATCAGGGTGAACTGCATATGCCCAGGGATCTTCAAGTCGGAGATAACAGAGCGGCTGATGCAGAAGGAATGGATGAAGAATGTTGCCAAGAGGACGGTGCCTTTGAGGATGTTCGGCACATGCACCGGACCCAGCCATCACGAAGCTCGTAGACTCCTCCGACTATGTAACGGGCAACGTATTTATCATCGATTTTCTTGTAGTGTCATCCCTATGATCTCTCTCTCCCCCCCTCACACACAGAGGTGTAAATAATTTGAGGGCAACGAGTGTTGCACTACGTGAGAGTTGTATGTGCATATATATGACAAGGGTTCACTTAATTGATTTGATCGCTCTCAGTCCCACTTCAATGTTAAGTTCGTGATGTATATATTATGCTTTGAATATTAACGACAACATGGTCAATGAGAGACAGCATCGTGTGTCTGTGGTTGTTCTTTCCAAGATAAGTTCGATGCGTTTGCGTCACACGCGAACAAACACACAATAAAAAATGCATAATAGTCGTGCTATGCTATGGAAGAAATTCATGGTAGTCCACTCGATCGTCAGGAACCCGTGGGCAAGTTATACTCTAGTTAATTTGATAACAGCATCACTAAATTTAAACTCAGTCGAGAATGATCTGTCCGATCACCGGTTCAATTTAAAAAAAGGATGATGACAAGAGAAAAATAGGAAATAAAAATATATTATGAAATGAATTTGGAAGAGGAAATTAGTAATAAGAATGATTAATTTGAATTGGGAGATCGTAAGGACCATTGGTTTAGATAAAAGTCAGAGGATAGGTGCACTTGGGTGTTCATTTTTGCACATGCTGCTATGGAGAACAAATCGGATCGAGCAGAATACAACATAGAAAGGAAGATGGAGTAGAAAATAGAGTTCAGAGGAAAGCTGATTTGTATTCAAAATATGAAAACTTCACACTACAACTCCACTTTTCTCGTGTTTTTATACTAACTAATGTAACTGATATAAACATGAACTAGTACAAAAGACAACTACCGTTACCATGACTTCTAACTGCCGATATTCTATCACTGTCCAACTCCATCATCTGCTAACACTTTCCCTCAAGTTGGGGTTTGAACAAATTGAACAAGCCCAACTTGCCTACCAGATGATCATGCTGCTGTCTTAAAGCCTTTGTAAGTAGATCAGCTAACTGCTCTTTCGTTGAAATATTACCAGAGTCTTCAGTTTCTTATCTCCCACAAAATGACAATCGACTTCAATATGTTTTGTACATTCATGAAGGATTATCCATCATTTGGATTGCAGCCTGGCTGTCAGTAAAAAGAATGAAAGGGTGCTACAATAGGAGCTTGATCTCTTTAAACAATCAATCAAGCCACAATAATTCTGATATTATAAGAGCTAAACTTCTATATTCTGATTCTGCTAAGGATCTAGAAACGACGGATTGTTTTTTAGACTTCCAGGATATTAGAGAATTCCCAACTTTTATGCAATAAGCTAAAATTGATCTTCGTGTTAATATGCAAGAAGCCCAATCCGCATCACTATATGCTATCACAGTTGTATTCCTTTATGTAGAAAATAAAAGGCCACGACCAGGAGAGGACTTGATGTATTTGACAATCCGAAAGGCAGCTTGATATTGTGACACCTTAGGAGCATGCATGAATTGACTTAGATGCCTCACCGTAAAGGCAATGTCAGGTCGAGTATGTATCAAATATAAAAGTCTCCCAACTAGTTGTTGAAACATTGTAGGGGAGTCAAGTGTTTTATCTTGTGAATTCACACCAAATACAAAGTCATACTCAACAGGAGTTAGCTTGAGATTTTGTTCAAAAGTTGTATTGGCTGGCCTAGCTGCTGTAAGACCAAGATCAGCAAGTAGATTGATTGCATACTTCCTTTGATTCATAATGATACCTGCAGTAAATTCCACTAAAGCCAAGCTATTTCCTACAACTCATCCACATAAACTAGTAACACAATGAATTCATCATCTCTAGACTTTGTGAATAAAGTATAATCATTTGGACTTTGTGAAAAACCTGCATCAATTAGTATTTTAGTGAGTTTGATGTTCCACTGTCGAAAAGCTTGTTTAAGACCGTACAAGGAATGATTTAGCTTGCATACTTTCCCAGAAGACTCCCCTCGAGCTAAAGTCCCTCAGATAATGACATATAAACCTTTTCAAAGAGGTCACCATTAAAGAAGGCATTATTAACATCACAATGGAAAAGATGCCAATTGAGTTGAGCAGCTGCATTGAGAACAACTCGAATGGTGACTGACTTGGCAACTGGAGAAAAAGTTTCCTTAAAATCCACACCTTCCTTTTGATTGTAACCTTTGGTAACAAGTCGAGCCTTAAACTTTCGATGTCCCAGTGGAAGTCAACTTGACCTTATATACCCATTTGCAACCAACAACTTTCTTTCCTGATGGGAGATCAACCAAAGTCCATGTACCATTATTTTCTAAAGCATCCGGTTCCCCTCGCATGACAACAACCCATATGTTATCTTTAATTACTTGATTGTAAGAAACATGCTCTTCAAAATTGGATAGAGTGCTGAGAAAAGCATGATATGTAGATGTGCAAACTTTGTAGGAAATTGTATGTTGTAAAGGATGCACAATAGAGAAAGATGTTGTAGAGTTGACTACAAAATCCTTGAGCCAACCTGGTCGTTTGATTTGCCTTCTCGGTCTGATAGGAGAGATTGGAGAGGGATTAGGTGAGGGAGCATTAATATCGTCCATGAGAACATCACATGAAGATAAGGGAAGAGGATCCAAATCCATATATGAAGAAACTGACAAGTTGTCAGGAACAAATTTTAAGTTATCAATGATAACATGTGAGTTATCAGTTGTAGGACCAGAAAGAAGCAAATCAAATATATCGTATATCATGTGTTTATTCGGGAAAAATGAATGTTGGTCAGATGAAGTAAACTCCTTCAGAATATCCAAAACTTTATATCCCTTCTGATTCAAAGAATAACTCAAGAAAACACATGCTCTAGCTCTCTTGTCAAATTTATCTAAAACAAGTTTGTTGGTTGCATAATAAAGACAACTTATAACTCTTAAATGATCAAGAATAGGTGGCTTCTTAAAGAATAATTCATAAGGTGAAATATTATTCAAAACCTTTAATGGCAACCTATTTATCACATGATCAACAACTTGTATCAGATCTCCCCAGAATTTTATGGGTAAGTTAGACTGAAATAACATGGCTCTAGCAATATCCAAAATGTGCCTATGCTTTCTCTCCACAACTCCATTCTATTGAGTGTATACACAACTGGATTGATGAATGATACCTTTATCTGAAAATAATTCTTTGCATTGCTAATTATGGTACTCAAAACCATTATCTGATCTGATAATTCTAATCTTTGCTGCATACTGATTTTCCACCAGGTTAAGAAAATTTTTCAGAATTGCATAACAATCAGATTTACTTTTAATGAAATAAACCCATGTAAGCCTCAACTAGGGTCACAAAGTAATTATTACCATCGTATGTTGGACACTTAAAAGGTCCCCCGGTATTAACATGTATTACATTCAAAGGCTCCGTGGATCTTTCTGTAGTAGAAATAAAAGGCAATTGAGTCTGTCTAGCTAAAAGACAAACTGAACAATGATGAAGACTTGTAGCATTATTACAAGATTTAATGTTTGAAATCGGTAACATTCTATTAAAAGATAAATGTCTATCTCTGGTGTCAAATGTCAATTTCCTTTAATTGCTGTGAACTTCTTTCTACAGCTCCAGCCTTGTGAAAACCACCTAACAAGTAGTATAAACCTTCATTCTCTTCACCAATCAGGTTCCCCTTTTCATTCAGATGTTCTTGAATAAAAATACAATTGGGTGTGAGAGATATATGAGATTTCAAATCCTTCGCTAATTGTGACACTGAGATCAAATTAAATATAAAATTTGGCACTAGCAGGACATTATGTAATTGGATATGAGAGTTCAAATATATGGATCATGAACGAGTGGCTATAGATGTTGATCCATTTGGCAGGGAAACTGAATTCTTAGCTTGTAAAGGTACAATATTTGTAAGCCATCTTTTATGAGAAGTCATGTGACTTGAGGCACCAATATCTATAATTCAGTCAGTAATAAAAAACTTTGAGGAAATACTTGCCATACTAGCAGTGTGCATTACAACAAGTTCTTCATGAATACCATGCACCAATTGAAGAATATATTTCTTCTGCTCTTCGGTAAAAAAAAGGATTGAGCTTATTTTCATAACTTTCATACTTCATTAGTTCAGTTTTTGTACTAGTTCAGTTTCTGTACTAGTTCAATTCTAAGCAACAAGTGCAAAAATCAACACCCAATGAAATTGCAGATATGAACCTACTTTATCAATTGTGAAAGATCCATCTACAAATCCATGTTTATTGATAGCTAATAAAGCATTAAACATGGCATCACTCCAATCAGCATAGTTTTTTGTGCCTATTAACAGATCTGGTGCTAGGATGAGTCCTAGTGTATAGAAGGACTCAAGAACAATGGATTTATAACATCAAACACCAAAGGATTAGAACTACAAGAACTGGAACCAGATGAGTTAGATCCCGACATTGTAAACACAGAAACTAAATCTTAGGTGCAATTAGAAACTCCACTCAAGGATCAGATCCAATCAAACCAAACGATAGCTTCAATATGCAAAATCCAGAGAACGGAAGAAGATAGTCTTGGCTTATCTTGATTCCGATGAAGCAAAAGAACAGCTGACTCTGATACCATGTCAATTTTTGCGCCTGCTGCTATAGGAGAACAGATCAAATCGAGCAGAACACAGAGAGGAAGACAAAATAGAAAATAGAGTTCGGAGGGAAGATGAATTGTATTCAAAATATGAAAACTTCACACTACAACTCCACTCTTCTCATGTTTTTATACTAACTAATGTAAGTGATATAAACACGAACCGGTACAAAATATAACTACTGCTACCATGACTGCTAACTGCCGATATTCTATCACTGTCCAACTCGATCATCTGCTAACATTGGGGCTACTGTGGTTTTTTTTTGAGCTAAAAATAATTTTTGGCCAGAAATTTTTTGAGCTTTTGGTGAAGGATTGTTGAAATGCAACAAAGATCACAACATGTTTGAGCAAAGTTTTAATGACATATAAAGTTATATTTTGATGATACAAACATCGAAAGATTAAAGTTAAATGCTGAAAAAGTTTAAAGAAAAAGGGACAACTTTATGCACTACACTTTGATTAAATAATTGACTATGACCTTATTAGATTATGGATTAATGATGAATATCGAATTTGTAGAGAATCATGTTAGCTATCAATAGAATTTAAGATTATCTAATTTGGATAACTGTGCAAAACATTATACTCAAAATAGTGCAGATCGATCAACCCGCGGGTCGAAGCAAGGAAGGCGGGTCGAGACAATGTCGGTCGATCGAATGAAGATGCTAGTCGACCGATCAAAACTGAGCCTGCCCAGGCTGATGCTGAGACAATACCGATCGATCGACCGATTAATGGTCCGGTCGATCGAACAAGCGTAGAAGCTAAAGAAATCGCGCAACGGTTATAAAGACCGGTCGACCGGCTTCCTAGTCAAATGAATAGTAATGGTCAATTTTGAAGGAGAAAATTGTGGAATAAATTTTGGATGAATTTTTCACATACTGAAGCCTATAAAAAGAGTGCCAAAGTCAGAAGCAAAGACATCCATCCACTCATTGAAAAAAAAAATTAAGTTATCGAAAGAAGACATTTTCCTTGAAGTTTCATTTTAAAGTTTTCTTTTTTTTTTCTCTCTTCTCTTCTTGTGAGCATAGCATTGTAAAAGAGAGAAACATTTTGTTTTAAAAAAAAACTGAGAGAGAGCTTCTGTGTAAAAGAGGTTCGAGATCTTACTTCTTGAGCGAGAAAAAAGATTAGCTTCATTGGAGGAGATGTGTGACTTACCTCTCGAAGCGGAGAAAAAATGGTGATGTAAAAGGCTTTTCTTCCTTGTCCCATTTGGAACAAAGGAAGAGTTCTAGTGGAATCTTCGACGGTCTCGAGGTTGAAAACTCGAAGCGGAAATCTAGGCCAAGGTGTGGCCGAACCTCATCAACAACCATCGGGTTCATTGTATTTGAATTCTCTCTCTCCCCCTCTCATATTGTGTTTGATGTGATCTGAGTTATATTGATTTGAAAAGATTTAAAAAATTGATTTTAAGCTTTCGTGATGTGTTTTGTTAAATCGACATTTTTTATTTTAGAACACCAATTCACCCCCCATCTTGATGCCCTTTGGGATTCAACAATTGGTATCAGAGCGGGGTGCTCTTGTTTTACATTTTTGGATCTAATCTTTTTAAGATTCAATCATCTTGTTTTAAGATTTAACCATCTTAGGAGCTATGGCATCAAGTAGATTTAGTTTTTCCGAAAAAACAATCAATTAGTCGTCCTCCTCTTTTAAATGCATTAAATTTTGCATATTGGAAAATTAGGATTCAAACATATATTTGTTCTATTGATGTTGACATGTGGGACATCGTTGAAAAATATTATTATCTACATGAAAAAATACCTACAGATTCTACCGAAAGAGAAAATTTTTTTTGAAAAACTTGATTAGAAAGTAAAAAATATTTTTCTATTGTGCTTCGGATTCAATTAATCAGATCTCTAGTTGTGAAAGTGCAAATGAGATTTGTGAGAAACTCATTGTTACTTACGAAGGATAGAATAAAGTTAAGAAATATAGACTAAATATTTTAAATCACCAATATGATTCTTTCAAAATACATGATAATGAATCCATAAATAATATGATTGCACGATTTAACGATATCTTGAATGGCTTAGCCTACTTAGGTGAGCCAAGAACTAACTCCCAAAAGGTGAAAAAGTTTTTCAAGTCTTTCTTCTCCAAATGGCATACGAAGAGGACCGTGATTAAAGAAAAAGATTTGAACAAATTGAATTTTGATGATCTTATTGGTTCACTTCTAACTATGAGATCTCAATTCAAGAATATTTAGAAAAAAAACTCCCGAGAAGAAAATATTGGCATTGAAAGCAAATGCAAAAGAAGAAGACTCAAGTGAAGAGAAAGCGAATGAAAAGAAACTCGCACGCTAAACAAGAAAATTGGGTAAGTATCTTTAGTTGGTAAAAAAGATAGAGAAGAATGAGAAGCCAACAGAAAGATCATACAAACAACACAAAGAAGAGACATCTCAAAAAGGGAAAAAGAAAAAAGATAAAGAGTCAAGTGAAACAAGTAATTCATCAAGCTCTTCTAATGATCAAGCATACATATGCTTAATGGCACACGACGATGAGATAATTTTCAACTCTTCAATTTCAAATTATAACTCATCGAACTCTTCCGAAGTAAATATAGTGGATCGTGATAGACATATAACGATCGTAACAGGCAGGTCCATGACAGACTTGTAATGGCTCGTTAAATGCCCAATTTTATGTAGAAAACTTATTTGACGGGTTATGATCAGAATGTTACGAAGTATGAAAATATAATTTTTACTCCGATTTGGATATTGTAAGAGCCATGATATCACTATTACGACTCGTGAGAAGGAATATTTAGACCATTACGAAGCTATCACTACAAGAAAAGTATCAAATAGTGACACATGACTCGCTACATTAATGTGGCGCTGCTACGTGGCTAGAAAAACTATCGTCGCGTTGGCGTCGTTATAACGTCGACAATATGAGATGCCTGGAATCGGTTGCTAATAGCGTCCTAATAGCGCCAACACAAGAGATGACGCAAGTAGCGATAATTGTAGATGCTAACTCGACATTACGTTGACGCAAAAGTTGTCGTTGCGAGCAATATAGCTGAGATGCTAATGAGACGCGGACGTGACACATATCGCAGTGACACGATTTCGACGCTGAAGTGACGCTAGATTTATACTTACGTCGACGCTAGTCCGGCGCTACTGTGCCACTAATATTATACTTACATCGACACTCATGTGACGCTGCAATGATGTTATGGATGATATATTTAACATTGTGTCGCATATATTTGTGATGCCATTGCGACGCTACGGAGACGCTAATTACGGTCATTTTTGCCCCCATCACCACCATATTTTCTTCCTTTCCCACACCATACAAAGATATAATGCATATAATGATCACAAGCATCACATGCATCATATCAAATATAACCTTATGAAAAGTATTAAACTGAACTAACAAAACTAATATAATCCAAACGTATAAGTAGAACTAACACGTATCTCTAATAAAAAATGTATAAGTAACAAAAGCATATATAATATAATGTAGAAGTTTTCTATCCTAAGTTTGGGAGTTGTTGTCATTCCAGACATTCAATCCTGACGTGCTCGGTCCTTAGCCTCACGGGGATTGATTCTGCGGCGGGATCAATATTTAAATCGCCTGCAATAAAGAGTCAATTGCTGCGACATCTGCTGCGATAGCTGCTGCGATAATTGCGTCATATCAGGTACAGCGGATGAGCTCGTAGCAGATGGACCGCATGCATATAATTTGCTCCTCCTAGGTTCCTGAGCGGCTTTGCCTAGGCCACGCAGGTATCCTCCTCGTGTCGTGCCAGCCACCTCCTCTCAAACAGTAGGGTCCTCTACGAAATAAAAAAATATACAATCATATAAGCATTATAGATTATATAAATTATATAACATAAAAAAATACAAATTAAAAATGTGAATCGCTTTCGAGAAATGTTACCTGATGGCTGATACTTAGATCATCTCCGTACTTTTCAGTCATCTTCGCATTATACTCATCCTAAAAAATTTAAACATTGCGTATTTAAAAAATTCTTTGCACTAATGTCACCAACCAAGTGAACATGTGATGAAACTTACTAGATACCTACGAACAGTGGGCGTGACCAAGTCGTTGGTGTTTCTATTCTTATGTGTGACCTCGTAGATCGTGCAAAAGTCTATAGTACCACATTATTTTTCTTTCTGCAATAAAATTTCATATTTTATAAAATAAGTATAAGATAAAAGTTTGATTATTAATTTTTGTATGTCGATGCTCATCAAATCGCATAGACCCGCCTGTGTGGATGTAAGCCTTGGGCTTCGAAAATTGGTTAATTATTGTCTTTTCTGACTTTCTTTGTCATTGTTCATTCATCCTGTATGAATATCAAATACTTAGACTTTGAAAAATTATAAATTTAATATAAATAATTTAGAAGTAAACATATTATCACTTCTTACATAAGGACTCCCAAATCGAGTGCCTAATACGCCTTGGGCATCTTTGTATGCTCTACTCCAAAGTGAAACCGGCGGACGTGACGACCTTACGAAACTTATATAATCAATTTCGGAGGCATTTTGCAACCACCTCCTCAAAAGACCTCCGGATCGTCCCCAAACTAAGATCCGGATGAAACTGATTTACCTCTTAAATAATACTATAAACATAGTAATTTAAAAATAATATAAAATAAATTATGCAACAAAAATAGAAGATTATACCGTAAATGTTCGAAAGATATCCCGCACTTGAATTGGCACGTCTTTCCATGATCTACCCCTTCCGACAAGTGGGAAAGAACAAGAGCATTGACATTCTGCACGGTACTAGGTATGAAAGTGGTCATGCAAATTAGAAAGAAGAATTAATTTCAATGATAAGCAAAACTATAATAAAATTTCTACAACATATCTAACTTACAGTCGAACAATATTATTCATGGTGACCACTCCATTATCTTGTAATTCCTCCTCATCTGTCAAAGATGAATCATCACCCGGTATAACTGGAGTAGGCTGAGAAGGTCCGACATCATCGACAGGCCCTATTATAAAATAAATCATTAGTGTCATACCAAATTAAACTAGTGATAATTGATATATGTACAATAAAGTTTTTACCTCGAGTGATGTCTATCATTGCATGATCCGTGACAGTCCGCTCGTCAGAATGTGACAAGCCGAGTGCTTGAGCTAATGACGGCGTAGCAACTGACATTATTAAAAAAATTGATTAATGTAATTAAATGAGAAATAAATTTTAATAATAATAAATATATCACCTAGGGTAAGATGTCGCTCGTCAACGCTAGAATGTGGTGAAGCGTCTGATAATCTCGGCGGTGGCGTAGCAACTATCATCATAAAAAATACATAAAATTTGCCTCCTATTTAAACTTATGAAATATACAGAAAATAAACTGGTGTGACATGTCGATGACCGTCGTGCAATCGAGACGTCTCGACTATGTGCCCCGTCGACGGTGGAGCAACTATTACAATAATAAAATAATTAGAAAATTGTATCGCCTACTATGTGACATGTACCTGGAGTGATACGTGGAGATGACCCACCAATAGATCGCCTACTATGTGACGATATGGCTACATGTTCCGTCGGGGAGGAGCAACTGACGTTATTAAATAAGCAACTATTATAAGCAACTATAACTAAGCAACTGCCAATAAATATAATACCTGGTAGTCGTAATGGCTCACTCATCTAGAGTGAACGCTTAGAAGAACAAGATGATCTAGTAGCTCGATCTCTTGTAGCCATGACTAAAAAAAGAAGTAACAAACTTGTGTTACTATTAGTAACCGGGATTACTTGAGGAAGAGCACCCAGTGTCAATAAACTCTTTTCACTGTCGTACGCAAAATTTTTGTTCCCTAGTTCACTGTCATATGTTTGTTTTAGCTTATCTATTACTTTTCTGCTGATGCCTTTACCTTTAACAGGCCGATCATCTTCATATTTGAGTGAAACCTAGTAGACCGTGCACAATAAGATTATTTTCTACTGATAACATTTGCACTTCTGACATGGGCATAAGATTTCGCCGTATGAAGAAGGTACGTCTTCATTTTGATACGCTACATTAACAAATTCATCAACACCGTCAGTATATTTTTCTGTTATAACGCCACGTTTATCCTTCCAATGACAATTTCAATTACGATATGTCTTTGTCATTTTTGTAACGGACAACATTAAGCCACATGTCAGTAAATTTTGTAGTTATGAAGTCCAAAATCACATGTTTCATGTACTTTTCACTCGTTACTGATCAATGAATTATCATATTCTAGTCTTTTTTTTCAATTTTCTCATTTTAATTAATAATAATATTCATTCACATTCTATGTTAACTAAAATGAGAACATGATAAAAAAGACAAAAAGTTGATAATATCTGATCAGTATTTGATTTCAAGTTAAATATCATCGAATACATATTTGATGCATAATTCGGAATAATATATTTAATTTGTTCATTTATTTTTCAAGTCACGATGTTCATCTAATTGGAGGCATAAATTTAAGAAATAATTTAGTTTGTTCATCTATTTTTCAAATCACGACATTCATATAGTGAAAGCAGAGTTTCAAGTTAACATAACTAAGAACGTATATTCATATATTCATCTAAATTAAGGCATAATTTAAAATAATTTAGCTTTTTCATATATTCATATAAATCAAGGCAATTAAGAACATGACCATCTTCAATTTCAAGTTAACAAAAAAGAAATTAACAAATAGAACTTACTGTCTGATAGTGGAACGATAGAGCAATTCTAGTCGGCGGAGCAATTCCAGCTGGTAGGGGGCAGCGGCGGAGGGTGGTGGAGATGGAAGAGGGCGGAGGAGGAAGGCGGTGGGCGGAGGATGTGGAAGAGGGCGGAGGAGGATGACACCGGGCGGAGGAGGGTAGCAGATGGTGGAGGAAGGCGGCGGGCGGCGGAGGAGGTGGAAGAGGGCAGAGGAGGGTGGCACCAGGCGAGGGAGGGCTGCGGAAGATGGCGGAGGAGGGCAGGCGTCGGGCGGAGTCGACAAAGTCATCGACGTCATCAGTCGAAGTTGCCGATCAGAGCCATCGACATCGTCGGTCGAAGGAGGGCAGCGGAGGAGGCGGAGGCCGGCGGGGTCATAGTCGTCGCAGTGAAGGAGGCAGAGGAGGTCGATGTCCCGCGGAGGAGGTCATCGTTCATCGTCCCGCGGAGGAGGTCGTCGATCGACGTCCCGCGGAGGAGGTCGGCGTCCTATGGTGGAGAAGAAATGTTTAGTAAACAGTAAATGGTGAAAAGCCGGGGAAGAACCTAGGGATTTAAGGTAATTTTTAGCGTTGCTAAAGTGTGCGACACTAGTTAGACACTGATGTGACTCGACCTTGGCATCGCGTACATGTCGATGCTATGTCGATGTGATATTGATTTCCTCCAATTTATATTATATCTATGTATATCTATATAAATATATAATGTATGTATGCATGTATGTTAGGTGTATATATATATATATATATATATATATATATATATATACTATAAGTGAATATTCATATGTAGTTCATATATATTTCATAAATACATGTGTTACATCTATATTATAAGTTTATAAGTATATATATGTATATCTATATATATGTGTATGTATATGTCTATATGTGCCAGATTAAATCACAACAATGTGTATATGTATATGTGTTATCAATATGTACGTGTATGCATATATCTACATGTGTGCGAGATTAAGTGACAATAACGTGTATTGTATACGTATTAAAAGTATATATGTGTATGTATATATTTATATGTGCGAGATTTATTGATAATAATATGTATATGCGTTTGTGTTGTATATAAATATAAGTATATATGTGTATTTATATGTCAATATGTGTCCGATTAAGTAAGGGTAATAAAAAAATCGGCTAATGAGGCGCTAGAGAGATGCTAATGAGTTGCCAACTTTGTTTAGCGACACACTAGCATCGCATTAGCATCACAATTACCTTAGCGTATCAACACTGCGACGCCAACATTGCCTCTGTAGCCTCGACAACTATTGCGGCTCTATTGTGGTGCTCTATAGACGCTACTGAGTCTTCATGGTGGCGCTAAAATGGACTATTTTGTTTCAACCATCATAATTCATAATTAAGAATACAAAAACAATATATGTATAATTAGAATATAGGAACACACATATGATAGACATATATAAGTAATTATATAGAGATACATATATATGTCGAAGGTACACATATAATATATATTAAAATATATGGGGTTGCGTCAAAATAGATATAACATATATAGATATATAACGTATAGTTAATCTATTTCTTACTTAAAGTACTGTTAAAATAGTACCAAACATGGGCGTTGTAGGTAGCATCTGTCATCGTCGATTGACCAGCTTCCCAGGTAAGATATCTAATTATACATACATACATATCTTTGATATTATATATTATTGTGTCAGGTGATCAAATATATTTTTTTATTAGCGTCTATATAGCATCGCATCACTTGTAATGCCACGTAGTGTCGCATCTCGCGGCGCCACTAGCGTCACAAATTTTCGGCGCCCATATCGACAGGGCGTCTTAGTACTTGAGATGCTAGGTATGCGTTGAACTATGTCGACGCTACAATAGTGCTAAGTTCTATTGCGCATTTTTGCTTCATGGCGCACAATAATAGCGTCTAATTAGCGTCTCTATAGCACCAATTTTAACGTGTATTTTGTGAAACACTAAGTAAACGCTAATGTGGCGCTATTGGGAGGCCAGTAGCGTTGCCTTGTTGTGATTCAACTGAGACGCTATACTGATGCTCATGGCGTCGACTTAGCATCGATAGCAATGGAGATGCTAGTTTGCGTCGCTAATAGACAATTTTCTTATCGTGTATTATGTGGTGTTACGAAGCTAAATATGGAGACTTCTTTGACCTTTCTTAGAAATTTCAAGTGCATATCAATTCAAAACTTTATCATAAGTTCTAAGAATTATTAAGAAACATATTTACTTAGAATTAGAGGAGTTTTAAATGGTTTTAAAGTCCAATTGAAATCTATTTCAAAATTTCCTTATTTTAATATAGAAAGGCTCTCAATCAAATTGAAACTCTATCAAAATCCTTAGAACATTCAGAGGCTATAAATAGAGGTCTTAAGTCTTAAGAGACAAAAAAACATAATATTTGAAACATAAGAGAAGTACTTGAGACTTGGGAGTCGTGCAATACTACTGAGAATGAATTTCAAAGCGTGAATGTCAATTGAAGGAGAATGTTGCACATTAACTCGTTATTTGTTCTGTGCAACAGTCCAGAGGTCCTAAAAGCTAAGAATTCTTTCTCTATCATCCACTTGAATGCTTTTTTTACCTTGTTTTCATAGTTTATCTTTTCAATAATATAGATTTTATTTTTTTAATAAAGGAAAATTATTTGAACCATGTTATTAGTAGAGTTAATTAAACTTTTTGATTTCTTTTGATTATGCATGATGAGTTCATTGCCTTTTGTTGAGTGATTTTATTTTTGAAATTGAATTACAAACTTATAAGAGGGGTGATTAGTTTCAAAAATTGCTATCTATCTGATAATTGATCTTTTACTTTTGAGTTGAAGTATACATAAGACGTGTTGGATAACTCATCGTTCGTGTTGAATTTCGTGCGATTTATTATTCTGTTTAATATTGTGAGTGAATAATAGTATAGGAGATACTCATTAATGCATCTTAATCTTTTGTTAAATTGAGAATTGACTCGTCTTGCAGTTTTCAATTTTGTCAAAAATTAAGATAGTTTGATTTACTCATGTCGGAAAGGTCAATACATTAGATACTCTTAATTCATCTTAAAAATCAAATCTATTATTTGCTGATTATAACTCAACAGTTACAAAAAATCACACTCATTTACTTTTACATTAATCATTCATTATCCTAAGTCTCAGCACTAATTTTATTTTTTATTGTTTACCATTTATTTTTTGCACCTTAAATTTCTTATTTTCTTACTACAAAATCATTTTCTTCTCCTAGTAGATTATTGAGATAGATTATATTTAAAATAGTTTCTTGTGGATTCGACATTTTACACTCTACTATATTATTTGATACAACTAGTGCACTTACTAATAAATTTATTTGTTACAAATTTAATGCATCACAAACCTTTCATGTAGTGCATCCCACATGATTTTGGGAGTCTCATGCACCTCATACTCACACATTAAATAGTTTTGTATACGACTCAACAATGTAATGCTAGCTCTTTGGTCTTTCCTTTTTCAAACATTATATGCATCTAGATTTCTTTTGTGTTGAGGTCTAATGCTAAATTCAAATTCAGGCATTGAGTTTTTTTTATGCATTTAATATCTTCCTTCTCTTCGAGAATGTATTGTACTTTTTTATACCAGATGTCATAGTAATCACCATTCAACTTGTTACACATTCAAGTTAGCAATTATATGCTTAGTTATTATTTAGTCTACAATCATGTTAAAAAAAACAAATAAGTTTTAGAACATTATACACAGGTTTTCTTGTTGCATATATTTTAAAAAGAATAAAATGATAATATTTTAAGATAATGATATCGAGATGATAGCAAAGCTCCCACTTCCCACCATTATGGAAATGTTACCAAGTTATTAAAATCAACATAGTTGAGCCAAGGTACTACTTTAGTAATTTTAGCAAAAGGAATATCTAAAATCATTTAAACTATATGATGTGATTAATATATTATTTTTAAAATTTTTGAAGACAATCAGAGTTCTACGATGAAAGCTCTTAATTAGGAAACCACTACCCATTCGTCTCGACACCAAAATAATTAAAAACATCATCATGTCACGTGAATATAAAAATTTTTAAAAACTGCGTTAACAATACACAAGCTATGCCCAAAAAAAGAATACTAAATTTCTAACTTACAATAAAAATTACTATCATAATCATCATATAAGTTAAATGACTTAATCCTATTTACCTATATATCATTATACAATACTTCACTTAGATCCATTTTTAATTAAAATTCCTAAATTCATGGAACATGTTATATTCATAACTTTCATGTTTATGCATGGCACAACCTGCATAAACAATTATGTAAATTTAAAGTCTACAAATAATATACAGTTCATTTTATCATAAGAAAATGAATATTATTTGTCACACAGTTTTTTACTACAAGCCATTCATATATTTACATAAAATATAAAAATAAATTCACGTGCTTAATATATATATATATATATATATATATATATATATATATATATACAGCTGCTCGCTGTCCAAGGTCGATGGTGGGCGGTTATCCAACACTCGTAAACTTCCATGCATCGGGTACTGGTCTCGCCGGAGAAGGAGTCAGGCAACAGAACAGCAGAAAATATGTTATCGCCGTGAGCTTCTGCGTAACTCCTATAGATACTATTACTCTGATTCTGCTGCTTCTGCTGTGTCCAAGTGATCGGCTCTTGTGGCAACTGTGTGTATCCATTTTTCTAATTCCACATTTCATGTGAACATTTCCGAGAACGCACAAAGCAACTCCATCTGAGACGAATCTCCATAGGCGATCAAACATCTGGAGATTGAGAGGCCGCTTACCATGCACAAGAAATAAGAGTGTCGAGATAAAAAAGCTCCCCTTTTAGCTTTAGGAAAACAAAATCTTCTTCGCAGTCCAAAATTGCCAAGACTAATGTCGATCCATATGGAAAGGCCCTCATCACATCTTTACCAGCATCAATCAACATAAATGGCGGCTACTGGATATTTATTGATGACAGCAGTACTTGCATGAGAATTAATTCATGCTGCAGACACGGAGAAGAATATATATAAACAAGGATTTTGGCTATCTCATGATTCCAAAATATGCATGAGAATTAATCTCTTGGCAATATTATATGGCATTCATTACGACTTCTGGCGGGGAAAGCGAAACATGCTTATATATAAACTAAACAATGCGGCATTCAAATAGCACATATATATAATAACCAGTAAATCAAATTTGATTGGCAACAACTAGTTAATTTGTGTCACATATGAACCAGTAGCCTGAGTTTGATTTCTAAAGTCAGTAGAATATTTGAATTAATCAAGTGCTAATATATAGGTCACACGGATGAATCTAGACTGAAAGAAAAAAGAAGTAATAAGACGGGGATCTATAACAGGAGTTACAGGACATAACAGAAGCTAGGAGTATATATATATTCTTAACACAGGATCGCCGATGCTTTCACAATTAAGCTTTCCGCGGTCACTGAAAAGCTAGCGAATCCTTTTTAATTAGGAACACGAGCAGTGATTCCTTGTGATCTCTGTGAAGTCACACTACTTTAATTGATTAAAGAGATCCCTACTATATAATTCAGTTGGTTGGTGAAGATGACCAGATCAGTATGTGTCTGAATTTTCATGAGGTGCGGCATATCTGAACTTTCCATTTTTCCTTTTAAGACCGTACGTACTGCACGTAACTGCACCAGATCTCCCCGCTGCATGCCCCAATTCTCTCTCCGCTTGCCGGAGCTTAATTAAGAGAGCTTCACAATCCGATTCAGACAGAAACAAATTGGAGTGCACAAGTCGATGCCCGCGGTCAAACTAAACCCTGACTTGTCCCTAATTCTCTCTCCTCTTTTCCTTCTCGGCTAAGTAATTGAGGTCGAGGCTAAGTAATTAGTTACAGCCGAGCGGCCGGAGGTGGGTCAACGGAGCATTAATTTCCTACTAAGCTCCACGCACGGGCGCTACCGAAGACGCGCAGGTCTCTCCCCCTTCGCGTTCTCCGGAGATCGATCCATCTCTGCGGATGCCAATCCATCTCTGCCGATCCAATCCATCCGAAAGCGCCGGCAAAGTTGACAGGTAAAGTAGTAATTAACTACGTCGGGATCCAAGTCGGAGACTGGCTTTCCCTTGGTTCCAAGAACTCTAGGGTTTGTTTTAAATTTCGTCTTCATCGGATATGACCTGATAAATATACATACCTATTCTTCGGAGGACTGCAAAACAAACCTGTTCTTGTTCTGTGCTAATGCATGCAAACTTTATCAAGAGACCTTTATTCTCTATAACGTTGGATTCCCTTGAAAGCAGACTTCAAATTCCACATCTCATAGTTATCTCAGAACTTTCTGATCATCAAATTAGGACTGTTAATAGAGTAAATAATATATATGTCTAGCAGATTCCTAATATCCCGTTTTCTCATTTTAGCATTTTATATAAATTATAGCATAAAACAATATATAGTTTTCCTGTTTTCTCATCATCCATGAAAATTGCATACAAGACCACGAAGAAAAACTGAGCATTAATTCACCTTTATATATGTTTGATTCCTTGTTTCATCTTGATGATGTAATATATACATGCCTTCTTCTAGCTGCCTATACCTACAAAATTAGTGTCATGTATTGTGATGATGTAAACGAACGAACAAATATAGTAGCAACATTAATAGAACCAAACAATTTTCAGCTTATAAGTGGATTCAATTCTAAATAAGAGAAGTAGAGTTCTAACCTCGAGGCTACATTTCTTTTAATAAACTTAAGGGAAAAAATTATGACTCGTTATCTATCTATCTATCTATCTATCCATCTATAATATCTACTCATTCACACCATAATGAGGTTACTCCATGTTTAACATGCAGTCAGATCAACGTGAAGATATACATGGAGCAGCAAACCCTTCCGCCAGCCTTCGTTAAACAGCTTCCATTGCTTGTCTTCTTCTTCCTGAGCTACTTCATCGCAGCGCTGATACCCTGTATCACGAAACGCAACGATGTTGAAAATGTGGATGCATATCTCATTCTTTTCAGTAACTTCTTGGGGCTTACATTCTCCCTAGTCCTTCTTTATTTTGTGTTTATCCCTCTTGAATCGCTGAGAAAGATTGGACACAACATTTTTGTTTCCTCCCTTTGCATCTGTTTTACCATCTTCGCTGCAAGCCCCTGCATAGTGCTCTTCCTCAGGAGAACAATCTACGTTGCATACGTCTCTTATCCCATCTCCAGCATCATGCTTGTTTTCGTCTGCTTGTTTAAAGAAAACACAGGCGTTGAAGACTGTGAACCGGCCAACCTCCTCTATGGCGCCTGTTCAAACGCCGTATTTTCAATCGGTGCCATGGTGTTCAACATTTTATGCTTCATCACGACCAGTACCAGTAGTACTTCCAGTTTGGGCTACGGCGGCTACGAATTTGATATCTCCCTAGTCTTATATTTCATCTCAATCATATTCGGATTCAGCGCGATAACAAGCATTATTTTTCCTTTGATTCCTGGTCGCCCCTTGGGAAAATTCACAATCACCATCGCCAAATCCTTCACTGGTCTCTCCTCATTCCTGTTGTTGGCAGCCGTGGTTTGCTTCGCTGCCAACTTCGTAGGAATTCATATGTTCTACTCCCTGATCATCACCCCCGTTCCGAGCTTTTATTTGGCAGTGGGATATTGGATCAAACCTAATCGTGCAAAAACTCCAGCTGCAGATGATATGGTCAAGGTTTGGAACGCATGTGCCACACTAAACCTGACTTTGCTGATGACAGTCCTCCAGAACTATACCGCTAGTACTGGATCAGATCATGTGGCCTTCCACTTCTTTGTTATAATGAGCATTGCTGAACTTTTCTACCTGCAAGTTCAAATGCTGTTGGCATTGCATATGCCCGCAGTTGAAGAAGGGTTGAGGGCCATCCTGTTCAAAGTAATCATATTTTTGCAGGTAGGAGCGTTCGTCTGTTTTGGTCTTGCCTGAAAATTAAGGTTAGGTTTCCATCCATCGTGTAACATCGATCTGATCCTAAAAAAAAGTCGTGACGTTGATTGATTCCGAAATATATTATTGATGCCTTTTTCTTGCTATCTTTCTTTCCCAGTACAAAAAGTTGTGGAGACGGACAGGAACCCGCTTGCAAGTTGCATGAAAGAGAAAAAAGGCTCGTATGATCACTGCGGACCGTGTAATAGCTTGGTAAGGGTTGAACAGTTACGATGTGTGTACTTAACTGCTCGTGTGGGTGGCACTTTTATATATCACTGTGTCAATGCTATTCTTCAGACGTCAGATACTATAGTTATTTTTATTTTTTGTCTACTGTGTAACAAACGAACCTATGTATATGCTCGATTTCCTATTAACCAAAGGCACCAATTGTCATATGGGGGAAATTTTTGCACGCTCATGCAGGAAAAAACACCTAATCATAAAACTGGATATGATTAGGATTTCGGAGCTTCGATTGAGTGGGTCGCTCCCAAGTGTGACCATGCCAACTGCTTGAAACGATCATGACGGGAACGATTCTTTCGCTCCTATGATGATCACGAAGGTCACCGACTAATGTGGTCATATAATTTTAATACTTTTTATTCATATAGTATTATTGTGACTTTAATACTTCCATTATTCGTGAGGTATTAATAAGAAAGATGAACTTATCTTTTGACTCACATATTTTTAAGTCTCATTAAATCAATATGTTTATTCATATTTATGTTGAAATTTCTTTTGTAAGAGAATCAACTAACATATCATTTGTAGGCATATAGACTATCGTCACTTTTTTCTTTTTCACTATGTCATGTACATAATGTTATTCGAATTTTATGTACTTTCTTTTAAAACTATTTGCTCCACTATCTATCCAATTTATTGCAACTTAATTATCACAAAAAATTGATAATGATGTACATAATGATATTCGATAAAATAGTTCAATTTTTATTTTTCCTGAGTGTCATAATCTCTTATGCCAAAATACTCAAAAGTCACATTCATTGATTCATTATTGATTATTGGAAGACAAAATAAGTTGTGACAAGATAGAAACTTTCCCATGTCTAGGATCTTGTTGTTCTTCCTTATAGTTATATGACCTTTATAAAATCTAACTTCAAGATCTTTCTTGAGGAGAGTGGGAACGAAAATAAGGTTTCAATGAATTCTAAGTGTGTATAGCACATCATGGAGGACCATGATACTATCATCCAAATCTAACTTCCATGTACCAACACTTACAATGTCCAGATAGACAAATAGATGTTGTTCCCCATGAACATTCTCCGTTCACCTTTCTTGAGCTCCTTGAAGTCAGTTAGGTCAACCTTGGCCTTTGCGATGTGGCGGTCGCACCAGAGTAATCCACTATCCTTCAACGTCTCTTGTCGTAGCATTGCACTCGACGACTCCAACAAATTCAATCTTGTTGTGACTTTTATTCTGCAAAGCCCTATTTTGACTCGATTTATTTCCTATGGACAATTGGCCTTAAAGCGGCCAAATTTCTCATAATTATAGCAGGTTCCCCTTGGTATCTTTGAATGTTGTCTTTTGAATTGTTTTTTTTTGTTGGGACCAAGGTTCTTTCGGTGGTGAGCGGTGCGAGCTTCTTTTCAGCTTCATATATTTTAATTTTCTTTTTTTATTTTCTTTGTATTTTGATCGCTAACTTAACTATTCTTTTAATTAAGTCAAAGTGTGATGGCAACTATATCAAAGGATGGTGGCAGACTATTAAGAATGCTTGCCATTTGTACTATTTTATGATAGGATTGTACTTGCACTAGCTAGATCTTTAGTCATAACGACTGTACTATTTACATGATCTATTACATTTTCATTCTCCTTCATCTTATAATTATTATAATTATAAAGAAGGATCTTATATTCGTATTAGTTTTGTCATCATATTTGTCTTTGATGGAATTCCATAGATCATAAGCTATTTCTTGAATTTCAAAATCTTTTATTAAGTCATCCTCCATATGAATCATTATGAAAAACCTACCTTTATTATCATTGCGCTTCCAATGTTCCATGACTTTCTTTTCATCTTCTGTAGCTTCTTCAAAAAGTTTAGCTGTGCAGTATTCTCTTACATTAGCCCATCCCATTTTTTTCAGTTCCAAATATCATAGTTCATGCCATTCAACTTTTTTCATCTTGTCATCTTAAACGTAATCATTTTTAAAGACATTTGGCTAAACATTTGGTCTAAATGTAAAAACAATAGAATGAGAATTTCTATAAAAAAATAAAAAAAATGAAGTATAATTTAGCTATCGAAATAGTTGGCTTTAATGAATTTCAAATAATACCCCTTAAAAATATTTAAAATTCGAATTTAGAAAAAAATCAATAAGAATTTAAATTTAAATTTGAAAAATTCAAATTAGAATATATATACTTCAAATAAAAAAATCGGTTTATATAATATTTAACTTCAAGAGATTGATAAAAAAAAATTTAAAAAATGTTACTATAATTTATAAGGCAATACATCCGCGAACTCCATTCCTCCTTGCGTTGTAATCATCGCTCCCAGTGCGACCTTGCTGAACTACTTGAGGTAGTCATCACTAGAGTGATTCTTCCGCTCCTAGGACGACCACGAAGGTTATACCTACTAGAACTAAAACCTTCGATGGGGTGTCTTGAAAGGCTGTCATATATCTTTTGAAAAGAATGCAAATCTTCGTGTCTTGGATACAGATACAAATCCCTATAGTTTTCGTGTCAGCTTAACGGAGTGCAGTCCACCTACTTTTCTAGTTTTAAACGTGGGGATCCCCTCTCCTCCTACCCTTTTATACTAATTACTCAAGTTCCATCATCGCCATTAAATGAAGCTGTTAGTAGGGAATCCTTCGTACCCTTTCAGTTAACTCATGTTAAAATTAGTCAGTTATTATCACGCATGCTACAGTCAAGAACTATACATGTCTGCTAGACATTAATCAGTGCCCAAATAGAGATAAATACGAGATCCCCTTTCCTCATAAAATCAATCTGAGCGGCAAGAACGAGATTAAGGGCACACTAGATATGAAACAAGGCCATTTTCCCTTTCTTTACTTGGGCGTTCCCATCTCTTTTAAATACATTCCCAGAGTCCATCAGCAGACATTAATAGATAAGGTTTCTTCTACAATTGTGGGATGGAAGGGCAATTTACTGAACCACTCGGACAAAACTGTTCTAGTTAAACCTATTTTAAATTCCACACTAGTTCATGCATTGGCAAACGTTTATGTTACTAACAGCCTTATTGCTTCCCTTGAGAAACTTTCTGGGAATTTCTTATGGTCTAGTTTTGGCAATAGAAGAGGCCTTCATCTTCTTAGCTAGGATGTGGTGCAGCGGCCACTGTCCTTTGGGGGTTTGGGGATCACGAAGCTCCATCTTATTAGATCTTCCTTGTTAGCTAAGAAGTCTCTTACTACACTCAATGACCTAAATGAACCATGGGCTCAGCTAATTATTGCTAAATATGATAGCTTACATCCTTAGAAACCCTTACACTACAATAAACCATCATGGAATTGGAAAAAGACACATATGGTTGATAGACATCCTTGGAAACCCTTATAGTTTTATTAGCTTTGGTGCTCAAGCTAACATCATGGATTTTCTCTACGCCTTTAACTTTTATGCCTACTTTCGATAATGTAGTTTTTGGTCTTATTGTCAACAAGACATGAGATATGCCTCTTTTGCTTGAATGTTTTGGCACCCACTTAATCACTTTGATTACTTGTATCTTCTTGCCTTTTATTGCCAACGATGATTAGTGGATTTGGACTCATGATACATATGACAAGTCCACTGCAAAGTTCCCAACCCTGGTCTCAATATGCTTTGCCAGTTTGATTCACATATCAACCATGTGTGTCATCTTTGTGGCCTTCATACTGAATCTAATGTTCATCTGTTCTTTGATTGCCCAAGTCTTTTATTAGGTTCGATGAGGCTTCTGGGGTGGGGTTTATTATTTGATCCACTAATGACAGCTTTCTTAATGCAAATGCGCTCCGACTGGCTCAATTCTCAGAGAGGCATGAGGTGCGCTAGTTAAAGGAGAAGCACTATGCACATGTTTGTCTGGAGTCCCATTCTGGTAATCTTGACCAGATTATCAACAAGCACCTTATTACATTTTTTTTTTACTTTTTAAAATGTACTTACTAGTAACTACTATAGGCATGCAGATCCATCATTGAATCTACTCGAACTTTTGTACATTGTTATCTCTAGTGCTTTCATCAATAGATATATGGAGGGTATAAGATCGTCTAGCTAGTTTGAATGTGATGAGTGACTAGCAATGGAAAACAAACTAAAGTGAAAAGCGTTTGAAATCCATCAGTTAATTAACCAAAGTCATTGGTTAACCATGCAATTTGTAAATAAAGATATTGGCACAATTTCCCACGTCCAAAGAGTAACTGATTGACTAGTGAACAGAGTTTCAACATAATCGAAGTTTTAATTAAATGTTTTAAAACTTATTTTTTTTAAAAAAAATAGAATCTAGAAGTTTTAGAATAAAACTTTATAACTTACTCCCAGTGACTAATTTACTTAATACATATTTTTTTAAAAAAAAAAATTATTCAACTTTTAAACAACATGCATAATTTTCTATTTTAATATTTCACACCTTTAATTTTATTTACAAATAAGTTGCTCATCGACATAATGTTTTTGCTATGGAGAGTACCTGTGCTTCCGTTAGGCGTTGGCCAGGGTCAATTATTCGTTAGAAGCCAGTTCTCTGTTCGGCATACTTCTTGTGCATAAGGCAGGCTCATCTGTTACAGAAAATAGTCACACCATCTAACTTCATCCATTTGACTATATTCATGGAGCATCTAACACACCCGAATTTAAAAAAATAAAATAAAAAAATAGAGGATCTAGAATTAATTTTTATCTTTAAGACAATCTTTATAGATTATCAGATAATATTTTATTAAATTATTTGGGCTCATCACATTATCCTGTTCACTTAGCGCATGTAATGAGTAATCTGTATTACTCAGACATTTCACGTTACTTATGAAGTGACAATGTAAATTTTTCATGGGAGGAAAGACCATCAACATTATCATTTGAGTTATAATTTTTCAATTTCCATTTTTCTATTTATTTTTTACAATTTTATTTAAATAAATTTTAAAATATATTGAATAAATTATAATAATAACTAAATAATTTATAAAAATAATCAAATAAATATTAGTTAATTATTATGAATATATTATTACCATATTTTTAAAAAATATATTAATTATTTTATAAATTTTAATCTTATGGGTGAGAATATATATTTGTGATTTAAGTTTACGAAATTAAAAATAATTTGTATATCTACACATAAATTTTTTATTAGGGTATATCGGTAAAAATTGAACATTAACTCACAAATCTTAATTTTCTTATAAATAACTAATATGAATTGCTAAATAGATTATCTACGTATACTAAATAAGGTAATGTACATTGCTGATAATTTAATAAGTGACAACCTTTTTGAGAGGTATTGCTAGGTAACATTGAATGATAATATAGTGAACACACCCTAATAATTTGAATAATTTGTAACTTCCACCACCCATAATTCTTGGGATTCAAATGGATGAAACCCCTAGGAACTTAATGACCTTAAAACCTCCATTTCTTTCCTTTCTCCTCTCATTCTCTCTCTATTCACTTGTTCATGCTTTTGCTCCATCATTGGTCTCGGCCAGAGGAAGAAGGAAGGGACGTCCACAGTGCTGGTCACGAGGAACATCAAGGATGACGAGGAGGACGCGGCGGGCAAGAAAGAATCGAAGGGATCGTGAAACAAGTATGTTTTCGAAATCTAAGACATGAGATTGTTTCATGAAGATTTCGCATGCTTCTAAGGACTTGCTTAGACGTAGAATCCATGCTAGTTTTAGTAGAAATGATGCTTAGTGATTTTTACGAAATTATGAAATTGTTTAAATCTGATTTATAGACTCGACCAAATGATATTGTAGGTTATTATGATTTGTTTCATTTGATGAATGTTAAGATTTGTTGGCATATGAATTAGATAGATAAACATGAGCTTATTACATGTTTTAGATTGATAATTCCTATTGACACCGGCAATCGCCAGAAAGACGAGCCAACAACCTCTATATTTTCATGCACTTGTTTCCACATGACATAACTTGTCCCCAGTTATGGTCAGTCCAAATGGGATTCTGACGAACTTAGCCCGAATCCACCATTGTCGAGAGCTCTAAAGCTTTGCAACTGACACGACTTAGCCCGGGTTAATGATGACCTTGTTCGAGTTCAACCTGAAGAAGACGATCGGGCAAGATGACAATCCCGACCCGCCCCGAGTATGATTTGAATTTGGCCCAAGTATGCTTAGTTTTTTCGAGATGACGCCCAATTGAACTTGGCTTACGTGTTTCGTTTCTTGACCATCGGAGCAACAAAATAGTCAAAGAAGTACCAAAAAGTAGCGCATGAAAAAAAAATTTAGTCATATGGCGGGGTCCATGTTGACATTCTTGTTATTCGTATAACACAATTTGCAACTTCATATTCTCGCTTTCATAAAGTTTCACTTCGTATTAATACATCACTGATAGACATATAAGTTATAACCCCTACATTTCTATCTTGATAGGTCGAAAAGTATTGTTAACCACAAAAACTAAATTAACTAAATTAATGATATAATATCGTATAGATTATATATTTTTACAAATGATAAATTATTTTTATAGGACTAATAGACAAATGATGAATTAATTAAGTCGATGGTAATCAGTTAAATTTCAACATATATAAGTAACCCCAAATGATCACAGCATGACAAGGCAATAAATGTTCTGTTAGGAAGGAATCACACACATAAAATGAAAAAATCGAACGCCCACAGCAGTATTAATTTGTTTTTTCCGGTACATTCACAGCAGTATTAATTTAACAAATCTTAACAATACAAAAACTGGTAGGCAAATTAAATGACAGTATGCGGGGTATCTAAATTAAATGGCATTTTCACAGAAATAATAATATTAGTATTACTTTTAGTAATAACATTGACAAACAGGAGAAAATTATTGTTGTAAAAGTGACAGTTTAGAACAAAATCAGTGTTATTGATTATACTAAAAATGTCACTAGTATCTTTCTTCTCCAACGAATAAATGATCTTCCAAGCATAGGTCATGGATCCAAATCAAATTATATACGTAACTATCATTTATTTACAAATTTATAATAACTATAAAGGATTTAACCAATATAAGAAAAATCGCTATTTCCGACGGTTTTAGCCGTCGGAAATTGTCAGTTTGCGACGGATATTCCGCAGGATAAAACCATTGAAAAATTACTCGTCACAAATATTTTTCAATGGTTCTATCAAAATCGTCGGATCGCTATTTTCGACGGTTTTCACCGTCGAAAATTGTTAGTTTGCGGCGGATATTCCGACGAGATAAAATCGTTGAAAAATTACTCGTCATAAATATTTTCCGATGGTTCTATCAAAACCGTCGGAAGTTCCCACGACCCGAGCCGTGGTAATAATAAAATAATAAATATATTTTATATTTTACATTTTTCGTTACTTGAGCCGTCGAAAGTTTCGATGGCTCCAACCGTGGGAAAATCCTATATACATTATTAATATTATAAAATCTACATGAGTCATATAATTTTATATTTTGCATTTCCCACGACTTGAGCTACCGAAACTTCTGGCGGCTTCGGCTGTGGGAAAGTCCTATATACATTACTAATATTATAAAATTTATACGAGTCATATAATTTATTATTTTACATTTCCCGCTGCATGAGCCGTCGAAAGTTCTGACAACTTCGGCTGTTGGAAAGTCCTATATATATTATTAATATTATAAAATTTATACGAGTCATATAATTTTATATTTTGCATTTTCTCGGCTTGAGCCGTCGGAACTTTCGAGGGTCCTATATACATTATTAATATTATAAAATTTATATGAGTCATATAATTTATTATTTTGTATTTCCCATGGCTTGAGCCGTCGGAATTCCGACGGCTCTAGCCATGGGAACCACCACTTGGAACCACCACTTTATAATATAAAATATCATTTTTATATTCCCCATGGCTAGAGCCATAAGTTCCGACGGTTGCAACCGTGGGAATAGCATCCCTGGCATACAAACGAAGCGATATCATATAAATTATTATTTTATTTTTTCCACCTGTCAAAACTTGCGATGGGTGCATGACCGTCGGTAATTGTCCAGCGGAAAATCGTGATTTTGTTATAGTGAACATTTCAGCTACCCCCTCTCAAGAATCAATGGCTGAAATAATCGCACAGTTCAGTTGCCCGGTTCACGTGTGTCTGTTCCCGGTTCACGCAAGGAAGCTAGGGTACCTTCACCCAATGACTATGCTCCGAATTTGCTGAGTAGTCATCCTCCGAGGGCGAGGAGCAGATCGTGGGTGCCGACGACCTCGAGCAGAGGAGAAGAGAAGAAGAGAAGAGACACTGACTTCGAATAGAGGAGAAGACAAGAAGAGATGCCGCCGACTTCGAGCCGAGAAGAGGAGAAGAGGCTTCGACGACTCCGAGTAGTGGCGCCGGCGATGTGGTCCGACAATTGTGGGCTTCAAACTTCGGCGGCGGCTAGGCGATGAAGCAGTGAGGCATTTTGAACCGGTGTTGAACCAAACGATTGAACTACGGCAATTTTTATTCACCGTTGATTCTACATCCGACAACTGTGAATGTAGGGAGCATCTTGCTACCCACTTGGATAGCAGGAACATTAAATCAAACTATAAATTAATTATAAATTTAACTTAAAAAATATTTATCAAGAACTATCATACTTTCATTAAACCAAATTACTCGTTAAACGAGAAAACGCAACCCAATATGACTAAATCGATGGCATAAAAAGGTGACGGCTTAGATCAAATGACTTATGAACCATCTATGGCCCAAATAAATAAATAAATAAGAAACGACTACTGTTCATCTTCTCCAAAAACAAGTGCGTACCTGTGTAGCAGGACCTGCGATCAGGGGGGAAGACCACAAATGCGTTACGGCGAGTTCGTGAAGGAACAGCGTCAGTTGCCGGAGGTTCAGGATCGTCCCCTTCGCCGTCAGCGTTCTTGAACCGGGCTGGGCACAGGTCCGACAAATTAAGGCAACTCCCGAAGCAGTGGATCACTGCTTCGGTGGCGAAGTTTTGGTGAAGATGGGGATAAAGTCTTGTGCTCTGTGGATCACCCGGTTGCAAAGAGAAAAGTTTCTCTCGCTCCGGTGGTTCGTTCGTGAAGCGAAGGCATTTGGGCACGAGCGTGCCTTCTTTTCGTACCGTCCTAGTTCGCCACCAACAACCGCGCCGGTGAACGTCCAAATCGCGTCGATTCATCATCAACGGTTGCTCCGACTGTGACCGAAAACGGTCACTCCATGTTGCTCCGGCGAGGAACCACGAGAAGATGCTTGGCGAGTTGCTCCGGCGAGGTCGTCAGGCGTGTCGGGGCTCTGTCGAGGAGCTTAACTTACGAAAGTTAATCTCGGTGCTGGGCTATGCCATGGCTATCCCTATTCCTTGGCGCCATGCATTGGAGTTCCGACACATGAGCTCCAATCGCATCAGAGATCCGCCAAAATTCAGCGCGCAAACTCCAACCGCATGGGATCTCTCTGAGCAAGTCACCACGAGCTCTAGGGCGAAGGAGGTCTGATGAGGGAACTCCGACGTGTTCCATCCGCGCCACAGTCTGCGAGGTGCTCCGGCCGCACGCGGTGTGTGTCGGCAGAGAGCGGGACCTCAGCAGAGGGGAATAGTACTTTTTTTAAAAGCGACAATGTCACCTCGTAAATAAATATGAAAAATAAAGATGTCTAGAGGGAAAAAAAGGGCATAAAATTAACTGTTATTTTAGATAGGAATTAAATATAATTATTAGCTAGTAATAATATATATTTTTTAAAATGGTAAAATTTCTAAGTTCAAATTATATATAATTATAAAAATGTTAATATTTTTAATCATTTGTTTATAGTTTTATTCATAATTTTTTTTTGGATTCACGTAAATACTATTATATCAAATGTTCAAACAGAGATAATATTTTGAATGTATCTTAAAATATTTTGAAAGCCTAATAAAAACATATATATTGATTTAGTTACATCAAATTGTATCTTACGATATATGAGAATTTAGTTGTGCATAATCTAATATTCGGAACATTGCTCCATCCAAAAAGGGTACTGAAAAAATTATATTAAATGTATATAATTAAATCGGCAAATGCCAACTACAATTAATTGCTAAATGCCAAACATATAATTCTGTGTCTTGTTGCTTGCACTTATTTATATATGGACAACTACGTCGACGATTCCTTTAGATCCGATCTAGAACTTAATCTTCAATCAATATAAAATGTAATCCAAATCAAAATATAAACTCAGGATATTCAACAAAATAAATTTGAAAGTTTGCATGAACTTAGAATATCTAATGCGAACGACTTATCTCAATAAATTAATTAGTTTCTCTTTCTTAATCTCTTTTTTATGTTACATAGCATTAATTTAGGATGGGTATTAATTTTATGTAATTCTTATTAATATGGAGAGATAGTCATTTATAATTGTCTCACTTTAATCCAAAACATTTACCAAATAGCCGAATGAACGGTTGATATCAACTCCTATCTTAATAACAAATTCTAATTCCATTAAAAATAGAGACTAAAATTTTGATCAAGATTAACCATGCTACAAATAAATAATATTAAATATAGCCTAATTAACATTCTCTCACTTAATTTGATTATTAACAGATAAACGACATAACAGTGTGCACAAAATATTCATCATAGTTACCTATATCTATTATTTTAGGGAATGCAAATTATATTATTTAATCAACATATAATAACAGGAAAACTCGCCCTTAAAGTTAAGGTCATCCAAGAAAACTTTTTTCTCCATACATCATCAATTTAACAATATATAATGGGAGGCTTAAGAATTTATAGGAGTTTAATTTGATTTGATAATAAAATACAAATAACTTTCTCATGTCAGCAAGACAACAATTAAAGATTTGAATCATAAAATGCTAATTTCTTTTTAAGGCATCATAATCTTTTAACATGCATATCATGTGCAACATTCTCATCATAAGTTTGAACCAACATTCTTTTTTATTACTTGCACTACTTCGGAGTGCAAAAATTTTCAATTAGAATATGCAAATATCATGTATGTCATGATAATTTATCACATGATACTACATGTGATGTACTTATTATAAAAATATGAACATATGCATAATAATATGTCATGATCCTTACAATCATGTGATCCATGGCATATTATACATATAAAATGACATCAATGAGTATATGTACAACAAGGACATCAATGAGTTCATTATCAAATTTTGTATATAAATATTATTTAGCTCTTTCTACTTATGGTGAGGTTGAATAGCAAGAAAATTTCAAAAAATCTCAATACCTTTGTATGTTCTACTTAAAAAAGTCTTTTGGAGGTTCAAGCAACATAGTTGTACATACAAAATGTATTCAAAATCTTATCATGTATGTCATGATAATTTATCACCTGATACTGCATGAGTTGTATTTATCAAAATATGAACATATGCATAATAATATGTAATGAATTATGTCATGATCCTTACAATCATGTGATTCATGACATATTATACTTATCAAAGTTTGTATATAAATATTATTTATCTCTTTCTACTCATCGTGAAGTTGCAGAACTAGAAAATTTAAGAAATCTCAATACTTTAATTTGTATGTTATACTCAAAAAGTCCTTGAGCAACAAAGTTGTACACACAAAATATCTTCAAAATCTTTCAAGAAGAGTTCAAAAAAATTATGCAATGGTTGAAAGAAATAATAGAAGAAGATGATGAGAAGATAGTGTACTCTGCTTATGAATCAAGATATGAGGACAAAAAAAAGATAATTGTAAATATACAATGGCCAACCAAATGTTATGATAAAATGTTCTTGCAAATTTTTTTAATGAGAATGAATATTATGTTCTCATTCCTTACTCATTTTTAATGAAAATATAGTTATGTGCTTACTGAGCAGTTTATTCTTCTTTGTTGGACAACATATGTTCGGTATTCAATAATACAAATATTTCATGAAACAAAATGCAATACTTTTATTGGTCAATGTGTGGTAAGTCTTTCATAAAAAATAAATTTTAGAAGAAACACATGAAAATTTATAGAAATGAGTTTGTGTTCGCCTAAACACTTAGATGTTGGAATTTCATTTCTGAAGAGTGGTATTGAAAGTCTAGAAAACTTAAGGAAATGTGATATGGATGAGGGTCATCTAAAAATGATGAGATGCTTTGTAAAAATGATGAAGTTCCAAAAATTATGATAAATGGACCTTGTATTGGAAAATTGAAAGGAATATCAAGAAATATAAAAAGAGCTAAATCTAGTCTTGAAATTTTAATGTCACAAGGAGAAAAGAAAAAAAAAAGAACATGTAGCCATTATTTAACACAAGGACATTATGTGACCGTTGTCCAATAAAAAAAGTACAAATAAGTTTGACTAGTTATTTGAAAAAATTACACCAAATGGTTTCCAACTTTTAAATTTGTTCAGCGATACTCTCCAACTTCATTTTGCAACAGTAATACCCTCCATCTTTTAGCTCATTTCACCTCATACTCTCTTTATTTGGGATAGACAGTCTTCCAACCGCGGAACTGATGTGGCGTAGATATGACGCTGATAGGACATCTTCTCTTCTCTCAACTCTAACGTGGCGAGGCCTCCCCCCCTCCCACGCGCCGGCGAGGAGGGGAGGAGAGGAGGGCGCCCCGCCCCCTGGCCTCTGCGTCGGCGTCCCGCTCGTCGGCAAGGTTAGAGGGAGGGGTTGAGGTTCATCCCCCTCCCCGTGACCTCGTTGGCGTGGCATTTTTTTTACTTTTTTAATTAATATTTTTTTAAAATATTGCCATGTCAGCGTGGAGAGAGGAAAAAATGTTCTGTCAACGTCATATCTGCTCCGCGATCGGGAGACCGCCTATCCAAATAAAGAGGTCATCGAGTGAAATGAGTTAAAAGATGGAGGACATCGTTGTTACAAAGTGAAGTTGGAAAGCAAACTTGAAAGTTGGAGGGTATTTGGTGTAATTTTTTCCTAGTTATTTTGATATTTTATTTTGTTTAAAGTCATATATTATTACTTATATATTTTGTATTTGAAATAGGGGCAACAAGTTGATAAAACAAATAGATGCAACAAAATGACTCAAGTTAGCCTGTTGATCTAGGGTTGCTTCTTTATATTTGTTGTTGTCATTGTTGTTTCTATGTTGGTGTGGAATGCTATATATGTTAGTGTGGAATGTTTCATTGCTAGGGTTATTGTTGCTTCTATATATGTTGGTGTCGAATGCTTCATTGCTGATGTTATTGTTCGTCGTGGAATGCTCTTATTGCTACAATATGTACATGGAGTGCTCTCATTATGTATGTTATGTGGTTGTTGTTGCTCGTTAAACAATTTTTTTTGGATCCGCTATTGTATTATGTAATGGATGTTATCATTGTAATCACTATAGACAACATTCATATTGAATCAATGTATTTTAGTTTAGTAGTCTTAATTGAATACAAGCTGAATCCAATTGTTAGACTAATATAAAAAAAGATAAGGAATAACAATTTAACTTATGACCAAAATCTCAAGTCATTTTCAGCTTCTTTTGAACTATCAGTTTCTCCGTTTGTTGTGGCATATGTTAACTTTGTGCCTTCTTGACATGAAGGAAAAAAGTAATCATGAAATTTCTTTGTTTCTATTTACTTATGTATTTAATGGTTGATTATGGTTGTTTTTGTTTCTTGTTTATTCAAGCATCAATGCCCTTTCATGTAGCATTAGCTACATAAATGACTAGTAGCTTTGATTTACTATGTTGATAAGATTTTGAACAACATTCATATTGCCAATACCATCATCATAAAGAAGTTGGTATATTGATAAACCAAGTGCAGAGAAACTTAATTACAAAGTGCCTTACTACTAATAGATGACAACAAGAGTATCATCTAATGATTATACATTGTACACACTACCATATCTAATCCAATGATCAAATTACTTCAAAGTGTACAAAATGATAGCTGTCAATACCAATGCTATCATCTTCCTAAACAAACTATTATATTTCTCATTGAATTCTTCAATCTTCAGTTCCATTTTTTTTTGCCATGTTAGCTTCATCTTTAAGCGTGTCCTTAATCCTTAATAATCCATTAATGATGTGAATACTTGGTTCTTTAATTGGTGGATTGATCCAATGGAAAAAGTGGCATGCCTTAGTCACCTTACAAGTTTAGTAACATTGTAAGCCTTTAAAATTGTTAATAAACATTAAAAAAAATAGATAAATTGATGCCTCAAAAAATTGACATCCGTAAAATTTTATTTCTGAAATAGATTCATTCCATGAAGTCCCCACAAGGGCTTCTTCTCTTCACATGCACCTTGGTGCTGTGACAAAAAAAATATGCGATATTTCACCTAAAAAAGTCAGATGGAGCAATTATTAATAGAGAGATGGAGCAATCATCAACAAGCATAAGAATATCCAATAACTCATAATTTTTATTGGACTACAAATTATTACATGTATAATAACCAAATAACCCATCATAAGTTTATTTCAAATAGGCTACAAAATGTCGTTGAATCCTCACGAGATATCCCTCTTTGGCTAGGTCAACAAAATGGCACTGTTCCATGTCCCACATAGTTCTTAATTAATAATTTATTATTACAGTGCATTTATAATTTAAGCAAGATAAATTTCCTTTATCTACAAAAGAAAGCTAGTTGAAATGAGATTTGCAGCCGCACGCCTTGAAAATTTTGAAGAAATAAATAAAAGGGTAATGCTAGAAATTCAAAGTTTGGAGGAGGAAAAATGCACAAGTAGCTTTCACCATCCTCTTTGTCATCGGGATTGGGCACGAGTGAACAATTGTGTCCTCAGCATTCCTCCAGATGAAGAGAAGGAACATTGCACACATAGGGGTGCTGACAACCTTCGTCATCCTCTTCATCATCGGTCGGGCACGACCGTCTATGTCCTCATAATCAAGCATTTCATTTCATCTTCAATGCTAGCAATGTAATCCCTCCTTAAGTTGTTGTCGTTTGCCATAAAGAAAAAAAAAATCTTATTAAGAGTGAACATAAAGTAATTGTGAAAAAAAATTGATGCAAAAGAATCTACAGTTTGATGATAATATCATTAGAAACAAAATTATGAAAAATGAATCGTAACAAGCTTGTTGAGATCTTTATATTCACCAAAAAGGACCTTCTCTCACATTAAGACACTTACCCTTGTAACAACAATACATTAAATATCACACTTAAATGACAACAAAGCCTTTCCTTGCATAAAGCTAAGAAAAAATAAAAGAGAATATCAACAATATAAGAAAAATAAAAGAGAATATGTAACACCCCAATATTTCAATAGGGGTAATAAAATAATTTGTTGAATTGAATTATAAATATGAATGGATTAAAGGAGAATTTGAGAGGGAATAGGAATATAATTTGAAAAGGAATATGAATAGAAAGAAAGACTAATCCTACTTGAAAAGGAATTAGAATTAGAGTAGAATTAAGAGTATGGTTAGAAAAGAAAAAAAAGGAAAAGAAGGAAAGACTAAATCTTATTGGAAGTAGGAATTGTGATTAGATTATAATTAGGGATTTTAATCTGATAAGATATCCAAAAGAATATTTAATAAACATAGACTCTCAATTAGGCAAGGATTGAGAGTTTTATGCTTTAAAAATGTTTCAACCAGATGATAAAATATTACTATATTAATTAAATTTAAAACTTGGAGAAAAGAAGGAAATAAAAGGATAAAATAAAGGTAGAGTTTTATTGAACAAAACGATGGCTTAATTATAAGAGATAAAGATGAGTTTGAATAGAATTAAATTTGAGATTAGTATAATTAGGAAATAATTAGTGAAATTCGAATTTAATTAAATCTGAATAACTAACATGTGATTGATTGATTATGGAGGACCATGAGTAACTCAAAATTGGTCAAAGGTCCAATAGGAATAAAAAAACCTACTTACAAATTAAAAATGTGGCCTAAATGGTAGTTAGAAACACTTAACAATCAAATTGAATTTCTATCCACGTGCCTGCATTTCCCTCTCTATTTGCACTCGAACTGAGGTCAGTGAGGCATTTCGAAGCCCCCACATAGGAGATCTGCATTCAAGTGTTGACCGAGAATTTCTGGACGTCATTTGAGAGCAGTCGTCAGTCAAAGTTTGACGTTTGTGCAGCCAACGAACCAAAGAATTCTCAATCGATTTTTCGGCTAACTTTAAGTATGCACGGGAATCCTCATGGCATCAATTTTTCGCGACACTCTTCTCCCTCATACTGAGATTACATTTATATAGATTATGCATTGATTGAAATAGAATTGGACTAGTTAAAACGACTAGTAACTTGTGTCCGAACACAATTTTCGGATGACAGCAGAATTTGGCCCGACTTTTGTACTACTCAGCCTAAGTTCAATAGAATCTGAACTAAATCAAAATAGGACTAGACAGAGATTCCTAGAACTCAGCCCGGGTTCCCACCAGCGGGGCCCGAGGTCGAGTCATGATTGGCGTCAGACAACCCAGCCAGGGTTGACCTTAAACCCGACCCGAGAACAACAAAAAACCGAGGGACAAACTAAGCCAACCTGGTTCGAGTTGATGTGGGTTCCATCGGGCCGAGGCGAAATTTGGACTCCCCAAAACGTGTGCCAAGTTCTGGGGCCAGAAAGTTTTTTTATGTATTTAATTATATTTTATGGGATTGCTATTATTGTTAATCATGCATGATCATATGATTATCATACTTGATCATATTGTTATCACACCTTATCATGTTATCATTGTATTTGATTTTAGTATCATCTTACCTGACTATAATGTCTTCATATTTGATCATAATGTTGATTATAGTATCAATATATTGACTTTGTTATCGATTATTCCTGATCAAATTATTATCGTACCTAATTGATTATCATCCCATCCGATCATATCATCGTTTATAGCATTGATTTAGTAGTATTCAGATCATATTTAACTTAAATGGAATTGGCCTATCGATTAATGGACCAAATTGATAATAATAAAGATAGACGTCATAGATAATTGAGATAAAAGTTGGAAATGTTTGAGCCCATGTCCACTGATTGCTTTGGAACTAGTGATGCATTCAAGGTGATAGATAGTTGAATGAGGTAGATAGAGTAAAAACTATGATTGTTCTGGGTGTGGTCCTCGTATTTCGTCATACCTAAACCTATTGATTGCATGAAAGTGGAATGAGGTAGAAAGCTCTAGAATTGCACTCGAAAAAGTTGATTGTAATTCCAAAGATTGAATTGAATTGATAATTGATTTGAATTGGATTGTGCATAGTGACTATTAGATAATTGATTTCACTTTAGTGGGTGATGGACTATTGATTTCGTCTTTATGGCTGATGGATAATCGAATTCACCTTTATGACTGATGGATAATAAATTATATTTTTTTAACGTGATAAATAAATTAATAAATTATTAATAGAATTGAAATGATAATTATTATTGCAGCCTTCACTAATGTATGATCAATTGGTAACTAATTCAAGACAATAGAGACTGAATTGAATGAATATGGTCCATCAATAATTAATTATATGGACCATTGTCATGATTTATCAATTGATTATTCTTGTCATTATTATTAATTTATAATTTTCCTAATCAATCATATATTATTTATAGTTAAGACTTGATATTGATATTATTATTGATATGGTTCATATTATTATGGATGACCTTACATATTGAGTTAACTCACTGGTCTTTGCCCTTTACTTGAATCCGTACACTACAAAAAATATAGCTTCTGTGATGATTTTTTGTGACGAAATAATTCTGTCACAATATATCATAGATTTGTGAGAAATTTGTTACTAATATGAATTTGATATTTTAGTGATTAAGGCGTGACGATAATATCCGTCACACGGCTATCCATCAAAAGTTCGTCACACTTTTGTAACGATTTTGTGACCACCGTGTTAATTAACATAATTAGTGACTTAAAAGTGATAAATATAAAACCGTCACAATATATTTGTTACATTACGGTCACATTTATTATTTTTTTTATTGATAGTCACAATATTGTCACAAATATATTTTCTGTCTCTTTAATTTACTAAATATTTATGTTGCGGTACAAAAGAACCCTAACTAGCGCAAACAATAAAAACAAAACTTAAAAACTGAAGCAACCATCATCAACACGTCTCCATCTTTCATCCAAGTAAGAGTTCTTGATTATCATTGATACATTGACTATATTATTGGTACATTGACTTGCTATCGATCGTTCTTGATTGTTATCATTGATTATCATCCTTTCTGATCATATGAGATTATAGTATTGATTTAATAGTATTTTGATTGGGTCATGTTTAACTTAAATTGAATTGGCCTATCGATTAATTGACTAATATGGGTCAAATTGATAACAATAAAGATAAACGTCATAGGTAATTAAGATAAAAACTGAAAATGATTGAGCCTATGTCCACTGATTGCCTTCAAATTGATGGCACCTTCGGATTAATAGATAACTGAATGGGACATATAACGTAAAAATTATGATTGTGTTATGTGGTTCTCGTATCCCACCATACCTAAACTTATTGATTGCATGAAAATGGTATGGTGTTCTTTAATAATAGTAGGTTCTCAAATTGCATTCAGAAAGGTTGATTGTAACTTCAAATATTGAATTAAATTAATAATCAAATTGCTCTGATAATTGAATTGAATTGTGCCTTAATGGTCGATAGATAATTGATTTCACCTTAGTGACTGATAGATTATTAATTTTGCCTTTATCACTAATGGATAATCGAATTCACCTTTATGACAGATGGATAATAAATTATGGCCTTTGAATATGATAAATAAATTAATAAATCGTTAATAAAATTGAATTGATAATTGTTATGGTGAAATTCACTAACTTATGGTCAATTGGTAACTGATTCAAGATAATGGATAATGAATTGAATGAATATAGATCATCAGTAATATGGATGATTGTTATGATTGGTCAATTAATTATTCATATCGTTATTATTAAATGATAATTTCCATGATCAATCATAGATTATTTAGAGTTAATACTTGATATTGATATGGTTTATATTATTATGAGTGATTCTACTTATTGAGTTATCTTATTGGATTTTATTTCTATACGACTTATCTTATTGGATGATAATGAGATAGTTGGTGGTTCCTCTAATGAATGATATGCATATGGATATATGGTCTTTATTATATAGTTGTAGGCTCTAACCCATAGATCATTATATAAAATTTAAATTGTTTCCTCTTATGATAAAATTGTGATATTTTAGTTTTTCACTGATGTAAGCCAATATGTTAATTGATTAAAGATAAGAAAATAGTTAAACTATAACATTGAGTAACGTGACATAATTTTCAGAATAGTAAAAATTGAGAAGTTACAAAATATCTAAATGGTACGTAAGAAAATTTTGACCTTCGGTATTCACAATCAAAATAACACCATCTTTAATGGATCATGGGACAAAAAGAGCAAATGTAGAATAAAATAAAATCAAAACAATACCAATAGAAGTTCCATTGATTTTTATAATAAAAGTGATATTAGCAGCCATAAAAAAAGAAAAGAAAGGAAACATCTGGGGGTTGTTTCGCAACTAGAATCAGGGCCTAATTTCACCTAATTCCGTCAAACAAAATGATATGAGATCGCTAGAATTTGGAGTCACGTGACCCAAGTTTTGGTGGATATTTTTTTAAAATATTTTTCTTTGATTTGACACCACTAATTTTTTTCACTTTTCACTTTTCTATTCTTTTTCTATTTTCTTATTTTCTTTATATTACAATGTTCTCCTAAAATAAATTATTTATGAAATATAATATATTCTTTATAAAAAGGATTAATATAGTATTATTATTACTTATTATTTCAGTAAAAAATTTATTTTTTCATTAAATATAAATTATTGAAAATGATTTTTTATTTATAAATAATATATTTTTAATAAAATTTTTGAATTAAAATTTTCTAATATTTATTTTAAATTTTTTTAACAAATTTATAATCTATATTTATTATACATATTTTTAATTCAAACACCCACTAAAATTAATCAATCACATCTATTTTTTCATATCACATTAACTACATTATTCCTCCACATCAAATTTCACTCTATCCAAACATACTCTGAACTAATTTATTAATTCAACTATCCATCAGAAACTTAATGGAACTCTAGTTCTCGTTGCCAAATGACCCCTTATTTAAATTAAAAGTTATTTTCATAAACCTCCCTTAAGCTATCACGATTTTTATATATAATCTCAACCTACGAACATATTTTTTTGGATCCCTAAACTATCGTGACTTTTCCACTTTAATCCTCCCGTCCATTTCTGTTACATTTTCCATTACTTTTATTTTTTCCATTTATGAAATGACCAAATTACCCCTCCTAAAAAAATATGAAATAACAAATATAAAAAAATGATTAGAAGGATCAAAGTGGTAAACAAAAATGTGTCATTTATGAAAAAGACTAAATTATCCTCCCGTGATTTTTTTTTTCTTTTTTTTCTTTTTTATATTTATTATTTAATGTGGTGTGGAGAGAGTGGTAAATAGTCTTTTCATAAATTGTAAAAATTAAAAATAATGAAAAACAAATCGTGATAGTTTAGAGATTAAAAATTTTCGTAATTTAACGTTAGATACGAAAAATCTTGATAATTTAGAAAAGATTTATGAAAATAATCATTAAATTAAACTCAATTCTCTGCCTTGAGCTTTGAAAAAAAAAGAAAAAGAAAAAAAAATATTCGAAGAATGCCATTGGGTGTGGAAAATTAATTCGATGTCTTGTCCTTTTGGTTTACGTTACATTAATTTGCCCATGACATTGGTAGATATGAAAAATTAATAAGATGAAGTTGTCTTTTGGATTAGTCAACTTTGTGTACTTCTATTCTTCATGTTTGGCGCAGAATTAATGAACCGACAGACCATAGAGACCAAAAAAAAAAAAAAAATCAAACTAGCTGTATATGTAAAGGACATTAATATTGCCTGTCATAATAATAGTACTTCATGAAAGTTGTTCAATATCAAAACAGCAAACGCATTTGCCAAGAATTAAACATGAAGATCATCATCAAATGGTCCTCAAGAATGTTAGCCAGTAGCCACCTAAAGAAAATATAAAAAAAAAAGAAAAGAATTAGATACTAATTACTTGATCGAATAGAACACAACATGGCTAATTACTTGCGTAAATCAAATTTGATACTAACTAGGTGTGCTTAAAGTAAATACCAAGAGTACGTGATTCACATGACCTCATGCAGCTAACTGATCGCTGCTGAAGCAAACGCTTCATTCCGCTTCAAATTTGTGAATATCAACATTTCATTTTGCACCGAGAATTAGATATAATATATATATATATATCTCAGAGTAATAAAGGATTAGAGTACATTATTTACCATAACTCACAGTTGAGTACGTTTCAAAGAAAGTCGTAATTTAGATTTAGAACGTGTAAATGATCGTCTGGTACCAAGTAATAAACATAGTTTGTTGGTTATTTTATTTAAAATTTTTAAAATCCATCACATTATACCGTTTAATTGTAATTGATTATCGATAATAATTTTAATTACTACGATAATTTCTAAATAGCAGATAAGGACTTGACTTTTTAAATTATTAATTGTTTGATGTGTATTTTGATAATAATATCTATTCAATCATATTTTAAATTTTTAAATATTTATTAATAAATAAATATTATCCAGCATCATTTTTTCATTATTTGAATATTTTACATATAACTTTAGTTTTGTCTATCTTTTTTTTATTTATATTCACTTTTCTATTTTTCAGCTTTGTTTATTTATAATAATCTAAAATAAATTTTAGGGGTATAATGATCATTTGTTCTCTAATTATTTTAACCATTATTTATATTATCAATACTTGTCAAACACTATAATGTAATATTATAATTAATTTAAATAATAGTAATATATTTAAGTAGTGATTTAAATTGAGGTTAATCCTTTAAACTTCTTTTGAATTATGACGATTTTTTGCATCTGCCCATGACATTTGAACTTATCGTAGTGCTCCTCTGAATTATGCCACATTTTTCACTTTCGGCCATCCGTCAAGTACTATTACCTTTTCCATTTTTTATTTATTGGATGATCAAAGTACCCTTCCCTCAATATTCTAATATTTAAAAGTTTAAAATAATATATAATAAAAAAATAAAGTCACGCCATGGAGTACGATCCCTTCATCGACGAGGTCCTAGAGGTGGCAGACGTGCTCCTCTCCACCTAGCGCCGCATCAACAATCATGTTGACTGGTACGCCATCCTATGACTCCCTCATCCCTCCACCAATGAAAGAGGGACCCTCTTTGTTGGACGCAATGAAACGGCAATATCAATACTTCGTCCTGCTCATTCGGCTGGAATGCAGCAGAACCTATGAGCCGACTACCCCTTCAAACTCATCTCTGATGCCTTCACCATCCTCTCCAATCCAGGTGAAGAAGTTTCTCCTCGACACGAAGCTCCGCGTCGCCACCTCAATGGCCGCTGATGGCGCCTCTATTCCTGCTACCAAGGAGACCGGTCAAATTCGCTCCTCCTCAAACCCGAGCAAACCATTTTGGATCGCCTGCTGCCACCTGGACCAGTACGCCCAAGAATGCGTCAACTTGTTGCTGTGTTGCCCCTGGTCGGAGCGAAAGGAGGGGGGCATCGGTCCCTATGGAGATCGGCGACGCGGAGTGAAAGGAGAGGGGTGTCGCCCCCCTCTACAATCTCGCCGGCGGCGAGATCGTAGGGGGCGCCCCCCCAGCTCGTGCAAACCGGCGATGCTCGCGTCACCAAAGTGTTCTTTATTTTTATTATATATTATTTTAAAATTTTAAATATTAGAATATATGAGAGAAGGATATTATGAAAATCGAAAAAAATAAAAAATAATAAAAAAGGTAATAGAACTTGACAGATGGACCAAAGTAAAAAATGTGGCAAAGTTTAGGGAGATGCTACGGTAAGTTCAAATGTTAGGGCAAACACGAAAAATTACCATAGTTCAAGAAAGGTTCGAGGAAATAATCCTTTAAATTATTGATTAGTTAAACCGATAATTCGTCGAAAGGATGATGAAAAAAATAAAAGAGAAGAGAAAATTAATAATAAGAATAATTAATTTAAATTTGAAAGGTTAAGGACACAATATTTAAATAAAAGATATAATCTCATAGGATATGTTCATATGACGGTGAGAAATTTGAACCATGTGGGGACGAAGCTCACAACATGGATGATTGAATCCCTAGGCATGAAACTATAATAATATCTTGATGAATTAAGAGAATTATGTACATTAAAATAGGAAATTAGTGATTGAAAAAGGGAAAAAAATAATTTGAAATACATGAAAGAATGATAAGAAAAAAAAAGGAAGAGATAAAATGCTTAAATGAAAAAAGCTCGAATGATTTCTCATTTATGTTTCTTGTGTTTACCCAAGTACTTCTCTTGCTTTTCGCTCTTTTTTATGAAATTCTCTTGCTGATCTAAACTTTAATGATGTACCCTAGATCATTTTAAGAGATTTTAGCCCCACTCTGGACCCACTCGACAAGAGGGGAGCAGTCCATTTTTCTTAACTAGATCTATTAGGACACTCAAAAACTTTATCTTCTCTCAAGGCCTACTAGATGTGGATCTAATTGGGTCGCAATTCATCCGGTGTAATAACAGGAGGGGATAGGCTAGAATTCAATGTCGTTTGGATTGAGCCTTAGTTAGCCAACATTGGTTAATTAAATTCCCTAATATATCTCTGAAAACCTTGGAGAGGTGTGCCTTAAATCATGCTCCTCTCCTTCTTTGCACAATCACTCGGTGCCCTTTCCAACATAAACCCTTTAAATATAAGCATTTCTAGCTAGATTACCCATTACCCTGAGTCAAGCAACATTGTCCAACAAGCTTGGACTAAACTCTTCGATGATTCTTGGTCTCTAAACAAGATACTACAAAACATAAAACATAAAACCCTTAGTGAAATAAGGATGTCCTTGGCGGGCTAAAAACTAGAGCTAGCAACACCAAAGATGAGATTAGGAGACTTGAATTAATGGACTCTTCCTCCCCACTCTATGACAAGTTTAGGTCTCTCTATAGCCTACATACTAAGGCAAATTAGCATCAAGATATGGAGTAAAGCTAGGGTCTTATGACAGAGAGAGAGAAATAAAAACACCAAAATTTTCCATCTTACTACTTTAATCTGGCAGAAAAACAACCTTATCACATCAATAAAGAAACAGGAGTAATATTATCACTAATGATCATTTGATTAGGGATTGTTTTGTTCAACATTATAAAACCCTTTGGCCCCTAACAAAATCACCCATTTTGATATCAACTCTTGGCCTATCCTCCCAACCCTCTCACTTAATTGACATCCCACTCTCATTACTCCCATCACTAATAAGGAAATCAAGGACTGTCTATTAAGTATGCCCCCAGTAAGGCCTCTTGGATTGATGACTTTACCATAGAATTTTACAAGAACAATCAAAACACTGTTGGCCCTTAGATAACTCATCTCAAACTTTTTTCAGACATGCAAGTATTTGTCTTCCCTTATCTTCATCCCTAAAAAGCATCACCCCATCTCTGTTACTAACTATAGGTCTATTGCCCTTTGTACTGTCCTATATATGGTAACTTCTAAAATCATTATTAATAGAATTAAACAAACATTAGAACACATTAGTGACCCAGCCCAATCTACCTATGTTGCTAATATATTAATCCAGGACAACATCATGATTGCACAAGAAATCGTACACAATATGAAATCTAGTAAGAATAAAAATCTATGAGAAAAATTGATATGAAAAAAAGGCTTTAATAAAATCTCTTAGCAGGCTATCCTTATTGCACTTAAACTTATGAACTTTCTCTGCATCTAGTGGCATCAGACAAGGGGATCCTATTTCACTTTACATGTTTATAATTGTGTCGCAAGTCTTCTCTACTCTCATCCGTCAGGTTGAGCAACTTGGCACGTTAACTCCTCTCCATGGATGCAACTTTGAAAATTGCAAGGCACTCATGAGCATCATTCAAACCTGTCATACTCTTATAAATCAAAGAATTAACAAATCTAAATTTGAGGCATACTTGATGAGCTCTACACATGATGCGTTGAATTTGTAACAAATAAATTTGCTAGCAAGTGCATTAGTCATATCAAGTAATAAAGTAGAGAGTAGAGTTGTTGATCCCACGAGGAACAAGTTAAATTTAATCTATCTCAATAATCCACTAAGAGAAAAAAAAGGTGTTGTGATATAAAAGTAGAAAAGAAATGTGCAAAAAATTAAATAATAGAAAATAAAATAAATGGGTGTTGAGTCTTGGAAATTATGGATTATTAATATAAAGATAAATGTGTATGATTTTCTATAATGGTTGAGTTATAACAGCAAATAATAACTTTGATTCTTATGACGGATTAGGAGTACCTAAAGTATTGATCTCTCAAGACGAATAAACCAAATTACTTTAACTTCTAATAAAATTAATAACTGCAAACTACAAGTCAATTATTAATTTTACAGATGCATGAGTATGGATCTCCTACACTATTATTCACCCATAAATCTGAACAGAATAATAAATCACACGAAATTTGGCACAAACGTCGAGTTACCGAACACGTGTTATGTATGCTTCAACTTAGAAATAAAAGATTAATTATCAAAACAATGCTAATTCCTAAAACTAATCACTCATCATACATGTTTGTAATATAATCTCATAAATAAAATTACTTATCAAAAGGCAATGAACTCAGCATGCATAATCAAAAGAAACTAAAAAGTTTAATTAACTCAACTAATAATAAGGTTCAAATAATTTTTCTTCTTAAAAAGAATATAAAATTTATATTACAAAAATAACAAACTATAATAATTATGTAAAAAAGCATCCAAATAAAGATAGAAGAATAATTCTTAGCCTTCGAAACCTTTGGATCGTTGCACAGCACAAACGATAAGTTGCTACGCAATCTTCTCCTTCGGTTGATCTTCAAATCTTGAAATTCATTCTCTTCAAGATGACATGGCTCTCAAGTCTCAAACACTCCCAAGCGCCACCAAGCACACATTTTTCTGTCTCTTAAGACCTCTATTTATAGCTTCTAGGTGTCCCTAAAATTTTGGTAGGGTTTTAGTTTGATTCGAAGTCTTTTCAGGTTAAAACAAGTAAATTCAGAATAGACTTTGATAGGTTTTTAAAATCATTCAAAACTTCTTCAAATCTGAGTAAATATATTTTTTAATCATCCTTGAGACTTAAGATAAAGTTTGGGTTCGATCTGAACTAAAAATTCTTAAAAAAAGTCAAAGAAATATCAAAAATTGCCTTCGTAACGGCCCATAACAGCCCTATAATGTCCCTATCATGGCTCGTAACATCCTGGTCACGGCCCGTAACTTGGGTAAGTTTATAGTTCAAAATTGAGCATTTAAATGGGCCATAACGGGTTTTCCACGCTCCTGCTGTTACGGTCATATAACGACCCATTATATTCAATTCAGCCCTGGCGATCTCCACTAATTTGTGATTTCTACCTCCGTTTTAACTTCGATTTGAATGTCATTTGTTTCTACGACTTCGTGACTCAATTCTCTTACTTTTACTGTAATAAAATATATAATTTGGATAGCTTTCTATTTTTATAAAATTAAAGCAAATATGGCCATAAATTGATGCATGCTATATGAAAAAGAATCGAAATATGTTTAAATGCATGACTAATTATATGTTGTATTTTTCATGCATCAACACACATCTCAAGTGGCCTCATCAATTCCCTGAAACAGTGTAGGTCTTTCCTCTCATTATGGAAAGAGAAGGGGAATGCACCTAATGGGATATTGTTTGGCACCCTAGGGTATGTAAGAAATTTGATATTAGAAATCTGCATAGCCTTAAAACATCCCTACTAGCTAAGAGACTTCTTGCTGCCCTGAATCGGATGCTGGACCATTGGGTACAATTGTGTCTCAACAAATATGGAGCTCTTCATCCTTGGTCCTGCCCCAATTCTTTGGCTAGTATGGCTTAGTCCGAGAAACTTATACTCAACTCTCTGTCCAGAACTATGATTGGCTTTAGGAAACTCATTGGAAATGGATCCACCACAAATATATACTCTGACCCTTGGATTTTTAACATCCCTTTGGCTTGGAAACCTACTGATCATGAATTTCTATGACTTGCTGGACCAAGGCACTTGGGATCCTTATACCCTTCATCTTTTCTTTGCTTCAGATCTAATTGATTTAATCCTATCCATCTACTGGCCTTTACGTTCCTATGATGATATATGGATTTGGGAACCTGACCCTCATGGCATCCCTTGTGTTATGTCGATTTATAGATTTATTGAAGAGTCGATCCTGAGCCATGGCATTGAGCACGATCTGAGATGGAGGAGAATGTGGAATAACAAAGCCCCTAGAGTTCATACTTTACTGTGAAAAATTCTTCATGGCAAATTATCCACAAATGTCAAATTGAATTCATTTGATACCTCAATTAGTTCTCTTTTGTACCTCTGTGGTAGGGAGTTTAAAAATATTGACCATCTATTTCCAAATTGCGACTGCAGTCTTCAGCTCTGGATCCTCTTCCAATAACATATTTCCTACTCCTTTCTTTTCTTCCAATCATGGTCTTTCGGATCTTAGCTGGAAGAGGGAGAGCAACTCACCCCAGTCACCCCAGTCAAAGACCAATCTCCTCACCCTCTTAGCCTTAACCTTCTAGAACATATGGAAACACAGAAATGATACCCACTTTGGCTCTCTCAAATTATCAATCAATGCCATTTCAAAGAGGATCCTGGCAAGCTTCAATGCACAAGACATTTCCCACAATCTTACGGGACTACCCCTTGTTTGAACCTATCTAGGTCACGACAGGAGCCCCCTACCTCTCTTTTGTTCACTTTGAACACTGACGACTCCTTTCTAACGCTAGGGGACGAGGGGGTGCAAGCTATATTTTGTGTAATACTAATGGACACATGGTCTTTGCAAATGTTGAACATAGGTGATTCTTCTTTGCACTGGAATATGAAGCATGGGCTTTGAAGTGTGCACTACTGCGATGCTTGTAATGGAATCATAGGTGCATCCGCTTTCAATCTGACTCTGCCAACATCATTGCAATCTCGAAGAACCAATCTCGCTTCCCTTGGCGTATCAAGTCTCTTATTAGCGACATCTTTCTCTTGATTAAGTCTTTAAACACTTTTGTACCTACTTTTTGTGGGTTGGGGATGATCTTGCCCAAATGGTGTACTTGGACAATCAAGTTTCATTTTAATAGCATGATCTTTTCCTTTAAAAAAAGTTCACAAAAATTCAAACAAAAAATATTAAAATTAAAATTACCACAAATAATATTGATTAAAAAAAGAGGAAAATACATTTTATCAATATTTAATTGTTTTAGTTTCAACTAATAGTATGTCGTTCAATTATTTTATAATTTTACACTTCCATTTAATACTACATTATTCATAATTAATAAAAAATAAATAAAATCATTTCTAATAAGAATTTATTTCAATTAGATTAAAATCGACTCACAACTCGATTCAACCGATTGAACTAGAATCCATTTCACCCACCGGCCGACACCATTATAGGTCGCATTTTTCAAAAAAATATTGCTAAAAAGCGTGTTTAATAATTGATGCGTGAGTTCCTGGAGACCAATAGATTGTGATGGTTGCCATTTCACAAGGTTTACATAATTATATTAATTACAATTGACGAGGAGGGAAGAAGGACCGCCGAATCAATTGATCAATGGGCTTCTATCTACTGGCTAAACAAAGCCGGGTGCAATGCATATATCGTCATGCATGAGGTTTAGGGTTCGTTCCATTAGTTGCATCATGAATGATATATAGCGTCACTGGTCGAATTAGAACAGCAAACCCACGGCCAGAGTCAAACTCAAACAGTACTGTGAACTATTTCTTGCCATTTGTTTTCGCTCCAAAATTCATCTGTACAAACAAAAACTCCAACCAATAATGATAAAGTGGAAGGAAGCCAAGGAGAAAAAAAAAAAAAAAGAGAGAGTACAATTTGAGGAAGGCAGCTGGTTGGTTCAGAATTAAATTTCACAAGTGCTCCAAGGATATTAATAATTTCGGACTCACGTCATAAAATAATTATATTGGTCAAAAAATAAATTATTATTATTATTATATCTTTTTCGAAAGAGACGTTAATAATTTCAGACACCCAAAAATCTATAGTAAATCCGGATCTGCGAACAACCCATCGTTTCTCATCCGTATGTTGTCGGAACCGAAAGCGGCCAAATGCGCACCTGGTTCACCGACCGCCGCCGCCCCTGCAGCCGTGCACCATGTCAAGCCGTCTTTATAAATGTCGGCTCTCGTTAGATCCTCCCACTTCTAGCCTAATTCATTGTTAATTAAAGTTTGGTTTCACGCCGCCGCACGTAAAATGGATCCGCCGTGGCAGTGCCTGGAGGGGAAGGTGGTGATGGTCACGGGCGCCTCCTCCGGCATCGGCCGTGAGATCTGCCTCGACCTCGCCGCCGCCGGATGCAGGATCGTCGCGGCCGCGCGGAGGACCGACCGCCTCAGGTCCCTCTGCCAGCAGATCAACGGCGCGGCGGAGCCGCCCCCCTCCGGCGCCGCAGTCCGCTCCGTGGCTGTGGAGCTCGACGTTAGCGCCGGCGGCTCCGCCATCGACGCAGCGATTCAGAAGGCTTGGGACGCCTTCGGCCGCATCGACGCGCTGGTCAACAATGCCGGAGTCAGAGGTATCTACTTATCTGCCTACAACTACATTAATACCACTTCTTGAGTTGGTAGTCTCGAGTCGAATGTTAATTGAAAGAACAAAACGCAGGTGGCATTCACGCGTCACTTGAGTGGTCCGAGGAAGAATGGAACAAGATAGTGGGGACGAATCTAACGGGAGTGTGGCAAGTATCTAAGCACGTGTGCACCCGCATGCGCGACGCTAAACAAAAGGGCTCCGTCATCAACATCGGCTCCATCACCGGCCTCGCCCGCGGTCAGGTGCCGGGATCGCTCGCCTACTCCGCTTCCAAATCCGGCGTCAATGCCCTGACCAGGGTGCGTATATATACACCTGCGACCTGCTAATTATATCTCATATATTATTGCATAATATATCATATATGATGCTTGCAGGTAATGGCGTTGGAGCTGGGAGGAAGCCATGTGAGAGTGAACTCCATAAATCCGGGGATATTCAAGTCGGAGATAACGCAGGGGCTGATGGAGAAGCCGTGGCTGGAGAAGGTGGTCAGGAGGACCGTCCCGCTAGGGACGTTCGGCACGTCGAATCCGGCGTTGACGAGGCTCGTCCGGTACCTGATCCACGACGCCTCCGACTACGTCACCGGGAACACCTTCATCGTCGACGCGGGAGCCACCCTTCCCGGCGTCCCCATCTTCTCCTGCCTTTGACAATATTTGACTTCGATCTCCGTTTCCGAAGCCACCCGTGGAGAGAGACAGACATTTGATTAAATTGGACTTACTTCTCTCTGTCCTCAACTATATATGAAAAAAAAAACAAGAAAGAAAAAAGAAAAAAAAAACGATCTCTCGTCTTTTTGGCTTGCGTTGCATTAATTTGTCCATGAAATTGGTTCAAATTATTAAATAATGTTGACGTCAGTTATCTTTAATGTTATTAATTTAACTAACTAGTATTGCTCCATTATAATTTTACATTATGCCTAGTTTTATTTTTATTTTTTTAAAAAGGAATAACGATTGAGTTGCTCACTAAGACTATGTTGGGGAATGTTTATAATTCAGTCAAATTTACTTATAAATAATTTTAAAATTTCCTCTCTATTTAGTAATTAGAGAAAATAGCAGATAAACACTTTTTTTTCTCTTCTGAGTCGGGAAAAAAATTGAGCGACTTAAACTTTTTTTAAGCAGTCACCAACAAATATACTATCTTGTTTTTCATAATTTTTAAAATAATACATATGATATATACATGTATAATTTTTCTTTACTTTCTCTGTTATGATATTGATGAATTCTTGAATCTTGATTTTTGATTAGAAAAATAACTTATAAGTTTATTTTTTATTATCAAGCAGTCAAAATAATTATAATTATGTTCGGTAACACTATCCAAATATATAATTACTTATTTTTAAAAATAAATTTTAATTATTAAATTGTTTATTAGTGTTTTAATTTATTAATTATTTTATATCAGCTAAACTACATCTAGTGACTCAACTGAAATTATTTTATTAAATTGTGAACCAGAAGACTACGTGGGGGCGATATCTGGGGTGGTGTAGTGAATCGGATGAAAATAGAAATGGTAAACGTGGTGTGTTGTGTGGTGAGTGAGATACCACGCCACACCATTATATATATATATATATATATATATATATATATATATATATATATATATATATATATAATATATATATATATATATGTTGAACTCTTATTAATTATAGCTAGGTCAATCAAAAGAAAGATTTTGTGAAAGATATGCAATTGGAAGGTTCTCTTCACTTGAGCCGACTAGTACAAAGTGCTCGTCATCGCAGCCAAGAACAAATTCATGGACGATTCTAATTCTATGGAACTTAATTCCAATTCTCCATACTTTATATGCATGCAGACAAGCAGGCAGATTCATGACGCTACAGCAACCTTATTTCCTTCATTCTTTCATAGTGTGTGTGTGTGTGTGTGTGTGAGAGAGAGAGAGAGAGAGAGAGAGAGAGAGAGAGAGAGAGAGAGAGAGAGAGAGAGAGAGAGAGAGAGAGAGAGAGAGAGAGAGAGAGAGAGAGAGAGAGAGAGAGAGAGAGAGAGAGAGAGAGAGAGAGAGAGAGAGAGAGAGAGAGAGAGATTCAATTTTTCAATTTATTATTATATATACATATATCATGAAATTCACAATTATCAATTCCAAAAAAGAAATAGGTTAGAATTATATATTTGTGTGATCAATCGTCTTCTTAAATAGGCTAACTTTGTTCCTTTGGGACTGTTTGATATCAAAATAATATAAGAGCTAACTTCTTGTTCTGATTTATGCATCCAAACGACACAAGAATAAGAATTACCAGGTTAAATGCAATTATTTGAACAACAAAAGTGCAAAGAAAAAATTTGTTCTTATAGAATAATGTTTTTGTTCCAAGAGTTTATTAACTATATATCAAACAGTCTCCTTTGAGACCATTTGAATAGTAGAATCATATTATTACAGTTCTTTCGAGTTCCACGTGAATGATTGAATTGATAAATTAGTTTAAGATGTATTTGAATGGAGGGAAATATAACGATAAGGAATGAGGTAATTGATAAGATATTAAAAAAAATAGATATGATTGATTAATTTTAATAAGTATTTGAATAAAAAAAATAAATATTATAAATATAATATAATTTTATTAATTAATAATAAATATAATTTTTTTATTAAAATATATTATTTAAATAAAAATGATTTTAAATAAATTATACATAATGGCATATTTAAAATTTTTATTATGTCATCAAATGTATATTATTTAAGGAGGGGAAGGGGGATGCCAGCGGGAGTTTCGTCGATGATGCGCACAGGGGGCTCCGCCTCCTTGCGCTTGTCGCTGGTGGACAAAAAGGGGGGGAGAGGCAATGCCTAGGATCATATATAATAAATTTATGAATTAAATTATTTATTAAGAACACGAACTGCTGGGTTCTTCCTCGTTCGTGCCATCTCATTTATTTATTTATTTATTCTTGCCTTGGATCAAAATGTCATTTAATTTTTCAGTTGCTATTGTGATCTGATTTGTAAACCCCGAAAATTCTGAATTGAATTCCACCGGTTTTGCTTTGGTGTCAAACAAAATGCTAATTTAGTAATTTGCAGCTGCAGCTGATGTGGCGTGAAGATGCACCTCTAGTTCGCACCTCTCCTCCGCACCAACCAAAAGGCGGGCCCCGCGCGTGGCGGCGCTCGCAGTGGTGGAGTGGTGATGAAGGGGGACCACCACCAATGACCCAACGACGAACGGCCAAAATTGGAAAGCAATAATAATAACAACAAAATTAATTAATTAAAACAATTAATAATAACAAAATTAATTAATTAATTACATGCTGAAATAGTTAGGTTCGATATCGATAATAATAACAAAATTTTATTAATTTATGACACCGTGACTAATAATAAACTACTACCCAAATTAATTAAAACAATCCGAAAGTGAGTGAGAATTCACATATTGGATCGCTTGAAAGATTTTAGTCACTCGAGATAATGTAATTTAGCTTTGCATCTCTTTCTTTATTTCCTTGTGAAAATTGTTGCCACTCTAGATATATAATTTTAGAACAAATAGAAATCGAGAGCGAAGTGTCTTATTCTTTGATGCCACTTTTCGAAGAAGAGAGATGAATGAATCTGTTATCTTCTCCTTTGAGATTTGAAAAACTAGAAAATTCCATCGCAGTTGTCCTTGTGCCATCCATGTGCATGTTTGACATTCTATTCCATTGTGATAAGTGCGTGCATGACCACCCTAGAAAGTAGAAACCCCCATCCATATGTATGAAAGATACAACAACAAGCCAATCCAAGCCAAGCTGCGAGGGTGATGGCTCCAAAGCATGCATGCTTTACTTACTCAAGAGGCCACTCCTCCAATTCCTGGACACTCCTTTCCACTTTATGCTAGTGACATTTTCCCTTGTTTTTTGGATTTTCTTACTTGTTTCTGGCTCGTGCTTCAACACGCCACTTTGGTTAGCCCCAAAATAATGGCCATGGGAGGGAGGAGTTATCAAAGTTATTTCTTCATCTGTTACTAACATATATGTACAGATATAATTATATATATGGTAGCTATTGATGGAAAAATTTGAAAATAGGTAGAGAAGATCGCGAAGAGATTATAAAAAAATTAAAGACAACACACGAATTTACTCAGGTTCACTCTTGAGATTAGAGCTACGTCCTGCAAAAAGGTTTCACTATATCGTTTAGGTTTTCAGTCGCCACCCAGATTACATATGAAATTAAGCTATAAATAAGTCTCTTCAAACCGAATTTAAAATCCAAATAAAACAGAGAGAAAACTTAATCCGAACCACACGAGCCGACTAAATAAAAGTTCAAAATCCGTCTAAGTTTCGGAAGCGCTGCCCCCGAACCCCCGCCCGCTCACCGACGCGCAGGACTGCCGTCGGAGGGCGAGGCCCCCCGAACCCTCCTTTGTTCGTACGTTAATTGAGTAATACTCAGATTCCTCTAAACTTAAGGGAATAAACTCAGTATGAAAAACAAGGCAGTGAGCCTGAAGTATTTCACCAACTCCTATGTACAACCTTTCTTATCTTATAGAGCTAATTATAACGAGATATCATCTCACCAGTCCTCCCCGTGCATGAGTTATAATTTCTGTATGCATGCATGCTTTTTGGAGCAAAGTTGCATGTTCTCGTAGCTTATACTGATCGAAGCTCGGTATCTCATTTTTGTCTTTTTTTTCTTGATAATTTTTAGCTCCTTTGATGCTCTCCCGACTTAGGAACAGTTGAAAGCTGACACAAGGTTCAGTGCTTAACTTGTTCTTGACGCCCCCCTCGAATATGTTGGACATTACTCCTGCAAATTGTGAGCTAGAATCTTGGCCGTGACGTCGCCAGCGCGCCCTCTTCCTTATCCTTCGCGTCATAATGCTCGATCTGTCTCCCTGTACCTCCTTTAAATTTCCATCATGATCGGTTCTCCTCCCCTTCTTGGGTTTGGGCTCTCTCTCCCTCTCTCTCTCTCTCTGTCTGTGCTGGTAGCAGCTGCAACAATATTGTGCAGAGCTCTACCAGAGCTAGAAGATTAAGCTTCTGGTCACGAGTTCAATTAATTCGGTGTTCATTCTTGTTCCATAGCTAGGACGCATCGATCGGATATTTATTATCCTTAGGATTCTTCGGCCATGAAATATCAGAACAATGATCTTGGGAAACGATTCAATGCGCCGTTAAACGATCCAAAGTCTGATAATTCCTTCGACCATCGACAACATCACAGTTCGAAGCAGGCATCTGCTGACAGCTGCGCGCCTAATCTGAACTCAACGTTCCCTGGTTACCACTCTCGGCAATTCGCTTCAACTTCGTCTCCTCCACTTTTCACGTCTAATTCTGAGGAAAACACGATGATGCATCAGATTCCAATGTCTTCTGATGGTCTGTTTACACCAGTTACGAGTTGCGTTGGGTCGCCGCCTGTAGCTGCTTTCTACGCTGCCGCTGAACAGGCGATGGGCTTCCCTAGCTTCGACTGCCTTCCGCCCATCTCCAAGCTGCCAAGGTTTTCTCTTGAAAGCTCGCCCAGTATCAGGACTCCTCCAGGGCCACTTTACAGCCAGAACTCGGCGGCGAGAGATGTCCCCTTCCGTCACTCGAACGACACCTTGGACTCCACCTTCAACTATCCTCTGCTTAACAGCAAATTCGCTTGGAGAGATGCGCAGGAGTACGAGTTCGATGTGTACACGGAACGCGAGCAAGCAGCTCAACGTGCCTCCGTGGACGCCGGGCACCGTGCTTCACATCTCGCGGTGGTATGCACCCATGCTTCGGAACTCAGCTTTCTGTATGCTGCATGCAACTTTTTGTTTCTTTCTTCTTTGAACAATATAATTGATATGTCCGGATGCAATCAGTCAAGAACTTTGTTCGAGAAACCAAGATTTCTTCCGAAGACGGAGAAGTCGCTGCCAGGGGACTTGTCCATAGTTCCCGTCGTTAACAGCACGATCTTGCCTGGGGCGGCTGTTCCTAATAAGACACGGATACGGTGGACGCAAGATCTCCATGAGAAGTTTGTGGAGTGCGCCAATCGCCTTGGAGGTGCAGAGAGTAAGTGGTCATGTTTTTACCTTGGCGTTGAAGGAGGGACGATGCTTGTTCAATTAACAGTGTTGAATCGGCTCAATCAACTGATTTCTTTTTATTGCAGAGGCAACACCAAAGGGAATTCTGAAGTTGATGAACACAGAGGGATTGACCATATACCATGTCAAGAGTCATTTACAGGTAGCTGGATGTCAAGTTGATTTCTTTCATCTATCTCTTCATCAAACTTACTTAAAAAAGATTCACATAAATATGCAGAAATATCGGATGGCCAAGTACATGCCAACTTCAGCGGAAGGTACATTCAGATCATCCCGATGCTTGTCTAATATTATTAGATGTGATGTGAGTTGTGCCAAATTCAAGACAAAAAATGTAAAGAAAACAAAAAAACTTTCAACAGTAGGCATGCAGGAGTTCAACCCTCTTCTAATAACCAATCAAAAGAGTAACTTTTTTCCTGTGTTAAACGGGTATCTGGGAACACGAGAGGTTCACAAGTAAATAAGATGTTTTGGAAATTCGATTTTGTGACCCAGTGAAGTGTTTTAGCTGTTCCAAATATTGAAGTGTTTCTGACAAAAGTTTCTTCCAGTTCAGTCAAATAATCTGTGGATTTCTGTTTTTGGCATTTCAATATCCTGTTAATTTGTAGCTAATGTCTGTTACATTACTGTTAGGTAATCTTGAAAGGAGAACACTTGTGAACAATTCTCAACACCTTGATTGTAAAAGGTAAGATACTTGCTACCATCTGAAAAGAAAATATAGGAAAGATAGTTGCATTATGAAGTATCTGTTATTAAACAGTCATTTGGCACAAACTAATTAAATATGAGGCTTATCTTATTTGCAGCAGCGTGCAGATTACAGAAGCCTTGCGGCTTCAGCTAGATGTACAGAGACGTCTGCATGAGCAACTGGAGGTAGAGTATCCTCAGCAAAATGGTGATCCATTGTACTATTTTCTTATGTTTTGGAGTTGCCATTTGAAATCGATGTCACCGTATCATTATTCATCATTCATTTATATATCAGATACAACGGAACTTACAGTTAAGGATAGAAGCACAAGGGAGAAAACTCCGAGAGATGTTTGAGCAACAGCTGAAAGCAAACAAGGATCTCCGTCAGACTGACAGCTTCTTAGATACTCATGATTATTCAGGAGAGCATCAAGATCAAGCAATCCTGGAAGATGTTCCCCTGTTCTCCATGGAAGATGGATATCGAGAAAACAACCTTCCTACGGAGATCATCTAAATCCTGCTCGTTATCCGAGTCCTGATTTGGGGTTGCGGATCAATGCTGTGTCGTTGCTGCAAAGTGCTATGCGTCCCTTGAACCAGGAGGTCTGTAAATGATAAAAAAAATTGCTGTGACCTGATAAATAATTTTGGTCCTGTTGACATAATTAAGTTGTTCATAGCATTGTGATCTTTGGTCTAACTAATTCCAATAGGCTCACTCCAACAAATTCCATTCTTTATATCGAAACCTGGGCCGGGTTGAATAGCACTCGGCCAGTTTAACCTCATCCAATCCCTATTCACGTTTGGATTATAAAACTCGGGTCAGTAATATGAAATTTGGTCCGGATTTGATCGTCACTTTAACACGGGTCAGATTCATTAAACTCGATTCAGTTTCAATCATATTCGCACGGAACCCAAGCCGAGTTATGCCACGAAGTGCAACTTTTGGCCCTTTTATATATGTCATACAATATTCAATCGATGCAAATAATATATCATGTAATCTTTGTATAACAGAGAACATTCCAAAAGTTCATGTCACGAAAAATTGACGCTTTTAGAATTCCCTACGTACCTTAAATTCGTTGAAAAACTAATTAAAAATCCTTTGGTTTGTTGGCTGCACGAACATCAATACTTTGATCGATAATTTCTTCGCAATGAGATCGTGAAATTCATGCTTATCACTTAGATTTTGTTCTCCTATGTTAGGGCATTGTATGTGCTTCCAAATGTAGCGATATAATGTTTGTGCTTTCAAATGTCTCAGTTTGTGAGAAAACGGAAGAGAAACATGAGGTCCTGGTGCAAAAATTCTGTAGACACTAATAATAATTTCTAACCAACTTTTAGGCCATAGTTATAGTTTTTAATTAGAATTTTTTACTCCCATTAGCCTTTAGTTATTTTTCATCAATCACGGTAATTCATAATTGATTGCCTTATGTCAAATATTCAATTTAATTAAATCTGAATTTCACTAATTTGTATAATCATACTTATAAAAAATCTAATATTTTCATAACCACATCAGAATGTTAATTGGATCATGGTTCGATCGAGTTCAATTAAATTTTATTAAAATAATATTATTTTTAAATAATCTTGAATATAAATATCATAAGTAAAATAATATAATAGATAAATAATAAAAAAATCACGAGTAGCTATAATTAATATGAAAATATCATTTATTATGTTTTCAAATGAATTCCTATTGAAAATCATAAACACAAATATATAATTATTTTTATTTTTTATTTAATATTGTAATTCAATATTAAATTATTTACTATAATCCACTTTTAATTTTTTTTTGTTAGTGTATCTTTTATTCTCCTCCCATAATTAGTTTTTAAAGTTAATTTTTTCTTATGATTTATCATGCTTTTCTCTTTTAGAAGATAAAGTTATTGCACTTAGTTATATCTTGATTTCTTATTTTTATTTTACTTTCGAGTTGACTGATTTTATTGTTATGAATTACTTACACAAAATTATCATTATTATTATAATAATATTCCAGGAATCAACTTTCCTATTATTCAACCTTACATTTTTTTCAGCAATTATTAATTATTATGTTTCCTTCTTTTGCTCTTATTAAATTTCAAATCACCTACAATTTGGGATTATATCTTCCATCATTCTTTTTATTTCCATTTTTATACTCAGAAATTTCAATTTTAATTTTAGTACTTTTCATTTTCACTCATTTATTTTCTTCTTTATTCAACAAAATAAAAAAATCAGGTTAAACCTGAATTGCTTGTTCAACATGATTTTTTCGGTTCATATTAATTTTTCATCAAAATCGAGTTAATATACTAGTCCGAACTGGACCGATAACTAATTTGCGATTGAATTGATCAGATCGATCTTTAAAACATTGCAAAAATACATCCCCATGCAAATTTCTTTTTATCTCTTTCATAACGTTTTTCAATCAAATTCTACTTCCACTTTATCCTTTTATTTCAAATTCTACTTCCACTTTATCCTTTTATTTCTTCTTTTTCTCTAATCTTCAAAATTATTTAATTCTATAATATTTTATCACCTAATTTTTAGATTAAAATAATAATAAATATTATTTTGATTACTAAGATATTTTTAAACTATAAGACTCTAAAATATAAATCCTCTTTTACGTAGAAATACTATATCCATTAAATATTCTTTTACCTCAAATCAAATTATAATATCTAATTCCACTTTAATTTAATTCATATTCCTTTCCAAACTCTCTTTTAATCTTCTTTAATAATTGACTTTGAGTCGGACTATTTTATAGCCCGTTGAAATCTTGGGGTGTCCTTTGAATTTCCATCACAACGAGTTCTCGTCCCCTTCTTGGGTTTTCTCTCTCTCTCTCTCTCTCTGCAACAATCATCCTCCTTTTCAAACTCGTCTTCTTAAATAATTGAATTTGAGTCAAATTATTTTATCGTCCTCCTTTAAATTTCCATCACAACGAGTTCTAATCCCTTCTTTGTGTTTTCTCTCTCTCTCTCTTCTGGGGTAGCAGCTGCAACAATATTGTGCAGAGCTCTACCAGAGATAGAAGATTAAGCATCTGGTCAGGAGTTCAATTAATTCGGTGTTCATTCTTGTTCCGCAGCTAGGATTCTTCGGCAATGAGATATCAGGACTCAACGTTTCCTGGCTACCACTCTCAGCAATTCGCGTCGACGTCGTCTCCTCCACCTTTCATATCCAATCTTGAGGAAAACACGACGCGCGAGATTCCAATGTCTTCTGATGGTCTGTTTGCACCTGCTTCGAGTTTCGTCGGATCGTCGCCTGTAGCTGCTTTCTACGCTACTGCCGAACAGGCGACGGGCTTCCCCGGCTTCGACTGCCTTCCGCCCATCTCCCAGCTGCCAAGGTTTTCTCTTGAAAGCTCGCCCAGTATCAGAACTCCTCCAGGGCCGCTTTACAGCCAGAACGCTGCGGCCAGAGATGCCCCCTTCCGTCAGTCCAATGACACCTTGGACTCCGCCTTCAACTATCCTCTGCTTAACAGCAACTTCGCTTGGAGAGATGACCAGGAGTACGAGCTCGACTTGTACGCGGAAAGCCTGCAAGCAGCTCAACGTGCCGCCATGGACGTCGGGCACTGTCCTTCACCTCTCGCCGTGGTATGCACTTATGCTCCGGAGCTTTGTGTTTCGTATGCCGCATGCAACGTGTTGTTTCTTTTTTCTCTTTGAACAATATAATTGATATGTTCCGATGCAACCAGTCAAGAACTTTGTTCGAGGAACCAAGATTTCTTCCGGAGACGGAGAAGTCGCTGCCAGGGGACTTGTCCGTAGTTCCCGTCGTTAACAGCACGATCTTGCCTGGGACGGCTCTTCCTAATAAGAAACGGATACGGTGGACGCAAGATCTCCATGAGAAGTTTGTGGAGTGCGCCAATCGCCTTGGAGGTGCAGAGAGTAAGTGGTCATGTTTTTACCTTGGCGTTGAAGGAGGGACGATGCTTGTTCAATTAACAGTGTTGAATCGGCTCAATCAACTGATTTCTTTTTATTGCAGAGGCAACACCAAAGGGAATTCTGAAGTTGATGAACACAGAGGGATTGACCATATACCATGTCAAGAGTCATTTACAGGTAGCTGGATGCCAAGTTGATTTCTTTCATCTATCTCTTCATCAAACTTACTTAAAAAACGATTCACATAAATATGCAGAAATATCGGATGGCCAAGTACATGCCAACTTCAGCGGAAGGTACATTCAGATCATCCCGATGCTTGTCTAATATTATTAGATGTGATGCGAGTTTCTAAATTGAAGACAAAAATGTACATGCAGGAGTTCAACCCTCTTCTAATAACGAATCAAAAGAGTAGCTTTTTTCCTGTGTTAAACGGCTATCTGGAAACACGAGAGAGGTTCACAAGTAAATAAGATGTCTAGGAAATTTGATTTTGTGACCGAGTGAAGCATTTAACTTCATCTGGTAAATGAGAAGGCTGTATGCACAAGATTGTGCCAACTTCTGGGTTACTAAAATTCTGGGTTTGTCTTGAGGTGTTACTAAAATTCGTGTTCTCCAGTGAAACGAATGCAGCAAAAAGTTTTAGCTGTTCCAGATATTGAAGCTTCTCTGACAAAACTTTCTTCCTGTTCAGTCAAATAGTCGATGGATTTTTGTTTAGCTTTCCTTGGCATTTCAATGTCCTATTAATTTGTAGCTAATTTCCGTTACGTTACTGTTAGGTAATCTTGAAAGGAGAACACTTGTGAACAATTCTCAACACCTTGATTTTAAAAGGTAAGATATTTGGCATCATCTGAAAAGAAGAATAAAGGAAAAACAGTTGCTATTCCAACAGTCATTTGGTGCAATCGACGGCACAAACTAATTAAATATGAGGCTTATCTTATTTGCAGCAGCATGCAGATAACAGAAACCTTGCGGGTTCATCTGGATTTACAAAGGGTTCTGCATGAGCAACTGGAGGTAGAGTATCCTCAGCAAAATGGGTGATCCATTGAACTGTTTTCCTATGTTTCTGAGTTGCCATTTGAAATCGATGTCACCGTATCATTCATTATTCATCATTCATTATCATATCAGATGCAACGAAACTTGCAGCTAAGAATGGAAGCCCACTGGAGAAAGCTCCAAGAGATGATTGAGCAGCAGCTGAAAGCAAACAAGGATCTCCTTCAGCCTGACAACTTCTTAGATACTGATGATTATTCATGATTAATGCTATGTCGTTGCTGCAAAGTGCTTATAGGTGTTGTTTTGCTCTTTAATAATTATTCTTTAAATAAAAATAATTATTCTGATGAATTAATTACTTTTTAGAAATTTGAGTCAAGAATAGAGTATTCGATCTTTTGAATGGAATGTCTTATTTAACAATTTCACTTAGTTGTTTTTTAATGGCAGATTTGCCCATGGCCTTTTTTTTTTAACTTTTTGATGTTGTTTGGCAGGATATTATAGAATAAGCTCCTATTCGTATCTTATCCTGAAACCAAACATCACCTATATGTCCCTTGAACCAGGAGGTAGTCATAAGTTGAAGAATCATCTCTTAATAGGTTTGTAAATGATAAAAAAAAAATCGCTGTGGCCTGATAAATAATTTCGGTCCTATTGACATAATTAGTTGTTGATAGCATTGCCTTCTTTGGTCTATTGATGTTTCTTGATGGATAGAAACAGCAAAAAAAAAAAAAAAACTACAAGTTAAAATGAAAATAAGAACACAGAAAACATTGAAGTACTGAGGGCATGTGACACAATAACGCATGAAGACATTGTCATCATCTTATTTTTTTTCTTCTGATTTCTTTTAGATTTCCAAAACTCCTCGCCCCTTTTATCTTTTTACAATTCTTTTTACGAAGCCAATTCTTTCTGGAAGCTAAGTACTGGACAAGGTTAAGTTAAAGGTAAAACTTAAAAAATTCTTGAATCGTTGATATTTATTTATGTCTTATCTCAATCATGGTTCACAAACTCTAAGACTTAAACTCTTACGAGTTCACGAGTTTAGTCATGAAATCGAGTCAATTCGGAGTGAAATCGATTCGGGTAAATTCGGATAAAATCGGATAAATTCGATAGAGTCTATAGGTAGAATTGTCAAATGCAAAAATTAGACATTTAACCAAGATTTAAAGTCAAAATTGAAATGAAATAGCATTAAACATTCATGATTTAACAACTAGGAATATTTTATATTTTAATTTGTGTGACTAGTGGACTACTTTGATAATTTGATATATAACTTTGAATTCTTTACGTTTCAACATGTGTTTCATCGACTTATATATTGTACTTGTAGAGTGTAATGAATTATTAAAAAAATGAATGGTTATGAAATTCAATATGAGCGAGTTGAAATATGACAAATGAATCATTACATTTGAAACTAACATATATAAATTATTTTTTACAAATATTTTATAACATATAATATTAAATATATATATAAAGTCATGTACATAAACTCTACGAATTTATGTTTCGAATTTACGGGACGTAAAATGAGTCAATATGAAATTTTGATTTTGAAAACCTTGAACTCAACTTTTATAAATGTCAATACGAGGGTGGGAGATCTTACACTTAATGCTGTGTGGAATGCGAATATCATTCATGAGTTATTTGATCTTTGTTTGTGTACCAAAATATTGAACATTGATAATGCATGTGTGAATATGAGCATCATAATTTTGGTATGCAAATGCGTATAACTTTATTACGATGAAAAGTTATATGAAACATCCAGATTTTCACAAAGATTCATACTCTTTCTCTAAAAGCTCATCCACCGTAGACTTCCCACTTTAAATATGATTTTTAGACTCAACCCAAATATCAATCTTAGCTACTTATTATATAGGCACTCTATTGGGACAAACTGTCTTTTTTTTTCTTGCTATTCCTTTGTTGCATGATATTCTTGGGACCAAATTGGGAGTCATCTTTCTCTCATATGTCTTCTTTGGATGACGGACGTTGGACCCTAGTAGAGGATAACTTAAATTATTCACACTTGGCCTTTTGGCCATGTTTTGGTATGAGAGTTCTCATTTTTATTGTCAAGCATCAATTTTACAAGTATGTGAACTCCATATTAATAATTATAGAACAAGAAAAAAAGTAAAGAAAAAATTTATGTTTCTTCAATTTAGAACATCATTGTTATTAAGAACAAATGTGTTGTTTTAAAACTTATTAACCTTTTACCAAATAGGCTGGTAAAAAAGATGTGCATTTTAACTTCATTCGAACTTCAATTTGAAAACGATTTCAGTTAGCTCCTATGAGTTGAACCACCATATGACTGAGGGGCATCTCTCTCTCTCTCAATGAAATAGGCCATGAATTTAGGTAGTTGAGAACCTCCACTATAGTCAAAGTTCAAAGAGAATTGTGATGATTTTTTTTAGTTCTAGTGAGGCAGGAGAGCCCATATGACTGAGGGGTTTATGTTATCTACTTTACTGACTCTTCCTTTGTTTATGTAAAATCTTTCAATACATGTTCTACTCACCTGAAGCTTACAACCTCCACAAGAATAAAAAAAAGACTAAAAAAATATATGCATTTAAGTTAATCTTTTGAAAATTTTACTTGTAAAGATATCTCCCCACAAAATAATCAAGTGGTTGATTACTTTGCATTTTTTTATTCGCACATCGCTTGATAATATTTTGGAAGAAATGTCCTCCTCTTACTCGAACTCTATGAGATCTACTATTATCACTTAATGCATTATTTCTTTAAACAAAACAATTGATATTGCAATTAATATTTTTTGGCGAAAGGAGATGGTTATATTAAGAACCTAAAGATGCAGTATTCTCGTACAATATCTAAATAAGGCCAAAAGGGGGATGTCCTTCCCACAAAGAATTGCTTTGCGATTGTCGGACGGCCAAAAAATGAGCCACTAAATAAGCGTTCCAGCTAGTGTTATCCAAATATCTTCAATAATGACCCGGATATTCTAATGCACAATCTCGCATTAATCATTCCAACTAGTATTTGAGAGATTGATTCAACTTGGATGTAAAGAAAACCCATTGACACATAGCGTCGGAGTCGGCCCATGACCATGCCGCAAACTTTAGCCTCCAAGATTGAGGCAAAAGACCTAGTTGTAGCACTTGCAAAAATAAAAGTGGAATTAGCAGACCTCAGGAAATATCTTACACCCCAAGTTGTCCTGACTCATAATGAAGCCATCATACTTCAACTTGCAAATTTGGTAGCTTGGAGGCATTCATCGTGATCAAGTTTGGTTCAGATGTGTGGTTTGAATGTAACTCATAATAGTTAGCCAACACCATCTCCCACATGATATCCCACATGATAGTTGCAATTATATGGCTAGAACGAAAGTAGAAATCATTCTGAGCTCCCTACACATTCCATAGGCAAAGAACATGATGATTAAGAGTTAGATAAAGAGGAAGAATCAAGACAATCCCCCTTCCACAGTCCAATTCTCCTTTGGCCAAGAAGAGGAGTTGATGAATGAAAAATGAATTCTAAGTTGAAAAATGTTTCAAATTTAATAAGCAAAACCTCAAGACAGAAGGTGTAACAATCCCAATTTTTGAATAGGGATATTTAAGTCATTTGAAAGAAACCCTAAGAAATTCTGAGCTAGACTCTATAAAAAAAGTTTCAAATTCTCCATCTCCAACCTTTTCTTATTTCTTCCACGTGACGACTGCAACTTAAGAGGAGGAAAAAGGAAGAGACCGAAAAAGAAGAGGCAAAGAGGAAGATGACATGAACAAAGGAAAGATGATTAACATTGAGAAAAAAACAAGAATATATGTATGTAAAGGGGATCCAACCCCTCTCTTCCCTCTCAATATTTGTATGTTTGGATTGAGAGATCCAAGAACACTCGAATCCTTAGTAGGGATTGTGATTGATGGTCATATCATGCATTGGATCTTAAAGATTTTCACATGTGATTCATGTTTTTAAATTTCTATGTTAGATTCATATGTTAGGTGTCCATGTTGTGAGAACTAGGATGAACCCTAAATTTGAAAGAATGGATGATTTCATATGTTTTTCATGTGTTTTTGATGCCTATTGATATATAGATCAGACCTAAAACCTTTACGATGCTTTGTATTGCGTTTTTCTAAAGATTCATTGAAAAATGTGCAAGACGCGAGCTCAACAGGGGTTGGAGGCTGTTAACACGGGCAACAGGGTAAAATACGAGCTGCTAGTATTTTTTGTGCGAGCCTAATACGACATGAAGGACAAAAATATGACTCGGAGGGCAAAAATACGGGCAAGCCGTATTGTTCTCGCAGATGAGAAAAAATCCACTCTCATGGTCGTGATCAAGGCGGCACGACAGTGATAAGGGCGTGCTAGGGACGTGGCACGATTGTGACACTAATTGGCACGGTCGTGACCAATACTTAGAAACGAAACATGACCGTTTCACAGCACGGTCACAGGCGTGACTACTCCATCACGATCGTGACCGATCGAAGGAAGAAAATATGATAAATTTAAATTTATTTTCAGAGTATTTATGCTATGGATTGATGCTTGATGAATGTACATGGCACATAGATATACGAAATGTATGTTCAGTCGCAATTAGGCTAAAATATGAAAAATGATTGATATGAATCATTGATATATTGCAAAGTATAATGCATCTAAAGTTGAAGAAGAATGCCTCACTCATCAATGTTGATAAGCAAAGTCCTATACCTATGTATGTACTTCAAGGGAACTAAGCCCGCGAAATAAAATCCTACCTTTGTATATGTGCTTCTCAAGGAACAAAATTCCTCATCAGAAAGTGTGCGTATTTTCTGGAATAAAGTCCCTCACTATTATAGTGTGCATATTCTTCGGAATAAAGTCCCTCATCATTATAGTGCGTGTATTCTTTGAAATAAAGTCTCTCACTATTGTGATGTGCGTGTTCCCAAGGATGTGGCATAACTAGCTAATGTGATGGTGTGATATGATTCTTTCAACTATGTTAAGATCAAAGATGTTATAAGATAAATTAAAAATGAAAATGAAGTTAAAGTATCTTATGACAAAGAAAGAATGTTAAGATGATAATGATGAAGTAAAGATGAAAAGTAAAGTCCTACACTTATGTATGTGTTTCAAAGTGATCTAAGTATGAGAAGTAAAGTTCTATATACTTTTTAAGGAACAAGGTCCATTATCATAAAGTGTGTATTTCTAAAGATGATTAAAATAAAGTCTCTCACTATTATGATGTGTGCGTTCTTAAGTATGACTTATGATATGAAATAAAAGTCAAGATGTTATTATGTGATAAAGATGAAGGATGAAGATGACACATGAAGGATCACATAATAAAGAAAGAAAAGAAGAATGAAAGAAGATCCAAAAGGTTACGGAGCAACATCGAGAAAATATAAAGTATGAAAGAAGTCAATAAGTAAGGATCGAGGAGCTATGAAGAAACTTCTAGAATGTACATGACAATGAAAATGAAATGAAATGATATATTTTGTCATGTATGTGATGAATGATATGAATGCATATTTCTAATGTATGGTACATGCAGATAATGACATAATGTGTATGTTTAATAAATATTATATGAAGAATGAATGTAAATGTTATGTAATGTCATGACATAGTTTATGGCATGTATGTTTACATGTTATGTTATTATGATGATAAATGATGTATCACATGTAGTATTATGTGATATGATATCATCTTTATATACTCTAATTGAGAAACTTTACATTATGGATCCATGCAGGTAATTGAATGATAGCTAAAGCTCGTGACGAAGTGTTGCACATGGTTAGGTCTACTAAGTTCTAGTTGAACATTGATGCTATGTACTGAAGTCCTTAGTCATTTGAGGTACCATGATTTATTAGTTGAAAAAGATTTTATATGGTTCAAATAAAATTTTATTTATTATGATTTTTTAGTAAAATATTAAAACCTTCTGTCATTAAAGGATGTATGGAGAACGTACTAACCGATGCGAAATTATCCTAAATAACTAATAACTTTTAGGATAAATTCTTAGATCGTTACATAAGACGCAAAAAAGTCCAATAGAATGGTTAAATCTTACCAACATATCACAAGTGGGTAACATGTGGTAAGAGAGTTTCTAAAGAAAGTTGAGATTTTTGGGAGGAGCTTGATACGTCATAGAGTGTTTCAACTAGTCAATGCAAGCGAATTTAGTAATAAAATCATATACTAATTTTGTAACGCCTCGAGATTATTTTTACCTGCTCAGAAGACTGTCTCGACGACACCACTCAATTTTATACATTAACTTTGACCAGTCAACAAACTGACTTACATAAACGGAAGAGTAATTTACAATATTCTATTACAATATGCAGAAGCTATTTATACCATATCCAATAATCTGTGGGTTAGGATCCGCGTTTATACAATAATGGACCATATATTCATGTACATGTCACCCGTAAAAAGTGTCACCAACCGTCTCCCATCACCATTCAAACTCCTATTCAATTTTATTTTATTTTTTGAAATTATTAAATATAATATTAATAATAATATATTCCAAAATAGAATGACAAAATATTCATTTATTAAATATAAAAATTAGGGTCTGTTACGAATTTAGTCATAGAAATCCTACCAGGATTTGGGCTCAAACACAATAAGGTTTATTTTATGAATTTTAGTAATCTTAGCAATCAAGCAACAGTCAAAGTGTATTGATAATTTAGAAATATCTCATGTTAGACATGGAGGGAGAGATCTAAGTTATCTACGTTGATGTATGTTGGCATGCAACATAAAGAAATATTAAAAATTCATGAGTCCATGAATGTGAGAGTGTTAGATTCCATTAGCAATTAACTTTGGCGAGTTGACATAGGGGGTGCCGACTTCCCTCTCCAAGCTCGCTCACTGGCGAGCTTCGTATAAGGGGCGCCAACACCCCCTCGCGAGCTCGTCGGCGACCTTAAACGACTCAAAGTTAATAAACTATAAAAAATAAAAATGATAGGAGCGTCGACGAACTCGCGAAGGGCCGTTAGCGTCCCTTGTGCGAAGCTCGCCAGTGGGCGAGGTTGGAGAGGAGGACCGACACTCCTCCTCTGCCAGCTCGTCCACGTCCTGAAATTTTTATAATATTTTTTATTGTGTGATGTTAGTTAGTTAAATTTTTTTATTATATTTTATTATGCTACATCACAAAATAATCAGGAGACTATTTTTTATCAGTCAAGTAGATGAATCGTGAAATAATATCAAAATTGGGGGACTGTTTAGAAATCGACTCAAAGTTGATGGATGATTCGTGTAATTTACCTGATTTTAAGCATTAAATGACGTAGATGACTTAAATAATGTGGATGAGAGAGAAATGGCTCACGTGTCGACCACGTATGCAAGGCAACCGAGAAACTCACTATCACTAGTCAAGAGAACTAATCGTACAAGAAAATAAAAGATGAGGAACGTTCTGATTACAAATTGAAGTTTGTGAACTAATTAAAAATCGACTCAAAGTTAAGAGATCATTCGTATAATTTACCCTCATTTAATCTCATTTAAATCTTGTAGCACTAACTCTCTAGCACCAAGTCAAAGGTGACAGCAATCAGGGATGAAGAGACCGATATTTATGTTGGTAATTAATTGTCATCCAAGTCATTGATAAAAGGAACCGATTGCTCCCTATCAAATGTAATTAGTTTTGTTTCCTTAAAACAATAAATGAAAAATAAATTAAGGAAACTTAAAGCAAAGTGAATCAAACTGAAAAGGGTGAAGTCCAATACTATATTTATCATTTATATAATAAATATTTCATTTTTCAAAGAAGGGAAATATATTATACAGAAGCCAAAATTTGAAACGCATAACTGTGATACAAACTGCCATAGTACACACGCACAATTGCCCATGTTTGTTCCAATCAATTTATTTATTGACATTACGAAATTTAATTTTCGCCGTCAAATTTTAAATACTATTATAATTCATGATGTATATATATATATATATATATTTAATGTCGGCCCGGATCTACGGGAATGACAAATTTTTATTATCTTATTCTTTACAATGCTACGGATATTGAAGTTTTGATCTTTCTGTGAACTTAAGAGGGCCGCGTTCTTAATTGGATTAGCAGGACATGACGCTAAAACACCCAATATGGCCTGTTGTCGTAGAGCCCAATTATCTTATCAGCTGCCGTCCCTTCGGATCGCACGTGGCACGACACCATTAGCTCCCAGGATTCTCGCAAGTGAGGCTTCTGCAATCATAATAGTTCCCCGGTCGCCACATGGCGCGGCCGAAGGGAGCGAGCCGTCGGCCATCACCTCTCTCTCTCTCTCTCTCTCTCTCTCTCACTCACTCATAGTCGATGGCTGCTCTTGGATTCTGCACCACTTCACCTCCAAGGTAGTGACTGTTCTGCATGCATTTGCTCCTGTTGCCATGTCGCGGCTTCAGCTTACGCTGTAATGCTCTGGTCATCGCGTGCAGAGGGTGCTGCGCGGCCATTGGAGTCAACCGCACCAAAACCTGGAACGGCGGAGGTGGCACCATCAGGAGGGCACTCCGGAAGAGGAGCACAGTGGTCAGAGCTGAAGTCAGGTTCGTCAATGGCAACGAAGCCAAGAAGCTCGTCGTGGAAGAAGGATATACCGTGTTGGATGTCCGCGACCGAACCCAGTACGAGAGATCTCACATCACTTCCTGCTCCCATGTTCCCTACTTCATTGAGAACGAGGACAACGACTTGGGTACTATTTATGTTATAAGAGTCTTGCAGATTGATCAGTCTCTTTTGGCCCATTTGTGCACGTAATATGTTTGCTGTTTTTTCTGTCAGGTACCATCTTGAAGAGAACCGTGCACAATAACTTCTCAGGGTTGTTCTTCGGCATTCCCTTCACCAAATTGAATCCCGAGTTCGTCCAGTCAGTGAAGAAGCAGTTCCCCCCGGACAGTAAACTTTTGGTCGTGTGCCAAGAAGGATTGCGGTCGGTAGTTGTGTTTGCTTTTCTTTTGCCATGTCTATTTTTTTGTGATTCTGAACATGGAACCTATGTGGTTTCTTGCTATTATACGGGATGTCTACTTTTAATATTCTTTCCTTGAACTGAATTTGATAAATCAAAATCTTGGGTTCTCAATTCTGAACATTTTAAGGCTATCATTTAATATAGATCAATGCCATATGGAGAGATGTTAGGCCTCCCATTCCAGCTCGTGCTTTCTCTTTGTCATGTTTCTCTTATCAGATGTTTCATGAAGGGAGATGTAGTTTCTGAAATCCTCCATTTTTATTTTTTGCTTCGTATACCGTTGGTGTAATAATCTGACTGAACTCCTTAATGTTTACCTTCTTGTTCGGTGATGAAGATCTAATGCAGCAGCTAACAAGTTGGAGGAAGCAGGTTTCCGGAATATCTCGATTATCACGTCAGGCCTTCAATCATTAAATCCAGGTTCTGACATTGTGAAGATATCCATCCTTCTCTTTTTATTTTAGTTTATTTTCCTGTTGAAAAATATTTTTCTTATACTTATTTGAGGGATTATACAATTCTACCGACAGGAACATTCGAATCAGTAGGTTCCAGTGAACTGCAAAATGCCGGCAAGGCCGGTCTGGTGACTATACAAGGAAAGATTTCAGCTGTACTTGGGACTGTGTTAATATGTGAGTAATCACTTCTTCATTAGCTTGGAGAGGAATATATTGACTTAAGTACATCTAATCACTTAGAGGGCCTTTACTTCATTATCTTTTCAGATTACCTAGCATTGACTATCAAAAAGATTGTCACCAATTAAATTATCAGCAACGTGCATTATCTTTACTATATACAAATAATTTTTTCAATAATTTAAATGACATTACACAACTTTTACTAAAATACTCTTTATCACTAATATTAAGTTAAATATTATATAATCCAATTTAAAACTCAAATAAAATTAATAAATTTGATAAATATAATTATAAATATTTCATATCTTTTTTAAACGAAAATAATGGTAATGTATATAATATTTAAAATAATACTATGCAATTCATGTCAATAACAATAGATTTTAAATAAATTAATATTATTAATTATGATGATAATAATATTATTTGTTGTTGTTATATGAATTTTTATATAATTTTTATGATTTATTTGCCTAAGATTGGAAAGGACATGAATGGAAAGAAAATAAAAATAAATTGTCATTTGGATGACAATATGCAAGAACACCCTTCTAGTCAATGTGGATTGTCATTTCTTAGGCAATCTGCATTGCTAGACAATTCAAATTATTGCAAATTAAAACAAAGTAAACAAGATAATGTGGTGAGCTCGAATAATTTAACTTTAGATTATTAGTAATATAGAAAGATTACTTCTAGAAAAACACTCCCTAGTTAAAATTAAAACAAAGTAAATGTAGTTATTTCTTTTGTTGTAGGAAAAAAAAGGTGAGGCGATTAATTAGCTCTGTAGTAGGAATTTATTGACTAAACTACATCTGAACCACAGATGAACCAACATAGTGAACAATGACTCAATAAATTATGATTTATTTATCGGCATCTCTTCTCCTTGCTGCCATAGATAGATGCAACATATCAGGGAAATGAGAAACCTCTCTCATGTTGCTGATGTTTAATTTATATGCAGGTGCTTTCCTTTTCATAACATTCTTCCCTGATCAAGCCGAAAAGCTGCTTCAATTGAGTCCTACAAGCTAGAACTTCACCATTACTTGCACTACTTTATTTTTTTTTTCATTCAGACTTTGTAAGAGCCAAACATTCAAGATGCACGGCGTTCTGTATATTTTCTAGTACATAGTAACCTAGATATATATTCAGTTACCTGAGCACGAAGCATGCACGATATGTAACTTTTTGCCCTCGGAGACGACTAGTGTGAATCCATAGTGGTTGAGATTTGAATTTTTGACATTTTGGCTTCATGTTGTTGTACTTCATTTTATCCAGAACTGTTCATGAATTGTTCCTATTCATTGTAATCTACAGTCATATTGAATGTGTTATGGCCCGATGCTGCTCGCAATCAAAGCAGATTGGCAAACAGTTTTAGTTCTAGTAAATATGTGTGAAGACCACTAACTTTGACATTTGGTTATGCCTTCCTTCGGTTGAGATGCAACGGTTATTTGCTGAAATTGGGATTTCGCATCGGAATTTGTGTTTCCTGCACTGAAAATGTAAAATAATTATTGTTTCAATTTCATCTTCTCGCCATATTTTTTTCCCTTCCCATTGCGGCTCGAGACGATTTGTTTGGTCACTTGTACGTCAATCAAATTTCCATCTCCCTTGAATGTGAAATATGGTTTTTTAAGAACAAAAAAAATAATAATTAACGATTTAAAGAGAAATTCTCATTGCATCTGAATAATTAATTGATTGGTTATTATCATGATGCCTTACGTAATATGAAAAACATATGTGAATTATTCTTTCCATATAAATTATACCTATCAATTTAATTATTTTTTTTCAAGTGTAAAAAAAAGCTCCCGTTTAGAATTTAGGCAAGCCGCGGTCTGCCTCTGCTACATTTTCGAAAAATATAATCAAACACGACATAAAATAAGACTATCTCGATCAAATCTCAAAAAACAAAAAACTACGCAAGAAAATGTAAAACTATCATTTTATTGTCGTGAAACAAATAAATGTATTCTTTTAAAACATAATAATATACTTTATTCTTCCTTTTTAAAAATTTTTTACCGTATTTTATTTTTTAAAAAATTCAATCATATATTATTACATAAATATTTTTTATTATTATGATATTAAACACCACATATGTCTTCTAAAATATTTTAAATATAAAATATTATACTTTAAAATTTTATTTTCCATAAATCAAACTGGAATAAGAATATCTTTATTTTTAAAAAAAAATACGATACTCTTCTAGTTTATTTTGCATCCAAACGGCCCTCCGAGTCCCGCCGCCGCGCATTGAACTCGCCGTGGCGACTGCGGTAGGGCTGCGCTCTGCTTTCCGCCGCTGCATCGTGTCCACGTCAAGCACAAAAAAAAAAAAAAAAAAATTTCCGATCCACTCTCATGTTGCTACACGGTGTATCGCCCTTTTAGGTGCTACACGGTCGTATTTCCCCAATCGAAAGAAAAAAGAGAGAACAAGATCTTTAAACCCTAATGGCGGCAACTTCCAAAAACCCCTCGTTCTGATTGCTGTCGGGCACTCTCCTTGCGTCACCTAAGATCTCGTGTCGTCGACCTTGAACCCAAGATTCTTGAAGGGATCTGGGGCAGTTCGCCATGGACGTTGACGGGGGAGCCGACAGCCCTGAAGAGCTGAAGAAGGCGAAGAAGAGCAAGTCAAAGACAACGCCGAAGGCCAAAGAAAGCAATTTGAAGCAGAGTGAGCATTCTTCTCCCTTGATTGCGCAGTATTCCGTTGTATAGATATTTCATCTGGGGTTGGGTATTGTTCTCTTGCAGAATCCCCAGCTGAATTCTTTGCGGAGAACAAGAACATTGCAGGTTTTGACAATGTAAGCGATTCCAGTACTCGAGCTAAGCCATGATGTTACAGTTTGATCTATTTAAGCCTAATTTGTCCAGACACATGTTATTAAGTTTTAAATTTTGTGATTCAAGCCTGGGAAATCTCTCTACACGACCATGAGAGAGCTTGTGGAGAATGCTCTTGATTCAGCAGAGTCCATCTCGGAACTCCCGAATATAGAAATAACGATGTGAGTGGTTCAATGAAATTTTCTCCGGCTTTGACATGCAGTTGACTTTCCATTTTGTGTTCAACAATGACAGCGAAGAGATCACTAAGAGCAAATTCAACATAATGATTGGTCTTGTTGACCGAGAACGTGTTGATGAAGAACTCTATGATGATTTTGAATCTGCTAAGGCTCGTGAGGTGAACAGACTTATCTTCCTATAAGCATGATATGGACATTTGTAAATATTTTGATCTATGTGAGATTAATTACCATGAAATGAGAAGCAAAAGTAAGTATCAACATATTGGTTGGGTTAATGTTTTGTTTTTTTTTTTTCAGAAACGTCTTGCAAAAGAAGCCCGTATACAAGAAATTCAAGCTAAGAACATTGCTTCAGGGAAAAAGGTGAAAGAAACTCCAGCAGGAAAGGGAGGAAAGGGTCGTGGTGAAACATCATTCTTTAGAGTAACTTGTAAAGTGAGCACAGAACTTGACGTATTATGGAAAATACATTTTGTGATATTATTCAACCATCACTCAACATTTTCTGAACTTCTGATTTTGTGGTTGACACAACTGTTTGCTCTAGGATAATGGAAGAGGAATGCCACATGATGAGATTCCAAATATGTTTGGAAGAGGTTTGGCAGCATTTCTTTTACTTAGTTTGGCTGTTATTTGAGAAATTAAAAACCTTTTTTATACTTTTTTTAGGAGAACCTTTTTTATACCTTATATGTGCAGTGTCAAGAGCTGTGCATCATGATTTAGAATGTGAAGACAAACCTTTGCTTATATTGGCCTTTTGCAGTTCTTTCTGGTACAAAGTATGGCTTGAAACAAACTCGAGGAAAATTTGGACTTGGGGCCAAAATGGTAAATTTCTATCAGATACTCTGCTTATATTTCAATCAGTCAATGAGCTGGCCAGCTTCAACTAAGAGATATCCTTTCAGAAAGAGAACCTTTAACTTGGAGATGATTCTTTTGTTTTATTGCCGTGATGAATCCTATCTTCTTTTATCTAGAGGAGAGTTTGTCTGGCTATGGTTAGAAACTGAATTTATTCTTCCAAAAAATGACAGATGATCTCTGTTGTTAGTTTACTGCAGACTGATACTGAAATAACCATTTGAGATAATAATTATTCTATGTTATAGAGCGGTTGAACTAACTGAAATTACCCACTAGTGGCAGAAGCTCATCTTGCCACCTATTGATATGGTGTCATGAGTTTTGAAGCCACACTTTCTCCTATTCCTTACAGCTTTGCTATTACATATTCGAATTTCTTTGTTTTCCAAAGCGATTTTGCTATGATCCTGTTCATCCTGTGTCCAACAGGCACTTATTTGGTCCAAGATGAGCACAGGTCTACCCATTGAGATTGCTTCATCTATGAGGGGCCAAAATTATACTTCTTTCTGTCGACTGGATATTGACATCCATCGGTAAACATGTAACTCCAGATCAAAATCATGTCAGGACAACTGCTATAGTCCTTTCTTTTCTGTTACAACTGCTATAGTCCATTGGTCACTACCTTCATAAGATTTTTTTTCAGATATATAATTTGTTCTAACTGATTGTTTTTTTCTGCTGCCAAGAAACATTCCTCATGTTCATCTTCATGAGAAGAGAGAAAATACAAATCAGTGGCACGGAGCTGAAATTCAAATTATTATTGAGGGAAACTGGAGCACATATCGTGTGAGTTGTTAATAACAAGTGTTTAGCGTTCAGGCAATTAGAACATATATTCATATAAGGTGCTATTGACACATTCATCACATGCAGTCTAAGATTCTTCATTATATGCGTCAAATGGCTGTGATCACACCTTATGCCCAGTTTCTGTTTAAATTCATCCCAGACATGGCAGAGTAAGTTAACATTACGATATTTATATAGTGAATCTTGTTTCTTCCATTTATACAAGAAGCATCATTTTTGCAAAGTTAGGCATCATAAACTCGTGCAGTGAGAATCTATCCAATTATATTTCAAATGATTTTTAGCTTGTTGGTTGTGCAGCAAAAATTTGTCTATAAGATTTGCGAGAAGAACAGATGTAATGCCCCCAGCTCCACTTGAGACCAAACATCATCCTTCTGCTGTTGATTTGCTGCTCATCAAACGCCTTATTGCTGAAACTTCAAAGCAAAACCTCCAGCAATTTCTTCAACATGAATTTGTAAACATAAACAAGTCCTATGCTGAGCGCTTAATTGGTGCGCATTTAACACATGATTTAATATTATTTCTCACAAGTATGAAACTACTATATACATCCAAGGAAGTCTAGGTCTTTTGGCATCATTATTATGTTTCATAACAGTTTGAGGTTTCCAAGAAGACTGTTAAGCAACATCAAGAAACCAATGAAATACTGAATTCTCGTGGTATGCATGCACATTGAAGTATCATCATCTTGTCTTAATGTTGTTGTTCTTTCTTTTATTCACCAGGTGAGATGGGGCCAGATTTTAGTCCAAAGATGACCGTGAAAAGTCTAACATCACAGCAGATAGTCCGCATTCACCAGTTATTTCGCCAGGCTAAATTTGACGATCCAAATGGAGATGTAATTTTATTTTTGCTTGTATTTCTGATATACTTTTTCGCTATTACTATGACAAATTTTCCAAACTTTTAGTGTCCTTTGTCTAGATGCCGTGATATATTGGGAACTGATTGGTTCATCTTCCTGTTACTTTTCTAGTGTCTTAGCCCTGCAGGAGAGTACAATCTTCGTCTTGGAATACTAAAGGAGCTGCAGCCAGACATGGTTGCCACTTATGCAAGCAGGTAAGCAGGCTAATTTGTATCAGTCAGTCATGATGAATGTTATATCTCATGGTAGTGCCAAACTAGTTTCAGATATTATGCTGCTCATAATGGAACTTTTATGTTTGTTCTCCTCAAAAAAACTCTTTTATCATTAGTTGCTTCCTATGGGACAAACGATATGAATTCCTAATACCAGCCTTCTTCTTGGTCCATGTTATGGTAGCCCTCAAGTTTTTGAAGGTCATCCATTCATTGTCGAAGCTGGAATTAGCCTTGGTGGAAAAGATGTTAAGCAAGTAAGAAGTTTTACATCTTTTATTCTTATGAATAACATGTAATCAACAATTTCCTTGCTTAGGGCTACACATGGTTATATATTGTTGTTGTACCACAATGATATTCTTTCAGAGACAGATCAAACCAGCTTGTTACTAAATGACAATTATTTTTCTCATGCATAATTGTCTTATAATAGTCTCAACTTAATGATTGTTCATTCCTAGGAAATCGTCACACAATTTTGAGCTGAAATACTTGAACATTAAGATGCTCTTTGCCAGTTGCCATAATGCTATATGTACTCACAATCTCCCCTAATTTATTTTAGAATTCATTTGTCTTTCAAGAAAAATATGTAACATTTATTTTTCGGTCTAGATCCACTGGTGTTCAGTGATAATAGCACCCTACTAATTCTATGTTCGAACAAGAGAAGAATGATAAATTGATCAAATTGATGATTTCAAGAATTGAACCCAAGGCTACTAGATATGAAGGGGTGGGGTGGAATATGGGGGAATGAAATTAGTCGAACCATGTTTAGTTATCTTTTTTATTTAAGTTAAGCGGAGTGGGGTGGAATAGTTAAGTCCTTCAAACACCACATTTGTCATTCCACCAAATTGGTGGAATAAGGAGGAATAGGTAATTTTAGACCAAATTAACCTCTCTTTTATTACCAAATGAAATCATTTCTCCTCTTACCAAATTAAACCACCTCTCTCTCTCCCAATCTATCAATTTTTTAAGATAAATGAATAAAATAGTTCAAAAAAATAAAAGACAAAAATAAATTAAATGGTAAAGTAATTATTTATTGCTCATTATATATCAAGTAAAATATAAAATTTTATTTAAAATAAACATAAATATACTATTTAAAAATAATTTAATACTACTATAATATTTTCAACCGGGTCGGGACATAAAACCTGGATTCGATCCCGACCCGACTCGGCCAGGTCTGAAAGAAATGAGACCCGGTCCTAACCCAATTATCCATCGTGTCGGAAAAAAATTCGAAAAATTCGGACCATTGCGGGCGAGGGCGACCAAGCCGCCCCAGCCCATGCTCACCCTTAATTAATGATTATAAATATTTTAAATATATAATGAATGGTAAAAATGACCTTTATACAAATAAAATCTTCGTTACCCCACTTTTCATCTTATATAATTTATTATCCAAACATGGACTTTTTAATCACACACCACACTTCACCACCTCATCACTCGCCACGCTACTCCACCCCATCCCTCCATTAGTAATTAGCCAAACAAACCCTTAATTCTGGGACACAGCCTTGTTAACTAACTTTACCAACGGTTCAATAATATGCAACTTTACAGTTTAGAGTGCCAAGAGTTTATCAGCGCGTTTAGAAAAAGTTAATAAACAGCATGGGAGATGCTACCTATTGGTGCCTCTTTTTTAGAATTTTATCATTGTTCTTTCTGTTCATAATGTAACCATGTCCGTGATTGGCTTTATTACAATGTTCCAACTGATGCAAAAGATCCATCACAACAAAGACCTCTATTCAATCCTATTGCAGGGTCTTAACATATTCCGCTTTGCAAACCGTATACCACTTCTATTTGAGCAGGGTGCAGATGTTGTCACAAGGACAGCTATGAAAAGGATCAAGTAGGTTCAGACTGTTGTTGTACATAGTTTTTTTTTTTCTTGCTGAGATACACTTTGCATTGGCTGTGTTTTCTGTCCTCAGTTGGAACAGTTACAAGATAAACCAGGTGCAAGACAAAATTGGTGTATTCATAAGTATTGTGAGCACTAAGATACCTTTCAAAGGAACTGGGAAGGAATATATTGGAGATGACATCACTGAGATTTCTTCAGCTGTCCAGGTAATGGGATTAATTGTCTTGAAAAGTGGAGGTATTTCGGTGACATGCATTAATTTGTCCTATATTTGTAGTCTGCCATCAAACAGTGTTGTCTTCAACTGAAATCCAAGATAGTAAAGAAACTCCAAGCTCGTGAGCGACAGGAGAGGAAAAGGAATTTAACCAGGTAATGTCATTATTCCTTATATTAACGAACTATAAATCTTCTTGATGTTTCAACTATTATGTTCATGATGTGCATTTTTTTTGTTGGTGTTGTTGAAACTTGAGTTTAAAATCCTCAAAATGAACTGTATCATCGATGACTTTTATTGTCATACCATCACTGCTTATTTCTTATAGCTATCCAAAAACAACAGATGTTTTTCTTGTATTCGAGGTCAATTAGTTAGACTTTGAGAAGTTTTCAGGGATGTTTCAGATGTGGGTCACGTCTGCAGAGTTTAGTGTAAGATGACTGATATGGAAATCAAAACAATCGAGTTGTAATCATGTGCATGTTTCGTCAACTAGGGCAAGCTGAAGCTGGATGGTAGCATCTGGAACTGATGTTCCACATTTTGGCTAGGGGCTTGTTTGGATTGGAGGTTTTGATGGGGTGGGATAGAATATGGGAGGAATGATTATTTTATATTAATTAGGAGGAATGAGGTGCAGAGGTAGAATAGTTAAACCCTCCTATCATCATATTTCTCAAAAGAATTAATAATTTTAGATCAAATTAATCCTTCCTCTTCCTTCTCTCTCTTCTCTCTTTTCTCTTCTTTTTCCCATTAATCTCTCCTTTCTCTTTCTCTCGTATTGGTAAACAAATATTTTGGTAAAATAACTTTTATCTATATTTATTTTTAATCTATATTTATCTCTCATTTTTAACTTTTTAAAATAGAAGAATAAAATAATTATAAAAAACAAACAATATAATTTAATATAGAAAATTTATTTAAACAAAAAATAGAAGACAAAAATACATTAAGTGATAAAGAATTATATGATAAATACTTGTTAGTGATTAAATATTATTAATAGTGTAATATATAATAAAGAGTAGAAATAACTTTTCCATAAATAAAAATTTCATTACACATTTTTTTATAATTTATTATTCATTACACATCATATTTTACCACTCCACCCCATCCCTCCCATAGTTATTTGTCAAACAAATTATAAGGGAAAAATCATTTTTAATTTCACGTCTGATTGTGATGATCGCAGGTACATTCCAGATGCTTCAAGGGCTATAATGGGGGTCCTCGAGGAGATGGTTCAAAACTATGGAACAAAACGGCGTCGACATGGATTGGAGGACCATGAACTCCTTGGCAAAGTAGCATCAGGGGAGATAACAGAAAAGACCTTCCGCGAAAACCTCTCACGCTATGTAGAGCAGGTAATCTCTCCTGTGTTTACCATCATCCATTTGAGTTCTTGAACCACTGGTAGTAGTAGGAGAAGCAACGAAAGAAGTAAGATGAAAGATCTATCACATCAAGCTATTACATGTACACTATGAAGCACAGTACTCTAATTTCCTCCACGTACCCTATATCGGGTACGTGTACTTCATGGGTACTCGTACTTAATAAAAGATTAATTTTGAAAAAATGTGTACTTGAATGATTACTCGTACTTATGATTATGGATGCACTATATCAAAATTTTGCCGGACAAAAAAAAATGAACATGGTGAACATATAAAATAAAAAAATGAAAATAAACATCATGTTTTTGTAATGTGAACAATAAAGATGAGAAGTCATCTTCAGTCTTGCGAAATGGATGTGAGCACCTTTATCTTCTAAAAAAAAAAATCTTCAGTCTCTCCAAGGAAGAAAATTATTGACTCCTCACTTGGATATTGCCTAAATTTCATATGAAGGGAATAACTAATTACTTATTTTGAAAATTTGAAGATCACGTGAATAGTACAAGTCTTACAAAAATTTGTTCGATGTATACATTATATATTTAATATATTATCGTACCTTTATTCTAATTTTTTCAAATATTTTTCAAATATGACATGTTTCAATATCGGTACCTTACTCGTACTCTTGCAATATAACATGCACATGAAAGTTTAGGAGATTGAACAGAATATTATTGTATGGATATCGTGCTCTTTGCTAATGGAACTTTATAATGTCTTTATTTTCTTTTATTTCAGGTTGATTACGAGATGGCCTTGGAGTACGCCACGCAGAGTGGGGCGTGCGAGGAGCCTCGAGAAGACATTTATTTGAATTCCCTTGGGGCATCTTATAGTTACACGGACTTCCACAGCCCTGTCTTCGTTTTTCGATTAGTTGCCACATAACGTCTCGAGCGTATTCTATCACATTTGTCGCTGCCATGCCATGTAGATTTGTTATCATTCATCATTCTCGGATTTGAAACAATATATATGATTTAATATAATTGTAGTAATAATCATTAGAATTCAAATGTAATGATGGTAACAGTATCTGGGTTAATCAGATAATGATGTATGACAGACCATTTCAGGGGTATATAATATAATGTACCACGAGCCACGTTCTTTTTCTAAAATTTCAAATATGTCACTCAGTTTCTACGTTCACTGTTTCAATCTTTTTATCATTAATTCTTCATCATGGAGAGCTTTCCAAATGGCTTGCTTTTTTATTATTTAGGTTTTGTCGAAGTTTTTGTTGACTTTTTTTTGAAAAATACAGATTTTTTTTTTTTGTTTTTCCAGACAAAGGAATGTAACATTACATTGTGAAAGTTTGGAGATGGAAGGGATGAATCATGATTCTCAAATGTAGCTTAAAACATGTACCAATATTAACTTTTAAACCACGTCATTATGCTTTCAATAAGCTAGGAATATATATTACATATTATCAATTCTAAAATTTGAGCATAAGAGCTATTGGATTTATTCTGTGTGGTCTTAATGGAATGATAGAGTGGTGAAACAAAAAAAAAAAAGTGTTGTATAGAAGCATAATGACTTGTGATGGATTCGTTACGCCCACCGTTGCGAAAAAATAAAAGTTTCAACCCCACCTTAATAACGAAAACACGAGAAAAAAACACACCAAATAAATTTGAACTAATTGGGCTGTAGTTGGGCTGTTGGCCTTCATTCTAACGATATCCAACGTTGGAGCAAATCCGGGCCGTCCAACGTCTTAAAGTCCACCGACAAAAAGGACGCAAGTCCGAAGAGATCTCTCTTCTTTCTCATTATAATAATAACTATTATTATTAATAATAATAGTAATTACTATTATTATTATTATTATTAAGAATTAATGTACTTACATAGACGGAAGGTGTTTTGTAAGTAAATTAATATCTTATTATTATTATTATTATTATTATTATTATTATTATTATTATTATTATTATTATTATTATTATTATTATTATTATTATATTAAAAATCAACACCCGTCTTTGGCCTGTCACTCGAGATCTCCAGTCCGCCCTCCTCGTCGTCCTCCTCCTCGTGCTTTGGAACAAATCGAAAGGTACTACGCGAGAACTCCATGGTTCCTCTTTCGCTCTCGCTTCCGAATCCGTTTCCTGCAGCTCGTTTTCGATCCTTCAAATCATTTCCTATGCTAATTTGCTCTCTCCAAATCGCCTGCCACGAATCGCTGGAAACGGTCGCTGTGATGGCGAACAGTGGTCCAAGACATGGCTGCTGCTCTTCCCCAGATTGCTGTGATTGGCGCGGGTATCTTCGTCCGCACGCAGTACGTTCCTAGGTTAAGGGAGCTCGCTGATCAAGTCGTCGTCAAATGCATTTGGAGTCGCAGCGAGGTGCCGATTGTTTTGTCCCTTCGTGAATTCTTCTGGCATCACCTACCCATCAATCGTGACGTCTCATTTGGTTTAGGAATCTGCAAAAGCTGCTGCTGAACTTGCTCGCGATTTCGCTCCCAATGTAGAATGTAAATGGGGCGACTCGGGCCTCGAGGATATCATCCAAGATAGTTCCATAAATGGGGTTGCTGTTGTTCTTGCTGGACAAGTTCAGGTCTTGAAATTATCCGAGTTACTTTTTTTCTCTTCAAGTCCCCAGTCAGTAAATGCTACTGATTGGCTTTGTACTGATCTTTGGTCAAATCTTCCTTTTGTCAAATCTTTGGTCATCCTCGATGATCCTGTAAAATGTTAATATAAAAGTAAGCAGAACTTTATGCGTTCTCTAAGCATGCCCTCATCTAATAGCACAATACCTTCTTTTTTTCATCCGTTGGCAGCTATATAATTTATATTACTTCCTGCTGCATGCAATTGTAACTTCACTTCACCGACAAGTTCGGCGCATAAAAGCTAAACAAAATTGCAGGTTGACATTTCATTAATGATGCTGAGAGCTGGAAAGCACGTTATCCAAGGTACTCAAAAGCTTTCCACTCCTGTTGTCAACTTAGTTGGCTCGGGTGATATGAAAACAGAACTAGTATGGTTTAACCAGGATGCTCTTCTTTAATTGGTTGTTCCAACGTTCTTTATTTTTTCAATTTCACTATTCCAAAAAAAATGTCAATGTTCTAACCTTTTTGCTTGACTTCTGCATGACTGATGAAAATGGTTGACAAAGAAAAACCGGCTGCTGTATGTAAGTATTTTCTGGCTTCTGTAGGTTAAATCTTGGACTCAAATATCTTATAGCCTGTTTATTTCTTATGATTTTCTCATCATATTTAAGACTATATCATAGAATAAATGAGGAATACAAGTGACTGTACTTTGTAGTTTATCATATCACATGACCGACTTTCTCAAAAAAAAAAAATATATATATATATATATATATATATATCACATGACCGAGCATACAGATAGTAGGGTATTGCATACATGTGCTAGCAAGATATAGGGAAATAAATTACAATGAAAAGATAAATAAAATATTGTAGAGACTGGTTGCCTCTCCTAAACACTTTTCAACTTTATATCTGGTGCCCTTATTTTTTGGCATATTGTATATAAATGCAACTGAATTGTCAGCTGTGAGTGAGGCAGAGACTGCATTGTCATCCTACAATTCTTCTTGCAACCTCTTGGCTCACCAACCAATTTGGGCAGTGGCTGAAAACTACCGCTTTGAACCTGCATTTGTTGAGGTATCTATGAAAGATGATCTGATTTTCTATTAGGTAAATGTGTGTTCTAAACGTGATTGAACAGTCTAGAAAATTGATAAGTGAGATTGGTGATATGATGAACATCCAAGTAATTGTTGAAGGATCGATGAACAGTTCAAATCCTTACTTCTCAAGCACCTGGCGGCGAAATTTTACAGTAAGTTTGACCTCATATTGAGCAAAATTCCTCTTTTGTGCTTCTTATCTCTGTTTGATAACCTCCTTAAGGGTATATGATTCATACTTTATTTGATCTGGCACTGCAAAGTTGTATAGTAGTATTGTGAAAGTCCGAATTATATAAATACTTGTAGACATTTATATCCATCATAATGCATTTAACCTGCCAAAGGTTTGTATGTAGCTTGTAGCAATTCAAAGTTTGAACACTATTATCTGTGAGATTTCTTTTCTGCTCTGTATTTATTAAAACTTATGATTGTTATCTTTATCTATGTCAAGTTACGCATTTACAGGGTCATCTTCAAGACTTGAGACATCAATATGAAACTGATAATCATTTGTTCCTTTTCTCCCAATATGTTATAGAAAAGATATTGTTTTTTCCCTTTTAAGAGAAAAAATTATTGTTTGCTCTTTGCCTAGAATTATCTGCACAGAGATTTTCATGTCGTTGACATCAAATTGGATTAAGGCAAGCATGATTATTGGGCATATGTAGATGGTAGAACGAGTTTGCAGCAGAAGTTTAATGATCGCCCAAACTTTGTAGGGAGGATTCATTCTAGATATGGGAGTTCACTTCATTGCAGGATTGAGAATGGTATGTTTCTATTTCTGTTTTGGAATTGGCTTTTATGGCAAACAAGTGTTAGTCTTAGTTATTCATCAGTTGAACTGTGAAAAGTTCAAGTGCTGAAGCGTTTTGAAAAAAATGCCTATACTTCTTATTTTTCTTATGTTAATTTATTTGTCATTTCAATATTTCATGCTAAACTGTCAGTCTATTCATGCTTTAACAGCTTGTTGGGTCCGAGATTAGCTCAGTTTCTGCTATTGCTCGTCATGTGGATAATGATCTGCCTCCACCTGATAATATATGTTCTCTTTTGTAAGATTCTGCTGTGCAAACATCAAAGTAATTCATTATGTTTCTATTTGATGTTTTATATAGCATTATTGTGCAGCCAATTGGAAAATGGCTGCGCAGGTGTGTTTCTGATGGCTGTATCCTCAACTTCTCCAAAGGTATGTAGCAGATATGTTTAGTAACTTAAATTGACATTGGGATGTCATGTCTTTTTTCTGAGGAATTGGCTGATATAGTGTGTGCCTTTAGCATATGAAATTGATGACTGAGATAAATCATGGCTTACATCCTTTTCATGCTAGTTTTTTGAGGTATAATTTTTTTGCTTTTAGATATGTTGGCGAGTGGATGGCACAAAAGGTGCAATACAAATTGAGCGTGGAACTGACAGTGGGCGTCATGGCTACACGGTACGATGGTAGTTAATTTGTTTTACAAGTTCGATCTCTGTTATTTCTCCGAGTTGTATTATGTTGTTATTTCTTTGAAACTGCAGGTTCAACATTATTCATCAGGTGGAAGTCAAAGAACATTTTATCCATTCTCTGGCGTAAATGAGGAATTAAAGGCATTTTTTAGTGACATTATGCAAGCTACCAATCAGGTATCATTTCGAATAGAAAGTACATTTCTGTTTTCTGCATACTGTCATTCTTATACTCATCACTATGCCAGCAATAACCGTTCTGTGAGCCTTATGGATTTATTGAAACTATGTCATTCTTTAGAGTTCTATCAGCATGGTGCTATTCTTCTCTTGCCTGACGGTTATAATTGATGTTGTCGCCTCCTATTTTTTAGTTATACATATAATTTTGTATTTTTTTTGCAGGATCACAAAGTTGAGCCTCGCAGTTCTTACGTTGAAGGTGCTCGAGATGTTGCTGTATTAGAAGCCATGCTCGAATCAAGCACAAAAAAAGGTGCTCTCGTTCATGTCAAGCGCTTGTGATTTTGTTGACTTTTAATGTTGGGGATCGACGTTCAAGTGAGCCTCAATTAGGATGTCAACATCTGTGTATTAGGCCTTTTGGCTTCTTATAATTTTGTTGATTTTTTTCCTTTTCTATGATTTGAGGAACAAGATGATTTTTTTTTTCCTTTCCTATGATTTGAGGAATAAGACTGGGAAAACAAATGGCACAGCTGCTATCTTCTAAAATCTTGTTGTAGACATCTGTGTTTCAGCCTTCAATGCTCGATTTGATCGAAATTTCACCTTCGGAGTATTTGGAGTGGCTCTTTCCTGCTTTGATCCGAAGCATGTTGTCTCCTCTCTCTCTCTCTCTCTCACACACACACATTGAGTCTTAAATTGGTGTACCCAACTGAATACTTTAGGACCATAACAAGTCGAATAGAAACCTTATCGTAAAAGGGCAATTAGAGAAAAACGTCAAGATGCAGATTAAATATGCAAGAAGATGATGCACCAGCCACCGCCAGGAAACAAATGCGGCAAACTCAATCATACAACTCGGCCGTCCAAAAATTTAGATCAAAACAGGGCCTTGAAACTAAATCCTCTACAATGTTCCAAACTCGGAGGGAGGGTCATGTAGAAAGAAAGAAACGAACAAACAAATCCTAATGCGACGACGAACTTTGAATTTAGGCTACAACAGCAGACGTGCAATACATTTATCACATTTGCTCTGGACACGGAAATACCAAATTGGAACCTCAAATGTGTTACATTATCGAACAGCTAGCTCCGCGAGAGCCTCCACTTAAATAATTGAAACAAGTTGACACATCTGGCAAATTCAAGTGAAAATGGATCACAAGACTGAAGCTCAGAGAGAAAAATTCTACCAGCATGCTGATGCTGATGCTGCTGCATCCTAAAGTGGGCATTCTGTTGATCTATTCGCTCTGTAGACAGTATAGCTGGCGTATGTTCCCAGAGGCTGCAAAAAGAAATAATGAACATTCAGATGGGAGACTCATCCTCAATCATCAAAATTCAAAATTGTTACAAAGATATGGTTCTAAGACATCAGATACACATTCCCACAATTTTAAAGAACATATATGAAATTGTCAAGCAAATAGAAAACATCATCCTGACACAGTTATACAGACAACTTTCCATACATTACAGGCAGAGGTGAGATCTATCTTATCATCAAAAGCTCCTTAAAAAATTATAATGTCCATTGAATGACACAATCTGAACAAGTTTACGTATACATATTCTGTGATGAATTAAGATCCCATCATATTCTTTGATAGTCCGGTGTCTGTGCATAGTGACATGACTTGAAAAAACTCTACCAGCAATCTCAATGAACAAACATCTGAGAGGTATTTCAATTCAAGTTAACTACAACTGGTGTAGTTAATGATGATCTTAGTGTGGTAGTATATTTACCCAAGTTAAATACACCTGAAGGATGAAATTATAAGAAAATACCAAAACGTGTAGAGAAATACCATATAGCCAGTCTTTAAAATGTATATGGAGGGCAGATGCCAATTCACGCTTCCGGTTCTCATCAACTTGAACATCTCTTATTGCTTGTTGAATATCGCCCAAATTTGAATGCTGAAAATGGCCAACCATTAAAAGCATTATCACTATACAAGCATAAATAGTTGAGGAAAATACAAAAAAAAAAATGGAAAGGTAGAGGAATGAACAAAAACAAATTTAAAATTCGCATTACCTTCTTCCACTGAGAAGCCCTATAACTTTCAGGAAGTGGGAACGGGTTATACTTCGTGGGCTCTGGTGGTTCAGTTCCGAACCAGTTAGGAATCTGCAAGTCACATCATCATGTAACTAATTGTATGATTCAACTTCTTTGGTTATATCAAAGCTACAAATGTTATAGAATGAACAGCAACAACAAGCACATATGAGATGAATACATAGCTTAAATCAAAACTGTATGATAAATAAGAAAAACATTGCAGCAATTAAAGAATAAATATTTGTTCAGAGCAAAGAGAATGACTATTCAAGATCAATAGTTCTTCAGAAATAACACTACAGAAACTAGTGATATTAAAGGTTATATTCTAATGTAGAAGACAAAAAAATGTTACAAGGGAAATAACGTCATAAGAAAGCGAGCGGCAAACTCATTTACCAAGAAGTTAGTGAACTGATCAGGATCAAGGCATGTTGCAGATTCAGCTTGAACATCAGCAACCCCTGCAGGATGTGATAATGAATCATGAGGATCAACCATCCCCAGTACCAAAAGCTGATCCCATCTGTTGACACTTGGATCCACACCAACTTGTGCTAAGTGTTCCTCCAGCTGTGAATAATAGGTATTGAATGGTGCAACCTGAGAAAAGAAATCAGTCTCGCATAAGAAAGTAGATGATCAAACCTATGAATACTTGACAACAGGATAGTCTATAATCTAGAAATTTCTGCGGTAGAGAACGATCATATCAAGACTGGGTCACTTTCTCTCATTCCTGATATCATGATTAATTCTTTATTGGAACGAAATTAATAGCTGACTATGATAACTTTGTATTAGTAGCCGAAACACATGTTGCACTGATGGTCGGAATGTGGCTAAAATCACATAAACTTCACCTGCTTATGGTTGTGGCCTTTGCTTCTTTTATTCAGGTCCATGCAAACCCAAACCCTTGTCAATTTTTTTAACACAACTTTGATAACTCAGCCACTTGATACAGACTCAACAACCCTATCCACCATTATTTCATTTCTAACCCTTGTTTACCATCAATATTAACACACTTTCCAAATATGACATGTATTATGTGCAAGTATTAAGGATGTCCAGTGCCAGATCTCTTACTGTCAATTACAAAGTATTGCTACTTCGTCTTATTCTAAAGTTATGTACGTCTTTCTCAAGTTACATTCAGATGCAAAGTAAAAAATAATAATTGACATTTTATTAAAATTTCCAACATAAGCAACGACAATGGACGACCTTGAGCAACAAGGCAATAGACTTGGAAAAGAATATAGAATGGTGTTGGAGAAACACTACATGCTAGATCCTGAAGAAATGGGTGACTGATAATTGTATATGAGCAAGGGCGTTACTTACCTGCAACTTATGATTATCCCCAATGATAAGAGGTCGTTGATTAACCCCCATGAAAAAGACACATTCACGACAATTTGCAATGCAAATCCGTTTTGCAGCTGTAATTATCTGAACTCTTTCACAATGCTCCACTTTTACCGCCTGAGAAAAATATGCATTCATGGAATTCAGGACGTAAACATAAGGGGGCAAAGAAACAAAAGAAGATGTGTGTGTCCACATCATATCAACCCCTTCATGTATCTCATGAGCACAAAAGATGACAATGCTTAGCATATTCCAGATATAGGGGTCATCAGAAACAATGTTGTATAAGCTTGAAATGCAGCCAGTAATTCAATATTTCCGAATTAACAATGGTGATTTATTGCACACTCTACGTCTGTGGTCTCCGGATACAAACATTTTAAAATGATTATTTAATCTTGGCCAAAGCCCCCTCTCCTGTTTGAGTTGTTCTCTTTAGTTCTGGCTAGAAACTCTTAAACTCTTACACTCTTACGAATTCAAGAGTTTAGGTAAGTAAAACGAATCAAATCTGTATAAACTCCTAAATAACTTATACTCTTAGATTTTACATAAATATTAATTCAAAAAAAAATGTTTAGATGCGCCAGTAAGAAAAGTAGATCAAATAATCTGGAGTCCGATTAAAAGAGGGAGAGGGAGGCCAAGGCGGACACTTGGCGAACTAATAGAGCAAGATCTATTGGTGAATAATATACCGAAAGGTTTGGTTACTAATAGAGCGGAATGGCGTCGTATGATCCATGTAGCCGACCCCACCTAGTGGGATAAGGCTTTGTTGTTGTTGTTGTATTAATTCAAAAAATGTAGAATCTTATAAATTCTTATAGAGTTTATATGATTCTATATGACTTTATACGATTCTATACGATTGCATATAATTATTTATTTTATATAATAAAATTTTAAAAAACTTAAATTTTTTTTATTAATGTACTTGTGATTGAACTGAAAGTAGTATTGTGATTAAAAATTTTAGTGCGGTCATTTTACTTATTTTTATTTTTTATAAGTTTTCTATCTTAATAAACATAATTGTTGATAATTAGTTAACATTTATTAGTTGTAAGTGACTGTGTTAGTACTTATTTTGATTACTCTCATATCTATTTCATATTAGTAAAATATATTAGTTGTTGGGATTTATGGATCATATATATGTATTTATAAGTGCATAATAATTACCTAAATGATTAAACTTATTTGGTACATAAACTTTACGAATTTACGATTTGATTGTACAATACGAGTTTACGGGACAAGAAAAGAGTTTACTTAGACTCTCGAACTTGACAACATTGGGCCAGTCAAAACTTCTAATAAAAGCATTTCTATAGTTGAGGAAAAAGGCATGCACTCCAATGTTATGCGATAAAGTTAAAAAAATGCTGAAAGTGCCCAGAGACTAATACTACGGTTGACATACCTTACCAACAGCACCAAGAACAATTGTTGCATCTGAACATCCATAAACAGTAGCATACTTCAAAGGTGCTAGAATGTATATCACTGAATCATGACAGTTCAGCACCTGTAATGCAACCAACCAAAGTTCGAAAGATTCAATTGAGAAACAAGGAAAAAAGGCTGAATTTATATGGTGAAATAGAAATGACATGATATTTATTCTACTATTAACGCCGATGCCAGTTATGACATGCCACTTGATGCAAACTGAAAATACAACTACAAATATGACTAAAAATAACAGTAAGATAACTATTATTAGTAGTAAAAGTATAAGAATCTTAAACACAATTACTACTAATAACTTGTCTATTCGAGATGACAAATCTCCATAATAAAATAGTCCATATGGAGTGGACCAAACTCCAATTACATAATTGATCAACACATTTTTCAAGGCTGTCCTAAATCTAAAACCTATACATGTATTTGTAACATGCAAAGGTAGTTACTATAACTATAAGAGAACTACTAATATAACTAACTACCCACTTTGTATTAGTTAGTGGCTAGTTAAGAAAGTAATGGGTAGTTAGTCATTAGTAGTTCTCTTATAGTTATAGTAACTACCTTTGCATGTTATAAATACATGTATAGGCATCACCACTAGTGCCGTCGTCTATGGATAGAATCTGAATTTTATGTGCACCCGATATAAATAAAAATGTGAATCAGAAGGCAAGAGAAACACATATCTAACAAATAGGTTTGCATTTAGAATAAAGGCAACTTCTTTTTGAGGAAAATAAAGGCAAAAACTCAATTTTGCAAGCAATAACTAATTGCAAAGGCATGGAGACACATCAAGCGATGTCAAAAACTTCAAGCAGTTCTCAAAAAAAAAACATAAAGCAGTTCTGCCAGGTTCCCTTGATTCGCCAGATATTTGTTACAAATGCCTCACATTGTTTCAAGGTTCAATCTCACAACCACATACATGCCATGAAGGAAAGAAAATAAACAAAGGACCAGATGAATTTTGCATGAGACAATTTTGGTTAACTTCCAGGGAAGCAAGTTTGCAGTTTGAAATGCATACCAACTCAAATTTGATCCTTCACATTGCAAAAGAGAAACTACCGGCTTTAATAACCTGGAAGATGAAGGAACTTGGAAATTGGAAATAAGAAAGCATGCAAGTGAATATTTCTCTGGCGCCTTCTAATAAAGCAATAGATTAGTAACTTTCCAAAATAAACATGGATCGAGTCATTCAGATAAGGGTAATTATAAGTCCAAGATTGAAGAATAAGGATCAATTTTCATTCTATCCAATTAATCATCCAACAGCATCTCATAAAAAAAATCATCCAGATGTGCTCCTTACCCTTATGGAATGGCCTTTTATATCATCAGGTTGCTTGACCACAGAAGCTTTAGATATACCTTCTACAAAAGTCAAACTACGATAGGAAGATGGATTGTTAGACATGGTAATCCCACTGTTTTGGGACTTAGCATGACTTGTAGAGGCATCAACCATAGTCACATCCACATCAGAAACATTCTGTGAACCATTTTCTTTAGCCAATAATTTATCGGCATTAAGCTCCAGTGAAGCAGATATATTTTGCAAAAACCAATCATGAACTTGGGATGCAGAGACAGGAGCTGCAGGCATGTCAGGATCAGAGTTAGCAAAGAATGGGGCAGCTTGGCTCAGTTGAACTCCTTCAGAGAACTGCATCATGAAACTGAGGTGCTCGAATCTTTCCAATGTTAAAACCTGCCAACAGATGCCTAACTTAATTTACAGTACTTAATATAACATAAGTGAATTAAGTCAAACAAAATAGTAAGAAGGCATTTTGTATGACAAGACACATGACATGATAGTCATTTTAAAGATGCCAAGAAAAAGTCAAAGCATGATATGACAAACCAGAGACTCATCACCCTCGCCGCCTTCAACAGGTTCTGACAAAAGGGTAAGTAGGTTTGCCATGTGCTTTTGCAAATATGATAACTGATGAGCTTCTTCATCAGCTTGTGAAGGCATAAAACGGCGACTATTACTGCGTACAAGCTGCAAGAAGCATAATTATATGAATATTAATTTGCAGTGAACTTAAAAAATTAGCATAGATGGGAAAAAATAACAAGTCATAGGTTATAAAGAAATATAACATCAATCCCTCAGTAGTCAGTACAACAGGCAGATATATTTTGTTTTCCATGTCAGAAACAAGTCCCTTGACTTATCAATCAATAATGAATATGTCTGCATTGATAGTCACCTTAAACACTGGTACCAAGAAATAATCAAACCTTATCCAACCAACATTACAAAGAATTATCAACATCGAGACAAGATAATAGATAATCCATAAAAGTGCACACAGTGAATCCTAAAACAATTGTTTGGAAGTAGAAGACAACTAAAATATTTCCAAACTGTTGGAAGGCATAACGCCTCAAGGAATAAGCTAATTGCATCAAAAGAAACAGGGCCAGCTAGCATATGTGATCTGAATTCAGAACATTGTATGTGTCCGCAGCTTTCCTAAGATCAATGATAACTTATACAAGCACAGGATAGCATAATTGATTAGGTAAGCTAATATCCTTTCCTACAATCTTACACTTTTTCCCTTTCCAAATTAAGCTTATTCCAATAGAATGTTACGCACGGAATTCTTAATTTCCCCCCGAAATGTAAGCCTAACGAGATGCACTCACTAAATTTTATATACAAATGATCAGATAGAAAGAAATATGGGGAGCGATCAAGTGCCAAGCTAAGCACAGATAGAATAAAATAATCAAGAGCCTCACGAAATCCACGGACCTGGAGCGGCGAGAGGGCTGAGAGGTACCCATCGAAGGCAGAAGTGGATGGCCAGACGTCGGCGACGGCCACGGAGTCCTTGTGAGGGCGAGGTAGGAGGCGCTTGTAGGATTGGATGTAGAGGAAGAGGACGAGATCATGGACGTCGACGGAACCGTCCGAATCGGGATCGGAGGGGAGGACGGAGGAGAGGGTGTCGATGGCGAGGCAGGCGTGGTCGGGTGAGATCTGGAGAGCCTCGGCGACGGCGGCGGCGTCGACCCGCGCGGGGTTGGGGACGGATCGCTGGAGGAGCTTGTCCTTGAGGGGGCCGAGGGTTATAGTCCCGTCGGAAAAGATAAGCTTGGGGATGGGAAGGAGCCCGTGCTCAAAGGGCTCCCGCCGCGGTCGGAGGAGCGGGAGGGGTGCGGCCGAGGCGGAGGCGGAGGCGGGGGCGCTGACGGCTGCCGTGGCGGCAGAGGGTTCATTATTAGCTCCAGCGCCGGTGACGGAAGGGGAGGAAGGAGGAGGCGAGGCGTCGAGCTGGTCGTCTTCCATGTCGTCGTCTTCTTCTTCTTACTCTTCTTCTAATTCTTGTTGTGGGTTCGCAATGGGAAAGCGGAAAGAATCAAAGAACTCATGAGAGAGAGAGAGAGAGAGAGAGAGAGAGAGAGGAGGGAAGAGAGAGAGTGAGCGTGTGTGTATGTTGTGCGTGCAATGTACTCCGGAGACGGCACAATGCGACACGTGTGGACCTGCGAGAGGTGGAAAGGGGTTTTGTTTGACTGTGGATCCGATGGGCATCGTGGGTGGAGAGGAGTGACCACGTCCACCGGTGCACTTTTAGTCCAGTTGCACTTGCGGAATATTGAAATTCTCGAATGGGCCACTCGATATACTCACTACCTCGTTAATCTATTACCTTTTTTTCTCTACTCTCTTTTTTTCTTTTCCCTTTTATTTTTTATTCAATTTCCTTTCTTTTATTTTTTGCGATTCAATTACCTGGTTAATCTAAATTTAATTTAGGCAACATTCGTTTTAGAGATTTAGATTTAGTGCTATAATTTTTTATTTTAGCTAATTAAATATAATTAATGTTGTAAAATTTCAATGCACTCCCAAAACGGATAATTCAACAGAAAATTAGTAAGCCGATCCGAACCACTCAAAACTGACCGGATGGTGAGTTGGTCAGCCGGTCCGAGCCGGAACAAAATATTGAGGTCAATTAACTTTATTATATACAGCCATATTTATTTAAAAAGACCGTGAGGATTTTACGGGGAATAAAACATGGGCGAGCAAATAGAAATGAACCATATTTATATTTTTTTATTATATTTTTCTGAAGATAAGAAACGAAAAAGAAAAGAGGGTTTTATTCAAATTTAGGGTTCGAAAGAAGATGGAAATATTGTTTGGGTGGGTGAAAAATATTTTCCCCAAAATAATATACAAATTTTTCAGTTAATAGTTTTTCTTCTGAGTCATATTTTATTATTATACGTTTTTTTGTTTCGTAATGCAGATTAAAACTGAAGTCATGGAAGAGTTTTGACCAGAATGATAACTTCTTATAGGCCATAATGTTATTGTTGATGATATATCATGGGCCTCAACCCAGAACAAAATGAACTGGACTAGTGGGCTGGGCTTTTGAATTTAACGTTTTCTTAATTATATATAATGTTTTCGTATGTAAGCTAATTAAAAATTTTATTGCCGGAATAAAAATAAGAAAAATATAAAAAAAATTAACAAGTGTCTCAAAAAAAATAAGAAAAGGATATTATTTCTTATTTATTAATGTCAATTTTGTACCTCATACTGATTTGGAGAAAGAAGAGATGGATGATTCTTACTACTACTACTTGAACGTTTTCAGCAACAGTTGTCCCGGATTATAATACTTGCTGTTGATTAGATAGTAATTAAATTTAATTAAACCCGTTTGAGTTGGGGCTTCTTTCTAAGATAAAGAAGAATTGTGTGTGGATCGAGTTGTTTGATATGAGGGCGTACGTGTCAACAAACCCATCGACAAGGAATCTTGTAATTAGCTCATCACACCTCCACATTTTTAGTGGAGGATAAGATACCACTAAGATTAAGAGCTGTTTGTAGTTTAACATTTGAAACTGATTTTAAAAATAAACGAAGAAAAGATATGTATATTCTAAAGATAAAATAATACATTTATTGATCAACTTTTTTTCTTATACAAAATAAGTTGGGTCTTCCAATTTATTTTTTTTATTTATAAATAGATAAAATAAGTGCTTATCAACCCTTTGTTTTAGTTATCAAACATGGAGAAAATTTTAAAACTATTTATAAGTGACTTATAAACACTACAAAAAAAAGTGAAAGTTAGTGTCCGATAATTAGTGCTGGATTGGAATTCAACACAAAATAATCACATAAATATGTCCGCCGTGAGATCGGCCACTAAAATTGAGCGTCAAATTCATATCGGACGCTTAATTGTGTCCGATGTGCCATCCGCCGCATGAACTAGTAAACAAAGTGTTAGAATAAGTGTGGATATTAATTTGACACTTAATTTATTAGGGCATAAAAAATGCCCCAATTGTTGCCTTCACTCGCTTCTGCCATAAATCGCTTAGTTTGCGCAGAACGCTTCGAACGCTTAGATTGTTAGGACGCTTCATGGCCGTCATCGATCGATTGCGTCTGCCTTCGCTCCTACCACCAGTGATCGTCTTCGCTTCTGTCGATGATTAGCTCTTCAAGGCAGGTTTCAAGAGAAGGTGGATCTCGCTACCAAGCTCGCTGACTGAAAGCGGGAGTCCGAGACGATCCAGCATACATCCTGAAAGAGGTTCGGTGTGGAAGAAGGTAAAGAGCAGAGGTATTTCTCTCTCTCATCTCTGTCTCATCTCTCTCATTCTCTCTATCTCTCTCTCTCTCTCTCTCTCTCTCTCTCTCTCTCTCTCTCTCTCTCTCTCTCTCTCTCTCTCTCTCTCTCTCTCTCTCTCTCGCGCGCGCGCGCGCGCTGGCGCGTGTTTACTTCTCTCCACTTCTTCACCACCATCACTCCCTCCAAAACTCTTCGTACCGTGGGGATCGATCGGTCCAGACATAGATTTTGGTGGGCAATTTCGCTTCGTGTGCTCGGGTGGAAGGTCTGGTAGGGATTTAAAAGGTTCGGAAGCGGCCTTCGGAGATTCCTGTCTCTTCGGTGGATTTTGAGGTAATTTTCTCCCTTCTTTTTACATTTATAGGTCATGGATTTGATGGTAAAATAAAAGGTGGATTTTGTGGTTTCTTCGGGGAACCGTGTGAATAATCATGACTTCTTCTTAGGTCTTTTGTTTTGTTTGATTTAGGTCTGAGCTGTTTGGAATGTTTTTTTTTGTTGTTCCCAGTAGATTTGGAAGTACTTCGTGGACTCGTTCTTCCTTTTCTTTTTGGTGGGAGATTGGGAGTTGTAGGCTTGATGCTGAAAACTGCTTATTTGGGTGGAAATTTGTAATTCACTTGGGGAACTGCGGCCATCATTTTGATCTCTGTGGTCTCTTGTTTCATTTCCTTTTGATCCAGGAATGGTAAAAAAACATGAATTTCACTATTTGACTGTTCAAGTCAGGACCTTGGAGCAGTTTGCCCTGTTTTTGCATAGGTTTACTAGTTGTTATCAGGTTGATCTCTAATCTTTCCATTTTATCTCATTTTCTTTGGGACTTTGGGAGATGGACAGCTTTAGGAAGATAAACACCTTCCTATTTTAGGAGCATATGTTTTTGTACTTCTTTTCTGGTTTCCAGGCACTTGAGATTAACTGTAAAAAATTAATGGCGTAAACAATTGAATGTGAATAAATGATGTACAAAACATATAGGAAATTGTTGCCCCATGTTTGTGCATTTATGCAAGAGCTAATTACATCACCATGTAAATGTTGCCATTTGTAGGATGGAATGAAGATTGCACAAGATGAGATCTTTGGTCCAGTTCAGTCCATTCTCAAGTTCAAGTAAGTAGCCTTTCATCTCTAGGTTTTTGCAATTAGATCCTGGAGGCCAAAACTTCTTTCTAATGGTCATTTCTATTTCTAGTAATTTTTTATTTCTTTATGTCATGACTCATGGCTAGTATAATATGGTGATGTAATTATTATTTCTACTTTTCTAGTATGCTTAAGCAATTTTTAGATCACTTAGTAACCATACACTGCAACTAGAAAACATTCATCCTCTTGTTAATTCAGAAATAGTCTTGAACATGTATCTGGATTATTTTTTTTTTTGAAACGAGAAAGGACGACTAGCAAGAAGGTAGTCACCCAAGGGTTCCATTAATAATAGTAGATATTATAGTAATTTCAATAAAGGCCAACCGAAAAGCATATGGCCATGAAAACAAAATGTTGTCTATGTTTTTTGCGTTCTTTCTGAAACTGTAAAGTAAATGCAAGAGGCTTCTCGTAGCAACGATACAGAGTTCATTAGTGACCTCCTCCTTCTCCTCCTCTAGTAGCATATCCAAATCCATAGTATGAACCATACTGAACACTTATAATCATAATCATTAACATTGATGTAATCCAAATTGTTTTCTCCTTTTTCTTTTTTCAAGTTCTTTTTAGACAGAGGTGTTAAAGAATTAAATTATAGCAAGTTCAGATGTAATCCAATTTGGTAAGTGATTAATTTTGTTTATAAACATAACATAACTGATGTGGCAAAAACTTTGGCACTTATGTGCATTGAATAAAAATACTAAAATTGGACTTACTTCAGGAGTCCTAGACATCTTTGGCACTTTTATTTTATTATAAGGAACTTTATTTATTTATTGTGTCAAGAGCAGGTTCTTTGCACACTCGCTGTACAATTAATCAATGAGTACTTTTGCTGAATAATTAATCAATGAGTACTTTCGTTTGACATGCAGACCAAGTGTCATTAATCAACTTTTCTTTTTGTAATTATAATTTATTTCTTTTTGTCATAGACCATCTATGTAAGAATCACTCTATGAAAAAAAGTTAATAATTCGGATCCAATGACCTTGTAACTTCAAAATTTGACATTAGCATTGTGCACCTAATGCTTCGATATTGGAAAAACTTTTCCAGGTCGTCCAAACACTGCTTCTACTTTAGCCTTCAGCTCTGATGGGGAACTACTGGCTACCGGAAGTTTAGATGGAGCAGTTGACGACATTGCTGTAGTTTTCTTAGCACTTAAACAACGTCCTGTTATTCATTATCAACGGACCTCATATATCACAAAAAGGATAGCACATGAAATTGCTATGAGGAGATAAGATTATGGAATTGGTTAAATATGTACTATGAAGCAGTTTTCCTCTTGTTCGGTACGATGGGTACGCTTTACCTAGTTTAAACAAGCTTTGCAAACCACAAGAAATGAGAACCAAAGAAAAACAAGGAAGAAAACGAAGAGTCTGAACTGGAGAAGGGTTAGGCGATATGAAAGAGAGGAAAATGAGACATAAAAAGAGAGACATGGAGTGGAGAGCACTACTTTACAAACAAAATAAGGAAAGAAAAGTCTGCAAAATAGAAAAGAAAATTTACAGCTTAAAAATGTGTTAGCATTATAATTTTATTTTTTTCTGATGGCAAGACTTAATACTATAAACTTAATTAGGATTTTTATTTGTTTCCTTAATTAAAGACACAAATAAAACTAAATAATATGATGTGATAAATTATTTGATATTAATAAAAATATGATATACCTTCCCAAAATAATTTTATTATTTGTTATTATAGCTTAATTTCTTATTATATATATTATTTTTAATGTAAAATTTATATTATATATAACGTACCCGTACCCTAAATTTTTAAAAATTAACGTACTGCGTACTCGTATCGGATACCGGTACTGTACTCGTACTTATGCAATATAGAATATGTATTTGTGTTGGTTAACAGAAATCATTTTTTCTCTATGTTTCTGACATCTAAAATTAGATTTTATCTTTATTCATTTAGTTATCATTCTCTTCTATGAAATATTTCATAAGCTTGTGTATGAGCATGAAAGTTGTGTGTTCGGTTTCAGGTGTTCAAAAATGTCTCCGTTGTTCCTGTTACACCATTACTATAATGCTACAAAATTTGAGATTTTTTTTAAATATTTTGTGATGAAATTTGCATTTGAATGTATCAGACGCTAATTAAATATTATGGCAGAATTTACATCCGAAAGGAGGATAATTTATGTTCGAATTTGCATCAGAAAATAACATCTTGTGTCTGAATTTGTGTCGGAGAGAAGTATAATTTGCGTCAGATTTTGTGTCGAAGTGAATTTGATTTTTGTGTCTGAAAGAGCGTCCATTAAAGTTTTTGCGAGAGAAATATCCGACGATAGAAGTTTGCTTCCAAGGGTTTTGTGTTGAATTTAAATCTGACACAAATCCTTCACAAATAGAATATTTATATTTGTGTCGGATAGACTTTCATTTGCGTCAGATTTGTTGGACGAAAAAGTTGCTTTTTTTGTAGTGAAACTTAGCCAAACAACCCTTAAAATGATTATGCATTCAAGTTGCCCTTGTACTTACTACTTAATTATATACTTATCTAACTAGGTGTCCAATTATCTATCTATTTTTTACCATGCATGAACACCATCTGTACTTTGACATGCCTATATATGAGTACTTAATTTACCGTGTCAAATTAATTAAGATACCGACAATAATTCTCAAAGGAGCTTAAATTGGCCTTTTTTTCCAAAATGATGTTATATAATTATTCATTTGGATGATGGCATGTGCATTTTTCTTCGGCTTTTAAATAAATTTTATTTTTTAAAGTACATATTTTCTATTTTTGTTTCTTTATTTTCATAGTATATGCAGATTCAGCGAGACAGTAGTATTTTTTTTTTGTTTCTATATTTTTAAAGTGCTAGGTAACTGCTGCATGCGTTGATTAAGGAATCATTTGACATGCATGGAAAGAGAAGTAGTATGTATATATATAGGCAAGTACTAATTAAAGAAGTAATCAATCAAACCTGCAGTTGAGTACAGATATATGGCCAAAGGTTAACCACAAGAAACACACTCTGGGCTCTCGATTTCATTCTATTTTTTTTTATATAGTGTTCTCTTAATTATATGGATGAAATAGATGTTAATTAATTAAAAGACCGGAATGTATCTCAAACAGTGAACTGCATTATTGTGCAATCACTATTATTATTATTATTATTATTATTATTATTATTATTATTATTATTATTATTATTATTATTATTATTATTATTATTATTATTATTATTATTATTATTATTATTATTATTTTCTTTGGCTCCTATCTCTTCTTGCAGATTTGGTGAGAGTTTCATCAAGTTCTTCTGCTTTATGGATCTGCCGGCCTCTCGATATCCTCAACCGCTGTCTTGAGGGGTAGGTGAAATGAAGTGTATGTATATATTGATTTTGTGTTAATTAAACTTATAATATGTGTATATATATATATGTAAAAGCTGGCCGATTCTTTTCCTATGGGTTGACCGGTTCTGATTCACCTAATCCTCTTTATTTAGATAATAATATGCTCTTAACACATCCACATATTAAAGATAAGACTTTGATGATAGTGTATATCTATGTTTGTGTCGATTGCAATGAGTCCAACAATAATGACAACGACCTCACAATAGGGAACAAGGAAATACCAGAGAGTTGAATCGTGATGCACGCTGATGTTTTCATGCATCCCATTCTCTCTCTCTCTCTCTCTCTCTCTCTCTCTCTCTCTCTCTCTCTCTCTCTCTCTCGTCCAAATATATTAAGAAACAACGTCAACTTCCAGATCAGAAGTACATGAACACGAAAAGATACATATATCTATAATGAAAAAGGAAACTTGCGTTGGAGACATTGATATATATGTTCCTGTGTCAAAGTCAAAAGATTCAAAACTGGAGGAGGAAGAGGAGAAATTAGCCAAGGTACGTATATGTCTCCATAGATAGATAGATAGATTGATAAATAAATAAATAAATAAATAGATTTGTGATGGCCTGATCCTAATGTTTAATTGTCAAGGTGCTTTTCTCTATTTAATTAATTAACGTAGGCTTTTTTCATATTTTTTTTCCTTCTCCCTGGAGAATAAATCCATCATTTGTTCTAAGCGGGCGTTGATTGGTTTGATCCCCGAAGGTTTTCTGCAAATTAATTAAGATGGGTGACCGATGTTGATGACCATGCATGTTATTAAGTTAATTAATTATCACGATATGGAATGATGGTGATAAATAAAGAAAGAATGAAGAAGAAGAAGAAGAAGATGAAGAAGAAGAAGAAATTTGAGACTTCTTTTTAGTCCTTTAGGAAAATATTACTTATTTGATGAGATTAATTTGCCGGATGCTGAATTCGTGAATTATCAGTCAGTCAATTATTTAAAACTCAATCGACAGGAGTGGAGATTGGTTATCATTTGTGATGCGCCAACAAGAAAAATGCTGTTTTTCGACAGTTTTGTCCGTTGAAAAATCGAAAAAATTCGTTGGAAATAGAGATTTTCGACAGATTTATCGCGTGTACAAAAATAATGTATGTTCACATTATTTGTGTCTCCACTCTTGTGTTTTTTGTATTAATTGGTGTTGAAGAAATATATTTATATCTTCATTATATTAAATAATATGTATAATAATATATTAATTAAATTATAATAAGTAACCATATGTTGTGATATAAAAAAATGGAAAAAAACTGTTTAGTATATCAATTGAATGCATGGCATTTCTATTTCAGATAATTTTGAAAGAAAAAATATTAACAACAACTATTAATTCCCTAAAATTATTTGTAATTTATAATTATTATTAATTTATTATTCAAGTTAATATTAACTGCACTTTTCTACACTTGTATTTTAACTACTACACATCTTCACAATAAGAAATTAAATATAGAAATGAAACTATTTAAGAATAACTGAATTTGAGAAAAGGGGGACACTTAAAAGGAGAAAAAAAATAAAGGTGAAATGATATAAAAAAAAAGCACGAGCGAGAAATGATATTGGTGCTTTTCCAAGTATAAATATCATATATTTGAATAAAAAAAAGCACTTCCAGTGAAAATGCATTTTCAAATTTTAAAGTAGAAAATAATTGAGAATTATTTTCTTAAACCTTTCCTAAATTATCATAATTTTCTTATATAATCCTAAAGTATAAACTTAATATCCCTAAATTTTATTGTATTTTTCATTTTAGTCCTTTTTTGTTATTTGTGATTTTTTTTGTTATGAAAAGACTAAAATATTATTTCACAAACCCTTGTATTTTTTAATTTAAAAAATTAATATAAAAATACTAAAAAATATAAAACTTTTTATAATTTATTATTATATATTAATGTCCTCCCTTCGGTCAAGTTTTTATATTATCTTTTTATATTAAAAGCTAGAAGAGTTCGTGAAAGAACATTTTAATTTTTTCATAAATAAAAAATAAAAATAATATAATGAGATAGAAGAATTAAAGTGAAAATGCGATAAATTAAGAGATATATTATATAGTAAGTTTATATTTTGAAATTAAATTGTGATAATTTAGGAGTGTTCCAATGAAATATCGAGATTTAATTTGATCCCAGGGAGGCGTGACAAGAAGCTCATGTCATGCTGACGTCGGCGAAGGCCAGGCCAAGATAACACTTTTACATTACCCAAAAAGCCCTGGCCTTTTGTAGCCAATGACCAGGGGACGTCCTCTGACGGTCGTCTCGTCCTACGATGTACCGTGTACGTCGTCTACTGTATGTACAGTGTAATTTTTTGTGCCCTCAAAACAAATATTAACTTGTCCAAGTCCGCCACCATTTTTTTAAATGTTTCTTAAATAATAAGACAACAACAAATAAACAATATATATTATAAATAATAAATAATAATAACGATGCATATATATAAAGGAAAGATAGGAAGAATGCGAGGCAAAGTTGCTCTCCTTGTTATTTTAGTCAACGGTGTATTTTTGTCGTCGTCCAATAAATTATGATATATATATATAAATAGATTATTATAGAGAGACTGAATCGATTAGGAAGGAGGGCGATAAATAATTCAACGACGTCCGTCCCCTTGCGAATAAATAATTATATATCATAATATATAGTACAAATTCTATAATATTCATTACGGCCGCTTTCCTAGTCCTATTCCACTTTTTTGGTCAGAGGAAATATTAAGCACTGGAAAGAAAAATTTAATATAAGATTTTGGCCGTAGACTTAGAGCTACAACGGCAGAGGCAGACAGCTCAACTTCTCCTTCACAATATGTGGAGATGGCGTGCGTTCATTGTTCACTGAGAATTAGAACAGGAGGAGGAGAAGGAGGAGGTCAGATATCATCAAAAGCTGCAGGGCAGGCCGTGCATGCATGGGAGGTGGATGAGGTCAGATTCCGGCCATCCATCAATTAATTGATCCGATTAGCTAACGTTGCATGTTCCTCCGACATGATCCAGCCTCCGCCGCCGTCGCCGCCGCCTGCAGCGCTGCAAGGAAGCAGCTTCATGTAATGTTTCTTCAGGATCATCGAATATTATATTTCTTTCTCATCAGTCATCATCTCGAGAAATCGAGTACTTATATTTGTTATCTCCTGCATGACAAAATTCGATGCAGTATATATATATATATATATATATATATATATATATATATATATATATATATATATAGTGATCAAGGGATACTTGAAACATCGAAGTAATAATGATGAAGTATTTTATGTGTGTATATGTTTCATGCCGCTTTGATTTCCTGCATGCAGAAGCATGAAGGAGGCAGTGAACTGATACAATTTTGAGATTTTACTTTGATTGCATGATATCTTTACATGATCTGAACTGAATAGCAGGAGTAAAGAGCCCACGCTTTATGATTTGGGGGAGTTCATCGATCAAACACTCTCTCTTTACCTGGACGGCGATCATTCAGCGGCACAAGAAGATCAAAGGCGTAAGTGACTCTCTCTCTCTCTCTCTCTCTCTCTCTCTCTCTCTCTCTCTCTCTCTCTCTCTATCTATCTATCTCTCTCTCTCTCTCTTTCCTTGTTTCTCTTTCCTTCTTTCCATCCATACTTTTCTTGTTCTTCTTCCAACCACTTTTGTTTGTGTATCTCCTCCGGATAGCTACTGGTGCAGTAATCTGCTACTTCATATACAGTATTGAAACGACCACGTTCAAGAATGATAGCAACTATTCGATATACATATATCGAATATTATATATATACACACACAATATCAATTGGTCGTATCATCAATGCATCACGTATTATACGTAATTAAATTTCATGTATGTTTCAAATAATCAAACTCAAATGAATTCCCAAACGACAAGTTTTTCTGTTTAGTTTCAACGCATAGTTTTCCCCATCGTGATCTTGATTGCTCTCATTTAATTACCCGTCCCTATATATTTCTAGCTATCGTATCCTCTTTCTTTGCATTAGTTATTATATATAACACATCAAAAAGTAACGTTTGAAGGAATTTATGATATTGCAGAGACTCTGAATATTTTCCCTTCTCGACCCATGCACGTAGAACCTTCTGCCAAGGTATAGCACCAAAAACAAAAATGCTCCATTGCTTAGTTAATGCGAGTTGATCTCTATATATGGCCATACTTTTTTTTTAATAAGTTCTATAATGACCACTAATTAATTGACATGACTAGTCAATTAATTTCCAATTCCTGGATATATATGTCCGTCACAGAATCCCATAAGTCTGGCACCTGAAGCAACTTCGGAAAGACCTTCAAAGCAGTCCATGACGTTCCAACAAGCTCCAAGAGATCATCCGTCCGCCATGGCCTCTTCCAACACGAAGAAGGATATCAAATCAACTCCAGTTGTGAAGGTGATCTCATCCTTACGTACCTTTAATATATATAAGTTATGCTCTTGGTCTAGTCGATATCAATATATATGCGAGGCAATTAATTAACTATACATAATTCCTTAATTTAGATAGATCAAGCGGATAAAAAGATTGGCATTTCTAGTTCAGATCACCATCGAGGTCCCAAATCGGATGCTAAGGTACGTGTATATGTAATTAATCCATGCATGCATGCATGCCCAATATATATCCTGCACTGAGAGTATTTGTAATTATATATATAAATATAGCACACACAACACAACCTCCATTGATATTAATGGATTCACTTGGTACTTGGCAGACCCTTAGAAGGCTTGCTCAGAATAGGGAAGCAGCTAGGAAGAGCAGGTTAAGGAAGAAGGTAACGTAAAGTAGTTAACTATATATGTGTGTGTTTTCGTTTAATATTGCTTATGAATGCCATTTTTTCAATTAAACTATATGTCAAACCTTCTCTCTCTCTCGACTAATTCAACTAGGCTTATATTCAACAATTGGAGTCCAGCAGGATCAAGCTAAGTCAGCTAGAGCAAGAGCTAAGCAGAACAAGAACCCAGGTTAGTTCCTAATCAATAATTAATCAAATGTGCATACATATAATTCATTCCTTAATTAGCAACATATCTATACCTAACTAAGACCATGACAAATTAATCTTAATGAAGTACTTCGTTTTTTTTTCTTAATTATCAGGGTGCAGATATGCTGGGATTCCCAAACAGCGTCAGCGGGCTCGGTCCAGGCAAGAAATTAATGAAAGAAATTGGAATTGCTATGCATTATATAATCATGTACGTGTTCTGATTTCGTCAATCAATTAATCAACTAAAACGGTGGATGATCGATCAGATGCGGCATTATTTGACATGGAGTACGGGCGGTGGGTGGAGGAGCACCACCGGCTAATGTTCGAGCTGCGGGCGGCGATGCAGGAGCAGATGCCGGAGAGCCAGCTGCGGGTGTTCGTGGACAGTGCCTTGGCTCACTACGACGCCTTGATGAACCTCAAGAGCATCATGTGCAAGTCCGACGTCTTTTACATCGTCTCCGGCATGTGGAAGACGCCGGCCGAGCGCTGCTTCATGTGGATCGGCGGCTTTCGCCCCTCCGACCTCATCAAGGTCCATATCCCTTTACTTAGTTATCATACCTTATTATACCTTGCTGCATGTACATAAAAAAAAAGAGAAGATGTATGATTGAATTAAATGGCGAGCAAAGTTGTGACGTCTCAGTTGATTATTTATTCATCAATAAAGTTTAAGAAATATATATATATATATATAGCAACTGATACGTAACCGTTTATTTAAGACATCTGTAAAAATAAAAGAAAAAGAAACAGCACTACTGTCGAAGGATGAACTATAATGATATAATATGTTTGTGGAGGTTCCAATTGATGGAGAGGTTTTACCTAAACTATTACTAGTTTGAATGAAAACTACCCATGCATTCTCATTCAACTACCACTACCTAGCATTTGTTTGAGTGTTCCTGTCCATTGTACGGTGATGCATGCATGTGAGTGTCATATAGTCGACATCAAAGTTTAACTAAGTGTCCCACCGAAAAAAAAAAAGTTTACTAAGTGCATGCGCCTGTCCATGCCGCATGCAGGTCGTGGCGAAACAAATAGAAACCCTAAACGAGCAGCAGGTGCTGGGGGTATGTGAACTGCAACAGTCGACGCAGGAGACAGAAGAGGCCCTCAGCCAAGGGCTTCAAGCTCTACATAAGTCCCTGCTGGATACGATGACGTCAGACATGCTGAGCTCTTCATCCAACAACATGGTCAACTACATGGGGCAGATGGCCGTCGCCGTGGGCAAACTCTCGGCTCTCGAAGGCTTCGTTAGACAAGTAATTAATCATTTTTTCTTTTCCCAAATAATGTCCAAATCCAATCATATATACTAACTACGATAAGTGCCATACACATGCTGCATAACAAAACTACACACACATACGATATCATATGTATACGTTATACGTACACGATCCATATGGAGTGCCATATATCTAATGAATGTATACTTCGTATGTCTGCATGACATGATTGCAGTCAGACAATTTCAGGATGCAGACGCTGCACAGAATTCGTCAGATATTGACAACACAACAAGCAGGATTGTGTTTCTTGGCCATGGCGGAGCACTTCCATCGCCTCCGTGCTCTGAGCTCTCTGTGGCTTTCCAGGCCGAAGCAGGAACGAACTGCTTAAGAAACGTCCCAGCATCATGCACTCAAGCCTCAGGATGAGGAACAGAAGAACAAGAGTGATCAAATAAACTATAGAACACAAGTACTTCTTAATTGGTAGATACTAATTAGTTACATGATATTTATGACCGAGATAAATATGTGTGGTACTTCCATCCTCTTCTTCTCTTTCCTTTTGCCAATTCTTGCAATTAATTTTAATTAGGAGTTCCAGACAGGCAGCAGTCCTAAATCTGGGTGAAGCAAAAGGAAGAAGAGGAACGAGAAGTCGCTTGCTTGTAATTATATATAGATTTTTGGGGTCACTTGTACTGTCATATTTTGTAATCTCACAGTCGAAGTTGAAAGTTGAAACCTTAACTGTGGAAAAGTTGGTGCACGTGTTTCTCTCACTCTCGATCACATTTTTGTTATATATAGATTCTTGGGTGTCTTCCTCCTCGCAGAGAACACGTTTTTCCATCATGCCTCCTCTCGTCGGTAGTCCGTTCCGCTAGCAAGTGCAAAAAAGGAGGAGGGATGTTGACCTCCTCTGCAAGCTGTGGGGCCGGGGGAGAGGGTTGGCCCCCTCCGCGTGTGGGGCCGGGGGAGAGGGTTGGCCCCCTCCGCGAGTGGACCGGAGCTTCATCGTCGCACAGGTTGAGGGGGCTGGACCCGAGGCCGGCCGTCGGCATCCAAATGGAGAGGCGGCAACTCCTTGACACTGGAGGGATTTCTCGTCACCGGTGACCCAAATTGTGGATGAAGGAAGATATCAATGATGGGCGGCGACGATCACCTCATAGGTCACAAGTTGTGCTACGCCCGCAATCGCTCGGCCCTCGCTGCCCCTTGTAGGTGCCATTGAAGGAAGACTCGATCAGAGGCGACCATTAGAGCTCCCACCTTCGATGGACAACCTCTCCCCTTAGCGTCCACTAAAGTCGTCACTGGAAACGGAAGAACAGAAGAAGAAGATGCAAGAAAGGGGGAAGCGCTGATGCAAATTTGGACGGTGCAGATCTGCGGTCGCACAGTCGCATCGCTTTTGTTCGGTGTCACATTAGTATGGGGGATATGAGCGTACATCACAATATATAATAGGTCGATCAACTTATTGTATAGCAAAATTTATCCTTTCTAGTAGGTTGATGGAGCTTGTAACGCTCCCAAATCGCATCCCGCCACGTGGCAGAATACGCTTCGGGAACGCTACGGGTCATCCTTACGTGTATATCTTATTGACAAAAAATATGACTTTGACTGGTCAACTCAATAACGATAATTGTGGAATAATTAAATCATCATTAAGAATCAAAGATAGTAACATCATGATATGCGAAAGACTGATAAATGACTTCTTAGGAGTTCAAAGGAAAGCTAATACATCAAATGATGAAAAGAAAGAAAAAAACTATCCATCATCTAAAGGACTCGATAACCATGTGCAGCCACCTACGAGTTCGATCTGTCACCGTTGACCATCATCATCATTGAGACATTGACCTGCATTTAAGAATTTATAGGGGAGAACCTCCCTATGAGTTTTACAATTCAGTATGGAAGTAAGATAAATATCGTCATAAGATCATGATATTAAATATGAATCATAAAGATAACATCATCATCTGATAGGAAAATGAATCATGATCATAAATAAAATCATAGGAGCAAGTAAAGGAACATATGAATGAAAGATCATAAAGAGTAATCATAATATGGGCAAAAGCCAAACATCATAAGAAAGATTCTTTATTCATATGTGTTCATCTTCTTCTTCATCTTAATTTTCATCTTTGACTTATTTGAGGTATATTTCAACCCACGAGGAGATCTGCCTCAACCCGTCCATCACCATCATCATAACTGACAGAACCAGCTCATAACTGACCAAACACAGCCGATAACCTGGTCATCACCAGTCCTCATAAAAAAGCTCTTCATTTAATATTTTACGTCTTTTATCTTGCATCTTTTAATTAAACAAATTATATTTTGATAAGAACTTTAAATCAGGATAAATGACATAATCATGAAGAGTAAATCAGGGATAAAATCGACATCATCATCATACATAGATTAGGATTAATCACACGAAATAGGAATTAAAAGATCATAACATATGCCTAATCTGGTCGAAATCCGAGCCGAATAGGGTGAAACCCGGGTCAGTCAAACATGGTCATCATCGATAAGAATCAGAGAACAAGCCCGGGCCGGGTTCGGGTTACACTCGGATCGGGTTGGTTCATCGTCGAGTCGGGGCGACTATCGCACCCGACAATTCTGGATGCGCAGAACTCAGTCCGGGTTGTCTTGAACCCGAGCCGGGTTCGTCCGGTTGTAGAGCTTGACGAGAGTCGACAATGGTGGATCCGGGCCGAGTTCCTCCAAACTCGGTCCGGCGAAGGATCTGCTCGGGCCGGGTTCATCTTGCGCAGAAACTGCACGGACGCGCAGTCGCGTTCCGTTCATCTTTTCCGATGATGGCCGGCACAATTTAACATCCTAGAACATTATACAATAACCATGAACTACCTAGAGCATGTTTCAAGTCTAAAATCAAGATTCTATTACGAATTTATCCTAGTTCCATACCTTTTAGTTTTTGTCCAAGAAACTATCGTTATCTTCCACTTCCTCTTCCCGCTCCATTGTCTTCCTCTTCTTCCTCTTTCTCTGTTCAAGAAACGGTTATCGTTGTCTTCAATCGTTTGGATAGTTCTTTTAGTCTGACCGTCCATTTGTGGATGTCGTACTATAGTTCAATCTCGTTCCAAAAGAGTCTTGTAGGCCTCTCCAGAATCTGGCTGTAAACCTTGGATCCTGATTTGATATGATAGATGTGAGGATCCCATGAAGTCTGATGATCTCATGTACATATAGATCCATAAGGCTCTGCATTGATTATTTTGACTTTATGAGTAGGAAGTGTGCAGACTTCGTTAATCGATCCACTACTACCCATATGGCATCATGTCCATTTTGGGTACGGGTAAGCATGTTATGAAATTCATAGAAATGTCTTCCCACTTCCACTGTGGGATAGCGAGAGATGTGATCTTTCCATAAGGCTTCTGATGATCCACTTTTACCTATTGGCAGACCAGGCACTTGAAAATATATTCAGCAATCTTTCGCTTCATGTCATTTCACCAAAAGGTTCTTTGCACATCCTTGTATATCTTAGTGCTGCCCGGATGGATCGCAAATTCAGACTTATGTCATTCATCCATCACTTCTCTTTTAAGAGCTTCATCACTTTGGACCCATAAACGATCTCTGTATCAGATCCCACCATCTGTTGAGAGCTTGAAATCTTTTCTTCTTTCTGATATCTTCCTAACATCTTGGTATACTCAGGATCTTGCCTGAACCTTAATAATTCTATCTACCAGATTCAGCTATATCTGGTGCATCATCAGTACTGCTCCATTTCTTCCAGACCTTGACTTCCATAGGCTTAACATTTTCATCATCTTATACATACCCATCATCATGTGAGCTAGTGAGTCTTCCCACTTGCAGCTGAGTGCATCTGCAACTGAGTTCGCCTTACCAGGATGATAATTAATGGAGAACTCATACTCCTTCAAATATTCCATCCATCTTCGTTGTTGCATATTAAGGTGAGAGAAGACGTACTTGAGGCTCTTATGATCGGTGAACACATCAAACTGTACTCCATATAGGTAGTGCCACCAAATCTTCAATGCGAAGACTACCGCTGCCAACTCAAGGTCGTGAGTTGGGTAGTTCACCTCATGCTTCTTCAGCTGCCTAGATGCATATGCGATCACTTTTCCGTGTTGCATGAACACGCATCACAATCCTGTGCCGCAAGCATTACTATACACAACATACCCATTTATACCTTTCGGAATGGTGAGTATGGGTGCAGTGATCAGTCTGGCCTTTAGTTCTTGAAAATTGTCTTCGAATTTTTGTGTCCATATGTATTTCACTCCTTTCTTTGTTAGGTTCGTCAAAGGAGATGCGATTTTTGAGAAATCCTTGAAGAAGTTACGGTAATAACCTGCCAATCCGAGGAAGCTGCATATTTCAGTGGCATGTTTTGGCCTTAGCCAGTGGGATATCGCTTCTACCTTGAAAGAATCTACAGATTTCAGTGGCATGTTTTGGCCTTAGCTAGTGGGATATCGCTTCTACCTTGGAAGGATCTACAAAAATGCCCTTCTTCAAGATTATGTGTCCAATAAACATAATCCGGTCAAGCCAGAACTCACACTTGGATAGTTTGCCGTATAACTTGTGTTGCCTTAACTTTTTCAAAACTATCTTCAAGTGTTCCTTGTATTGTTCTTCATTTTTCGAATAGATCAGGATGTCATCTACAAAGACGATGACAAATTGGCCCAGGTATGGTCTGAACACTCGGTTCATGAGATCCATGAAAGCTGCAGGGGCATTCGTCAGTCCAAAAAGTATCACTAAAAATTCATAGTGACCATACCTTATTCGGAAAGTCATATTCTGTACATCTTCATCGGCCACTCTAAGCTGGTGGTACCCATTTCGTAAGTCGATCTTGGAAAATACCGCGGCATTAGAAAGTTAATCGAAGAGGTCGTTGATCTGCGGTAGAGGGTACTTGTTCTTGACTGTGGCTTTATTCAACATCCGGTAGTCAATACACAGTCTTAGAGAGTCGTCCTTCTTCTTGACGAATAGCACTAGAACTCCATGGAGATACACTCAGCCTGATAAACCCCTTGTCTAAAAGTTCCTGAATTTGCTTCTTCAATTCATGTATCTCGGTCGGTGCCATCCTGTAGGGGGCCTTTTAGATTGGGGCAGTGCTTGGAAGGAGATCGATCCGAAAATCAATCTCTCGTGGATGTGATAATCCAGAGATGTCGTTAGGAAAAATATTCGAAAATTCCCGAACTACGTCCAGTTGTTGTAGTTGGGTCCATGGGTTATCCGTCTTCATCACATTTGCAAGAAAATCTCTGCATCCCTTATGTATCATTATTTGTGCTTTTATGGCAGATATGATAACCTTCTCCTCTTTTTTCGTGGTATCTCTAATGGTGGCCTTGTGTTCACATTGAGTTTCAATGATCATCTTCTTCTGTTTACATAGTACGACTATATCATGATAGGATAGTCAATCCATATCAAAAATAACATCGTAATCCGCCATCGAAATTATTACCAGATCTGCAGAAAAGTTCTTGTCTTGTATCTCTACTGATACCTCAGGAAGGTACTTGGTGACGTAGAGCATTCCCATAGGAGTAATTATCTCCATAGGATGACTTATATCATGTAGAGGTAAACTCAAAGCAGTAGCACAGTCTTTAGATATAAAAGAGTGTGATGCATCCGAATCAAATAGAACTGTAGTAGGAAGACTGGCTATGGATAGTGTACCTCTAATAACTTCGGCGTCTGCCGGTACTGCATCTTCCTCCAGGTGGAAGACTCTTCCATGCACCATGTTGTTTCCACCTCTTGCGTCGCGCTGAGCTAATGCGGGTTCATCCTTATTTGTAGGACAGTCACTAATGAAATGTCTTTGTTGATCACAGTGCAGACATACCACAGCCTTCATCCTACATTTCCCAATGTGAAACCTCTTACAGTGGGGACAAGCACCAGTACCATGTGCATGCTGCTAGGGTTGCTGACGTTGGGGCTGTAAAAAGGGTCATGACTTAATTCTTCTTCATCATAAACATCTTTAACTTCATGTTCATCTTCTTTACCTGATATTGGGACTGTTGTTGGCGGTTAGTCTCACAAGGCTCATAAGGCCTTGCCCGGTTATCCCGACGTTGGTTCCTACGAACGGGTCCTCCTCGATTCCGACGACGGTCATTTCATCGAGGTTAATTTTGAGTAAGGGGCTGCATAGGAGCCTTCCCTTTCCCGTCCTTCAGTTCTTGTTGTTCCTTAGCATAGTTCCTTTCCATCGTGGTTGCTAATTCCATTGCCAGGCTCACATTTGCACGTTGGCCAGCTAAGGTGCTGGTCCGAATCGTCGGGTTTAAGCTTTGGTAGAAATGATTCGCCTTCTGTCTGTCACTCATCTTGAGAGTGTTGTACCTCTTCATATGAATGAATTTGACATGATACTGAGCAACTGTCATCTGATTCTGGCTCAGTTGTAGGAACTCTCTCTGCTTCAGTGCACACTGGTATGGTGGAAAATAGCGTACCTCAAATGCTTCACAGAAACGTTCCCAAGAAATGTCATTCTGTCCATCATACTGGGTGTCTATCACAGTTTTCCATCAGTCCAAAGCATCCTCAGTTAAAATGCGGGTGACGAATAGAACCCTCTTTTCTTCACCACAGTTCATCTATTGTAGCTTCTCCTTGATTGTCCTCAACCATCTCTCGGTCTTGTCAAACTCGCTCAAACCGTCATATTCTGGAGGGCGTAACTTCATAAATGCCTGAATAGTGTCCTTAGAGGACACTGGTGACGTAGGCTGTATAGAAGGAAGCTGCACCGATGACGTCATGACTGGTACGGCCTGAACAGATGATATCAGTACGGGCGGAACTGTTGGTGCCCGTGATGGTGGGGTTGCACCAGTGGGGACTGAACAGTCGGCTCGACAGCACGAGTCTGACTCATCTTTGATTATGCATTAAAAGGAGTATACAATTCATTTTTGAGCTGCAAGTTACAACACTCGAAGTAGCTCTGCTCGAGACTTCTGCATAATAAAAGAAAATAAAATAAAAAGATAAAATTGAATAGGAGGAGATAAATAGGAAATAAGTTCGAGTTTGATTTGTTTTCCAATAGAACTCGGATCAGATTTCCTCTCCTATATATATGGGGTTAATGAAATAATTAGACTCTTTTCCCTGCATAAGCCGGCCCTAATTTCTGCTCATTCGTGCGCCCTTTTCGTTCCTTTTTATCCCTGACGGCCGCCGCCATACAGGAGGTCAACCAGAGAACTCGGATGACGTTGGACGTGCACTTGAACCGAGAGGAGCGGACAGAGGAAGAGGAAGAAGAGAAAGACAATGATAACAGTTTCTTGGACAGAAACTAAAAGGTATGAAATTAGGATATATTCGTAATAGAATCTTGATTTTAGACTTGTATACATATATACACACGTGCTAAAAAAAGTATACATCTCATTTATTTATATATACCCAAATGCATCATGTAATCTCACACTTAAGAGACATTTACTGTATTGTCATACAATATTACATAATTTTCTTATTAATTAGGAGAGTTTGTCATATTAGCACTCAACATTATCCATAAATTAGTAAAAATGACATGAGACTTGTGACATGTCCTCTAAATTTAAAGTTGACTTTATAATTTAATTTTTAAGAATATCTAACGTGTGCATATTGTACTTGACATTTTGTATTGAAAAAAATAAATTTGATTAATGGAAGAAATCAATAAAGCCGATAGTTAGACTTTTTTTCAAGGCTACCAATATTTTAGCCTAAAATATCGATGAAACGCAACAAAAAGTTCAATGTTTTTAAAAATGGATTGCATCGAGGAAATAAAGGACTTAGAACCAGGTGAAATCACACGTCGGATTCCACCTAATTTTCTAAACTCCTCTAACGTTTTGTTTCTAGAAGTGAAATTAGGTCACATTAAATGAGATGGAAGGTGACCTTGGTTCAACTGTTCCACTTTTTTTTTCTTTTCTTGACCCTGACTTTTTTATTTTACATTTTTTTGTTTTATCATTTTATTTTTTTCCCTTTCTTATATAAAATAAATTATTTAATATATATAATATTTAGGATAAAATGAAGATGTTTCCTACCCTACATTATTCCATATCTTCTTTACCACTAAATCTTCTGCACAATTAGATCTTCATTCAACTATTGATAAACTATTTGAAAGATTTCATCATGAATTGTTGAATGAAGATATGATGATATAAAAAATAAAAAATAAGGTGAGATAGAAAACAAGAAAATTGAACCTTAATATTTATAATAAAAATTTAATATAATATTATTTATTACTTATGATTTCATTAAAAAATTAATATTTTATTAAATATAATTTATTTAAAATGATTTTTTACATATATAAATAAGATATTTTTAAACAAATATTTTTAATGAAAATTTTTAATGTATACTTTTATTTTTTAACAAAATTATATTTTATATTTACAATACATATTTTTAATTAAAAAGTTCACTAAAATTAATCTACTGCGTATACTTTTTCTTATCACATCAACTATCTAGTTCTTATCATTATGCTCAACTCCATCCAAACATGTTCTTAACTATTTTATTAATTCAGCTATTCACGTAGAACTCGAAAAAAATCATGATTTCGATTGTTAAATCAACCCCTAAAGGTATAATCGTTGAGATAGAAAGAAATAAAGTTTTTTCACAAAGAAAATTTGTACCCAATAAAGATAAAGAAATAAGTTGGTTGCAATTTGGAAATGCAATAAACCAATAACTATTACATATGGTCCAGGCCCATTATCTAATTAGCTTATCGGCATTATATAAACAAAAAACTTTCTCTGCTTCTTGTTGCCGCCCTTTTCCTACCGCTCAGCTCAGTTTCGCAGTGGTCTACAATGGTGTTGAAGAGGACGAAGATGCAAGCTGCAATCAGACACTTGTCCGAGGGATGGAGAAGTACTCGAGGTCTCGAATGCATCATACGCATGGTCTAGCATCAAGGCCAAGATCGTTGCAGCTTAGGGTGTGTCTCGGGATTGAAGAGAGGGCCATAGTGGTGCTAGCGTTTGGTGAGAGGGAAGACCTCTTAACAATGTTTCGGGGTTCTTGTTGTTAAAAACAAAAAAAAATGTTCATATTTGAACGAGCGCGATCGAGGAGGCCCTTGCTTGGTATGTTCTGAGACGCATCTCGATAGGGATGAGAGAGTTAGATTAGGGAAGGCATCAATTTAGTGGTGGTTCACAAGGAGTTGTAAAGTCTACAGTGTATACAATCATGCCAGTTCGGTTGTTGCACAATACTGTAAGCCAGTTAAGCCTACATCCAAGAGGTCATGGACATCTAATAAGTTTTTAAAGGTTCGGATTGATTTAATAAGTGTAAAGGTGGAGCCGCCTAACTTATCACTAAGTAAAAGAAGACAATTAAAACATCTAATTAAGGCCCATGAAAAACTACAATGTTCACTTCATAAACAATTACATAAGGATGGAGTAAGACTACCTTAAATGCAAGAAAGTAGAAAACTGAAACCATCAAAAGAAACAATGGCATGTAAAATCTACAACGGAGATAAGGAGCGAAGTAACCTGAGTATCTTGATTGTGCCAGGCCAAGATAATACCACCCTAAGCATCGGCCACCTCGCAGAAGAGTCCATCCTAGGCAAGGCCGCGATGACAAATGATCATTTTAGCTTTTATAAAGTTTGCTTGGGATTCTACTAAAATTACAAAATCTGATTTTTGGGACCTAACAAGATAAGCTATCATATCTCTAACTTTCACACTAAAGACACCGAGGCAATTCCAAGCTAAAATGTGCATTAAGGGGGACGTGGGAGTTGTCCTCTCCGTCTGGAATTGGTGTGGCATGTAACTACAATGATGAAGAGATGCTTGAGGATTTGGTAGAGGAGGGAATTGACGGCTTACCTCGTGAGGCACACCCCACTCGCTAGGGCTTCATCCTAGGTTGTAGCATAGGGAGGGGGTTGAGGCCGATGGGGCCTCGACTTCTTTCGATCCGAGCGGCTAAGGGGAAGGAGGTCCTCGTCCACTTGCTCGTCCTCCTATGAAGTGTCACTGGTGTCTTTATCTTGTGAGGCAAATTGAAAGCAACTCTAGACATGCGCGACCATGGCTCCATGATGCAAGAATTTATAATAATTAAATGTTAGCAAGTGCATTAGTCGTTCAAGTAATAAAGTATAATGAGTAGAATGTCAAACTTACGAGGAATTAACTTAACTAACTAAACTAATTTCATAAGCTAACATGAGACAACATAAATTTGAGTAAAAAGGAGTTGCAGAAAATAAAATTATAGGAAAGTAAAGATCTAAAATTAAATTAATCTAATCTAATCTACTAATGCATAAGGCATAGGATGATAAAAAAGTAGTAGACAAACTGAATTGATCAAATATTACAAGTTAGTTTATTAGTTTCTAACAGCGGAGTCTACTCAAATTACTGATTTTCATCTAGCATCAATCAACCTATCTTAATTCAAATTAAATTAAGACTCCTCCATCAAGGATCATAATCTATCATCACCCATATCATTGTAATTATTAATCGACTGCACAATTAATATTCTGTTAAGGATCATACGAGTTGTGACATGCAATACTTCGACTTAAAAGTTAAGAATCAATTCTACAGAAATCATGGAATCAAAAGTAACTACTCCTACAAGCATAATAGCTAACTATAAAGGCAATTAATATTTGAAAAAACATTAATAATAGCATACATATTTAAAAGAAAACTGAACTATAATCGATTATGAAATAAGGTTTAAGAGTTTGCCTTTATCAATTAAAACTATTATAATTATCTCAAACAAAAAATAAAACTAAAGGATCAAAATTACTAAAGATAGAAAGATATATCAATAAGCATGAGATCATCCCAACATGAAATAGAATAGATAATACTCTCAGAAACGTGAACTGCTACTCGGTCCTCGTCTAAAATCGATTGTGCAGAAATATTCTCGGTGCACCTTCTAAATTCTACACATTCTTGGCTTCAAAATTATGGTTGCAGGCCTTAGCATGATTATTTCTCGTTGTCAGATGTCCCTATTTATATAGGCTCAAGTTTTCTTGTAGTTTGAGAATAAACAAAAAATTTTCCTTTTGAAATAAAGTAAATTCAGAGTCCTATTGATTCTAAAAGTTTTGCCTTGTGAAACTCCAAAATTTTTTGTCTAATTTATTTACAGTTGATCCTTAGGACACATGATAAGAGTTTGATTTCTTGTGCATTGAAAATTCTTCCGAAAATAAGTTTGTATATCGAAAATAATGCATGCCCCCTGAGTAGATCTTCACGGCTCAATCAGAATAGAATTTGGAGTTATCTGCCGCCTTCACAGGTCGTGAGATAGGTTTCACAATCGTGAATCGGGCTTTTCATGGTCATTGCGCGTGACTTCTGGTGACTTCAAAGACCGTAACATAATACTAATGGCTCGTGAAACCTCACTTATGTAATCCGCAGCTTCTATGAGATCTGTGACTATTATTTCACGACACGTTACGTGGTATGAACTTCCTCCAACCTTTCTGTGAGACCCATGAAGACTTTGTTACAGCCCGTTACGTTCTTGTCTTCATAACACCATCTCGTAACAGCTCGTTAGCTCATCTTCACGGCCCATGATGACATCTTTTTCGACACGCTGGAGGAGTTGTGAAACTTGCGGGATTCGTGAACTTATGCTTTAATGGTTGTGATAAATTCATCACGGCCCGTAAGTTTTCTCAGTTGAATGCAGTCTCCTTGGTCCGTGAAATTTTGGGAGGATGCATGAAAATCATCTTTCACAATCGTGAGAGATATTTAACGGGCTGTGAAATTATAGTTCTCTTCGTTAAGCGCTTGTCAGAGCCGTGAACATTAGTACTGAGGCGTGAAACTCAATCTTCACGACCGTGAGAGATATTTAACAATCTGTGAAATCATAGTTTCTTCGTTGAGCGCTTATGTCATAGCCGTGATTCAAGTTTGATTTTTTGAAAGTCGAATTGTCTCCATTTCGCATACTTCTTTTTTTTATTTCCTTTTTCCATTGTTTATCATCAATAATTCCTACAAAATGAAACAACTAAAGGTAGATAGCTACTTCAAAGAATTTGAGAAATAAATGTAAAAATAGATGCATACTATGAGTAAATTACTTAAACATAAGGCTAAATGCAAGCCTAATTATATGTTATAAAATGCATGCGTCACTCCATGACCCACCGACTTCGGTTTGTGTTTGAGATTACTCGAGCGAGGACCTAAAGCCTGGGTTGAGATGAGTTTTGCACTAGTAGGTGGGAGGGAAGACGGAGATGGTGTGGCTCAAGGCGTCACCAAGGTAACGCCTAGCCAAGAAGAAAGGGGGTTGAGGTCGTGCCGTGGAGCAGGGTGTCAAGTATGGCAATATGGTTAGGTGAGCGATGGATGTGTGATCTGGGAACACGAGACGGAGGCGATGCTCCCACATGTCTAGGGGATATTGGGTGAGAGCCAACTGTGTGCCTGTGTTTGTTTGGGGTGATTTAAGCCATCGGATCGAGCTTGAGAGATCAAGGCCATAGAAGAGCGGGATGCATATCGTAGATCGATGATGTAGCATCTCAAAAAGTTGATAGGGAGTCACGTCGGCAATAGCTAAAGAGTGAAAATCCACAATGCCTGTCACATCGTCTTGCACAATTCAAGTCAGAGTGGCATCATCCTACTATTGGGCTGAAGAATTTAGTCGACTATTGGAGGGATGGATCACTAGAGGTGATCGGCCATGACGATCACCAGGGGCGCTTGAGCCAACCGGGTGAGGATGGCGACCACACAACACATGTAATCAGGGTCCATACAATAAGGTTGCAGATGCACCATCACCAAAGTAGGAGGTCGATTGTAGGGGACAGTGCACGAGCAGTGTTTGACGATACCACAATGAAAATAGAAACTTGAAAGATTTTCATATGTTACTTGTTGGAGGTATTGATCTCCATTTGGAAGACTAATTCAGGTGCCATGTTTGAGAGCGAGAGATAGGTTGAGTTCAAGCAAGCACGAGCAGAGTGCTGACCTGCCAAACCCAAGTTGTACTCATTGACGCACAGGACAATCCCAAAATTAGCATTGCGAAGCTCCATGGGTAGTCCACATAGGCAAATTTGGGGAAGCATATTTGCAGTCTTCGTATGTCCGCCATAGTGAGAAACTTGCGACGCAATGAGAAGGTTGTCATCAAACTCCCAAGGCCCGCCAATGAGAACGTACAATCTATCTTCATTATTCGCAAAGCTGAAAAAGATATAGGAATTACCTAAATTCGTACAGTGCTGAGATATGCTAGAGGCCAGGCAGCTTCCTGTGGAGCGCATTCAGCGTAGCAACTCAAAAGGCAAAGACGAAGGGCCACCGCTGACTTAGCGACTTCATCTGAGAGGATGGTGATCTCATTGGTGATGGCATCGTGAAGCCCCTGGAGCTGCCATGGTGATGGTGTTGCCAATTGGGGATAAAGTGAAAAAAAAGTGTTTTCTCTTTGTTAAGAATATCATGACGTTGCTCTTCTTAAATGTTTAAACTTTTAGGAAAATTAGTTAGTACATCAATTTTAACATAGTATCAAACACAGAGGTCAAAAGTTCAAACATCGCTAAGCTCTTATTAAAAATATATTTTTTCTTCTTTTTGTTGTTCACGTGGTAGACTGAATTAGATCAAAATTGCAGCGGCCCACACATGAATGAGAGTGTTAAGAATATAAAATAAATGGTGTTACTCTTTCTAAAAATTTAAACTTTTAAAAAAATTAGTTAGCACATCAATTTTTAAGAATATAAAATTATTGATGTTGCTCTTCTTAACAACTTAAATTTTTAGAAAAATTGATTAACACATTAATTTCAACATGGTATAAGTGCCAGCAGAGATAAAATATCATTAAGCTCTTATTAAAAAATATTTTTCTCCCTTAATTATTGTCCACGTGCTGAGCTGGATTAAATAAAAAATTGACACAAGTAAAAGGATGTGTTAAGAACATAAAATTATTGATGTTGATCATCCTAACGACTTAAGCTTTTTAAAAAATTTATTAGCACATCAATTTCAACACTCTTCTTCAACCATGGAGGGAAGAATAGGAGAAATAAAAAAGAATAACACTTAAATTTATTCTTTTATTCTTTGTTTTTCATTATAACGTTTTATTTAAGAATAATTGAATTTGTCCTATAAGTTGAAAGCGTTTTATTTTTTTGTTATCTTCTCATATGGTTTCTTATATTCTTTTCATAACTTTATCTTTTTTACAAAAGAAAAGTCCCATGTTGTGAAAAAAATTTATAATAAATGTTGTGGCAAATTATTGGTAAAATGCCTGAATTGTATTTTCTTTTTGCAGTTCATACTTTTACATTTCTTTTCCTATACAAATCAAGTTTCTAGTCAGTTTTCATCTAGAAGTTTGACTGTCGGAAGCTTAAATTACCTACTAATGTATTTAATTGACGAACAAAATGTTATGCCGTTGCTCTCACTCGATTCCTGAATTAAAAAAATCTCAAATTCTTAAACAATTTATTGGATAAGAAGTCATGTAGGAGAGGCCCACCAACCTTAAACGGCAACTATAAATCTGCTATATTCAGATATCAAGCTGTGAATAATTATTGAGAACGAACATCTTTGATGCGCTACTTCCTTAATGCGCTTTAGCAACTCCTCTACCATTTTCTTAAGAATGAACATAGCTTTGCCTACCTTGATGTGCCACTTCCTCAATGCTTCAACATCCACAGTCATCACTATATCGCCCTCGCCGATAATATCTCATAAATCTTGTCATTTGCAAATAAACTCTATATAGATCAGTAACCATAATTTTGATTATTTGATTTTATAACTTCGTCTCGTCGTACTAAAAACGTTTGTCATGGTAACATATTGAATGTGGCAATCAACCAAATGCAAATTCGAATTCAAACATCACACAATTCCATATTGCGCACCGGTAGAACCCCATCGTGTCTTGGCTTTGCATGATCTCAATCTGGTACCGATCTTGTAAGTGCACAACCTCCTAACAGTACATTATTAGTAGAGATTTTAATTAAATAAAATCATTTACTAATAAGATGACATTATATTAATACAAGAGAGAGTACAATATGTTTGGCACACATTTAGCAATTCAAATATTAATTTTTTTGTTTGATAAATGACAAAAATAAATAGCATTTAGCGTTTCATATGAAAATATTGAAAAACTATTACAATCAGCATTTAGCGTTTAGAGGTTAACGTTTTATAATTTTTTTTTAATTTTATCCTTATTCAAATACAGTATTTCTTTCTAACTTATCTTATTATTTTCTCATTTTTTATTTTATAATCATTTAATTATATTTCTTTTTATATTCATACTTAATTAATTGCAAATTATTTACATGTTGACAATAAATAAAAAATAATTTCACAATTAATACTTTTATATTATATAAAAATTATTGTTAATATAAATTTCTATATATTTTAACAAAAAAATTAGTTGTGAAATTTTATTTTATTTAATTAAGATATAAATATTTTATTTATTTGTATTATAATATAATTTGTATAGTGCTTAAATTAAATAATTTATCATATATCGGATTATGTCATTTTATATTCATCAGCTAATTTTACCGCTAAGTTTATCAAACACTTATTTATTATAATCCCTAACCGCTAATCATCATTCGCTACCCGCTATTCGCTAGTTAAACCGCTATCCGCTTATCAAATCGCTATTAATGTCAAACAGAAATCTTTCTCCATATAAAAAATGTAGGCACAAGCCAATTATCATTAGAGCAATTGGTTAACAGAATTAAATCCTAAATGATTGAAGGTACAAATAATTTTAGGTTCAATATTTAGAGTCTTCATCTTGATAAGAAATAAATTATTTCGATTATGAATTAATTAAGTGTTAATAGTTTTGAATTTAAAGTTCTGGAAACCTGAATTTGCATAAAAAAAATTTGTAGGCACAACTTGCCAACATCATTCTAATTAATTAGTTTTCTACCCCCTTATAATACATGAGAATATTTCGTCCTTGAAGGAATCAATCAACTAATCAATTATTTCTTCCTTCTTTTCATACAATTGTCTTAATGTGACTTCGAAATATTTTCGACATTATCTGTAACTATCCAAATTTCAATTATGCGGTAACCCTGTACAAGTATGCAACTACTGCATATGCTCCATTGTCAAATTTTATTTAGAAAAATAAAATTATTTGTGCCAAAGAGATGATTGCATGAAAGCAGGAAGAATCAAATATATAGCAAAAGCATTGCCCACCTGTTTACGATTCTAAAATCGACCACTTTGAAACTTTTATCAATCTGTAAAGACATCTGATAAATTTCCTTCCATGGAAGGATGGGGATAGCTCGTGGCTTCTGACGAAGTTTGACTTGATTTATTTATTTGCATAACAAGACGCTGTCAAAAGAAAACGAGATCAAACTAGTTGCACTTCTGGAAGTACTCAATCACAGTTATTTCATTTGATACAAAGAAGGAAAAAAAAAAAGGCAATGCTGCAGCCTCGAGTAAATCTTGGAAGAAGAAGAATTAGCAGGCACAAAATTCTTCCCAACATGAAACAAGAAAGGCTGAGAACACCATCTATTCTAGCCTCAAATAACAGGTAAAATGGGACAGTGTGGCTATCAAAGTACAACACCCTACGCTAAAAGTACAATGACTACTAAGATGAGCAACATGTGGCTTTGCTTCCACCAGGAGGATCTTGGCCTGGTACAGCAATCTGGGTTCCTTTAAGCAAGTTCGAGTTTCCAGTAGAATCAGCATCATTATTGGCTACAAGAGCCTTCTTGCTGACTATCCGATAAATCTCCGTGAGGATGGTCAAGAAAGCAGTCTCAACATTAGTAGCCTCCAGGGCAGATGTCTCCATGAAGAACAAATTCTCCTGCTGAGCAAACTCCTTGGCATCTTCAGTGGGGACGGCACGAAGTGTTCCGAGGTCAGACTTGTTTCCAATTAGCATAATGACAATATTCTTGTCTGCATGACCCCGTAATTCCTCTAGCCATCTCGCTACATGGTCAAAAGATGCACGCTTGGTAATGTCATACACCAGCATTGCTCCCACGGCTCCTCTATAATATGCACTTGTTACTGCTCGATACCTACCAACCATACCAAGACTAACACTCAACCAATTTCCAACAAAGTAAAAAAGTACTTGATCCAACATAATAAATTACTAAGATCATTGATACATGCAAAGATAACTACCTCTAAGTTGCTATTACATACCCAAATAATCATCTTCAAATTATGCGGCATAGAAAAAATGAATATAAATGAAAAAAACAAGAGGCTATTACAGAGCTAATATGAAAAAAACAGCATCACCATCATAAGATGAAATATCTATTACAGTTTTTTTCAGAATGATTTGAAGATGTCATGAACTGGCTGAAGAAAAATCGATCTGAGGCTCATGCACGATAGATCTATTCCTTTATCAACGATGTTATTCTAGTTCTGCTAAAGCTATGTCAAACTGTTAACCGTCTGATTAAAAGGAACTTGAAAAAGTAAAGTAACTGTTTCTTACAAATTAAATCAAGTTTTCAAATTGAACCGCCTATGTTTTATAGCCGGTCCCAAGCCCGGATAAAGGAGGAGGGTTGTGTTAGGATCCGACAGCCAGCGTAAAACCCTGTCGAATCTTATGAACATGGATCAACGAATCGGAACGGCGTCGTATGATCCATGTAGCCGACCCCACCTAGTGGGATAAGGCTTTGTTGTTGTTGTTGTTGTTGTGTATATATATGACTTCCTGTTTCCAACGAGTTTGTGATAACTCAACTTCTACCTTTAAAAAGAAATCACTTTACCTTAGATCACTCTTTAATCACTAACTAGTTGAAAAAGTGTTTGGGTACACATTGATGTTTGGGTATCAAAATTAGAGAGCCAATAAACTATGCACTAATCTTTTTAAGCAGTAAAAGAATAATTGATTTGTTCATTTTTTTTTCTTTGTTTTGTCTTTTTGCAGTCTTCATGCTCTCATGAAAACAAAAGATTGAAGCAGAGGCCAAAAAGACTCATTCTTTTTGTTGACAACCAGTTGCAATGATGTAAAGTACATCGAGAACCTTGGTGCTAGTGGACTTTGTTTGTGCCCCATTATCCGACTGGCTTCAAACATGTTTTGTATGCTATTTAAAAGGGTGTCATTGTCTCCAACGCTTTCATCCACAACATGTGTTTGCTGTTTTGCTCCAAACAAGAAATGTCATGCATACTAAATTTGAAAGGCATACCTTCATATAATTACTATAGTATGGTAATTTTATAAACTTATATACAACAACAACAAAGCCTTATCCCACTAGGTGGGGTCGGCTACATGGATCATACGACTCGTTGATCCATGTTCATGAGATTCGACAGGGTTTTACGTTGGCTGTCGGGGCCTAACACAACCCTCCTCCTTTATCCGGGCTTGGGACCGGCTATAGAACATAGGCGGAGTTAATTTTATAAACTTATATAAGTGTGTTAATTTCTAAATTACATCTGAACATATTTTTGGACATGTTTACATTGAAAGAATGATCCACTATAAGTCACTGTTTGAAAAACTAACTTACTATGAATTTTTCAAACCTATGACAAAAGAAATCTCATCCAAATGGGACCTCATCTAGATTAGTCTTCCACCGCCCAAAACTCAATTTCTACCAAGAGTATTTTCAAACCAACAACAAAACAAGTAGACTTGCACGATGCTTCTGTCGTAGCTGAATAGATAACTTAAATCTTACTACTAAGAGAACGAACACTCAACTTTTTGGAATAAAATCCTACCATGTGTGATTAATATGAGCTGCATCATAGTTTTTAACCGAATGAGAAGCGCTAATTGGTCAAAGATCTACATCTGATTAAATTGGTGAAAAAGAGGAAAGGAATCAAATATCCAATCACACATGTGCGGGATGGAGCAAGAAAGAATAAGACCTTAATGCGAATTCGAACATTAGCAGGCATAAACGAACGACTGCAATCAAGGGAAATCTGTATATTATGTATGTATATGTATACCTCTCCTGGCCGGCGGTGTCCCAGATCTGGGCCTTGACGGTCTTGTGATCGATGGTGAGGGTGCGGGTCTGGAACTCGACGCCGATGGTAGCCTTGGAGTCGAGGCTGAACTCGTTGCGGGAGAATCGGGCCAGCAGCTGCGACTTTCCCACCGCCGAGTCCCCGATCAGTACCACCTTGAACACGTAGTCAATCTTCTGGTTCAGCTCCCCGTACGACATGATCGATCGTTCCAATTCCACCGATCCACCAACACCACCACCGCTTATACTTGTTGATTCTTCGAACAGAAAAGTTTACCCTCTTGGTCTCCGGCGCCGCCGCCGCCGCCGCCGCTACCCGCCTTCGCAGATGAGGGAAGGAAGAAACAAAAGGATACCTGAGAAATGCGATCGTTGAAAGGGAAAGAAGGAAGGGACCTATGAACTTGGTCTGGTAAGACGACGACGACGATTCGGTAGTCCTCTTCGGCACGTGGATCCCACCCAGTCCAACGGCTCGTCGTGCGTGCTTGCGCACGCCTCCTCTGAGGTGGTATTATTATTATTATTATTATTATTATTATTATTATTATTATTATTATTATTATTATTATTATTATTATTATTATTATTATTATTATTATTATTATTATTATTATTATTATTATTATTATTATTATTATTATTATTATTATTATTATTATTATTATTATTATTATTATTATTATTATTATTATTATTATAAGATGTTAATAAAAATATATTTATTTGAGTAATTTGATAATAAAAATGTATCATCAAATTAATCATAGCAACATACACTTTAAATTAATATATAATTATTTTATTAACTAAATAAAAAATTTAATTTTCTACCCATTAAATATTTTACATATACATTTTTTCTCTTATTATTATTGTTATTATTATCTGTAGCTTGCTCAACTCAAATTAGTTGGCTTTATTTTGAAAAAAAAAGGAATATGTTATATGAACACACCCTTGATAAATCAAGGGTAATTCTTGATAAACATTTTAATTTAAAATTACCATTGATTTATAGGTCCAAGTGGATCCATCTTAAGTTCCCACAATCCTCGTTGGCAATTGGAATTTGGAAAAATAACTACACTTTCGTAACAGAAGAATTAAGCGCACAGAAAAGTTATTAGTAATGCATGAATTGCTTTGCGACGTCTATTAAGTCGTAGGATCGCTGAAACATTCAACTCGAGAGTAATTTAACTTCGCATTAGTTTTACAGGAGCCGTAAAAGCAATTGCTGCACACCACCTTGGATGCACTTTGTTGTTGGGACTGGGAAGGTAGCAAGCAAGTTGCACTGTTATTATGTGCTAAAAACGACCTGAACACAAAGCCAAAAAGGAAAACTGGAAAGCTTATCTCACACCCACCCTGACGATAAAGTTTCTTCCATCTGATTCAAGTTCTGCCGTAAAAAAGAAGAAAAAGAAAACAATACAATTACACAACCCCGTAACGTTAGTCGTTACAGCTCTAGTATTTCTTAAATAGGAAAAAGCAATCGCTAGCAAAGAATGGTGGCAACCCCCATACATGGCAGAGCCCCAGCCATCTGAAACAGAAGATTGTTCTGATACCAATCCTCCTCCTAGTAGTATGATTTCCGTGGATTGTTCTGCATTAACAATAGCACAAATCATAACAATTATCGATATGATAATAGTTAAAGCATTCGTGTACGGAAAAACAGCATCTTTCCTGCTGGGTTAGATTTTAGAAAACAAAGTTATACCAAAGGGTTTGGCCTTGTTCTGATACCAATCCTCCTCCTAGTAGTATGATTTCCGTGGATTGTTCTGCATTAACAATAGCACAAATCATAACAATTATCGATATGATAATAGTTAAAGCATTCGTGTACGGAAAAACAGCATCTTTCCTGCTGGGTTAGATTTTAGAAAACAAAGTTATACCAAAGGGTTTGGCCTATGACGATAGCCAAGCATCATCCTCTTCTTGTACTGCTCATAAATATCATCCTCGGCAGTGACCTCACCGGGGTGATGTGCACCAACACCCAGATTGTTTAACTTCACATTTCCAGCCATCACTGGATCAGCACGCCCACTTCTATCACTACCAAGCCCCTCGCCTGCAAATGAAGATTGATGATGATCTCTAAACTGAACACCCAGACCACTAGTAAGATTAAGGAGCAATGAAGTCCCTAGCTTATTGTTATTTTGAAAGTTATATCTGCTGGCCAAATTGAGTTTCAGATCCATTTACAACTAGGGAAGATGCAGTGCATCCTTGTACTAATGCGTGCAATTTGTTGGAAGTACTGATAATTTTTAAGTCATGAGACATTCTGAAAGGCCGCAAACAACTAGGGATGTTCACCGGATCGGTGAACCCGTGTATCCGACCCGACCCGACCACTTTTGGGTCGGGTCCCGACCCGCCAACCCGACCTTTTTTTTTTGAATTTTAAATGATTTTTTTATTTATTTTAAGTATTTTATACCATTTAAAATTTTAAAAAAATATAAAATAATATATTTTAAATAGAGAATAATATGTAGATATTTAAAACTATATTTTTTATGCCTAAAAATACTTTATTTTGTATTTAAAATAAAATAGTAAATGCTTTTTTGTATTAAAAACTAAAAAGAAAAAAGGTGGCCGGATAACCCGACACGACCAAACTCGGCCGGGTTGGGTCGAGTTTGTTCACGGGTTGGGTCAAACCCGGCCCATGAACACCCCTACAAACAACTTTTGCAAGTACAGCTTTACTTCAAGAACCACAAAAGTTACAACAACAACAAAGCCTTATCCTACTAGGTGGGGTCGGCTAATAAACCACAAAAATTAATTCAAGTAAAACGTCATTTTAAAGCACATGACAAATTCATGATGTTACCTTCTTTCCAACCCATCTTAGACAGAAGTTTATGCCCAATATTATCTGCCTGGATTTTGGCCTTTTCTGCAGACTCTCTAGCAGACTTTTGTGCAGCTGCATCATTGCATGAAGCTAAAAACTTCTCCAGCTCCTCTTGTGGAATGTAATCACCCATATGATGCCCCTTTTTCCCTGCCGCTGGATACACACAAGCAAAAATGTCAAAAGCTCTATAATCAAAACATTGCTTACCATTTAACATACAACCAAAAGAAGTGAATTTGATTAAAGATGTGAAGAAATCTTAAGAGAAATTAGACCTTGCAACAAAGGCGGTGGCATTTCATCCTTAGACAGCTTTGGTGGCCTCCTCCTTTCCTCATGGGCAGCTTTTTTCATGTAAAATTCCATCATTGCAATTGAATCAGCAGCTGAAGAACCACCGGATTCACCTTTGAAGTCAAAAGGAAAAAGCATTTTATTTCCCACCAGAGAGGAAAAATTCGCCATCAATATAATGAACACTAATGGGATAGGCAATTCGAAACAAATAATCTTGTTAATCATTAAGATAAAGATCTAGCAAAACTTGGCAACAAAAATGTTAGCTGTGCATGCACTATAAAGAATACTATATCTCAATTACAAAAAATGTTAGAGCATAAAAGCATAATCTGATGGATCATTTTGAAACCTAACTTCCTTAGATGATTTGTCATACACAAGGAAGAGGGGGAGAGGTGTATGCTAAAGAATACTATATCTCAACTACAAAACAATAAATCAGGAAAGACTGAACACAAAAAAGAATATAAATAAACGTGAAGAGGAAAAGGGCTGTGCCATCAATCACACAAAAATAAATGAATCACTCAAGTTTCCCATACAAGGACAGAGGACAAAATTAAGTTTAAAACAAAATTAAGATACCTGAACTGGAGGCTCCTACATTGACAGTCTCCTCATAGGTACCATATAAAGCTGAAGCAGGTGTCTGATAATTAGACTGTGGTTGGAAATCACCCCTATTGGGCACATTGGATGCTCTAGAGGTTGAAGAAGGTGCTTGATAACTGGGGTTTTGCTGTATATTACTCCTCTGTGAAACAATGGAAGTTCTAGAAGTCGATGTGTTCACAGAAGCTTCCAGGAAAAAATAGGATTCTATTAGTTCAAACTAGAAATTATATCGACTATAATTTTCACTGAAAAAACTATGAGTCACTTGTGAAATAACAAGGAAAATCAGATGCCAACCAGAGTTTGATGACTGAGGCTCCTTCGATTCTGCCAAAGCTTTTTCTTCTTCAAGAAGTCTAGACATGTAATATTTATAGTCCGGAGAGCTGGAATCAAACAAAAACCTGAAATGCATAGTAATCTTGCCATCAATACGTAATTGCAGCTAAAAAGAGAAGAGTACAACACAAGTATCACACATCAATTTTGCATGCAACACATGCATTCTGAAGGAGAGAAATAGTACAGAGAATTTGGAAAAGCAGAAAACCTATGACTACTAAAAGTATAGGCCACGAGAGAGAATGATTGGAAATATTATGAAAGGACCCATACTTAAAAGGCGTATCTCCGGGGTTCCTTTGACGAGTAATATGCTCAAACTGCCTTCCATTCTTTGCAACAAAACTTGCCAATTTGTCAGCAACTTTTCTGACTGTGGGATCACTGGGTGGAGAAGGTGCTGCATGTCACTTAAAGAACTCATTAATACCAAGGGCCTGGTTAAGGAATTGCAAACTACTGTTGTAGCAGGCGATTTCTTTCAACCAACACCCGATCCACCAAAGTTTCACACAGGGAAGACGTAGGGGCAAACCTTTGGATGCAAGAATGATGTAGATGCTAATGAAAACTAATGCACAACCTTGATAAAATTCTAAAAACTTAGAAATAGCAATTAAGATTTAGTGTTTATAGGAAAATATTAGGCCAGAAAAAAAAGTAATCGCTTATAGGAAAATTATGAAGGTAACCACAACACAGAATCTCCTTTACAGCCTAGAAAGATTTCCATCAAGAATGACCACGACACTATCTGTAAGACTTTTCAAATCCATTTAACATTTTTTGAGGGCCAAATCTATTTAACACTTGATTTCAGTGTTTATGATGTACTTCACAATTATTTACTTACTAGATAGTGCATAAACATTTTGTGTCTTGTCTATTAAAATGCATTGATTCTCATGTAGAGCACAAACAGAACTCCATACATAAAAATATCCACCTAGATGAGCATATAGTTGGAGAAAATAATGTATCCCATCCCTACTTATAATGTTCCAGAAACAATACAAGAAAAAGAAGGAATAATTACCAACATCCTCCACAACTGAAGGTGGCTGAGTGGTATCCACCTGACCCAGTTTCTGCCGCTTGCATAGTTCATCACCAGCACCACCATCAGCTTCTCCACTTTCCTCCTCTTCATCCGCAGCAAATTTGACTGGTGTGATCGCAACCTTTGACTTCTGCTTCAAGCTGAACGCAAGCTTGCCTCCAGAGGTTGAGGCAGTAATCCTTTTCCCATCAGACACTTTGGAATCCAAGGGCCTCTTATTCACCAGGACAAAAGGTTTTGGGGGGCCAACAGCGGCGCTGGCAGATGCATTAGACTTGGTCTGCTCAGCGGTTTCCTTCTCTTGTTGGAGTTTCTTAAATTTTTCAAAGAAAGAACCATCATTTACAAAGAGGTCGGCCCCTCGTTTCTCCATTGTAGAGTTCTCGTGGGGCAATGAAGTACTCACTTTTTCTTTGGAAGCAAAAAACTGCGTTCTTTAAGATCGGATCAGAAGAGAGTCATGCAAAACAAACCCTTACGAAATCATTATAGCAGTAACATCTTACACAAGTATATATGCAATCATTTATCAAAATTCCCTAGTGTTTCTACCTCGCTCCCATCGTGCAAGATGATAAAAGATCACACCTTTTCTACGCAACCAACATGGAAAAGGGAGAGCTCAAAGCAGAAACCCCAACCATTTCTTTATGCAGTAGCGAACATAAATTTTTGAGGCAAAAGTCTAAGAACTAAAATCCCTAGATCGGGAGGCCAAACAGAGGCGTAGATAGAAGAATTGAAACTAATTGAGGGCATAAGTTGGCACGAATCGATCGCTCCCATACCTCAGATACCAACGACGTCGCTGATCTCCGGAAATTGAATCGACTCAAAAGGGATTTGATCCTAAATTTGGGGGCGAGGAGAAAAGCAGAAAACCCAAAGCACTACGACGCGCATAGCATGAGAGGGACAATACGAGAGGAGACGAGAGGTTGCGGTTGCTGGTAGGTCTTTTGTTGTGAAACGGGTTGTTTAACTCTTATAGGCCCATGAAACATGTTTCGATGGGCCGTCAACTATCGCGGCGTTTTTTTTCCATGTATTTCTTGTTTCTTTTTTATTTGTTTTTTTTTTTTGTTTTTTGAGCACTAAAACAAGTTGGTAGGGGTGTATGAAAACCTCAATAATCCGATTAAAAAATAAAAAAAAGTTTTAAACTCAATTAGATTTTAAATAGTTTTTAATAAATCAGATCTTACCAAATTATAAGTTCATAAAAAAATGCAAAAACTTGTTTCATATTTATAAATACTTTTTTATTTTATTAATTCACCAATCATCGTTTATTGTTCATATAATTTTGTGTATAGCATTCGTCTACTGTAATTTGTATTATCTAATATATTTCAAAATTTTAATGTAAAGTTATATAATTTAGTTATAATATTAAATATATTATTATTTATTGTAACTATTATTCTATTAAAATAGGGCTCCAAAAAGATCACTGGAAAAATAACTATTTATTATTTCCTAAATAACTAATGCAAATTTCACATTTTAGATAATAGAAAAAACTATTAGATAATTATTTAGATTGAAAAAAAAAAGACCCAATCAAAATTATTTTCATCCCCACGAGTTGAAATAAAGAGTTTTCTTTTATTTATTTATCCATTTTACTTCTTTTTATAAACCTCACTAGTAATAGGGTATTCACAAGTTCTTTTGGACTCAACTCAAATCCAAAATCAAACCCCACGATCGTCCAATTTGCATCACACTTGATTTTAAATCTGGCAATCCGATCCGAACTATCTTTTTACTTTTATTCTTTTCTTACTTTTGTAGAATTTTAATATAAAAATATTTAATACTAATTTTAAAGTGTAAAGTAAAATTTACAAATATTTATATATTATTTTCATGTTTAAATATCTTATTTTTTAAGACTTTTAAATAAAATAAACTTTAAGTTAAATAAAAAATAAAAAAAATTGACTGGTCAATGGAGTTGGTTCTCATCAATTTGGGTTAAATTCAATTCGACAATTGATTGAAATATGATCGGATCGAGTTAAGTCGAATTATCGATTCACCAGATTGATCCGACTCGACTTGTATCCTTCCATTGTGATTTAAAGTAGGGTGAGAAGGGGGAAGCTTCGTAACCCCCACATGCACATGAACACAAAAATAAATTTAGTACTTATCGTAGCCAATGAAAAATAAAAAAAAGTCAAGTTTGAAAATGGATGGACCTAAATTGGAGAAAAAGATAACATGACATGCAAAACAAAAGGCAAGTTCCATTAGTTATATGCTTGACCTAATCAAAGAATGCAATTTCTTGATAAAATTATTAGAGGTGGATATGGTAAGTGGAACGAGATCAATTTTAATAAATTTGGTGACCACCGCAACGGTGAGCATTGCGGGGTCATGACTTCTATTTACAATCGTGAGTTGAAGACAACGCACAACTGAAATGGTTATGTGCACGATCATCGAAGTTGACATCGAATGGCTAGCAAAATTCATCATCAAGGCAACAACGAATCATGGAACTTGTAATGATGACCAACACGCCGTCAAACGTTACGTCGGCGTGGATCGTGAACTGTTGTGTCATCTTTGAATGTTGTCAATGGCGTAACTAGCATAGAACAATGGGAACAAATGATCGTGGCGAGCGCTTTAAATTGATGTCGAGAACGATCGTCATAACCATCAACATCTTCTTTCCCCTGCTTCAATTGTATCAGAGTGTTGTTGTTTGGTTTCTCCTTCCATGCCCATGTCTTCTTCTTTCCGTAGTGCTTAATAGCCTCTCGCCGTCTTTCGATATGGTTGCATCACACTGCAACTTTAATGGAACTCTTAAGTCGGTGACTAACCTATCAGCCCTCTAACCATAAAACAAGATATGACTACAAGCAAGAAAAAGGCAAATGTCATTTAAGTGAAGGATGCTAGAAATCCCATTGAAAAAGCTCATTTGGTGCACCATTATAAGAAACCCTGAACCTATAAATAAGTAGTTCAATGGAAAGAGCGAACCAAAGTCACCAAATAGCACTTGCCATTATTGTGGGAAGCATGATCATTTCATGGCCAACTATCCTACTAGAAACAAGTAGACGTATGCTCGAATAGGGCCTCATCTAGGCAAAACCATAATAAGCTTGAATATGTTGCAATCGTCGAATGCAATGTTGCGACGATAGATATTAAAGGTTGGCATATCAATTCTGATGCCACCCATCACATTTCCAAAACTACGGAATGTCTTGTTGACTTCAAAACAAATAAAGGAAGGCGAACAAAGAATTTTCATGAGGAACAACACTTATTCGAATGTTAAGGATATGGAACTGATAAAATGGTTATGGAAGAAACTATCATGGTGCTCCGGTATTGTATGTCATTATGATTTGTAGGAATCTCATCTATGTACTTGTCCTTTTGAAGGAGGATTTGAAGTCAAATTTTATAATGATCATATATTCATAGGAAAGAACAAAGATATTACAACTATGAAAAAGTTTATTTCCGAACATGATATCTTTTGCCTTTCTATCATGACGGATGAATCAATGAATGTAATTTTTTAGAACTATGTGTGTGCATCTAATTATTATTTATGGCATGAAAGGCTTGGACACCCAGGAAAATCTAAGATGGAACAAACAAAGAAAATAAATCTAGTACCTAATATAACGTGTAAACATCACAACTTGTGAACATTGCTTGACTTAAAAATGCTTCGTAAATCTTTTTCAATTAGAATTAGATAATGAAATTATTGAGACTAATTCATTCAAATTGTTGTGCTCCACTAAGTGTAGCTACACATAACAGAAAAGTGTATTTCTAGCTCCAAATTCTCATATGTTTATCTCTTAGAAAGAAAAGTTGAATCTTTGAAATGTTTAAGAGATATAGGATCGAAGTGAAAAAAATTGGGAATGATAAAGGAGTTGAATATATCTCTAAAAAATTTGATGAATATTGCATTCAAACAGACATATAACAGACTACAATGCCCTAAACGTCACAACAAAATAGTGTGGAAGAAAAAAGAATATAACCCTTATTAATGCAGTAAGGTGTATGTTGTGAAGATTTTAAAATATATAGATTCCTCCACAATGATAAAAGCCTTATTGTAACATCCCAAGATTTCAATAGGGTCAATAAAGTAGTTTGGCCTAAATTCAATTGTTAAAAAAAGATTAAGTCCTACTTGAAGTAGAAATTATAATTAGAGTAGGATTAGGAATTTTAATTTGATTTGAGATCCAAAAGAATGTTTAATGAATATAGGACTCTCAAATAGGATAGGATTCAGAGTTTGTGGCTTAAAAATATTTCAGCCATTAAAATAATATTTAATCCAAAAATTAGATGATAAATTATTATGGAATTAAATAATTATGAAAATTAGAGAAAATGAAGAAATAAAAAGATAAAATAAAGGTATAGTTTGACTAACATAAATTATTGATAAAAGATGGAAATTGAGTTTGATTGAGAGAAGTTATGGAGGAGATAAAAAAGAATTTGAGTAGAGACGACTTTTTTAAAAGTATGGTTATGAAATAATTAGTAAAAATTGGATTTAATTAAATCTAAATGTTTAAAAGATGATAATTGATGATGGATGATCATGATTGATGAAAAAATAGTCCAATGACCAATAGGAGTCAAAAACCTTAATTGAGAGCTATAAATAGGGACTAAAGAATTTGCCTCCACAGAATTTCTGCATGAGAGCCCATCTTTCTCCTTTGTTTCTCACAAATCGAGGCACGTGAGAGTGCGTGCGATATATTGTTTCGAAATCTCGACAAAGAAAAACAAAATCCAAGTGATAGTCGAAAGTTTCTAAACGTCAATAAGGAGGAATCATCGACCAAAGTCACGACATCCGTGCAATCCACAGACAACAGGAACATAGTTGGTTTTTCAACTAACTTAAGATACGTAGGGGGATCCCCATGGTGTCGATTTTTTGCGACATAAAACCTAGATTCTTCTCCGTTATATAGAGATTATCATGATATATTATTAGTATTAATTGGATATCATATGACATTGATAGGATGATCAGAAAATCGCATCGAAACACGACTTCCCGACAGCGGCAGAACCCAAGCCGGGTTCTGCGTTGCCTGACCCAAATTTCATGGGATCTGGACTGAGTAGGAATCAAAACTGGATCGGGTTGCAAGACTCAACCCGGGTTCTCATTGGCCCGGCTCAAGTTTTGACTTTGGCTCGGCTCGGGTGCGGCATGTTCGCCCCTGATTCCGTTGATAGTAATGGATGAACGAAAAACTAATAGGATTTGGATCCGGTTTCGGATAGACCCAGGTTGATTGAATTGGAATCGATTTGCACACCGAACGAATCGACCTGAGTTTAACATCACCCATTTCAAGATTAGTTCAGGAAAAGGATATTCATGAGTTATTTATTATTAATTAAGATAATGGCTCTATGGGTGATTCATGAACATAGTAGTAACGTAATTGACCATTATTTATTGATTGTTAATTGAGTTATATATATGATAATCATTTATCATAGATTGAGATGTAGATTGATTATAAATTAGCTATCGATAAACACATTATCGGTAAGATTGAATTATGAACATGATGATACATCATCACATATTGATATTGATAATTGACAATGAAGAATTGGAATCGATGAAAATCGGCTATGAATAATAGGTGTATTGATTTATTGATTGACACCTAATTCATATGACATGATTGATATGATCCCATGATTGTATTTCAAATTGAAAATGCGCATACAGATAAAAGTCATAGGTAAACAAAATAAAAGATGAAAATTGTGGGTCCTCGTGCTTTGCATATTGCGACCTTTATGGTTGAGTGGGCTCACGCGACATGATGTTCCCTTAATAAATAAGAGCTCTCAACACGACCTTATGATTCGTATGGTAACTTAAAGATTAAATGAATAATTGAACAATTATACTGTGACTTTTATGATATTGACAATTGTATTGCAAATTGATTAATTGACAATCGTATTGTGACTTTTATGGTATTGATTAATTGACAATCGTATTGTGACATTTATGTTATTGATGATTGTATTGCATCCTCTGCGATTAAAGAAAAGATAATTGACTAATTGACAATTGTATGGTAACCGTTATGGTATGAACGATTGTATTACAACCGATATAGTTGATGGATAAGTGAATTGCGCCTTAATGGATTATGGATAGTAGATCGCGGCCTTTGCGCCTGATTGATAGTTGATCAATGATTGTTAAATAGGGTCTCCATTGAGTTTGGCCAATTGAATAATTGATTAACGATAATTGATAATTGAAGTAATTGATATTGATTGGTCATCATTAAGTTGTTGGTATGAATAATTGATCAATTACTTATTGTTAATAGATAATTATTATAATATAAATTATTCAACGTTAATCATGACCTTGTTTATAGATTATTGATTGTTTATAAAATTTGATAGCTATTATTGATATTGGTTCATGATTTATAGAAATATTGTTATGGGTGATCCTACATACTGAGTTATCTCATTGAACTTTGCCCCTGTATTTGGATCCATACAAGCGATGATGAGGACGATGGTGAGACGGTTGGTGACTCCTCTGATGGATTACATGCACATGAATAAATGGTCCATTATTATATAGACGTATACCCTAACCCACAGGTTATTAGATATAGTATAATAGCTAATGTTATAAATTAGTCTTTCGCTTATGTAAGCTAGTTCGTTGACTAGTCAAAGTCAAGATATTGAATTGAGTGACATCGTTGAGATAATCTTCTGGGCAAGCAAAAGAAAAAAAATCTTGGGACGTTACACTTATTAAGAGGTTAGATGCAATTTTCATCGAGAATGAAAAGAATGCACTGTATGAAGAGAAGGACAATGAGTCTCTTATTATCTTTGAGGATAATGAAAATGGTTCATGTTAAGACACATTGGACACTAGTCCAAAAGTGGAAAGTGAATCTATACATGATAATGTACCTTTGGAGAAAGTGGAGAAACATATACTCTCCATGAGTGTAATTGGCAACGAAAGACCCACGAATCGAATCACACATTTAGATTTATCCTTTGTACGGGGTGCGAGGTGTTGTGCTACTCCATGGACGTAGATATATAAGATTGTATAGATCTTATTTCTTACAAAAAATCATATAATGTCTATATTTTGTTTTGATTATAAGTCCAGTTTATTTCTCATGACGTCCATCCATGATTTCAACTCTTTACAAGTCATAGCTTCATAATAGACATTCAAGAGACTTATTATTTAGTAGCTAAGTTTGCATCTATAAATATCATCTTAATGATAGTTGCATATATGAATTTAAAATTATTTCAAATGAATGTCAAAACAGTCTTTCTCAACGGGGATCTAAGTGAAGACATATGATGCAACAAATTGTATTTAGGTGGAAGGTCAAGAAAATAAGGTGTATAAGCAAAAAAAAAGATTATTATATGATTTAAAACAATCACCATGTTAATGATATTTGAAGTTTCATATGATATTCATACAATTTGGATTTATAGCAAACAAATCAGATCATTTTGTGTAAATTAAAAAGGTCAAGAGCAAGTTTGTAATAATGTTATTATATGTAGATGATATTTTGCTCGCTAAAAATGATATCACGATGTTCAATAAAGTAAAAGAAAAATTAAGAAATTTGAAATAAAGGTTATGAGAATACATCCTATGTCATTGGAATTCATATTATTTGAAATCAAAGTTCAAGACCATTGAGCTTGGCTCAAGAACAATATCTAAATGAGATACTGACAAAATTTGGGATGCATAATAATAGAGTAGTCCCCACACCACTTGCAAATAGGAAAAGACTTAGTAAAAGTCAATGTCCCAATCCTTGACAAAAAAACTTCAAAAGTTTCATATGCACAAATGGTGGGAAGCTTAATGTATATCATGTTACGCACAAGATCTGGTTTGACTTTTTTAATAGGTCTACTTAGAAGATTTTAAACTAATCCTAAAAAGACACATTGAGAAGCCATCAAAATGATACTACAGATATTTTAAATAAACAGTGCACTCGAAGTTGACATACTATACACTTGATCCTGTTTGCTATTCGGATGTGAATCTTGGTTGGGATATTGATGACAGAAACTTCACATCTGATCACTTGTAGTTAGGTGATGCAATTGTTTTTTAGGGTAGCAAAAAATAAGGGTGTGTAGCTAAACACACAGTAAGATGAATACATTGTTTATAGTATGACAATCACTCATGGAGTATGAATCAAACGTTTTCTTATGGAATTAGAGATTAATCTGATTATTGGACCAATGCTAATGTTATGTGATAATCAATCTATAATAAGTTTGATAAATAGTGAAGAAAATAATTACAAGGGAAACATATTGGAATAGGATATCATTATGTTCAAAATATAGTGAAAAAGAAGAAAGTAAAAGAATAAAACATTCCTCCAAGCGATATGTAGGTTGATTCTCTAAAAAATGGAATAATTGTTGAAACATTCATTAAATATGTTAGTTTAATGGGACATAGGAACAACTGGTTGAAGATGAACTTTTTCACGAATAGCAAACTTGAAGATTACATCTCCTTAAGACACTACACGAATAACACGAGTGTTGAAAATAATGATCGCAACAACCAAGTGGAAGATATTAAATGGTGACCATTACAATCAGATATCGTGACTACGATTCACGGTCATGAGTCAATGACAATGCATAGCAGAAATGATTGTGTGTGCGATCATTGGAGTTGACGTCGAACGACTAGTGGAATCCATCATTAAGACCACTTGCGAATCATGGAACATTTAATCGACGATGAACACATCTTCGAACATTATGGAGGTGTGGATCATGAACGATTGTGTGATCAGAACATTATCGGTGGGTGTAACTAGCACGAAACATTGGGGACAGATGATTGTGAACAAGCACTATTATAATTAAATTGAGATCAAGAACGATCGTCATAGGCACATATCGAAATTCGTCAACAATCGTCAGCATCTTCTTCGACTTTTAAAATTACACTATTTTTTTTGTTTTCATTCTTGTTCTAAATTTCACTTCAACTAAATAGTCCGGTACTAGAAGAATTTAACATAAACTATTCCTCCCTTTTACATTTGAAGCTTTTACATCGAATTATATCTTACAACAAATTGTGTGTAATTTTTGTGATTACATGTGACGTCAAATCAAGGAACAGATTTGATGAGGACGAATCATGTGAGGCACTTGTCAAGATCGGATCAGACAATGACCTGGAGGTCGAATCGATCGGTCAAACCAGATAGTAATAATATTTAATATGATATACTAAATTAAGTTATTATATTTTGATTATATACCTATGTCACAATGTAATTATGCAAAATAAAATTAACAATCATAAATTTATATTTTAAGATTTGATATTAAAATTATTACACACTTAATAAATTAAAATCTTTTTTAATTCTATTATTATATATAAATTTCTATTCTTTACATTTTTGTGTTTCATATTTTTGTTCTTTATGTTAGAAGTAACAAACAAATATTTGTTTCGAAAATATTATCACAATATCATATTCTATAAATAAATATTATCACAATATCAATCGAGAAATGACCTATTATAAGTAAAAAGGATAATTGGTAAAATAAGTGAAAAGATGAAGAGTAGTCTTTTTATAAAATGAAGTTTGAAAATAAGATTGAAAATGTGTTCAAAGTTGAAAAATATTTGATGTTGATGAATTTCCAAATTCAGACTCTCCTAAGGGATAGCGAAAGCAGCCATCACACGTGCTGCGTGTACGTGTTGCAAACTAATGGCAATGAATGAATTAGGAAATAAGCGGCTAATTTGAAAACATTATTTTACTTAATAATGATGACACCAATAATAAATGAGAGGAGGGGAAAGTGACGTGTCGAGTGGGGAGGGTGAGAAAGGGACCCTGTGTAGTTTGTCCCTCCTCCTCCTCCTATATGATATCTATATGCATGGCATGGGCCCATGGGCCATGGCTATATTAGTATGGTCATATCTCTCGTATATATCTATCTCTGTGTCGCATGTCGTGTAGTGTACTGCGTAGTAGTGTTGCGTTGTGTTCCTTACGACGACTCCTGTACGGGATCCCACCACAACGGCGCCTTCCTTGATGCTGGTGGTGGTGGTGGTAGGAGAGTAGAGACGGTGATCAAACCGCTTGGCGTCTTAAATTCCATCTATTTTTTCATTTATTGTAAAAAAATAATCTATTTGTGCTTATTTTTTTACAATAAAAAATAGAAAAAAGCAATGCAGTTATTGTTTAATAATCTTTTGTATGCAATATTATGCTCATACCATTATTCTTATTTTTAACGGTTTTTCTCATGTTTAAGGAGGTAAATGTAAATTCAATATTTCATAGATAATAACAAAATATAAATCAAAACAATGTCAAGAATTATAATTTCTGTAAATTTATAGTTTAAGGTTCGATAAAAATTAAAAGTTCGAATATAGTTTAGAATTCACTCACACTGGACCCACTTGAAATATGTATATATATAACTTAGAGAGAGAGGGCCCGTGAAATATGTTTTTATTTATATAAGAAGCAATTATAATGTTATTTATTATTATTTTAATATTTTTTTTATAATTTATGTTCTTCACTCGTATTAAGGAACTTGTATTTGATACTTTTACAATTTCTAAATGTATTCATATTAATTTCAATTTATGATTTAATATTTTAAATTAGTATTGTGGTAAATAGAAATAATTATAAATGGCTTTATAATTATTTTAAAAAAAATCTGAAAAATATCGAATGATATTTCTTAAATGAAAAATTTCCCCCGCCCAGATGAGACATCAGATGTTGCTTACATCCTCAAACCTAACATTCAAATTTTCATTTTTGAAACCATGGTAGGCACAAGATAACGGAGTTGTGTCTTGAAATTATTGTGTCATAGTAGTATTTGATTTTTAGAGTCGTCACTTTGGTCAGGATTTATTCATATCGCTCATATTCGAACATCGAATTAGTCGGATGCTAATAATCCAATGGATCTCGATCGAAAAAATTTTCAATTTTTTTTGGATGCCGACCCGAGTCTACGGGAGGCCTCCGATGTCCGAGACTACAATTACAATTTTGAGGAGCATTAATGCAAAGTTACTGTCCCAGTTCTCACCATCTAAGCCTCATCATTACTACAAAAGTCTATTCAACTTTGTCGGATGGTCAGACTATTGGATTGTCAAATTTTCTTTTTTTATATTATTTATTTTAAAATATTTAATTTAAATTATAAAAATATGTTTTCCTAAATATTTAAGTATTATTCTCATACTTAAATATTTCATTTTAGGTTAAAAAAATAAAATATAGACTTCAAATTAAATTAAAAAAATTAATAAATAGACAAATAAGATGGATTCGGATTGAAATTTTTTAACACCTACACCCCTGAAAACCATTTCGGACCATTCGGATTATAATCACATCGGATCGGATTGATCGGGTTGATCCAAGCGCGTTGGAAGAGGCATCACTAGGGCTCACTAGGGATCCATTCCCTTTTTTTAAAAAAAATAATTTAATTGGCATCAACGAAAAGTTAATACGTGTTGTATACTATTACTCCATCACTTAATTACAACGTTAATAATTTGCTCAGATCAATTATTCGTCTACTTAGTAGTTAATTCCTTTTTTTAAGGTGATTTTCATCAACAATAGGAAATACATTGAGAAATCAAACGTGAAGCAGACGCACAAAAATGGTTAACAAAAATAAAGAAAAAATAATTGTTTAAAATTATATTTTATTTTAAGTTATAAATTTTTTATTAACTAATTCAGTCATATACTTAGAAAAATCAATTAACTTATTACTTGTTAATTAAATTATTAATCTCATAAAAAAATTATTGGGTTAAATCTGAAAATAATGAACTCACCAATTAATATAAGTATCGTACGTTAAATATTATCAATAAAAGTATCCATTTTTTTATTTATCAAATTTATATAATAATTAGTTACGAATAAGCTTTATAATTTCTTGTTAGTTATCATTTTCTGATCTTTTTTAAACATGTTCTATTTTTCGAAAGTAGATATATATGTGAATAAACTAACTATCATAATTTTTTTATTCAACTCGGCCATTATGACGTTTGAAAATATATATTTATTTTCATACTTTGCTAGTTAAATATATCAAATCAACTTTTAATTTTATTTTAAAATTAATTCTATATTTTTTTAGCAATAGTATTATATATTTAAACAGAACTAATTTACGAACAATTTCACTTAGGCTACCAAACCGTAGGCCATCTACTTTGAATAATGAAAATTTGAAACTAATTTATATGTATTATGTATGCAGTAACTAGAAGAAAACTAATATCTTTTAATTCTTCTTATATTGAGACGTTGATCGTTAATTTATTGATCTATAATTTAGATGATAAATAATTAAATTTTATCATTTAAATAATGGATGAATATTTCGAATGCATTTAATATTTTTTGAAGTTAGAAAATATTCTGGAGGTAAATTAACGAATTTGTATTTATATAAAACCAATAATTACTTTCTTTATTTATGTTTGTATTTTGTTTCACATTTTTTGTTCACCAGCAATCGTAGTATAAAATAATGCAGTGGCCGTAATTACTCGCCTCCGCTATCCCTCTCCCTCCTCTCTCACTCTTCACTGCTCTCTGCTTCCTGCTTCCTAAAGGGCGGTTCCATCCACCTCCCCCCCTTTTCCTCTCCCACAATTTTTCCTTCTTCTTCTTCTTTTTTGAATTTTGAATTCCACGCTTTCTTTCTGTTTGCGCGATCGACTCGTGTTGGGGCGTCTTCTGCACTGCCGCGTTCTTTGTGATCCGACTAGCAGGTAAGAGGCAAGGCAATCGATCAATCGATCGATGGAGGCTACGCGGAGCTCCGCCGCGAGATCTGGGAATTCCGCATCCTACGCGCCGCTGGAGATCGCCGACTCCCTCCGGTTCGAGGAGGAGATGGAGATCCAGAGCCTGATCCACCCTCCGGCCTTCGATGCGCCCTCGGCCACCGGCAAGAACTCCTTCACCGCCCTCCTGGGCCTCACCCCCAACCAGGCCGTCGAGCTCCTCCACAACCCTGACTCCGGCATTCATCACGGAGCTACCGCCGCGTCAGCGGCCGCGGCCTCGGTCGTTGGAGGCGGCAGTGAAATGTGGCGCCTCAACCTCGGGGACCACGAGGCCTCTCTCCGACTCCCCTTTGGTTGCTCCCCTACATTCCCTTCCAATGCGGCCCTGGTCGAGCGCGCTGCCCGGTTGTCTGTTTTCGCCACTGAGGAGTCGCCCGCGTCCAGCTCCTGCTGCGGCGGTAGCGGAGGACGCTCGCCGAAGCCCAAGGCGGAGCCGCCGGACTCCGATGGGTCGCCGATCTGCGCCGCCAACGGAGGCGAGAGGCCGCAGCAAATGCCTGCAAAGAGGAAGGACGGCAAGGTATGAGACGACGGGCAGCCATTAGAGGGGTTTCCTTTTCTGGTTAATTTTTTTCTCTCTTGTCCACTTTAATTAGCTTTGCTACGAGTGTTGAGCTTGCCATTTCCTGTACGCAGGTCAACAGGGCTCCCGCGAAAAAGAGTAAGAGCGCGGAGGAGAACGCCGCCTCCGCGGCGGCGGAGGATAGCGCCGGCGATGGAGACAAACTCCCTTACGTCCATGTACGCGCACGGCGGGGTCAAGCCACCGATAGCCACAGCCTGGCCGAGAGGGTATTACTATTATTATTGCTATCTGAAACTGATTAATTAATTTGTTCATGTTGTCCCCTTTATTTAACTAATCGCTAATGTCTACTAAATCTTCTGCGATATTTAATAAATGATTCCAAGTTTTATTTGTTTGACTGAATTAAAAGATTTGACGTTCTTATAATCCCTGCTGTTTAATTTTTTTCAGGCGCGAAGGGAAAAGATTAATGCTCGGATGAAGCTTCTCCAGGAACTGGTCCCTGGTTGCAGCAAGGTAACTAACCTAATTATTGTTGAATAGCTACTTTTCTAATCCAATATTTGAATACTACCACTATTATTCCCTAATCAACTTGTGAATTGAAAACCTCGGAATAAATGAATCTTTGTCACAATTTTTTTTAGCGGTAGATGCCATTTTTTCAGTGTTTTGTTTGCTTTTATAAAATAAAAATATGGTAAGAGTTGGGGGGACAAGACGGTATTGGTCTTAATCATGGAGTGTTAGGGGGTTGGAGGGAGGAGGAGGAGGGTAGGAAACCATCTGATACGGATCTTGTTTAGGGGTTGATGAAACCAGAGAGGAAGGAGGGTTGCTTCTTTCGAACGCCTTGATGTCTGCCCTTTAGTTGGAAATCGCTTTTTAAGATTGGTCTCTAAATTAAGAAAGAGAGTAAAAGCTAATAATGCCATCTCACTGATTTGGTTGGGTTGCCTTTTTCATCGGTGGCCCTTTTCCCACTACACCAAAAGTTGCTGCTTCGGTTGTTGACAACGACTGATCAGTAATCATCATAGTAATAACAGCCAATTACTCCCCACCAAGCACTTGGCGAGAGAAAGAGAGGATCAAAACTCTGTTTATTTATTAATTAGTCCAAGTTTTTTATAGCTGCTGGAGGAATTTAGAATTGTTGCTTTAATGAAACATTGTTGCTTGGGTTGATTGAGATTTCACTAATTTTAACTCAGATTTGCTAATATGAACATCTGGATTAAAAGGTCCCTACTCCCTATCGTTCGTTTATAGATTTCTATCGTCATGCTAATAGTCATAGATGACATCCAGGCAGTCTAATTAAAAGTTCAGTAAAGTCATCGTCTCCTAGCAATTCACAGGACCTTTAGGTAGCAGACACTCCTACTGCTTGTCATGTTGTAAGCTTTCTCCCTCCGCTCTGAAAGGCAGCAGAGAGAGAGAGAGAGAGAGGGGTGGGGGGGGGGGATGTGTGTGTAAGAAAAGAAATGTAGGGTGGGGGCATCAAGAAAAGATCGATCTAACTTGTTTGTGACTGTTGGTGCAGATATCAGGTACAGCGTTGGTGCTGGATGAAATAATCAACCATGTACAGTCGCTCCAAAGGCAGGTCGAGGTACAGATGATCCATTTCTCCTCTACCCCACTGTCACCACGAAGACAACACCCGCACCACTTTTTCATCCCATCCATGTGTCTTTCAATTATAAGCTCATCTAGTTACTTTTAAAAAGGAAAAAAAATTAGTACGCCCTTCATAATGAATTCATCATATTACCTTACTTTGTTTTTAATAAATCCTCTATTTTAATGCACAGAATACGATACTAGGAATCCTCTAATATTTTAATGTTTATCTCTCAGTTCTTGTCGATGAGATTAGCGGCGGTGAACCCTAGGATCGACTTCCCGGGCCTCGACAGCTTTCTACCGCCGCAGGTAACGCATCGACCCACCCCAAACCCACCGCCACCTCCTTTTTCTCTGAAATTCATGCTAAAAGATTGGATTGTTTAAACCTTCACCATCCCATCATTATTTATTTGTTTTAAATAATATTTTTATCTTAGAGGCAAAAGGGAACAAAATAATCCGTGCAATTATTAGCGCCCGGTACTTGGACGATGCACTTTAATCGCGATTTGCGGGCCGTGCTATCGACGGACCGACGAGGGCTCCTCCTGCCCTATTTTGGATGCACACCTGTGCCTCTGTCATTATTATATTGGCCTCTTAATGAAACGTTTTAATTGTCGGGTTCCGTATCACTTAAGCTTTTATTTAAATACGAGTGGCGGTGGGGATGCTGCTTTGATGTACGAAAGTAACGGCCTGACTCCAATAATTTTATGTCGGGAATCAACTTGTTTTATTTGTTTATTTTTTTAACGTTATTTCTTTAAAAAATAGAATTACGCCTGACATTTGTGTTTGTTTGATTGTTCTTGTTAAATACGACCATGGCAGTGTGGACGGATGACTCGCATGGCCTTGGAGCCAACAACGACGACGAGGACTACTTGGTCTTCAGAAGGAGCCGCCGCAGTTAACGGGGAGAGACGCCAGGCGCAGCAGCAGCTTTGGCACGTCGATTTGCTGCACCCCCACCAACACCAACACCAACACCAGCAGGAAGCGTCGACAACGGTGTGGACGAGGGACGAGGCCCATCCCAATATCTTCATCAACCCCGGTGCTTCCCTCTTCACCTACGCCACCGCCAATCCCGGTAATTACTGAATGCACATCCCCCTCTTCTCTTATCCCACTTTGCTATTTCTTTATAGCCCACAGTTTCCAACATTTTTGTGGTAAAATACTAAAATAAATCGTTTGGTCCCGAATGAAGTAAAAATACATTTTAGGATGTGTAGATACATCATCCAGTACGCAAGACAGGGGGACTTAACTGCGCCCGGTGGGGAGGGGGGAGAGCAGTAGTTCATTGTTTGATAAGAAAATTATTTAGGGTTCCCGACATACTGTTAGATGGCAAAGTATCTGGCAATTGGAAGATGATTGCGCGGGGAAGAGAGAGGGATTGATCGTCCTGACGACAAACACGGTACCAATTAAGTTCGCTCTCTCGGGCCCAACGATATAAAGGATTGATTACTTGGAGCAACGCAGGCCCTTTGTTGTTGTAATTGGCCTGCAATGACCCTGCCCCGCTGCCCTCCCCCTCCCCACCTAGTTGAAATTTGGTCTCCCTCTCTCTCTCTCTCTCTCTCTCTCTCTCTCTCTCTCTCTCTCTCTCTCTCTCTCTCTCTCTCTCTCTCTCTCTCTCTCTCTCTCTCTCTCTCTCTCTCTCTCTCTCTCTCTCTCTCTCCCCCCCCTCACCACTTGGTCCACTTCTGAAGGCCCTCTGGAATTTACTCGTACAACTGTCTTTTGTTTCCAAGCGCTCATGGGGCCTTGACGCCAATTGGGGTTACTATAACTCCACTGTCCTTGCTGCGGATACTCTTTCCCAGTCACATCAATATGTATATCCTGCAAAACAACATCCAAACACATTTAAGGCCTAAAACTTAACTTGCGTCCTTGAAGCAACTCCTCTTTGTGGCAGTTCCTGGTTGCCGGTATGAAGTTCTTGTCAAGAGTTTCGTGGCCTTACTACGGTACATCCTTTCCTGTTCTCACTTTGTAAGACATGTCATTGATTAGTGGCAGTACTATTGATCTTGGCAACAGCTGTTACACAACAGACATGCGTGGTTGCAATCCAGCTCACACAGAGATCAACTGTCTGCAATGTTATAGTCAAAAGTGAGCCACCCTTTAATTACTTTGGTGTAAAATAACAAAGAAATGTTTTTATGTCCGTGTCACACACTTGGGTGGATGGGCCACCACCCGGTAGAAGATTGGTGCATCGATTTATATTTATTTTCATACTAGTCTTTGGATACCGTCTAATTGAAATGTTTCAGACCTGTTCCTTGATCTTCAATGCACAGGGGCCCCTAGGAGTGACTGTTTCACACTACAAGCAAATCGATTAGACTGGCAAACATGCCCCATGATGTTGTGAATCCAATTATAACTCCGGCAGTACAAACAAACAAACCAGGAACGCAATAAGTTCTCTATTTGCTAGCGTAACATTCATCATGGCAGATTTTAAATGGCAACGAGCTCATAGGTGGGGTGTTACGCCGCTTGAGAATTATTAAAAACAAACAATGTGATATTATGTAACACGTTGAATTTGGATAATATGATCATGCGGCACTTTTTACCTCATTTGAGCAAAACTGGCTGACTCGTAACATGTTGAATTTGCACGTCTGCCCAGTGCCCTTGCAACCCGACCAATTAAAGACGGAGCTCTGAAGGGTGCTGCAGGTCGTAGTCTACTACAACCAAAATTAAAGACGGAACTCAGAAGCTGCAGGATGGAAGGATTAGTATTACGGCACTGAACCAGTAGCAGCAGAGACTCCATGTACATAGCAGAAATAGTAACGCGATTAGGCTGAGTAGAGGTGCGGGTTGAAATCGGGGGGAGAGAGAGAGAGAGATGGTGAAAGAGCCTTCTTTTATATTCCTCTGTGGGCGGTATTAGTAGCTGTCTGCTCATTGATTGGTATGAAAAGGCCCGAAACCTGATTTGTTATAAATAATATATATAAATGTAATATTTATGCTTTACTATTAAGAAGGCATTCCTGATCAGTTTGCAGAAGGAGATCCATATTATTATATATCACAAGAGGTGGCCAAGAATTTTCGGCCTATGCCTCTTCTCCGCTGTTGGTAGTTGGTACCCACTTAGAAAAACAAAGACGAATACAAAATTCTTGTTTTCAAATTCTCGACGACTTGTGTGCGTTCTGCGCTACACTTAGTTCTCTTTTATTTATTTATTTTTTTAAGGTAAATTTTTTAGATTATTAGTAACTCCGCCTATGTTTTATAGCCGGTCCCAAGCCCGGATAAAGGAGGAGGGTTGTGTTAGGCCCCGACAGCCAGCGTAAAACCCTGTCGAATCTCATGAACATGGATCAACGAATGAGCGGAATGACATCGTATGATCCATGTAGCCGACCCCACCTAGTGGGATAAGGTTTTGTTGTTGTTGTATTAGTACATGCGCTGGAATATGTAGAGATCGAAATTTTAACTCGCTTCTAGATCGTCTTGACATCAAATTTTTATATGTTTATTTCTAAAGCGCGAGCACAAACGATCACTTTAGGACTTGTTAATGTTTTGTTAAGAAAAACTAAAGTTTTTCGAACCAACGTAAATCATATATAAAAAATTGAGTTACAACGTATAATAAATCGATGTGCGGTTGGATAATCAGTTGCTGATGAACCGTCTTCTCCATATGGAAATATTTAAATGTATTAAATTATAAAAAAATAAGTAGCTTATATAATAGTAATTTTTAACAGTACACATTTAATGACGAAATAAAAAAATCATTATATAATAGAAACATTATAATGATAATCATTTTCTAATAGGGAAAAAATGACACGTTTGGATAAGTTGAATACTTTTCTAGATCATGAGAAACAAAATATAAAATTTTCAAAAAGTGGCATATTATGGACTAATAAATTCATAATATTAAGCTGAAGCGTGTATTTGGAGGCATCAATTAAAAGTTTCTAATAAGAAACAAAGATATTATAATAGTTATAGTACTATAGCCATACAAACGTAGTTGACGTAAATTATCGTAAATCAACCGAAAAATTATGAGTATAACAACTATATGTAATATAATAGTTGATGTAATAAATTGTAAAACAATAGATATTATAAATTACGACTATTTAAATTAGATTACATGCACCATAGACTGAAAAATAAATGCACCATCCACAATTAATAAAACAGTATTTGTTAGAAGAACATGCAAGAAAAGCTACGTGTCTTGTATGATTAATTTAAGGAGACTCCAACCAAATACAGAATACGTAGGTCACACCTAAAAAATTATTTTCAAGGTAATCACATAAAAAACGGGTTCTTTTTTACCTGTTAAAAATAAGTCCCAAACACCATTCTGGCTACGACGAGGGAAAAAAAACGTTGAAATAACTAAATCCAATTATTTTACCGAGAATCGAAACATGCCGGCCATGACCTCTTCTACCATTACAAAAAAAAAAAGAAGAAAGAAGGTTGTATTGGATAAATTAAAACAACAGTTTCCAGCTAAGACTTCATTTTTTCCCCCAAACAAAAATTATTCACAAGCACTCATTTGTTAAAAAAAACACTAGGTATCCAAATAGAACTAGATATTTTTTTTCTTAAAGCGTCATGATTATATAAAACCAATATATCTTGTTCCTTAGATAACATCTGAGCAACTAGAAGTTTAGAGAAGAAGAAACAAAAAAGCCAAGCCAAAGCTCAGCCATTCGTGTTGAACAATGGTCGAGCATTCATCATGATGCAATTTAACTGTTTCTTTTGTTGCATAAACATTATATCCATTGAAATTAAAACAAGAAGATAAAAGCAAACAAAAATAGAAAGTCTACAGGTAATGAGATGGGAGCTGTCTTCAGAAACCTTCCGAAAACTCAAGCCGATTCTAACACAGTTCATTAAGTAAACCCAGCTGTCCTTGGCACCTTATGGAAATCATTTTAGATCAAGTTAATTTATCGTGGATTAGCTGAAACAACTATATGATACTGATATTAGATTTGAGAATCTTTCCCAATATATTTTTTTTTTGAGGAGAATCTTTCCCAATATATAACATATTTGCAAAGTGAATTAAGGATCTGAGATGACGAGTTATTCAAATAACACATATATGTCAGATGTACGCATATACAGTATTCAAAATCCTATATTCCAAAAACCTTCAGGTGTCACTGTTGAGGTACATACCTGTAGGGAAGCCTTGATACGCTGTCGTGATGCTCACATAACATAGCAGTTGAGTTGTTGTCTCTGCAAACGCCATCAGCTATAACGATAACTGCATCATAAAACTTATTGTGCTGCTGGCAATTCTTTCTCACAGACACCATATATTTGTGACTCATATTTGCTGGACCCTAGAGTTGCTACATGTTTTTGTTGGCACTGACATTTTGAATTTGCTCAACACAAGTATGCTGTATGCCAAGGCGGCTTTGTCATATTCTGTATGTTCATAACTTGAGTTTTATGCCTTGACTATTACAAATATCCTCCGGGGTCTAGGCATATCTTCAGCTTCTTCCTTTTGGTGTATATTTGAATCCTGAGAAATGTCCCTAGAAGGGTAAAGAAAGTCACTCTCTGTGTTCCCATCTTGGGACCTTGATGTGCTTGTGTTTTTTTTGAGAAGGGAAAGGATGATCACCAAATTAGGGTGTCATCCATGTATATATATTACTATGATGGAGAAATGTATAAGTGTAAGCTCAAAGAGCGACATAAAAGGAGAAAAGTACATCCACAATTCAAATTCCAACTCCCGAAGAAGAAAAGAGCAATACTGCCACTCCACCCACCTTAGAAATGAAAAATGAAGGGCTTAGCCACTCCATCCCACCCCTCTTAATTCAAATAAAATTTTAACGAAACATAAATTTTTTTAGAGGAAAAATGTTGACTCTCGTCTGGTTGTCGACCATAACCAAACATAATTTATCTAATCTCATTCTTCCATTTCCCACCCCGCCCTTCAAAACCCTCGATCCAAACAGACCCTACATTAAAAACCATAGCAGCAGAAGCAATGCGACTCTTGTGATCTATATGTATTGCTTCTCAATCCACAATTACTAAAACAGTAAACTGTCTCTGTAGCAAGTAATGAAGGTGAGCATATGGCATTCGAAAGGAAAAGCTCAGAAAACAAACTATGTTTCTGGAAAGTAATACAATCATATCTTCCTAACAAATTTTTTATTCAGTCCTTACCGGAAAAAAAATTGTTCAGCATCATGGAAAGCTCCTAAAGGCCCATGTTATCGGAAAAGGTGACTAATCAAATAATTCAAGTTCGATTTTTGTGTCAAACGACTCAACAGCTTCACTACACAAGACAGGTAATCCATGCATTCTGAAAAGAAACAGTAGGCTTCACACAGAGAAACTGACAGTGACAAACAATGCACCCAGTTCTTGGAATAAATATAGAATAAATTAGCCTTTAGATTGATGAATGATACTAACAATCTCACTCCCCTGATCCATCACTAAATTTCTAAAATCAACATACCTTTTAACACAATTCTAATCCCTCCCATGAGAATGTTTTGGGGTGATCAAACACTAAACTGCGAGGATCGCCCACCCTAAACCCTCCAAAAATTACATCTTATATTCATCCTCCAGGAAACGCTAACCCTACAATGCCAGATTTGCGTCCCACTCGCAATAGGGAAGAGGAAAACGCAACAGAGGGAGAAAAAAAAAAGAACGAAATCGTCGGAGTTCACCTGAACCCCGAGCAGGAGATCTACCCGGCGCGAGGGATCCAGGCGGTGTTTGAGGTTGACCGCCAGTCGCAGCGGCGTCGGTGACTCCGATTTGTCACCGTCGGAACGCAAAGATACAGACATGGGAAATCCGGCGGAGGACGTGGTGTTTGATTCCCAAAAAAGGTTTGGCTCCATTGCAAGTGTGTTTTCGGTGGGCTCATGACTGGGCTTGAGCCTTTTGCAGGCCCAATACCGTACTACAAGGCCCAATCTGGTCAACGGGTTACGGTTCGGCCTCGAGAGAGCAACAAAAAACCCAACTCATATAAATCTCTTTTAATAGTTAGTACCTTCAAAGGATGTTAAAAACACTCTTTTACAATATTTAACATTTTTTTTTTGTGAGCGTGTCGTTTATTCAATAATCATTATATCCATGTTTAAATTGCAATTCTTGACAAAGACTGGCAATCAAAATATCCCTGTTTAAATGAAGAATGTTACAATTACAATCAAATATGGGTCTGTAACCTGGCAGCAATCTAAAGATAACCAAGAGAAAAGGCAACAAAGAGATGAGAAAAGAATTTTAGTCCGCTTCGACTTTGGTTCCCAATCCCTTGAATCCCTCAGCTGGAACGTCCGCGACGGTGACCAGGGAGTAAAGCTCCTCTTTTGCGTCCTCCTCGTCGTTCCTCTTGCGTGCAACCCGGACGCGGATGCGCCTCGGAACGCCTCGGATGCCCCTGCTCCAGATGTGCTTGTTGAGCTTCACATCAACCCTTACATCTGTTGTGCCCATTGCCTTCTGTGCAAATTTTCTGATCTCCTTGATGGCTTTCGGTGCCATCTTCTTGAAAGTGCTGACACAGGTAAAAAAGAAAACATATAGTTAGCATTTGGCCAGACACCAACATGATGTTGTGTTCCGATTTTGGAGAAAGAATGGTGTGCTAGGTACATGTAAACCACTCTGCCATTCATCAGATTCCTGATTCCAGCTCCAAAAGATGACCTTTTTTTTTCTTTTACATGTTGTTTTTGTTGTATTGAGTATTATAGCAATCAGAAAACTTAAGTGAGCGAACTCTGAACGGTCTAAATAATTTCCATCACCGGAAGAGGAAATGCCGGGAGAGTAACACATGAAGGTGTGACACCGTGCGAAAGGATTATGTAATCCAAGTCTCCAAGTTACCATTAATTCTGGTTCAAAACATATTCTGATCCACAGATGAACTCGAGATTATCATTTTGAAATAAAATTACTGACAATTTTTATTCATATTTTGGGTTGCCGTGATGTGTGCTTCACACCTTCATCAACTCGCAAATAAATAAATAATATTAATTGTGAATATAGATCATGGTTTCTAGATATTATACATTTCCAAAGACAATGAGATCAAAATTACTACAATACAGGAAAAATGGTTGAGGCCTTTAAAGGAGCACTGCATAAATCTTCAGACTTGCAGGCCCAGGGCAAGATGAATATTTCAGAGTAATTCAACAACAGCATTGATACATCTTTGCAATTGTTTGAAACGCTAGTGTCAAACCATTCAATAATCTGAAACATCTAACATTTAAAGCTGGAAGATAAAAAAATAAGCCACATCCGAAATGCCACAATCTTTACACTTGTAGTGATTTTTTTTTACATTTTGCATATAGATAAACTAAAGACATTTCACGAGCTGGTTTTGCAACCATTCGCACCAATTTGCCCGAGAGCCCAACCAGCAGTCATTAGAATTCTAAGGATCCAAAAGCCTTGCTTGCAATCAAATACAACTATAATTACGCAGCAAATATCGATCGAAGCTCTCAGATGATATCGAGCTGACGAGGAGGAGGAGGACATGGTACGTACCATCCATGGAGGCGCTTGTGGAGGTTGATGGTGTACTCCCTCGTCACCACCTCCTCTTTCCGCCCTCCTTTGCTTCCTTTCTCCACCATCTTCTTCGCCTCCGCCGCTGCCGCCGCTCGCTTCCTCAACTGTTTGATCTTGGCGGCAGGGACAAGCCCTAAATTTCGTGCGATGCAACATATATAAGACCACTCTCCAACTCAGTAACGGCCCAATTACGGCCCATTAGGTTCTTTAGATGTTTGCTGGTCGCTGCCTGGGACACGTGTAACGCAATTATCAGTCAATAGGTAGATTATTGATGCTTTGTGTTCCATGGACGCATAGCGGATCCTGAAAGAGGAAGGCCCATGTGGCGGAGGGCTTCACGCCTTCACCTTCCTGGTCCTCGCACTTTTCTTTTTCTCCTCCTCTTCTCTCTCCCTCCCTCCCTCTGCGCTCTCTTGCTCTCCGTTTCCGCCTGCCATTTCGTCTCTCTGCGCTCGCCGATCGCGTCCGAAGCTGCAAGATTTACCGGAGGTACGCCACACCACTGTGTCGCGTCGAACCCAGATTCATGTTGCTTTAGATTCTCTGGTATTCACCATATGTCGATGTTTATCGTCTGTTTTGATAGAGCTCATTCGATCCATCTTGCGGCGTCGATTCGTCTAAGCTTTTTGGAATGGAGGCCCCCGACGATGATTTCACCTTTTGCCAGGTCTTTAAAGCTCCGTTTCTCTGTTTCTTCTTCTTCTTCTTCTTCTTCTTCTTCTTCTTCTTCTTCTTCTTCTTCTTCTTCTTCTTCTTCTTCTTCTTCTTTTTCTTTCTTTTTAGCTGTTGGAATTTGATTGGCGCAGGGAGGTGAAACCTGATTCTTCTTCTTGATCTGTGGGTTGTTTTGTTAGGTTGTGCAGCATGTGGATGTTGACGATTCCTTAGAGCCGCCCAAATACGTCCCTGATGTTAGTAGAATTACCCTCCAAGACGATCATGAGGCCTCCAATGGCGTGCAAAGTGGGACGACGACGACGACTACGACACTGAGTGAACAACCTGCGTCTTTAAAACCAGTTTTGGAAAGCAAGGATTTGACATCTCAGACGCAGGTGCAGAGGCCTGCGGAAAAGAAGAAGCCTGTGGCAAGAGCAAAAGTCCCCTTCGAGAAAGGGTACAGCCAAATGGACTGGTTAAAACTTACTCGCACTGAACCTGATCTCGCAGGTGCTTCTTTTTCAGTTATATTTCAGCTAAATTGTTTCAGTTGTCCATGCGAATTTGGTGTACGAAAAAGCTAATCGTTTTCATAGTGTTCCCGCAGAGTTCTTCAGAATGAGATTTAAGTTTGGTAACAAAAATATTGTAATCAAATTTATGTCCTTTAGCCGACACATTATAATTGTTGCCTTCGATTTTACCTTAAATTCAGGGCTCAAGGGCCGCTCCAACAGGAGGCTCATATCTCTGGAGGAAGTTAAACAACATAAAAGTGATGGTTCTGTCTGGACAGTTCTGAAGGGACATGTTTACAATATCTCACCCTACATGAAATTCCATCCTGGAGGTATGAAAACTCTTATGGTGTCCTGCAGTCTAGAAATTCTATTTTTGTTCTTTCGTTATTTGTAAGCTCTTACAACTGCTGTGTTCTGATTCGTAGCCTTCCCTTTGGTTGCATGTTTCTTTCGCGGATACCATGCTATGCTCTTTATTGTAGTAGACTAGCAGTCATCCATTAGGCTTATTATAATTCTTATTTGGTTGATAGCAATGTATCATTAAAAATTTCCTTTCAGATCAGTCAGATGTTCCTAAGGATACTAAGCTTGACGATATTTTGAGAAGTTATGGAAAATGAGTATGAAAATGGCCTAATTCATTTTTTTTCGTTTCTTTTTAAATTTGAATGTCTAATTATCCATAATAGTTCTTAACTGAAACATGTATGTTCCTCTTCAACCTTTGTCAAATGCCTGTGTCACAAACAAACCTTTTATGAATTGATAATAAGAGTTTAGGAGCATTGGCACCTTATCCATCATATTCATACTGGAACTTTTTCATGGTCTGATACTTTATACATCTGTTCTATCATACTACGATAGTACTAACAGAATACCATTTTCTTTCTGACAAAGTTTTAGGATTGGGGTGAAAAGGGGGAAAGTAATCTTTTGTGTATAATTCATATGGAAACTAAAAAAAAAATCATAATGAGAACATGAACAGCATGCATCATTATGACTAGTATTATCCTATTTCAACTGGTTTGATTGAACATTTTGAACTGCTAGGATTTGAAGATATTTTCTATTCTTATATAAAAATGAAAAAAAAAGATCATGTTGCTTTTTATTTTGTTGATAAAATATATTTGGAAAACAAGAAAGAGTTCGTACATGTGCATTAACCAGATCCAAAGGTGGATTTTAATCTGAGAAATAAATCAAGTTTATTTTTATGATGCCATCAGGGTACTTTTAGTCTATTCATCTACACTTTTAAATCATTACTCTACCATTGTTTTGCTTACGGTTAGTTATTTTGTGGCTAAAGATTATATTTTTTGCTTGACAGGTGTAGATATGCTAATGAAGGCTGCTGGAAACGATTGCACTTCCTTATTCAGTATCCTTTTTGAAACTCATGGCTAGTTTTTTGCATTCTTGTTACTCCTGTTTGAATCTTACACTGTCACATTCAATTCAACTGGAGGGTGTGAGGAATAGCGTCACTAACCTTCATCAGTGTCAATGCATGATCATTGTCAAAGTGCTAACTTTGTTTTGAGCATATGCGTTCATTGATTAGCTGGAACTCATTGAGTGTGTGATAGGTTCTGGGTTTGGAGATAGAATGGAACTATATGGAATAACTATGTAAGAATTTAAAGGGAACTATTCTACTAAAACCGTTTGTGTTAATTGGACCAAACTTCAGTTAATAGTTTTTTCTAGAATTTTGTTCCTTAATTTGTTTCTCCAGATAAATATCACGCTTGGGTTAATGCTGAGTTCTTGTTGGAAAAATGTCTGGTGGGTGTATTGGATTCCAGTTGACAAGACCAATGTCGCACTTCCCTCATGGAGATTCCTGATTAATCCAGGGAAGCGCAGGCTAAAAATTTTCATTTGTGTAGGCCCTTGGAAATACAGTGCATATATAACTGAAAATATAAATCTTATAGTGGATATGCTTGCATCAACTGCTCCTAATAATTAATTATACATTTGCGTGAGCAGTTGTGTAGAATTTATGGATGTTACGGAGAGTAATGTTGATTTTATATAGAATGAGCAAGCTCTGACTGTGCTTCATTTGATTCAGTTTCAGTCTGACGTTTATGTCGTAGTCAAAGACATAAATAAGCAAACTTTGTTGAACTCTGTAATTGATCTCAGAATTGCTTGTTTAAACAAAATAAAATAAATAAACCTTTTTTTTCTGTACATATGCAAGGACCTTTTATAATAGTTGTATCAATTAGAAACATAGGCCTTTATTATTCGAATACATTGAACCTCACATTCTTTAATCACTGCACGAGCCACCGTTTTTTCTTTTCTTAGGAGAATTTTGAAGTCTTTGGTGGATTTTTTTTCTTCTGTGAACTTTGAAGTGTCTTTGGCGGACTTGGAAAAGACATGATAGAATAATCCAAGTATGCATTTAATATACGTCCATGCATGTAAATTACAAGATATTCTGATATTGTTAGAACAACCTCCATTACTGTTTTTCTTCTGTTTTATTTTTTTCCTTTTTTTTATGAATTTTCATAGACGTATATTCGAAGTCGTGTGTTTGTTTTGTAAGCATGCATGTCATGTTCTTATATTCTATTTGTTGCATGGAGACGATGACAATTCAGTTCATGAATTTAATCAATTATGCATATGCATGGGAAGGGTAGCTTGTAGTCGAGCTCCAAACATATTTGATTCATTTGTTAATTAAATATGTAATAATTCTAAACCATTGAGTAAAAGAAATTTATATATAAACAAATTTGGCTATTACCTTGATATATAATGTGTACACCCATAATTAAAAATATTACGTAATCAGATTATTTATTTCATGACATTCCACTCTTACTATGAATGCAAATTGTAATTTTCTGATAATCTTTAAAAATAATACAATAAAATTGTATAAAATTAATTAAAAGTAACTAAATATAGGGTTACAAGTCATTCAAATTTAAAAGATTAAAATAAATAATGATTATTATTGTATTTAGCTAGTTATCTTTAGTCATTTGGTTCCATGTACTTATAAATTATGATTTCAATGAAACATGAAACTAAACTCCTAAAAAGGCTAACTGAATATGCAATTTTAAAATTGTTTATGATGATTAATTTTAAAAGTGAATTAAATAACAGAAAGAATTTTTTGCGTAGTTAATTATGTTGGAAATTAAATGCTGAAATCGTCATGAAAAAATATTTTTATTAAATAAATTTAATTGGATTCAAATTCTTAAATCATAGTTAACTAACATTAGTATATTGTATAATTATTATGCACATAATAATATGCACAACTTCGAATTTATGGGGACAATTGACCCCATAATTGACAATGTAGATCCCTTCATGATTCCACCCACCTAAATTCAGCACATTCCTTAAATTCTTCTCAACGGCTGCAAATAATATGTAAAGACCTAAATGTGTTCAGATGATGATCGCAGTTTTAATTTAAAAGAATTTTATTCTTAATTAGTCGCCCGATCCGAGATATGTAATAAACATGGAAATTTATGATAATATTGAAAATTTGGAAATCTTAAGATCAGGATGATTAAATTAGAATTTACAGCGTAAATAAATCGTGTGTTCACATAAATATTTAATCTGATGAAAACTAAGGGTCTGTCAAGCACCTTACAAGATCCTTTTTCAGATACTATTGGATTAAGGGTCTCTTTCGTTCAAAATTTATTGAGGGGGAAGGAAGGAAAAAGAAGGTAAAGAGAAGGAAAATAATAGAAAGAAAATATAAAAAAATGAAAATGAATACGATATTCTTAAAGGGAAACTATAATGATATTATAAAGAGAATGAAAAGAAATGAATGTTATAATTTATTTAAACGATTTTATTTTTAATTTAATTTATTTGATCAAAATTAAAAATACATACTAAATATTTCTTTTTCCTCATTTTCAAAACAGACTTAAATTTTCAATTGAATGAAAGATGATCTGTCAAAGATGTGCTATTAAATGTTTTTTTTCTGAAAACTTAAATCAATAAGGAAAAATATCTTTATTTATAATCTTAATATGATCATCTAAGCACATAAGTGTTTTTAGCTTTGACCATTTGACTTTTAGGATCTGTTTGGTTGAAAGTGAAAGGACGAAAAGAAAGGGAAAGAAAAAGGAGGATAATAGGTTCTCCTCTTTTAATTGAGTTTAAATTGAAAAAAATATTTTTTCTTTCCCTCCTTTTTCTTCAAAATATTTTTTCTTTCCCTCCTTTTTCTTTAAAGGGACGAAAAATATTTTTTTTTCAATTTAAACTCAATTAAAAGAGGAGAACCTATTATCCTCATTTTTCTTTCCCTTTCTTTTCGTCCTTTCACTTTCAACCAAACAGATCCTAAAAGTCAAATGGTCAAAGCTAAAAACACTTATGTTCTTAGATGATCATATTAAGATTATAAATAAAGATATTTTTCCTTATTGATTTAAGTTTTCAGAAAAAAACATTTAATAGCACATCTTTGACAGATCATCTTTCATTCAATTGAAAATTTAAGTCTGCTACTTACTTAAAATAGGTGAATTAAGTAGCAAATTCTTCAAATTAACTTCTCTGATGCAATGATGTATGGATATTTTATTTATGGAAGATAAATTATGGACAATATACCAAGTTGATATTTCTTTACTTAATTACTTGGACGCGGTAGTTCACAATAAAATTTCTCTTTTTGACTTATTTTGAAAGCAAATGCATGAGTTAATTTGTTTCTTCCATCTTGAAAAAGATTAATCTTCGAAATAATATCTTGATTAATTAAGTTCGAGAATAACGTTTGAGAATTTGATTATGCAAAGTTTTCGATGTCATTTGGATCAAATGATTAAATGCACGTATACGTGGAACTTGTAAGTTTGATACTACGAAAAAAAATAGAAACAACTACATTATTTCTTGTATTATATTTTAATTTTAATTTAAAAGCATGCTAATTAACCTTTTTTTTTTCTCCCAAGAACAATATATGAATCGTGGAGAAAATTAATGAACTTGGATATATATATATATATATATATATATATATGTGTGAGATTAATGTACTTACAAAGCATCTTTCGCTTTGTAGAGATGTCGAGCGCATATCAATCATTGATCCACTCATCAATAAATCTGATCAAAAGTAATTAAACCTCATAATTTAAAAATATCAATTATTTCAACCATTGATCAATGCGGTTGAAATGCGCTCAGCATCCCTACAAAACGAAAAGTGTTTTGTAAGTACATTAATCCATATATATATTATTTTTGCAAAAACAAAAGAACAAAAAAAAAGATTTTGTATATGATATTATAACTATACATGCATTCATCGAATTGGGCATAAAATCTGAAACTTGAACCAATCAAATATTTTGGAATTGAGTCCATCTTATGGTAAAGATTTCGCCACCACATGCAATTAATTTTGACGATTCGGATTTATATATCCGGTACGGTTATACATATCCAACAATTAATGCTTAATATTATTATCAGAATAACAACAAATATCTACTTACTATAGAGACATATATAACGGCATCAACGTGCATTAAATTGCGCATAGATGTGTTATTGAATTGATTTAGACAAAATAAATGAACAATATATGCGACAGGAATATTAATATTATATCGAGCTGTATGCACCATATCGAAGGCATGCACGGACGTGATCTTTACCTTCCTCTTCTACGTAACGTATGAAGCTTCTCTGCTTCTCTCAATATATATGAGCTGCATCAACATCGATCACTAGGGGAGAAGAAGAACATTATGGTAAGAGAAATTACAACTAAAGTTTCGGCTTTTTAATTATGGTCTCGATCATGTTCTTATCTGTGATTTTAATTTTATTAACAATCTCATAAATATTATATTTAGTGCGATGTTATGTAGTATGTACAGTTTCTAGCTAACTGATATATCAATTAATCTTTGAACAAGGAAAAAAAAACTAAAAAGATGTTAATTAATTTTGCAGGGACGTCGTCGCTTGAGCTCCCCATCTGATATGCTCATGGCCTTGATGGTGATTGTTGCTGTTGTTGTTGTTGTATCCTCCTGCGCCGTCGACGGTGCGCATGCCCTCGGAGGAAGTACATCGACGACGTATAATGTGGTCAAATATGGCGCCGTGGGAAATGGCCGAACGGATGACACCGAGGTAGTAATGCACATTGTTGTCATCTCTCTCTCTCTCTCTCTCTCTCGGTTGTGTATCAGAGACGCCACCTCTTTCACGCCCAATCTGTGTGATATTTCAACGTCTCTCTTTCTTGTGTTTGTCTCAATGGCATCACGGCTTGTATGACACAACTCTGTCTGGTCTCTCTCTCTCTCTCTCTCTGATACACAGTTACACACAAAATGAAGAAACAAAAAAATAAAGAAAAAAGCAAGTGATAATGCACGGGCGATGCATGCAGGCATTTTTGGCAGCTTGGAACGCAACGTGCAGTGACGCGGGAGGAAGTCCGACGTTGCTGGTTCCAGGAGGGAAGACGTTCATCGTCGGCCTACTCCAGCTCTGGGGCCGCTGCAAATCCCCCGTCCATGTCCAGGTGTAGTTATTATATCATTTGCATGCATTATTCTAATTAATTAATATTTACTTGCTTGAAACCAATTAGGTGGATGGAAACGTGGTGAGGCCTAATAAGAACTGGAAGGACGAAGGATCGTGGGTACAATTCCTCAGCATCGACGGCCTCACCATCGACGGCACCGGCCAGTTCGATGGCACCGGCCAGTTTTACTGGCGTTGCAAAATGGCAAGAGTACGTTATCTTTTATTTTATTTTATTTATGAATATTAAGTAGTATACAAAGGAGAATCGCTGTAATTGTTTCCCCTTACAATTTTTTTCTTACTAAGTTTTTCTTTTTCTTCGTCTTCTTTGTTCATTACATGTGCAGACGTGCAAGGTTGGACCCGACGTAAGTTTCTTCTTCTTCTTCTTCTTCTTCTTCTTCTTCTTCTTCTCTCTCTCTCTCTCTCTCTCTCTCTCTCTCTCTCTCTCTCTCTCTCTCTCTCTCTCTCTCTCTCTCTCTCTCTCCATAAGACCATATGACATGGTGTATATATCATATCAGACCCTGGTTTTTCTGGGCATTAAGAAGCTGGAGCTGAGCGGGTTGAAGTTGGTAAACAGCTCCCAGTTCCACGTGGTCCTCGGGTGGTGCGACACGGCGTCCGTTCATCACCTCACCATCGAAGCCCCCGGGGACGCCCCCAACACCGACGGCATCCACCTCGCCAGCACTCAGAACGTCCATGTTAGGGACAGCATCATTTCCACCGGTACCTAAGCTAATGCATGCATGATACCAAATATGTTACTAATTATTATTTCCCTTATTTTATGATTCCATCTTAATGCATTACAGTATATGATAATATATTATATAACCTGGTGGTTCATGTGCCATATATATATATATGATAATAAAACAATAATATTCAAGCAAAAAGTGAAATATATGTTAATATTTTTTTGTTAATTTTGAGGTGTGTGTACATGCATATGAATGTGCTTTATAGCAATTTCTGATCTGTAACTGAAGTGCTGCATTTAATGTTTTTGGAGCCTTCAATTCGATTTGTTTGTATGTACGTATCTATGTATATATCTATGCTGCAGGCGACGACTGTGTATCAATCGGAAATGGTTCCGTGAACGTTAACGTGAACAACATTACATGCGGTCCTGGTCATGGCATAAGGTGGTGATCAAACATTATATAATGCAATTACTCAAATTATAATATTTTACTCAAATTGAAGCTTAATTATATTGGGGTATTTAATGAATTTGCTCCTTGGTCTATGAATTATTAATTTGTGCAGCATCGGCAGCCTGGGGGCCAAATACACAGACGGCAAGGTGGAAAAGGTTAATGTCACCAACAGCTTCATCTTTGACGCGGACAACGGCCTTCGGATCAAGACATGGCAGGTGCATGTGTCCTCCTACGTCCATGCTATGTATATATATATATATATACACACTAATAATTGTTAACTTGTTGTAACTCTATATGTTTAGGGTGGATCCGGATACGTGAGAGAAGTATTATATGAAAACATCGAGGTTCGAAATGTGCACAAGGCCATATTTATCGATCAATACTACTGCCCTTTCCAAGTTTGCCCAATCAAGGTAAGAACATATCTGTGTACGTACGTTGTTTTCAATATTGTATATACATTGTAATGGAACTATGAAACAATATCTCCTATAATAGTAATTAGTAATGAATATGATATGAAGGCATCTGCCGTGAAGATAAGCGATGTGAGCTACGTGAATGTGAGGGGGACGACGGTGAGCGACGTGGCCGTGGCCCTCAACTGCAGCCGGAGCGTGCCCTGCAGCCGCATCCACATGGACACCATCGACATCGGACCGTCGAAGCCAAGTCACAGAGTCGCCACGGTCTGCAACAACGCCTTCGGGACCAAGAAGGGCCCTCTCACGCCCCACGTCCCATGCCTCAAATCCATACACAAAAACCCTTAATACTTAACTTGACTAACTCCATCGTTCCTTTTACGTGAGTACTTTTTCTCTTGATTAGATCGATCGTATGCATAATTAATTCCGGCGAAAGATACGGCGATCGACTGTGTTGCGCACCACAAAGTATATGCATGTAAATCAAAGAATTGATGGGTTCTAAATTCAACAGCAAAGTTGTATAAGGAAGTCCATCCATTGTCTGATCTGATTTGTTGGAACAGCTCATTGGCGTATATCTATCCATGTATACATACATGGCAACAATATCATCTAATTATAGATGCACGGGATCCACTTAATTATATCATCAAATTAAAAGCGACAGCCAATTATATATATATATATATATATATATATATATATATATATATGGCAATGCCAATTGATTTGCATCTATTTAATTATGATTTTCATGTTTTAATCTTTGCTTTGTTTTATCTAGCTATGGAAAGGGTAAAATGGATATGTGAAACACCCTTTGCTTCACGCCATGGGAAGCACATTCTCAATCGTCAAGATTAAATCTGATGACTCATACGAAGGTGTGCATGATTTTGCCTACATACACTATAAGAAAATTAGAATTTTCCGACGGGCAGTTTCCGATGGATAGAAATTCATCGTAATTTGCGACAGATTTTATGACGGATAGTGATCCATCGGAATTTCCGACAGTTATAACCGTCGGAAATGAAAATAATAAATTATGTAATTTGTTATATTATTATTTTATTTTTGACGATTAGAAACGTCAAAAATTTTGACGGATATGCATCTGTCGGAATTTTCGACGGTTTGGACCATCGGTAAATGAAAAATAATCAATTATGTAATTTATTATATTATTATTTTATTTTTCGATGATTAGGAACGTCGAAAGTTTTGATGAATATCCAACCGTCGCAATATCCGACGGTCAGGACCGTCAGTAAATGAAAAATAATCAATTATGTAATTTATTATATTATTATTTTATTTTTCGACGATTAGGAATGTCAAAAGTTTCGACGGATATCCAACCGTTGCAATTTTCGACGGTCAGGACCATTGGTAAATGAAAAATAATTAATTATGTAATTTGTTATATTATTATTTTATTTTTTGATGATTAGGAACGTCGAAAGTTTCGACGGATATCCAACTGTCGCAATCTCCAACGGTCAGGACCATCGGTAAATAAAAAATAATCAATTATGTAATTTGTTATATTATTATTTTATTTTTTGACGATTAGGAATGTCAAAAGTTTCGACGGATATCCAACCGTCGTAATTTCCGACGGTCAGGACCGTTGGTAAATAAAAAATAATTAATTATGTAATTTGTTATATTATTATTTTATTTTTCGATGATTAGGAACGTCGAAAGTTTCGACGGATATCCAACTGTCATAATTTTCGACGGTCAGGACAGTCGGTAAATGAAAAATAATAAATTATATAATTTATTATATTATTATTTTATTTTTTGACGATCAAGAATGTCGAAAGTTTCTACGGATATACAACCGTCGCAATTTTCGCCGGTTCCGACAGTTCTAATCATCGGTAAATAAAATAATAATATAATATAAAAAATCTTTTATTAATCTAATTAGTGACAGTCCAGACCGTCAAAATTAATCTAAATGCTTAGTTTCCGACGAGCATAGCTGTCGATAATTAAAAATCATTCTCCCGTTGCATTTTTTCATTTTCCCACTTTCCCGCTACTTTTATTATTAATTATTTTTACTTTCCCGCTATATATATATCCACTTCCTTTCACTTTTTATATCTTTACCTCTCTCCTCTCTCTCTCCCTCTCCTATTTTGTCGGCGACCATATCCCTCCCGAACAATGACATCTCCCGTCGGCGACCCTCTCTCTCTCTCCCGGACAACCTCTCTCGTCGGCGGCCCTCTCCCACGGCCAGATCTGGCCAGCGGCCGGATCTGGTCGTGGGGCCCGGATCCAGTCGCAGGTGGTCAGATCTGACATTGACTGTCAGAACCAATCGTTGGTGGCCGAATCTGGCAGCCTGGCGGCTGGATTTGGCAGCCTAGCGGCCGGATCGGCCGCTTGGCAACCGAGGATGCATCCGCGGGCGACCGGATCGGCCGCCTGTCGGACCCGGCCGTTGGTGGCCGGATCGACCGCTTGGCTGCCGGATCGGCCGCTGGCGTTCGGATTGGCCGCTTGGCAGCCGAATTTGGTTGCTGGCCGCTGGATCGGTCGGTCGACTATTTTTTTATATTATAAAAATTCTTTGCGAAAGTTTTGACCGCCAAAAGTTTCGGCAGTCACGACGACCGCCGAAAGTTTCAACGACGATCGTCGAAACTTTCGGAGGTCGCGACAGCCGAAACTTTCGACGGTTGGGTCGACTGCCGAAAATATGGACGGTCGCGACCATCGAAACTTTTCGACGGTTCGCGGCCGTCGAAACTTTCGACAGTCGTGACCGTCGACTTCCGTCGGAACTTCCGACGTTTTTTCCCAACCGTCAAAAATTAATTTGCGACGACCATTTTTTGAACGAATCATTTCTGTCGAAAAAACTATCGAAAATCATCATTTTCGACAGTTTTCGGGAATGTAATTCCCATCTTTCTTGTAGTGATATTGTGAGATTTTTCTTGCATCTTACGAGATTTTCCCCTCCCTCCCTCTCTTGATCTAGGTCGTGGTCTCATGATCCAAGGGCTCGAGATTTAGGGTGAGGGCAGTCCGGTGATCCGCCTCTCTTCGCAATTTTTTACGACCGTTGCGACGGATAAGAAAATTCACCCAAATTACCAAAGGCCAAAAAGTCCTTCGCTACTATGGACGAAAAATCTCCGTCGATAAATTACGGACAGTATAGCATTTAGAATTATCAAAGGATTTAAATCCGTCAGTAATTCTAAAGGCTAGATCTGTCGGTAATTATATTTATAATAATAAATATATAATATAATATAAGTATATATTCAGTACTTTATTATTAAATTATTATTTTATTTACCGAATGATAGTGCCTTTGAAATTACTAAAGGATTCAGCATCCATCGACAATTTCGAAGGACATTACTCGTCGGTAATTAAAATAATATCATTTATTATCAATGTTTTTATATATAATTTTATTATTAAAAATTAATAAAATTATATGTATTGATATGAATTATATGTATTAATATATATATATGATTATAAACATTAGTAATTTAATATAATATTATAAATATTTTATAAAAATAGAAGAGATATATCTATTATATTTTAGACATTAATAATATATTATTATTTTATTTACCGAAGGATAGTACCTTCAAAATTAGTGAAGGCTTTACCATCCATTGATAATTTCGAAGGAATTTACCTTTCGGTAATTACCGAAGAAAATGCCTTTGAAATTATCAAAGGATTAACATACGTTGGTAATTTCGAAGAAAATATCCGTCAGTAATTAAAATAATATCATTTATTATCAATATATATATATATATATTAAACATTAATAATAGTATATGTATTGATATATGTGATTATAAACATTAGTAACATAATATTATATTATAAATATTTTAAGTAAATGGAAGAAAAATATGTATTATATTATAGGCATTAATGATATATTATTATTTTACTTAGCGAAGGATAGTGCTTTCGAAATTACCGAAGGATTTAGCATCCTAATTTTGAAAAATAATAATTAAAATAATATCATTATTATCCATGTTTATATATATAATTTAAGAATATGATTAATATTTTAATATTATTAATGATTAATTTCTTATATAAATATTGATAAAAATAATATTATTTATTTACCAATGGGTTCTTCCTTCGGAATTATCGACGGACTCCAAATCCTTCGGTAATTCCGAAGGATATACCCATCGCTAAGTCTAATATTTTTCTCGCGCCCCCACCCCCTCCCAATATTTTCTTCCTTTCCCAATAATCGTTCTCCCCCTTTCTCCATTTACACCTTCCTCCTCTCCCTCTCCACGGCGGTGGCGGCGACTTCGGCGATCCCGGCCACCCTCCCCCACTCCCTCTCCTGGTCTCTCTCGACTCCGGCAACCACTACGGCCAAATTCGACGCACATGCGGTTGGAACTGACCGCAGGTGCCAAATTCAGCTCGCAGGTAGTCGGATCCATCGCGTAGGCACCAGTTCTGCTGCCCGCATGTCGAATCTGGCTGCTCGCGCGCCAAATTTGGCTGCCTGCTAGTCAGATTCGATGCCTGCGGTCGGATCCGGCGCCTACGATCAGATAAGGCCGCCTATGCATTGGATTGGCCGTTGTGAGCCTATTCTGGTTGTCTGTGCATCAGATTCGGCGCCTGCGGCCGGTTCTGGCACTCAGGCCAAGATGTAACTATAGGCAATGTATCCGGCCACCTGTGCGCCGAATCGGCCTGATCCAACAGCCTGTAGGTCGAATCCGACAACCTGTGCGCCAGATCCTGTCGCTTGTGCGTCGGACGGCCGCCTCTCCATCCCCTCTCCCTCTCCCCCTCCCCCCTCTGTATCTCGATTTCGGCCGCCTGCTCCGAATCGACTACCAATGCCGATCCGATAGCAAGCGATCTATTTTCTTAATATTTTTAAAAACTTTTCGACGGATGTATCTGTCGCACTCTGCCGATGCATGCTATGGGTTGCCTGTCGAAGGCCTTCGACGGGAGAGAGTCCGTCGAAGCCTTCGACAGGTCAAGGTTTCAACGGGAGCACTCCCGTCGGAACTATCGAAGGGTTCTCCCGTCGAAACCTGCGAAGGGCTGACACTTCCTCATCGGATTTCAACAACGCGATTGGTAGCTTCCAACGGCAAAATCCGTCAAAAGTTTGGAAGGAGGACCTTCCCTTCAGAACTTTTGATGGATTCTACCCATCGAAAATTTTGAAAGCAATTTATCCATCGCAGACATCCGCCAAAACTTTCAAAGGAACATTTGAGGATCGTAGATTGTTTCCAATGGTAAAATTTCTAACAAAACTACTATCTGTCAAAAAATCCGTCGCAAACGCACATTTGCGACATATTCCAAAGGTTATCTGTCACAAAATCACATTATTCTTGTAGTGATCTCTCTCCTCCTTCCCTCCCTTTAGTACAAATTCGCCTCCCTCCGTCATACAATCACTTGTCATTTTCGCATGTTGCCGATTCTGCATTCTCGTACTCCGATGTCACTATCACAATGGAACGACCTTTTTCTAAGGCTTCTCGAGCCGACATCGACCTCCTCTTTCACGATCTGTGGTAGCAAGAAATCGGCTCTCCTGGACCTCCGGCTCGAAACTCTGGCATCCGCCAAGTCGCAAACTCCCATCTCCGAGATCACTGCCGCCTTCGACGCCTCTCCATAGGTCCCCATGTTGACACCTCCGCCTCCTACCATCCCTGCGGAGAAGAGCCCAAGTTGTTCTTTGCCACCATAGTTGTTGGCAAGAGGGGGGGGGGGAGCATCTATATGAGATGAATGTGAATATATAGAATCTTGGTGGTATCCAATTAGATCTGATCTGATCCATCATATTTGATCTATGAGATTGAAGACATGCTTCACACGGTGTGAAACAAAAGGGTGCTTCACATGTTCATTTTACCCGTTATGAAAAAAGAATAAGAAAATGGCATAAAGTAATTATTGCTTTATTAGTTTAATATATTCTATATGTTAGGGGTGTTCACGAGTCGGGTCAAACTCGACCCGTGAGCAAACCAGACCCAACTCGTCGAATTTGGTCGGGTTTCGATTTTTTTTAGATAGGACCTGACTCAACCCGAGTTGTGTCAGGTCGGGTGGTCGGGTTACCCGACCACCTTTTTTCTTTTTCTTTTTAATTTTTAATACGAAAAACATTTACTATTTTATTTTAAATACTAAATAAAGTATTTTTAAAATATTATTTTAAATATCTACATATTATTCTCTATTTAAAATACATTATTATATATATTATTTTAGTTAGTATAAATTACTTAAATTAAATAAAAAAAGCATTTAAAATTCATAAATTCGGGTTGACGGGTCGGGTCGGGTCAAATCGGGTTGAAAAATATAACCCAACCCGTCCTAAGGCGAGTCGAGTTGGATACCCGGGTTCACCGGGCTAACACCCCTACTATGTGCAAATTTTACTCACCCAGTCTTTTCATAGTTCTTTGCCACCATAGTTGTTGGGAGGAGGAGGAGGAGGAGGAGGAGGAGGAGGAGGAGGAGGAGGAGGAGGAGGAGAGAGAGAGAAGAGAGAGAGAGAGCATCTATATGAGACGAATGTGAATCTATAGAATCTTGAAGACGTACGATGTGAAACAAAAGGGTGCTTCACATATTTATTTTACCGTTATGAAAAAACAATAAGAAACTAGCATAAAGTAATTATTGCTTTATTAGTTTAATATATTCTGCATGTTATGGGTGTTCCATGAGCAAACCAAATTCAACTCGTCGAATTTGGTCGAGTTAGGTCGGGTTTCAATTTTTTTAGATAGGATCTGACTCAACCCGACCACCTTTTTCATTTTAATTTTTAATACAAAATACATTTACTATTTTATTTTAAATACTAAATAAACTATTTTAAAAATATTATTTTAAATATCTACATATTATTCTCTATTTAAAATATATTATTCTATATATATTAATTTTAGATGGTATAAATTACTTAAATTAAATAAAAAATCATTTAAAATTCATAAAAGTAAAAATTCGGGTTGACGGGTCGAATCGGGTTGAAAAAATCTAAACCGACCTAACCTAAGGCGAGTCGGATTGGATACCCGAGCGGGTTAACACCCCTACTATGTGCAAATTTTACTCACCCAGCCTTTTCAAAATCACATATTCTAACTTTTACATGGTTTCTGAAAACTAATCCATTAGACAAAAAAAATTGAAATATGATGTTTCGATAAAAAAAAACTTAACGAGGAAGAACTAAAAAATTAACTAGATGGTTAAATTCTAATCGATGGTTGGATCAGAACGAAGAAATAATTTGTGTATTATTTTTATGAGATATAAATTTTATACTAAATAAACAAATGTTATATTTGATTGGCATAGATGACCTTCACCCATATCTTATTTTACTACTTCGTTTTCAACTTTATTTTGACATGTTATTAATATTATTATCGTATCAAAGTTTTATGATTCTTAATACATTTTTACTTATGGCTTTCATAATTTCTAGATCAATTTAATTTGATTTTACTATTATAAAATCGTCGTAAATTTATGAGGAGTTATTTTTGCATATTTTATAACTTTTTGTGATGTAATATTTTACATATTTATAAAAAAAAGGGGAGAATAAAATTTTTAAAGACAACATAATTAAAGTTGAATTACATATGGTCTCTTATATTCTTTATGTGCAAACTACTTTTTGATGAAACAAAAGTAGAAAAAATATGGTATGAATATAACTTTATATGAAGTACTTGTGTGCATATTCATCATTGTAAGGAAAACTAAATGAGGGGGAGTAAAATTGATTTTACAAGATTTTACAACTTTTTTTGCAACTTATATATTTTTCATATTTCTCGGTTTGTCTTCATAAAAATGAAGGAGATTGTTGGAGCAAAGTTTTAATGCCTTATAAAATTATATTTTGATGATACAAACCTCGAAAGATTAAAATTATATGTTGAAAAAATTTAAATAAAAATGGATAATTTTAAGCACTAAACTTTGATTAAATAAATAATTATGATCTTATTAGATTTTTATTGATAATGTCTTGAATTTGAATTCAGTTGTAACCTTATGTGGTTCCCCTACTTAATCAGGCACTTCAATAGATTTCCCCTAGGGGTCCAGACAGAAATTTATTATTGTAATAATCATTATTTCATAATAAAGAGAGTCGCTGCTTCCCGAGGACGTAACTCGATTTAGGGTGAACCTCGTAAATCTCTATGTTCTTCTGTGTTTGTGCGATCTCTCTCCCTCTTTTCGTAACAATTCTGAGTGAATAATGAATATCAAAGTTGGAGAATCCTGTTATCTATCCATAAAATCCAAGATTATTTCATTTGAATAACTGTGCAAAAAGTTATGCTCAAAATAGTGCAGATCAGTCAACAAATCGGTCAAAACAAAGAAGGCCGGATGAGACTATACCGATCGGTCGGTCAATGCATGAGCTGCCCAAATCCATGATGAGATTATATCGATTGACAGATCGGTCGCTACACCGGATGATCGATCGATCGATGCACCGGATGACCGATCAGCTCAATGAACGAAAAGTAAAATGTTGAAACTATCGAGTTTGATCGACCGATCAGCTGCTGACAGTGATGAAATCATACAACGGTCATATAGATCGGTCAACCAATCCATTAGTGTGATCGATCGGTTCCCAGCTGTAATGAACAGTAACGACTAATTTTGAATGAGAAAATTGTGGAAAAAATTATAGATAAAATTTTCATACATACAAACCTATAAAAGAAGTACCAAGACAGAAGCAAAGACATCTATCTAAACATTGAAGAAAAACTTCAAATTATCAAAAGAAGAACCTTCTCTTGAAGTCATCATTCTAGTTTCTCTTTTTTTCTTTTTCTTTTCTTGTGAGCATGACATTGTAAAAGAGAGAAATAATTTTTCTTCAAATTATCAAAAGAAGAACCTTCTCTTGAAGTCATCATTCTAGTTTCTCTTTTTTCTTTTTCTTTTCTTGTGAGCATGACATTATAAAAGAGAGAAATAATTATTCAGAAAAATTGAGAGAGCTCATGTGTAAAAGATATTTCATATCTTACCTCTTGAGCAAGAGAAACGATAAGCTTCTTAGAAGGAGATGTGTGCCTTACTTTTCGAAGCAGAGAAAAAGTGGTTGATGTAAAATGTTCTTCCTTGCCCCCATTTGAAAGTAAGGGAGATTTTAGTAGAATCTCCGACGGTCTCGAAGTCGAGAAGTCATAACGGATATGTAGATCAAGATGTGGTCGAACTTTATTAACAATCACATGTGCTCTTGTGTGTGCATTCTCTCTCCCTCTCTTTATATTATGTTTATGATATGATCTGATTTATTTTTATTTGAAGAGTGTTTAATCACATGCCTTGAGATCCTACACGTTATACTTATAATCATTACAAGTGAATCAACAAATTGAGAAAAAAATTTTGTTTATGTAAATATTTGATACAAATGCGATTGTTTGCGATTTATCTTAGTAACAAATAGGAGAACATGTGCAATGCCTCAATCATGGCCGTTGATGCGCAAAAAGACAGATGGGACAATGAGGATTGTGTGATCGCACCCCGCACCTACACATCTGGTAGCATCCTAATATTATATATATATATGCACTTTTGAGAAACAAACAAACCACGAGAATTGAAGTAAGGTATTTAAAAAACCGATCCAACTATTGCTGGGAAGCCCATAATAGTTTTTTTAATGTAAAAATAGGATTATTCTATGTTTCTTAAAAAAAGTAAGCATCAAACGAAAAAATATCAATTTGATCTTTTTTAAAAGATATTTATATTTACAATAATTCATAAAATTAATTATTTTTATAAATTAATAGTACGCCATGTCGGGTGAAATAAAATAAAATTGACTGTACCTTGCTCTATATATGATTTGATTGACCAGTAATTTCACGTCGTTCAATTAATTACCACTCTATTAATTAATTAATTACTTTTAATCTACCATTTCCATTGGGACGTCCTCAAAGCTCGGCTCACATTATGCAGCCAAATCACAGTGATTTAATCACTGGAGCATTAGTTTCTATTTTTTTTTAAGTTTTAATAAAAAAACATGTATAAATTGCTGAGATCAATTAGTCATTTATAATTCAAATTCTATCCATTCATGTTGTTAATTACGTAACTAATTAGTAACTAATTATTATTATTATTATTATTATTATTATTATTATTATTATTATTATTATTATTATTATTATTATTATTAAGTTACAATTACGCAATGAGATATCATTTGACTTCCATAATTTAAATCTGCACGGTGGACGAACGGGGTCCTTTTGTACGTACGTACGCACGTATACGTATAATTATCATTATGTTATGTACCCATGTGCAATGGCTGAATTAAGTTGCAATAATAATAACAACAATAAAATAAAGCTAATATATATATATATTAAGGTGCTATCACACTTTTGTGGTAGCACCTTGCGCCCCCACTTTCAGAGCCGTCGGATCTGAGATGGATGACTCTAATGATGACGCGTGCGGTTCGATTCTCTCCTCTCACGTTTCATTTCACAGCCGGTTCGTCTTCACTCCTCACCCACGGTTCGCAGCGCATCTCCTCCTCCCACTCTATGCACTCTCCTCCTCACCACCTCTTTATGTCTCCTCCTCTCTCTATCGCGCCAGCGACTGCAAAAAAGGGGGGCGTCGGCCCCCTCTGCGAGCTCGTTGGCGAGCTTCAGCCCCCTCTTTTTCGTTGCCACGCTAGCGAATGATGAGGGAGGAGGAACGATGCGCAGATTCGTTGCATAGATCCCTTCGTCGCGCCGATCCATCCATCGTGAGCTCACCGACGATCGTCGAGGGAGGAGGAAGGATGCGCAGATCCATCCGTCGCTTAAATATGTCCATCACACAGATCGGTTGCACCGTCGCAGAACCTTCGCCTTCCTTCAATCGCCGCCAAACCATCCTCGCCTGCACATCTCAGATTAGAGGGCAACGACGCGACGGACGGATCGGCGTTCGCAGATCCTTTGCACCGTCCATCTCATATCGGCGTTCGTAGATCGGTTGTCCCAGACACGTCTTCGTAGGCCGATCGTCGCCACCAACTTCTCAGCACCCTCACAGGTCGTCCCAGATTGATCTTTGCCACCATTCGCTCTCCGCCTTCGCAAGTCATCACAGATCGGTTTGCCGCTGCCCTCCGCCCTCATGAGTCAATGACCGTCGCGCTCTGCCCTCACAGATCAATTGCTGCCATCCGCCCTTGGCTCGCCATCGATTGATTGATCTATGACTCGCCATCAATCACCGCCATCCTAGCTCAAAGGTCGTCGAACGTAGATTGATTGCCGCCGCCTTCGTCGCATCATTGGAATGCCTTCGTCGCCCAACGCCGCTGCCGTCATCATCGTCGGCGCCGGCGCAGAGAGTTCTCGTGAGAAGGGAGGAGATGCGTAGTTTGATCTTGCGTGAATCGATCCCCATGTGTGAACCGGACGCTTGAACCAACGTTGGACCGGCGCGAGTTGATCAAGACTATTCATCTCAGATCCGGCGATTCTAAATATGTGGGCGCAGGGTGCTACCACAAAGGTGTGGGAGCACCCTAATATTCCCCTCTCTCTCTCTTATATATATATATATATATATATATATATATAGGACCACAAGTAATTATTTACTACGACCAAATTTTGAAGATAATAATGACACAATGATATATGAAGACAAAAAAAAGGGGATTGGGTAGGTATTCTTTTATTTTCTTTTTTTTTATATATAAAGCAAATGTCTAAGTCTAACTAATGAGTGATATATAAAAGTTAATTACCATGTTCAAAATTGTGACGAGAGAAAATGTCAAAAAAAACAAAGATAATTTATTTTTCAACGTTAGGCCAACTAAGGACTCTGATTTCTCTCATAATAAACCAAAAGATAATTACTAAAGGGCCCACCCTCCCTATGTGTGTTCATATGATTCACCTATTTTTTCGGTAATTTATTATCCTTCTATTTATGTCAAGCAAAAAATAATGCATGATCCAACTTTATTCAATTATTCTTCACGCACATAGTTAAAGGAAAAAAAAATATTTAAGGTCTCTTTGTTGGGCACTTTTAATTTTAATATGGATGTCCTTCAATTTTTTCTAAAAAAAAAAAGCTTCAACATTAATCATATATTTTGCGTGTTGTTTCTACAACGACAACACACGAAATGCACAAACACGCAATATTTTATTTTACGCTAAGAAAAATAATATTAAAATTAGAATTATTTTTTCCTATATTAATTTTAAATAAAAAAATAAGGCAAGGTCGTCAAGAACCACGTGTCTATTACAGGAGCGAGAATTGCTTCTTATGATTCAATGATTTTTGCATGAAATTATTACACACTTTTATTTTCTCTTTTCTTATTTTCTTTTCTTGTGATTAACTTGGAATATCAACTAATAACTCTTAAATGAAAAAAATAAATTAGTTGCCAACATAGATCGTGTATTTTGTTTTGTATATTTATGTCATGTGGTTCACCAGATTTGTTTTAATCGTAAGAGAAAAATAATTAACTCTTAATTTTTTTTTCTTCAATTTGTAACTAAAATAAAATATGGCAACTTTCCAAAAAAATCACCTTTTTTTTTCAGTTGAGTTTAACCCTGAGTTCTAATCATGGCCTCCGTCCGGACGGAACAGTTAGCTTTCTCTCTCCCTTCCTTGCCCCATCTCTCTCCAAGATTCTCGTCTCGCACGCACGCAGTGGAATGTTAGTTGTCGCACCAAACGCGATGGCGACGGCGATCGATGTGGAAAGCGGTCGTAGAGACACCTCCGGGCGATTCGGCGACCCTTTTGCCAGAAATGAGGAATCTTTTTCAAGCCTTCCCCTGGTAAGGACCGGGTCTCTCTCTCTCTCTCTCATGGCCGTTCCAAGTGGTGCTGTAAAAACCCGTGATCGACCCCCTTCGCTGTCGCGGTGTCTTTGTTCTTACTGCTTCTAACTGCTGCCCCTGATCTGTTGCTTACCCTTTGCGCTCACGGGCCCAATCAATTCGCCCCCACACTGTTGTGTCCCTTGTTACCGCAAGCAAGTTGTCGAGTGACTTAACACAGGCATCGTCGTCTTCTTCGGGGCAGGAGGGATCTCTTCTCTCTTAGGATCTGTTTTCGTTTTTCTTTTCGCATCTGCAATCCCTGTTTCTTGGTAATAGCAGAGTTGTCTTCTACTCTTCTGTGAAAAAAATAGATGTCATCTTTACTGGCTTTATGCTCTTAAAGTATCACCTTATCCGCTCAGTTTGTGTGTTGCGTTCTTCCCTTTGCGGACGCAACAAAAAAAGGTCGCGTCTTTGTGCGGAGTTCGTTATTGGCATCTAATGGTGCTCTCCTGAATCGTCCTTCTAATTCGCACCAAACCTTCATCACATTGCGCTTGAGCTCTTCATCGATTCATACTACTCTGCGGCGCTCAAGCCATACTACTCTGTAGAGCATCAATGGCCCTGTGGTCGTTCCTCGGTTTCCTGTACTTGGCATCTGCCTTTGCTGTCTGCGTCTCCATAAAGGAATGTACGAACATTCCAACCCAGTTATCCTCGCACACAGTTCGTTCCCAGCTTATGACCACCAAGAACCAAACTTGGAAGGAGGAGATGCTGTCTCATTACCACCTGACCCCGACGGATGAAACTGTATGGCTGGGTTTGCTTCCCAGGAAACTTCTGAACAAGGAATCTCCAGTAGAACAGTTCGACTGGGTGATGCTGTATCGTAGCATGAAGGCTTTTGCAGGGATAAATAAATTAGGAGTAGATTTCCTTAGGGATGTATCCCTCCACGATGTTCGCCTGGATCCAGAATCCTTGTTTGGACAAGCTCAGCAGACGAATTTGGAGTACCTCTTAATGCTCGATGTGGATAGGCTAGTCTGGAACTTTAGGAATCTGGCTGGTCTATCTGCTCCTGGTAAACCTTATGGAGGATGGGAGAGTCCAAACATGGAGCTTAGGGGTCATTTCGTTGGCGAGTACTCCCTCCTTTGTTTTTATTTCTCTTCGTTTCTTTTACAGTGGTTTCCATTTTTTCATCCATTCCTGTTCACAATACATAAATCTTTTCGTTTGTACCATTTCTTAGTGGTCGTTACTTCATACTTATTTTTAAAAAATAGATAATTAAGAAATAATGCATTAGAAGATGAAATTATTCAACAAAAAGAATTTGCAGAAAAGAAGTATAACATTGATGTTTTGTGGTGCTGTTTCATTAGTTAGTATTCAGCAAAGCAACTAAGTTCAATCTCTCAAATTGCTTCTTTACTTGTTTTATGCTTTCATTTGAGATGAGGAGTTCCAAATTCATGCTAAGTTGTTCAGTTAGGAAAATGTGACAGTTGAATCTAATAGTGGTGTATATGTTTGATGTTCTGTCTTTGTTCTGCCATCTTATATTAAAAGTCAACATTTCCCCCTTCAAACTGTAACTTTTGACGGGGTTTCAGATGAAAAGAAACCTTTCATATTTTGCAAATTGAATGTGATTATTGAAGATTTCAATTTTTCATCATAAGAAAATTGGATGATAGTATCTTCTTTGGACGTCATGACCACTCTTGCCCTTATCATGATGAGCTATATGATTGGGGTCACTGGAGTCTGTTTCCACTGTATACATGAAATTTCTTTAAATTGTGAATAAATGTTATTCTTTTATCATCTTTCTTTTCACCTGTTTTGAATGGCACTTCTACACTAAACAGTAATGTTCATTTTGGCAGGGCATTACATGAGTGCATGTGCTCAGATGTGGGCTAGTACCCATAATGAGACCCTTTATGAAAAAATGTCACTGGTGGTTGATGTTCTTTATGTCTGCCAGAAGAAAATAGGCACGGGATATCTTTCTGCATTTCCATCTGAGTTTTTTGACCGTTTTGAAGCTATACAATATGTTTGGGCTCCATATTACACTATCCACAAGGTAATCCTTCAAGGATTGGGTGCTCAATCACAAACTTCTGGCATGTTTACCTCCAAATTGATACTAGCACTAACTTCTCTCTTCTCATTGGCAGATAATGGCCGGTCTACTTGATCAATATCTTCTAGCTGGCAATGCTAAAGCACTGGAAATGGTAGTTTGGATGGCTGAGTACTTTGGAAATCGAGTGAAAAATGTTCTGCAGAAATATACCATAGAAAGACATTGGAGGTCTCTAAACGAGGAAACTGGTGGAATGAATGATGTTCTTTACAGACTTTATGGCGTAACTGTAAGTCAATTCATTTTTTAGTTGTTAGCTAGTTTCATTTACATTTTTGAGAGAGATCAACTCAGTCAACTCTCTAAAGAAATGTCCGCGTTGTTTATTCAGTATGTGTCCGTTGGTTTTTGACTAGTTAAAATTTTCTATCCTTGTTGGATTGCACGAGTTCCTCTTAAGAGTTTTTTTAGTGGATCATCTTCCTTCTTTCAATCTTGTATAGTTATGCTATTAGGTTATTGCCAGTAAAAACTCAATTTTGACCATTCTAAGAAACAATACCTAGACCATCTATTTTTTCAATTATAATTGGGGCAAGCCCATGGGTTTAGTACCACAAACTTATTAGATTAAACAAATTTGGTAATTCAGAACTCTCTGAATCATTCCCTCCATGCACATGGGATCCAATGTTATATTATACCTATTGTTGAAATAGACTCATTTTGTAGGCAATAAATGGCCTTCATTCTGATGATTGCCTTGTTTGATACCTCGCAGACAAAGAAGAGCTGAGGAAATAAACACTCAACTTCTCTCTAAGAAAACTCTTCTTTTTTTTTTTTTTGTGTGTGTGAGAGGAAGAGAGATTGTCTTGTTTGATATCTCACAGATAAATAGGGAAGTGTGGGGAAATAAATAGTAATCTTAAATGCCAACTTGGAGTTGCTTGACACTGATGGGTTTTTTTTAGGAGATTTGACACTGATGGTTGTATTATTGCCTTGCATTTTCTACAATTTACACTATATTTAATTAACACTTTGAATGAATTGCAGAATGATCAGAAGCATCTCGTTTTGGCACATCTTTTTGACAAACCATGTTTTCTTGGTTTGCTTGCTCTTCAGGTGCTCTCTCAACAGATATGTTATCCAGTATTATAACTCTAGCAAACCAATAAGAAGATTATGAGTATACACAATCCATATCAAAAAATATATATTATTCTTATACAATCCTAGAATGATAAGCATTTTTAGCTGGCGTGAGGTACCTTCATGCTTATACTTGCAGACAGTGGACCAGCATTCATCCTTTTATGAAAAATAAAATATCCCAGGAAATATCTTAGACAAAAAAATTGATCACCATGGTTATTCTTATAAGGTAGTGCATTCTGAATTCAACATAACACTGTTTATACAGATAATTCAAAACCAATTTCACAGATATTTCTGCCTCAAAAGTTGCATTGATATTTATGGTTCTTGTAATTTTTTTGTCCAAGATGAATTCATTGTTAATTTCTACTTTGGCCTGTAGGCTGACAGCCTTTCTGGCTTCCATTCCAATACACATATACCAGTTGTTGTTGGAGCACAAATGCGATATGAAGTTACAGGTGATCCACTTTACAAGGTAAAAGCTTTTCAATGGCTATGTTACTCTGCTTTGTTTTCTATTCTAATTCTAATGCATGTTACTGAATTTGTTGCCTGTTGCAATGCACTCCACTAGAAACCTAGCCTTTTCTATTATGAAGTCTTCAAGATTTTTCATCTATAGTAATTTCATCTGATGATGTGATTTCCAACGAATGCTGCTTTTGTAATGGCAGTAATTTACAAACTGCATTTTCAGCACATAGAATGATCTACACTCTAAAGACCTCTCTTTTTACCTGCAGGAGATCAGTGCATTCTTTATGGATATTATTAACTCTTCACACAGCTATGCAACAGGAGGAACTTCTGTTAGTGAATTTTGGTAAATATTTCCTTGCTCTTATTAATTAAGGAGAAATTCACTACTTCAGTTTTGAAGAATCATGGACTTGAGGCATGGAAACAATCTTTCTTTAGAATAAGGGGAAAGTTGCATACAATCTACCATTATTTACTCAGGAGCACTTGGTGCAAAAGTTCATCCTTTTTTGTTGATGAACATAATCATATTCTCTATGACGGATCCAATATGTTCATATGCTGGGCATGCTATTCTTTTACCATTTACTTTTAGGAATGAATATTCCAATTTAAATTTCATTTTATGTTCGGATTTTAATGTACAGGTACGATCCTAAACGTCTAGCCAATACCTTGAGCACTGAATCTGAAGAATCCTGCACAACATACAACATGCTTAAGGTGACTGCAAATATTTTGATTATGTTGGTGGCGGTTTTCTTCATGTTGACTAATTAGGCATTTATGATTTCTCAACAATATTTTTGTGAAAAAGTTTAACCAATCTCCCTTTTATGAAGATATCTCGTAACTTGTTTAGATGGACGAAAGAAATTGCATATGCTGATTATTACGAGAGAGCCCTGACAAATGGAGTTTTGAGCATTCAAAGGGGACGAGAACCTGGTGTAATGATATACATGCTTCCCCACGGACCTGGACAATCAAAGGCACAGAGTTATCATGGGTGGGGAACAAAGTATGATTCATTTTGGTGTTGTTATGGAACAGGTGATATAGTATTCTAGGGAGAAACGTCTTTACTTATGTTTTTTGCATTGTTGTTGTTGTTGTTGTTGATCAGGTGTAATCATTAAACCTTGTCATTATTCTGCAGGGATTGAATCATTCTCTAAATTAGGAGACTCTATATATTTTGAGGACAAGGGAACGACGCCAGGCCTCTATATAATACAATATGTGTCGAGCTCTTTTAACTGGAAATATGGAGGACTTATGCTCAATCAGAAGATAGCACCCATTACCTCTTGGAACCCTTATCTTCAGGTTTTAGTGACAATTTCTGTCAATGAGGTAATGCATACACAACCTTGTTTTTAGTCTAGATAAAACTGTTCATTTTTCAATTTATACATATTTTACTGAGGTCTGAGAGAAAGTTTGATCTTTCTGTTGGGTAAAGCCAAATACTCCATATTTCTTTTCATAATTTTTACGCAATTCTCATAATTTCTTTTCAGAGTAATGGTCGAGATTCCACTCTCAACCTGCGAATACCATCTTGGACATCACAAGATGGTGCTGCAGCTGCATTGAATGACCAAGTTTTGCCACTAACAGATCCAGGTGCGGCTTACAACTTGAGTTCTCGCTAAAATGATAAAGTTGGATCATCTTTGTGATCACCAAAATATAATTTCTGCATGAAATGGTAAAATGGTAATACCAGAACGCATGGTTTCGCACATTTATGTCCAAAATTTTATGCTGTTGGGATGAAGCCGACAATGACCATTACTTAAGATATTCACATAATTAATATCTGCTGCATTTTCACTTTTTGCTTTTGCTAGGGACTTTCCTTTCTGTCACCAAAAGGTGGGCATCAAATGACAAGATGACAATTAAGTTTCCGATTCATCTGAGAACGGAGGCTATAAAAGGCAAGTGTACTATTTTATTGCATCTTACTTTGTCAACTTTGTTCATATTTCTTTCTTACTATGTTACAGAGCGTTGAAATCAGTTTGTACTGTCATTTAATTAAGATGTGTGATTATTTTGACCGACGAATCCAACATTGCTTGCAGATGATCGTCCTGAATATATATCAATTCAGGCAATCCTCTTTGGGCCATACCTTCTTGCGGGTCTGACTAGTAGTGACTGGGACATCAAAGGAAACTCTACCTCCATCTCAGATTGGATATCTCCGGTTCCCGATTCATATAATTCTCAGCTCATTTCACTTGCTCAAGAATGCAACAACTCGCCGTTCATCGTGTCCAACTCAAATGGTTCTCTGGTGATGGACGGCTGGCCAGGAGAAGGTACTAATGCTGTCATCCATGGAACATTCAGAGTTTTCAGTGAAGATTCTCCAGTGCAGAGCTTTGCGATCCCCAAGGAGGACGCAGAAACCACATTCATGCTCGAGCCATTTGATCTTCCTGGAATGGTGGTCGAGCATCAGGGACCTCAAAGTAGCCTGACAGTTTCAACTCCCTCAGGAAAAGATAGCATCTTTAAATTTGTCAAGGGGCTCGATGGGAAGCCAAACACAGTATCCATCGAATCAAGCAGTCAGCCGGGTTGCTTCATATCGGGCCGGGCCGGTTGCTCGGCCGGAATGAGGGTTCAGCTCGCATGCCAAAACCAGTCGACGGACATGACGTCGTTCCGGCAAGCAGCCAGTTTCATGGTGGTCACTGGACTGAGACAGTATCATCCTATCAGCTTTGTAGCAAAGGGTGCCAGGAGGAATTTCCTCCTGGAGCCATTGTTGAGCTTGAAGGATGAAAATTACACCCTCTATTTCAATATTCAAGCCTGATGCTGGAAGATTATTTTGTATACAATGATTCAGCTTTCAACACAACCAATTGATACGTTCTATTTACCGTAATGTATAATAGTACTGCTACAATCAGTCAATGCAAGTATATTTATTTATAATGACTGCTAATCAGTTAGGTGTTGGGTCAAACTGCTACTGGAACCTATCTACCTACTGCAATTACTACTTAATTAAATCAGTGATTCAATTCAAAGATTGAGAAATAAGAGTGGCTCACACCATTATTTAAAAATTAAAAGATCACGAGTTCTAGTTTTAGACCCCCGTTCGTAATAAAAAAAACTAGGGAGCAGTAAATTTAATTTTCCAGGGTTTTTACTTGTAACCATTTTAATTTTCCAGGGCTTTTACTTGTAACCATTTTTGCCCCTTTCCACTGACACTTTGAGGAGCAATATATTTTAAGGTTAATTCGGATTATATATTTTTTTCACATCTAATCATAAAACTATAAATTTATAAATTTTAGTTATCAAACTTTAAACTTATCCGAATTTAACACTTAAGCCTTACGGTTAAATTTAAACTAAATTTCATTAAATATGATTATCAAATGTCATTTTTATCCTTAGTTTCATATTGCAATAAAAACATTTTTTAAAATATAAAATAATCAATATGGATAAAAATGTTAATTGATATGCATTGTTATTAGAAAAAAATTCATAATTATTAGAAAAAAAACTTAACAAAATTTATATTAAAATTAGCTGTTTATAAATTTATAGCTTAGAGTTAGATGCAAGAAAAAAAAGTTATAATCCAAGAAGTGTTAAAGAAATTAACCGATATATTTTATTTGTTTATTCTACATTTATTTATGAAAAGGTGGTGGCACCTCTGGTAAATTTAGATATCTTTTGGCACCATCCAGAAGAGATTGAACCATAAATATATATATAGAATTTAAGTAATATGTAATTAAAAGTTGTACAATTAATATGTGTTCAATAAATTTAAATCGTTGGATGATGATTAGATGGTTGAAATTAAATGTAATAATTTAATATTAAATTCAATAAAGATTAAATTTCAATCATCTAATCATGATCTAATAGACCTAATTTATTAGTTATTGATTGTACAAAATTTGATTACATAATACCTAACCTCATACATATATATATTATGTAATTAAAATAAAAGTAAAGGAACTTGTTTGAATAAATAGAAATCAAAGGAGGAGTCTGACTCGTTCGTTTGGCTATCACTTCTCCTCTCCAACCACCCCAATCACATCACCCCCTTCACTCAGAAAAGGCCCAAGAAAAAAGTTACTATATTTCTATATTAATTAAAATAATAATATATTTATAGACTCGGAGTCCACAAATCAATTTGATTCGCTGCTCGCAGGCGCAAACCCCGACGTAGCTGCTGCGTCAGAGGCCGTGACCCCACCCCTTTTTTTTATTCTATTTAATTATTTCTTTATTTATAGTTCTTTTTCCGAACAACTTGTCCTATTTTTTTTTTTCGTCTCAATTTTTTTTTGGTGAAATGTTCTTTTTCCTATTTATTGTTTTATGGCTTATATTACGACAACTAGACTCAAGATGGATCTTGACGTATACCCTCATTACATTACCTCATCAAATAAAATATTTCTTGCCATAAGAAACTAATAAAGTCTCAACTATTTGTATCAAATCCAAAAAAATTAAAATAATAAAGTCTTCCAAGAAAGTAGCAAAAGCGAAACGCCCAATTCTAAACGTAACCCTCTTTCACACACAATACTTAATCTCTCCTTTTCCCCTAAACTACCACAATTAAATTATGGCATCACACATTATCTCGTATTATTAATATATATATTAACAATAATTAAATTTGGTTGACACAATTAATTAATTAAAGTTTTGTTTCAGGATTAATGATCGTGTATATAATTTTTTTGGTAAATAATGTATATAATTTTGTTTCTTTCTTAATGCGCCGCCGGGACCGTTATATACGCACACCAACAGCTCCGAATAAGGGGGGAGAGAGAGAGAGAGAGAGAGAGAGAGAGAGAGAGAGAGTACTCCGCTTCGTCTTCTCGCTTCTCTCCGCCGAGCCAAGTCAGAGCTGTTCTTTCCTAGGGTTTCGGCGGCCGGCGACAGGGGAGGCGACGCCACACGAACTTGATGGACTCTCAGGTGCTCGTCGCCCTCGGCCTCTCCCTCGTCGGCGGCTTGAGCACATCCATCGGTACTGCTACTGCTGCTGCTACTGTTACACGTGCATTTGCTTTTTTTTTTTTACCTTGTTTCATTTCCTCTTCTAACAGAGACTTCATAGTCGGTACTTTCAATTACTTATTTGTTCGATTAATCTTGCTTTCGTAACGGGGGGAAAAGGAGGAGAAGAAATTATGATCTAATGTTGCATGAAAATTTGAAATGATCTGTCCTAATCTCGATTACTCTAACACTGTTATTGCCTTCTTAACTTGGAATCGTTTGAACGGTTGCCCCGACATAGAAATTCAGGAAGGATCGAACTGATTGCTGGCGATTGATTTCTTGTACATGTAAACGGAAGAAAATTTCAGCCCATATGCATTGTATTTTTCTTAGAAATTGATATAAAATTTTCCAATACCCGGATACCCTTATCTGTCAAATGCTGGTTGAAATGATAGCTTTGTGATGCGTGATTTTGAGGTGAGATTAAGTATCTAACCGGACATCGGAAGGAATTTATTTCTTTATGCTTAGTGAGAAAGATTAAGAATCATGATATCCTGGCGCTCGTTTTCTTTTTCATGGATTGTCTGATTGTACATGCAGGTGGTCTTTTCGTCATCATTAACAATGCCCCTAATCTCAAGATGCTTGGAGTTCTACAGGTTTTCTTGTTTTTGTTCCTTCATTTTCTTTCTTCTAGCTGAACCACTCCTTTGTTATGTTCCTCTACTCTCCTCCTCTACTAAAAGTATTTTCGATTTTTCTCCAGGGCTTTGCTGCTGGGCTTATGTTGAGCATATCTTTCTTCGACCTGGCTCACAATGCCCTAAATTCTCTTGGTTTCTTTAAAGGCAATGTTTGGGTCAGACTACTCTTTCTATGTTACTTTTGTAATTGCATAATGCTAGATCCCGTGACTCATCTTGTGAATTCTCTGTCATATCTTGTGCTGTGGTTTACTGTATATGTTATATTAATTGCTTATTGTTCTTCTTTTGTAGTTTTTTGTTGGAGTTCTATTCTTTGCTTCGGTTGTCAATTTTATTCCAGAACCAAAAATCATTCCCTCAAACAAACTGGTTTGTTTCCAAATACTTTTCACTGTAGAACTTATTTTCTTATCGTTATTTAATGTCATGTTTATATAGTCACAATGATATGCAATTTATAATGTTTTTGATTAAACTTAAAACAGAAAGATGAAGATGGATCAGGGAAGGACATGGTCAAGAAGCACCGCCGCCAAGTGTTGTTCAGTGGGATTATTACTGCAGTGGGTAATAATATTGCTCCTTACTATCTTCCCTTGTCCAACTAATGTACACTCTGTGATTGTTTTTCTTTAATGAGTACACTAAGTGCAACCCCTTTAAAACTTTATATCACTGCATGTTTTGTATTCTTTTATTGTGATGTCGTGACTCATTAATTTGGTTAACTTGAGATAATCATTGTTGCATTTATGATGCACATTTCTATACATATGGTTTTTTTAGAATGTTCCGTGTACATGTTTTCAAATGGATAAACTTATTCCATGTGTGGAATTGATATGTCCATGGCCATCTTGCAATTTCATTGTCTTCATAAGATGTAGAGTTTGCCTTGTTTTAACCTTTTTTTTTAATGTTATTGACTTTATTTGCATGTTACAGGTATTAGCTTGCACAATTTTCCTGAGGGAATGGCAGTATTTCTTGGATCAATGAAGGTAATTTATGTATTGTTAAGTTAATGCATTGTAAGAAAAACAATATTTTCTCCCTCAAAAAAAAATGATTTTTCACTTTGTTTGGCCCTCAACTCCCTGTTCCCAAAAATATATTTCCCATCCCAGTATTGGGATCTTGAATTTCGGTGCTATATTTTAAAATATATCTCGTGCAGAACTGCATATGATGCCCTTTCTTTGTGCATGGAAAAAATGTGGACTTGTTTATTCTATGATCATCATTAGGATGGCCTCTATGAAAGCTATCCTGCAATTATGTTGTCTCTGTATCAATGATTGAATTGTGTGTCCTCACTTGCTATTGATATTTTAAATTTAATACTTTTTTTTATTCACCTATATGATTTCATTGTGTATGCCATTGCCATCTATTTGGTTCCATATCATCTGGATCTGCAACATTTTGACAAGAACCAGAATACAGTTTTCGATCCTTTAGTTTTGACAAATAATTTTATTTGCGTATAATAAGAACCAACTTCAGCAGCTTCTTAGGAGATAATTCTATTTGCATGATTTTGTTTGTCATTTCATGACTGAAATTTATTTCTCTTTGCACTAGTGTTAAACATATAAATCTCCTCAATTTCCAGTGTAAAAACAAGGATTTTTATATCATGAATAACCCATGGGGCAACTGGTTTTTTATTAGTAGTGGTAAACTTTGATCTAGTTCATTTTGGATAGATAGTGGGAAGTTTGTTTGTAGATTTTCGTCTCTCACCTCTACATTTTTTTCTTTTTCTTACGTGCAATTTTCACATAGTTAATACTTTTGAGTAATGAGAAAGAACATGAAATTGTGTAGGAGAGTAAGATTCATGTATCAAACAATTTTAACAGTTTGTTGCAATTCGGTTATCTAATTTAGAGTGTATCTACACAACAAAAATGTGGAGACTTTGATCTCTCAATGACTACTTATCTTAATATCATTATGATTTAAGTAATTTGGTTGTTAATATTCTTGAATCAAAATATTCCAGGGACTTCGAGTTGGCATCAACTTGGCTTTGGCCATTGCATTACACAATATCCCAGAGGTAACCTGGTCAGCTGTGTGTTCACTGTTACTTCGAATTTAAAATGATGTCATTTATGTTCGAACCTAGGCTCTTTCTCGTATTTAACGTCTGTTTCCTTTCAAACCTTTGAGTTTTTGACATCAGTATAAAATGAAGTTTGCCTTATATTGCGCCTCTTTGAAAGAGAATACCATCATAACATTGCTTTTGACATATAGTCGTATATCTTGCTTCTTTGCTAGATCAAGTATCTGTCCTTTACAACAAAATATTGATCTTGCTCACCTTAGCAGCAGGATTTATTTTTATGGTGGAAATCTTTTGAAAACATTGTTTGGGTGGTGGTGACAGGAAACTCTATATGAAGTTAAACCTTCACTGAAGCATACTGACCAGGCAGAAGAACCTCACTGAAGAGAGTTTCTGAACTTTTCTCAATGGAAAGAAAAACAAGTTTTCCATGTTTTACCAGAATTTTTTTTGCATTAACTGATTTTTCATTTATATACGTGCTAGTTTCTTATTCCTATCCACCTACCCCACCCACCCGTTGAGCTACCATCTTTTCCCCTTTCATCTTTCAAAAAGTCAAGACATGGCATTTTTATACTGTTTAAAAGTAATTTGTTGACAAGAAAGTGCTACTGTGAGTGTAATCTCTTCTTTCATAATGTAGGGAGTTGCAGTAGCCCTGCCTGTCTACTTTGCAACTGAGAGGTATATTTTCACATCATTTAGATTCTTACTGTGATTAAAAATTCGACAACATGTTATTTTATTCCAGAGTGAAGTTTTTTTTTAAGTTCCACCAGTATTTCAGTCTCTTAATAGACTTTTGTTGCATCATTGAATATGTCCCTGTGGAGACATCTTGAATTCTTTTTTTGTGAACTGTGATCTAGATGAGTTTATGATAATTTATAAATTTAATGTATTGTTCTTGTATCACTCTGTTTTCTTTATGTATAATCTGAATCAATATTGTATCTGTACTGAATCAGCAAGTGGCAAGCATTCAAACTGGCAACACTTTCTGGCTTTGCTGAGCCACTGGGAGTAATAATTGTAGGTATGTATGCCATGTGCTAATTTTGTTGTTGTGCAGGGCAGTTACAGTTAAATTGCAGGTTTTATATTGGTTTGAGATATCAGTATTTACAGTCTTCAATAGTTGATCTCTCATCTGAGTAATTTGGCTCATAGACGAGCAATTATTACCTAGTATTTATCTTTTTTTTCTATTTCCTTAACGTACCACTGGATTCTTTATGAAAATTTCCATTTACTGCTGCATGTCGGTCCAACCTTGATGTGATGCGATTCTTTCAACATTATATGAGCATTGCGACTTTAGGCAGCCCATTCCTGTATCCCCTTGTGCATAAACAAGATTTTGTAAAACATAAGAATATTTTATTACTATGAAAAGTTAAATACAGTTATCAGGAGAAGTTTAGCTTCTCATAACAGTTGCCACTAGTTAGTCTTCGTTTATCTAATGTGTATGTTTGGTATAATGCAGCCTACTTGTTTCCAAGCAGTTTAAATCCTGAGATTCTTGAAGGCTTACTAGGATCAGGTTTTTTATTGTTCTTCTTGCCTATGCATTTTCTTTAGGATCACAATAGCTATTACTCGTCTGATTGTTAAGCCTTTCCTTCAATGTAGTTGGTGGAGTGATGGCTTTTCTCACATTGCACGAGATGCTACCTTTAGCATTTGATTATGCAGGCCACAAGCGTGCTGTTCAAGCAGTCTTCCTTGGCATGGCTTTCATGTCAGCTAGGTTAGTGATATATTGGTTATGATTTTAATTTTCATTGTGGACAGGGAATCTTTCTCTTTTTATTTAAAGTTGTTCTGTGAGTTTTCATTAAGAGCAAATGATGACAAGAGTAATAAAATCCCATAATCCACACTATTTGATATTATATTTCCAGTAAGCTCTATTACTATTAAATCAAATATGTGAAGGTACCAGAGACCCTATCCAAGCAAACTTAATAAATTTTCTCTCTAATAATCAAGAGGGCTAAACCACAAACCTACTCAAGTGCATATTTGATCAACAGCTTATCTCTCCCATTGATACTGAAATCTCTCTCAACTCAGTGCACAAGATGCATGACTGATTGAATGGCATTTCATTAATAGCTACCTGCATTATAATGCTGACACTAAAAGATTTTTTCAAGTGTTCTAACTTCTTTTGCTGCTCACCAAATTTGACAGCTTATATTTTGTGGAAATCAGTCTGCCGGAGGAGATAAATCTTTAGCTTCATATATCATGCACGACTTCAGTTCATCTGCCATGCCTTGCTAATCTAACTGTTCAACATGGGGTTCTTTCTCTTCCTTGAAAGTGCCTGTCCTTCTCGTCATCAGCAGTCTCTCTTGCCATTTATGTCATGAATACTATCAGCAGTCTCTCTTGCCATTTATTTCTCACAATGAATGCTATCTTCAGATATCAAAGTGCCTAATGTAAGAGGATCCATATTGTCTGCGCCCCTTATGTCGGGTTTGGGGTATAATTGATTATTAGAGAAGTATTAACTATTAAGCCACATCTGGATCATGACATATATCCAGGTGCCCTACCAAAACTCTCAGATTTATCGGTACAAGGAAACTTAAATTGTCTATCAGAAGTTTATCTTATCTCAGGAAGTTTGTGCATAGTATTAAATGAGTTGTGTGCGATCAAAGGAGGGCCATCCTGTGATTCCGGGGCTCTGGTATGTTGTGGATGAATCTCCTGTGCTTATGCTGGCTGGTGATGGTGCACACAGCAGAGTTCACTTATGACAACGATGTAAGAATATGAAGAAATGGATCACTTCTCTAGCAGACGTCTGCACATCTATGTCTTGGGAAATACCTCCGTTTTTTTTTTCTTGTATTGATCGAAGGAGGTGAAGTTGATAATAATGCAAAAGTGCCATTCTTAAAATTTTATAAACTGTGTTGGACCGCAATCTGTTGCAATACAAATGTGTGTGCGTTTTTTTTTCCTTTTTTTTCTAAATGTTTCAACTTTCAACTTGCGCTTTTGATCTGAATTCTCTTAAAACATTGTTACTTCATCACTGCATTTCTGTAAAAATGACTGCACTATTTGGATGAAATTTTTCATGCTTCATGGTAATTTATCTCAACAAATTATATTACAAATTTCCTTAACTGTGTTTGTTGATTGGAGGTTTATCTTTTTCCTTCTATTCATATTTCCAGGATTTTAAGGATATGGGGCAAAAAATGTCATATATATGAGTCACTGTTAAATTCTGATCTAGTGATTTACAAATAAACACTCTCAAGACATTTACAAGTAAGTGCCTATTTGTGAAACAATCCAATGATATCAATTTTTACCCCCCACAGTCTTTACTGTTAGGCCAATGCTATATATATATAACAACAATTTACGTCCGGTGATGTCCAAGTAGGTAATGAGTGCACTGCCTGCCCATGCTCTCTCTCTCTCCCCCCTCCCCACGAGCGCCATTGAATGAAATGAATGATCGATGTCTAATGCGGTCGCTTAGGGAGAGGAGAGATGTCACACATGGCACACGTACAGTTTCCCAATCTATTGAAAAGGGTTCATGGTCCTCTCCCTTCTCCCAATCAAGAAATACTCGTTGTCATCGGATCAGACTTTTGATATATAGATAGATAGATGAGTGTACCGGCCGGGTATGGAGGCTTCTTTCATTCTTTTCTTTAGGGAACAATGCCGCGGAGAATTAATACATAGCCGGTTCCATGTCACGGTCCTACATGCATATATAGCTACATGTATGACATAATACAATATGCATCGATCGGATCCGACCTCGACCGTCTGGCAGTCGGATCCGGCCGCTCGACCGCTGGCGTTGGCCGTCTGATGGTCGAATCTGATCGTCGGCTGGCTAATTTTTTTATATTATAAAAATTCTTTGCGACGGTTTTGATCGTCGAAATTTCGACGGTCGTTCGTCGGACGACCGCCGAAATTTTCGGCGGTAGCAACCGCCGATATTTGCGACAGTCAAACCGTCGAAAATTTCGACGGTCACGACCGCCGATGTTTTCTATGGTTTCGTCGACTGAGTTTCGCCGACCGCCGCAAATATCAGCGGTCACAACCGTCGGAAATCCATCGAAATTTCCGACGTTTCTTTTCTAACAATCGGAAATTGATTTGCGACGACCATTTTTCGAACGTCTCGATTCCATCGAAAAAACCATCAGAAGCGATGTTTTCGACGGTTTTTGAGAATTTACATACGATCGAAACTGTACGTAATCCCTATATTTCTTGTACGAATGCTCAACAATTCACAGCCCCTTGACGGGGTGGGTGGGGAGGGGGGAGGAAAGAAGTAGAACAAAAGCCAAGAGGAGTCCTTGGCCGACCAAATCAGGAACCGATTCCAATTTCGTCACTCGCATTGGGAATGGGTGCCTTCTCTGTTGCATCCATTCATGCTAATGTGCATTTGCATAGGCCAATAGGGGGTTGGGAAGGAGGAGGAGCATCCATAGCATAACATAACAATAACAATAACATAAAAGCAAGCAAGGGGGAATGGTCGCCTTATTAATTAGTCTCCAAGGGAAAGCTGCTGCAATGGTTAGTTATGGGCACAAAATCAAAAGGAGTACTCTCGTCATATTTATGACCGAAAGCAAGGCATTGAAGGCATATGTAGTTGTAGTAGTAGTATCAGTAGTAGTATCACTGCTACAAGCGGACGTGGTCTCTATATATCCATGATCCATCTCAATATTGTTTGCAATGCATCTGTACATTCCTCGCCCCATCCTTTTCTTCCCACTCACTTGTCTTTTCAAAATTTCTGCTTCTCTCAATTAATACGGGGCCATGTGTTGCAGTGGATGCGAACCGAGCCTTAATTATTCAAAGGCTCTCCTCCTATGTTTTCCTAACTTTCTCATCAAGGCCCAAGCAACTCGGATGTACGCCCCATTCTTTGCAGGAATATTTGTCCCAAGCAACTCATTTTTATAGATTGCATTTACTCTCCCCGTCGAGAGGCAGCGTTGAATATTAACTCACCGCAACCAACTCGTTGAAGTAATATTTCGAATATTCGTGAATATAGAATATTTTTATTAGAACATCATTTATTATTATCAAACACGTGACGTAAAACTTTATCAGATTAGTTGGATTGACCTTTAATCTGTAATATGTGAGTCGTCAGTGTAACCATTGGTATGGGTGCTCAGCGGGTCGGATCGACTCATAAATTCGATAATTCGATCCAACTCAAATTAATTTGGTCAGGTTGGACCCGACCTTGAGTCCGATTGGGTACGGGTCAAAATTTTTCGACCCGATTTGAAAGACTCGATTTTATTTTATTTTTTAAAATTTTTATCTTATATTTTGTATAAAAAATATTAAAATAAAAATATTTTAAATATGTAAAATAATATTTAAATATTTAACACATCATTTTATACTTTTTAAATATATATTATAATATTTATTTTATTAATTAATAGAAAATTAAGAAAAAAATTTAAAAATAAAATAATCTCGATCGGGATTGAATCGGATCCAACCATCTTCAATTCTACTCAATTTCAGATCCAAGGTACCGTCGGTATCACTTCTCCAAGTTGGCTATCCAAGAAAAAAAATATATCAACTTCACCGTAAGGGCCGTAGCGAAATGTCCGAACAGTTCATTCATCCATCCAGCTACAAAAGCTATGGAATTAAATGAAAAAGGAATGAACAGAAATAAATGCTCTTTGGAATATGATGACGTCCGTCACATTGATCGTATTAACTGATACTTCAATATGGTCATATTGATGGATGATATGATACTAACGAAGAAACAGCGAACAAGTAGCATTGCCGAGAGACATGTGGATCCGAATCTAATAAATACCCTGCAGAGATGAGTTAACTTTGGATCTCAAACTACGTACTTAATTATAAGTGTTACGCCCGCTTGTTCGTGTGATCGAAGGGCTACGATGGAGCATTAACTGCACGGCTAGCTAGCGGAGGTCGATCTAATTAGATCTGCACGTATTCATTGATGTAAGAGCATTAGATTTTGTGCTGTATGTGTTGTCATAAATACCATTCGTCGTTCTGCTGCTGCTGCAACAATGTAAGAGCATGAGACTGCTCCAGTTTTTGTCCCCTAGTCCGCTAAACAGCAGTAGCATCATCGTGCTCCTGATCTGAAACATTGTTCCGACACAGTCGATGGCAATGCATTGCCTTGCGCAGAGAGAGAGAGAGAGAGAGAGAGATTATTTATGTGCATTAAATACGACACACGTAGGGTCTCCTTTCGGTCGATGATTGTTAATATTCATCAACTCTTCCTACTGCCATGTTCTTCCCTTTTGTCTTCTGAAAATTTAATCCATATACCGCAATGTTGCTGCTGCTGCTACTGCTCTCTCTCTCTCTCTCTCTCTCTCCCCCCTCTGTGAACGCAGAAGGCAGAAGGAATGGTTCTTGTTCTTCTTCTCCACAGCACAGTTGGGGGTACTCAAATTTTCCGGGTTTTGAGGAGTTCATCAGGGGAACATATCTACACAGTAACTCTCTTTTTACTGCCTGCAAACCTACACATCAACCGCACACCGTTCAGTACTACAGTAAAAGATAAATAAAAACTCAGCGAACAAAAATAAAAAAAAATAAGAGGATTAAAATTTTCTTATGTTTTGCTCTTTTTCTTTACTTTTATCTTTTTTATCACCTTGTAAATTTCCTCTGATGAAAAATATTATGTTCTTCTTAATCGGCAAAAAAAAGAGAATATCATGTTCTTTTTTCTTCCTTGGATTTTACTTGTTATGACAATTAGATTAGTAAATATATATATATATATATATATATATATATATATATATATATATTCTGAACCAAAGATCGCTGTCGTGTGCAGTGAGTTTGACAGCGAGAGATCATACAAAAAAAGAAAAGGGACTTCGGAAGCTACGTTCAAATCTTTTGTTTGGCTACCGAATTAATACCATGTCTTTGGACTGCTCATCAATAGCTTCTCAACTGGTGCTTCTCCGATCCCTTACTCTCTCTCTCTCTCTCTCTCTCTCTCTCTCTCTCTCTGTACTCCGACGAGCACTAACTATAATTTCATAATCTTGTAATTCTTGCATGCATGCATACGAGTCATTGTTTATATATTTGCTGCACTGTTTATATACAATAACTCTAAACAGGTTAAGAAAGGCGTAGTGCCTCTACTGTTAGTTCAATAAATCACACCCATTTATTATTTTCGTTATTTGTTATTTTGTTTGGATCCTCGCTTTGTTTCACAAGTTGGGAAAGAAATTTTATTTAGATGTATGTATTTTAGTATACATTACAAGAAAGAAGGAAGCATTAATTTGAACATAATTAATATGTACGTAATTAATTACTGTTAGAGATCGATCTTAGTAATTTCATGCAAGGCTGTGGTCTCGTCTTTTACGTTACAAATTCTGACGTGCTCTCTTTTAAGCTTAATTAATTAGATGACACCTCGAGCAAAACGAACCTAGAACTTTAAAATTTTCAATGGTGTCATATATATCGTTTCCCTGCCATGCATTATATCCCTTGATTTCGATCATGCTCATGCATTTAGTAAACAGGATCCACCAGGCCATGAACGTCAAACATTAACTTCTCTAACTCAGAGAGAGAGAGAGAGAGAGAGAGAGAGAGAGAGAGAGAGAGAGAGATAAAGGTACTTATATATAGGAGCCTAGAAATGTTCCTTTGTCATGACATTACCTGCCCTAACTTTTCCTTTTGTCTTTGATCATATCCATTTTCTTTTCTTTTCATGTTCACTCCCTTTCTTCTCTCTGAAGCCTCCGAAAATTATTCGCTTTCTCCAAACGAAAGCGAGAGGTCGAATGCCCCACAACTCGGGCAGTCATCCTACGTACGTACATAGGCATCTCTTGCTTTGCACCAAGAACAATTCATAAGCAAAGTGCTACATAATATGATGTTGATTGTACAATTGTAATGTGTAAGAGAGAGAGAGAGAGAGAGAGAGAGAGAGAGAGAGAGAGAGAGAGAGAGAGAGAGCATATGAAACTAATTGTTTTCCACAGCTTGTTTTATATAATTCTTCATAATTTGAAAGAGTGGCATGAAGCAAACCATTCCTATATATGTTTCATTTTTTTTTTCTTCCAATCTTAAAGAAGGATTGGTATATGTTTGCAAGGGTCGATAGCCAACTGATCATTTCATCTATCCATTTTGTTTTACAATATTTTTTATATTATTTGGTTATTCGGCTAATTAATTATTTATTTTCATCTTCCCTTTTCTTTTCTTGATGCTGAAGAACTAGTGACCGTTTTCTTATTTCTCATTAGATAGATAGCTCGGCAGTATGACCTTCCTTCGGGCAAGCCTGTGTGTGAGAGAGAGAGTGAGAGAGTGAGAGAGAGAGAGAGCATGTTGCCACTACCATCGAAATTTCGAGACCTCGTAATTCTTCTCAAGGCAGACAGTTGTCTCCCATCTATGCAAGTAGAGATGAAGAAAGAGATGTTGGAGTTGGTGAATATTTCACGTCCTCTTTTTTTCACATCGGGTTCGTTCACGTGAACTTAGGGGAATCTGAGTATTATCCAATTGTCTGTGCTGTTGGCGTGCGAACAAAAGGGAGGGTTTGGAGGGCCCCGCCCCCCGACAGCGGTCCCGCTCGCTGGTGAGCGGGTGGGGTTCGGGGGCAGCGCCCCCGAAATCTGGACGGATTTTGAGCTTTTGTTTAGTAGGCCTGTGTAGTTCGGATTAGATTTTTTTCTGTTTTGTTCGAATTTTGAACCCGTTTGGGAGAGACTATTTATAGCTTATTTTCAGATATAATCTGGGTGACGATTGTAAACTTAAACGATATAGTAGAACCTTTTTGTATGACGTAATCCTAATTTCAAGAATGAGCATGAGTAAATTCGTATGTTTTTTCTAATCTTTTTGCAATCTCTTCGCGATCTTCTCTACCTATTCTTTCGCGATCTTCTCTACCTATTCTCCAATCTCTACCTATTCTCCAATTTTTACATCAAGAGAGAGAGGTTAACGATGCAGAAACATACAGTACATATGTGGATGATCGTGTTTAGTGCATGTTTACACGAGGGATTGCTTCCGTAGCGTCGTGTGGTCACAACTTGCACCACCAACGGCACTATCAAACACCATTTGTACTTTTTCTTTTCGTTTCGTTTTGTGGCTTGTACAAGGCCACCATGGACGTAGAATTGACGAAGTTCTGGTTCTTCACCTCTTCCAGCAGGAGGAAGGTTGTGGGGATCAGCAGAGACCTTGGGATTATAACCAGACAGGGGGAGACAAATTCCTTGTGATGTCTCCATGCGGTCAATCTTCTCCTTTGTATATATATCCATTCACCCACCCACCATTCCTCTCTCTCTCTCTCTCTCTCTCTCTCTCTGCTCCATCTTGTCAACTGTTTCTTACGTGGTTACCTTGTGGACTTGTTTATTCTTGGATTGCTCACATGCATGTGTACAACTTAAACTGACAGAAAGAAAGAATGAGGTTTTATTTAACACCCACGTACATCTAGACATCCAAGGAATTTATTAATCACTATATATATCAACCATAAGTATAGGGGAACATACACATTAAGTTAATTATAATATGCATTAGATCAAGGCTAAACGCACAACATACTTAAAATATGCTTAGTTTGTCAGGCGTGCGATCTCGATCATAGCTAATTTATATATTAAACCTTTCATCCTATTTTGTCTGGTTAAACCATGACATTTACCACGACATCAACCCCCAAACGAAGGCCGGGTTCCAATGCTGATCACTTCTTTCAAGTGTTTATTATTGAATAATTCCAACTCCACTTGTCACCCAAAAGTATTCATCGTCATCTATATAAATATATGTACATAATTCAAAGACCAAGAAGGTTTCAAAACCCTCATGAACTGATCGATCTACTTATCGCTGTGAAACCTTGCACCACGCAAACATTTTGTTTGATTCGAGGAGCACATACAGAAGAACAGAAGAAGTACTACTAATGCAGCAGCACTCGTGGAATCTACATATATATAAATGTATACCTCAATGCAATATTACGAATAGAGGCGGAATTAATAGATATCTGTTGTTGGGACCGGAGGGGGGGGGGGGGGGGGGGGGGGGGGGGAAGGTTAAAACAAGGACATAGAGGAGGTCTCTGTGGTGGATTGAGTAACGAGTGTAGCATAGTAGCAGTAATGAATGAATAAGCTTGAAGCATATATGCAGCAGCAGCAGCAGCTGCTGCTGCTTCTGCGTTGTGTCTTTTGTGTTTTTGTTGTGTGTGTGTGGATCCTAAAGTCATTCCGGTGGGCTTTCCTTTCAGACACATCCTGCCGCAGTACTCAGTCGCATACCCCCAGAGTGATCGATCGATTGTGGTTGATTTGACCTGTCGAAATGCCCTTTGTTGACTGCTCTCCCAATCTCTCCCTCTCTCTATCTCTATCTCTCTCCATCTCTATCTATCTATCTATCTATCCTGCAAGACGTGTACTTCTCACCTCAACCTGGCACAAAGATACATTCCACTCAGTAACCAAACCCAACACTCATCGGAGGTGCATGCATGTATTTATGAACTGCCTAATTCTACGGTTGACATGAATGTGCATATATTCTGACTGAGTGTCTCACTATATCTCTCTCTCTTTCTCTCTCTCGCTGACTGTTCCTTAAAGCGAGCTAATCATTTGATTTTAACATCTCATAGTATATGATCCATCCATCAGAGGAAAGGGCACACACATATCCGGCCACCAGCCCAAAAGCTATCATGCCCATACAAAAGAAAAAGCTGAGCAGCTGCAGTGCCCCTTCCTTCCTTCCTTCCGACTGAGGATTATACTTATCAGAGTTATAGATTTCATCTGCCTCTCTCTGTTACTGTTACCAGTTGCAGCATGACTGATCATAGAAGAATAAGAATAAATAAAGAGAGAGAAAGAGTCCGGTGGATTTTTGGGTAGGTGAGAAAACCTTTGATCAGGTACGGCCATCTAAAGCATCATAAAAACCTCCTGCATGTTGTCTCCGAAGCTGGCCCCGGGCTTCTCTCTCTCTCTCTCTCTCTGCCTTTATGGGAAAAGCATATAAAGGGGGTGGAGGAGGAGAGGATTCCTTCCCAAGGGAAATACTATAAGGGAGGAAAAGCTAATTCACATGGAAGGCGAAAGGCTAATTGATTAGTATCTCTAACAAGGTGACGAACTAATATTAATTGTAGTTGAGAAACAAAGCAGTGCTTCTCTTAAGGGAATGTTCAAGTGACACGTTCGCCATTAATCTACTCGATCGCCAACTCCGATTTCATATACAGTAACTAAAACTTAAGTACCTCTTTATTTGTATCTTTTTGTATGTACACCGAACTGGCACCATGACGTCCAAGAAATGCTTCTTTCTTGTGTTCCTGGTACCACAATTTAATTACATGAGATGCTGTCGATTGCCCACTTGGGACGAAAGATCAAAATATTGCAAAGTGCCCATCATTTATTCAAAGTATCAAGAATATATGTTATGTAAAGCTTGTAGCAGATATCCATAAGATTGAAACCTAGATATGCATGTAATATAAGATCAGATGCCCATCCTATTGGAAAAAAAGGGTCAGATGCTCACGGTTTCATATCCCAAAGGGAAAAGGATGTTTCATCAAAGCTACGTGTATAAGTAGTAGCAGCAGGACGTGTCTGAATAATTGATAGCTATGCAGTGAGAATTATGAGCGTCAAATTAAGCATATTGTGTAACACTTTGGATACGTGATCGAAAAGAACAAGCAACGACCAATATATACATTTTTATTATTGAACTAATTAGTGGGCGTTCCAGGAAGAGCTCAAAATGCCCCGGAGAGAATAATATGTATATATATGATATCAGACCTACCTCATTTCAGTTCACAACAGGAAACGTCATATTTTTCATGCCTAGCTGTGTATGATTGTGTGAATTGAGAAGGCCAGCTGAAGAAAAAAAGGAGAACCATTTGACTCTTGATCACTAGTCCAAAGCTAATTATCAGAAGTTTAAATGTTAGTTATGCCTCAGACTTTTTTTTTATTTTGATTGACAGGTCTAAGCAGCTACATTTTTTTTATAGAGTGTCCGAAAAGCGATGCCGACGGACGGCTCAACTCACGCGACATTAAAAAGCTTGAAGATTGACTCGCTACCGAGTTACTTCACTCCAATTCTTATTGGTGTAGCATCTATACATGCACACACATGAATCCAGTGCTATTACTCTTTTTTTTCTGATAATTATCAATATATATATATATAGGTATTAGGTGAATTGTGAGCTCTATATATTCATGGAAGAGATCTCTTAATTTTGCTTCTGGAGATGAATGAATCTGGTTCATTTAATTTTGATCAAGTAGCGCGCGACCTTTCTGTCTGCTGTTCTTTTTCTTCCTCTCTCATGAATGATCACAAATTATTGCTTTCAGCATTCCGAGGATGAGAAAGACATGCATATGGCCGGATGGGCATACATAAATTAAAGCATCGACAAATTTCTTCTTTTTTTTCTTTTTTGCTTTTGATATAAAGCGGAACTTGTCCTCTACGTCTCAGAAAAGCAACCACGAAAACTCATCCAACATGACAAAGAGCCACCCAAAGTTTACAGTGTGAGATTGATATATCGAATAAAGAAAAAGATACTAAATTAACTTGAGATCAAGAGAGTTTTACATGATGTAGCTTATATGTGGAGAGAATGGAAGATCTAATTGGATCATCTGCATGTCTGCATTATAACTCTAAGATTAATGGATTCTAATCCAGCATTTCTTTAGCTTCTTTCCGTGTTCTTGCAGGTCACTAGCTTGCAGGATTCTTTAGGTGCTTCTTTCTACCTTTGGCGAGGATATTGCTGCTGCTGCAGCTGGTCGCTGCGATCTTGTTCGATCTCCGACGATGGCTCGTCCTCGTCGTCGAAGCAGTCGATGCCGTAGGCGGCGTGGCCGTGCCCGAACGCCTTGATGTGATCCTTGAGCGAGCGCTTGTGCTTGAAGTCGGAGCCGCAGATGCAGTACCAGAGCTTGCCGCAGTTCTTCTCGTGGGTGCGCCAGTCGCCGCGGACGGCGAAGGCCTTGCCGCACTTGCGGCACATGAAGGGCTTGATCCCGTGCTTCCGCTTGTAGTGGGTCTGCAGGGTCCTGAAGTCCTTGAGCGGCTTCGACCTCGGGTGGTCGATGTTGTTCCGGCACCCCGGCGCGCAGCAGTAGCACGGCAGCCGCAGCATCGCCGTCGGCTGCGTTCCCCTCAGCGATTCCGGGCCTTTCCTATACTGCGATCCATGGCCCCACATATGCATCTGTATCCATGTACAAGCGTTTGCGTGTCAATTGTTGCACCAACAAAACAAAGTAAACAGTGAACTAAAACACGAAGCGTTGCACATTTTATATATAATTCACGACTACTTAAAGGTGAACCTAGAAAAGCTTATATAAGAACTGAGCAAGAACGTACATCGAATCTAGCTACTGAATGTGAAACCTGATTTTCAAAGATCATGAACCACATAGATGTTAATTCTTTTCTTTTTCTCTTGCGTTGGCTAATTGGTGCTGCAAGAGATGTCATGAACGAGACCTTGTTGAGTTAATTAATTAGCCTTCATTTCATTAATTCCAGCCGTTCAAGTTAATGATCAAGCTCTCGCAAAAAGAACCAGCACTGAGTTGTAGTGACGAGAGATCTGCAACCCTTTCTGTTCGGTACAAATTTTGAAGCAATCAACGTCCAGAATGCAATGTAGTGTTAAGAAACAACGACAACCGAACGAGAGAGAGAGAGAGAGAGTCTCGTGAGTGTTTGCTGATCAGTGATCCCCCACTGTCAAGCCAAATCTAAGTTTTGGTGTGGAATCAGGGCTGATTGCTTCAAGTCAGAAGGATTGGAGGAGAGGGATAAGATGAGAGAGAGAGAGAGAGAGAGAGAGATTTCAACTGTTCCTTTTTGGAAGACTATGATCTCTGAGGGAGCTGAAGAAACTTTTCAGCATCTCCTCTTGCAGCTGCCAAGCCACATAAAAACAGACTCCAAAAGCACCATGCGCGCGCGGATGCGCTGCACAAGCATAAATATAAATATATATATTAGAGCATGCACTTGTTGCTCTGTGCTGTTCAATCACACAAGAAAGAGAAAGCCGAAGATACTACTGAACTCAGCTGGTCACACAGACAAAGTACAACCGACCTCATGATGCCCATTTCAGAACCATCAAAACCCTATTTTTAGATCACCATGCAAAGTGGGGAAGAAAAAGCTACTCGCCATCTCAACTCTTGCACACCAGCCGCAGGTAGACCCAAGGGACAATATTTAAGTGGAACCGGATCGGATCGCCATATTGTACTGGATTTTATTATATTGTGCTCATGATCAGATCTAACCAGTAAGGAAACATTAAGCAGATAAATCTAGTAGTGAGTAACACTTTGGTGTTAACTTCATAATAACATATGAACCTACCTGCATGTTGTTGTATCTGTTGAAGGTCTTGCAGCAGACGGGGCAGGAGAACTGAGTAGGACCTATCAGGATCTGCGACGGCGTCGGGATCCAGTACTGGCCCTTGTTGAGCTTTCCGATGGCAGGGTAACCGATCGGAGCAACAGCGGCGGTGGCGGCGTCGGCTCCATCGTCGAGTTCTTCGCACTCCTTCTCTTGGTCGTTCAGCGGCGCCGAAGAGCTGCAGGAGTCGACCATGGAGATGAGATCGGCGGCGCAGGGGCTTGGGAGACCAATATGGAGGGCCACCGTCACGGCTTCTTCCTCATCTTCCTCCATCTCCTCGGCCTCGTCTCCTCCTCCGTAACTCGAGTCTTTCCGTGTCTTCCTGGTCTCGTGGTCGCCGGCGGCAGCGGTGGTACCGCCTTCGCTTTCATCAAAAGCGCTGCAGGAGCTCTCCTCATGGGCGATGGCCTCCTTATGGTGGCTCCTCGTCGGACTGAGGCTGAGCAAGGGGAGGGCTTCTCTGAGGGGGGGAGAAGGTGGCGGCGCCGCGACTGCAGCAGGTTGCTGGTGCTGGTGCTGGTGCAGGTAGGAGAAGTGAGGCGCGGTGTAGGCGGAGAAGAAGTTGGGATTGGGGAGCGAATGATGGGGAGGGGTGGACATGGAGGAGGAAAAGGCGCCATAGTAGCCCTTGAAAAAATTGGCGTAGGGGTCTGTCATGCTCAGCTTGCTGATCAACTGCAGAGCAGAGCTTCGAGTTGCAACTGGAGGACAGGAGAGGGAGCCTCTGGATGGAGTTATAGACGGTCAGTCCAGAGAGAGAGAGAGAGAGAGAGAGAGAGAGAGAGAGAGCTCCAAAAAATAAAGGCAACCTAAACACAGAGAGTAAAGAGAAAAAAAGATCAGTAGATCAAAGAATGAGAAAAGAAAGAAAAACATAATACAAACAGGCACATACACGGTGAGTGTGTGAGAGAGAGAGAGAGAGGGAGGGAGAGAGAGAGAGAATCACCTGGCTGACAAAGGGAGAGGGGAGGAAAGTCGGGACAGGAAGGAACGGAAAGTAAAGAGAAAAACAACAACAATAAAGGAGGTGGTGAGGAAGAGAGAGATAGTATCTATGGTATAATATGCATGTTATGATCGATCGATCTAGCTAGATGTGGATTGAATCCTTAGATGGATAGATTATATATATCATGCTTACAATGAGAACTCGCTCAAGTGGGAAACGAGCTCGATGACCACTGACTTTTAATTTGTTCAAGTATATTTGTGTATATATATATATATATATATATATATAGAGAGAGAGAGAGAGAGAGAGAGAGAGAGTATGTATAATTGAGTCAACGAGTAAATGATCTCAATATGAAATCGTAAAATTGCTAAAACGTCATTAATTGTAGGGTCGAATTGTAAGGTCAATAAAGAGAAGAGAACACGTTTTTATTAACGTTCTTTTAACACCTGTGCGTGTAAGAGAGACCAAAGACAGGACTTAGATGCTAGGATTAGACGTTGTCTCCTTCTCTAGGTATAATTAAAGCCTTGTGTTGCAACAAGTGGACAGAGGAAGGTAGGTGGCATGTCATGTACTATGATCACTATTTTATATACCAACTAATATGCATAATTAAGTACTTGAATAATAGTTATGCACGAGCGGACAGGATACTTTCGTATAAATAATTTAAGTACATGTTGCATAAGTTTTTATTAAGAATACAACTTAAGTGGCCTCTATTATCTATCTATGTATGTTCATGTATCAAAAGGATGTAAGTGTATGTGAATGTGTGCATTGCATGCACATTGGGGTTACATTGGGATGGGAATGTGGAATTGCTCCTCGTCCACGCCCTTCATTCCCGGCAATCGGCTTCGATGGGTGCGCGTCTGGTCGGGGACTCGGCTCCTTTTTACGAGCCTAACATTTGCCCTACTCTACTCAATTAGGCCTCCTTCGCTAAGCTAGGTTTTGTTACCCAACAATATCTTCCATTCATTTTACCTCTTAATATAATTTGTCCGCACATCACACAAATTCAGCACCACTATATATATATATATATATATATATATATATATATATATATATATATATATATATATTCACACCCCATGAAGCAGAAGCAGTGTGTCTAACCCATCCGGATCGGATGGCTCATATGATCGTACACGAGATTTTGACGTCATCTAGTGAAAAATTAGATGGTCACCCGATCTCTTCTTTCTCTTCTTACTCTCTCCCCCTTTCTCTCTTATATGCATATCGCTCTCCTTTCTTTCCATTTCCTCTCCCCCTTTCTCTCTAGATCCCTCTCTCTTTAGAGGACGTCCGACGTCACGTGCGAGTGGAGAACGTCGGACAAAGACGATCATATGCGAGCGAGAAGGACGCTGGTCGTGAGCGATTGGGCATGACAACAATTGATCTGGAGGTCACGACGCTTGATCTGGAGATCAAGGACTCCCGTCGACGATCGAGGACAATATGGAGATCCCTCTCTCATGGGGGTGAGCAAAATCGGAGTCGGGACAGGGTCTCGGCCCGGTCTCGACCTAGTTTGCTCTGAGTTTCCGGAGAAGAAAACCCGGTCTCGAACATGGTCCCGATCAGGTCCAGGACCGGAACATTTCGGTCAAATCGGAATAAAAATAAAAAATTATCGATTGTCCCTATTTGCCCATAAAAAAGTAAAATAATAAATAAAATAGAAAAAAATTAATATTATTATATAAATATGATAACTATAAATTAAATTATATATATGACAATATAATATAATGTATATTTAAGATATATATCAAATAAAATATACATTTTATTCAAATAAATATAAATATAATATTTAAAAATAATTCAATACTAATATAATATATTATTACGAAAAAAGGGAGAGAGATCGCACAAATACAAAAGAACACACGAGATTTTACGATGTTCACCTTAAATCGAGCTACGTCCTCGAATGACGGCGACTCTCTTTGTTATGGAATAATGATGATTATAAGGATGCGAAATAACCTAATCATCATAGAGTTTATATAGGAAACTTCAATACAAAATAGAAACTCTAAAACCGTCTATATTTTGGTGGCTTCGCCCCCGAGCCACCAGGGGGATCCCCTGAATCCCCCTAGACCCTTTTTATGTTCACAGTCCGGGCAGCGAGACCTCCGTAGGGGACGAACGGTTTTGCCACCCTCACTATTGAAGCGTCTGATTACGTAGGGGTCCACATAGGATTATAATTATGTTAAGATTCAAGACATTATCAACAAATCTTCACCTTGACTTGAATCATCAGCAGAGCACAAATATCTTCAATGTCATGTCATGCCGTTGCCAGCCCCACATTGGGGCTATTATCAAGTATTGATGTTAAGCAAGTTCAAGCAGTGTTGGAACTTGTTATGAGGAACAAATTTGATGAACATATCAGCTGAATTCTCTTCAGTGTCAATCTTGTTCACCTTGATCATTTTCTTAATGCAGATAAAGTGATATCTAACATCAATGTATTTGGTTCTTTCATTATGCACTTGCACTTAATCCTTGGCTAATATATTGCACTCAAACTGTCATAGTGCAATATAACATACGCCTGATGTAATCCGATATCTCCAACTAAGCATTTTAACTGGATGTATTCCTTAGCGGCTTCTATGAGTACCATGTACTCAACCTCTGTAGTAGATAATGTAACTGATTATTGAAGTGTTATTTTTTAACTAATAATTGAACTGCCCAAAGTGAAGACATATAGTTGTCATAAATCGTCTTCTATCAACATCTCCAATATAGTCTGAATCTAAGTACCTTGCAATCAAACACTTTTTATCACTTCTGTAAATGATGCCAATATCAAATGTTCCTATCAGATACCGAAAGATTCGCTTCACTGCTTCTCATTGCTCTTTTTCTGAATTGCTCATGTATATGTTGACAACACTAACTGCATGAGCAATGTCAAGTCTTGTGCTGGCATACATCAGACTTCCAACTGCACTAGGAACCTGAGACATGTACTCATTCTCTACTTCTTATTTTGGTGTAAAAGCAAAAGAGAGATGAATATTTGCAGCTGCTGGAGTGCTCAAGGGCGTCGCTCCAAACATTTCAAATATGGATAAAATCTCCTGCATATAACTTTTCTGAGATAAGAAAGGTTTATCTTGTGCTCAATCCTTAGTATTTACATCCCCAAAATCTTCTATGATGTCCCAAAAGATTTCATGTCAAATTCTGCATTAAGAAGCTTCTTCAAATTTTAAATATTTTCATGTCTTTAGCAACAATGAGTATATCATCAACATACAAAAGCAGATAGATGGTGGAGCCGTCCTTATACACAGTAATCATAGGGACTTCGATTGAATCCCTTAGAGATCATGCAGCTATCAAACCTCTTGTACCATTGTAGATTATTTCAGACCATACAAAGATTTTTTAAGTCTGCAAACTCGATCCTTCTTTCCTAGAATAGAGAATATCTATGGCTAGCTAATAAGAATGTCTTCTTTAAGTTCTCCATGGAGGAAAGCTGTAACGTCCCGAGATTTATTTTTTGCCTGGTCAGAAGGCTATCTCGACGACGTCACACAATTCTATAACTTAATTATGACCAGTCAACTTGGTTTACAATAGAGGAAGACTTAATTTATAATAATTTATACAATATACGGAAGCCACTTATACAACATTCAATAATATCTGAGTTAGGGCCCATGTCTATATAACAATGGACATTATATCTATGTGAACGTCATTCATCAGAGGAGCCATCATTCATCAGAGGAGCCACCAACCGTCTCACCATCGCCATCACTTATCACATGTATAGATCCAAGTACATGGATAAAGTCCATTGAGATAACTCAGTACGTAAGGTCATTCATAGCAATTGTCAATATGAACAATGATCAATATCAATACTATCAATGAATCATTATGCATAACAATATATGACTAATAACATAAACATAACAATATATGATTAATCAGCATAGATAACATTTAATAATAATCATTAAATCATAAATAATTCGATCAATCATTAATATGTCAAAGCCTGGACATTTCTTATTTGGATGAATTTGTCACTGCAGCAACGTCAGAGACTATCTTGTCAGAGACTTCTTACTCCCTTCAGAATTGTAACATCACCTTTCATGACCATGAGGATGCCTCCAACAGTATTGATCTGATACCCCTTAGACTTCAAGACACCAAGTGATATCAAATTTTTCTTCAATTGCGGAATATGACGGACATCTGTCAGTGTCCTCACAAGATTGTCATGAGTCTTGATCTGCACAAAAATGATCTCAACTATCTGACATGACACATTATTGTCCGTGATGATATTTTCACCGTCAATCTTCTGAAAAGATGAGAATCATTCTTTATTCAGAGTCATATGATAAGAACACCCTGAATCAAGAATTCATTCATCCTCCAGACATCCTTAATCAAAAGCGGTCAAAACTAAATCATCTTCAGAATTTTTCGTTTCATGTGCTACCACAACAACGGGGGTCCTCTTCTTTGGACAATTCTTTTTTCATTGACCTAGTTCCTTGTAGTAATTACAAATGTCTTTGATAGTAATCTTCTTCTTATTTGGCTTGGATTTATTCGAATTTGAGGATTGTCCCTTCTCCGCGATCGATATCAATCCTGCGCCCTGAGTCTCTACAAAATTTTCAGATGCCTTATGCCGAAATTCACGAGTATAAAGATTTGATCTTACTTCTTCCAGACTTATAGTTTTCTTCTCGATAATCATAGACTGAACAAAGTTCTCATATGATGGAGGAAGCGAAACTAATAGAATTAGGGAAGCATCTTCATCTTCGATATTAACATTAATATTTCTCAGTTCCATCAACAAAGAATTTAACTAATCAAGATGTTCCTTCAGATATGCACCTTTTTACATACGGATGGCAAACAGACGTTGCTTCCACAGCAACTTATTAATGAAAGACTTCGTCATATACAAACTTTCAAGCCTCAACCATAAACCGACCGCTTTTTCTTCATCTACGACCTTGATTATCACATCATCCGCCAGACATAATAGAATCATCGAGTGCGCCTTCTCCTCCTGTGACGCCAAGGTAGCGAGGCCGATCTCCTTTTCTTTGTCATTCGAGTCTTCCTCCTTTGGTTTATTCTTCGACACGTTCGCGAGTGACGCCCAGACTCCTTGTTGCTTCATAAGCGTCTGCATCTTGATCTATCACAATCCGAAATTATTTCTGCCGATAAACTTCTCCACGTTCACATTGTGCAATGCCATCTCCATGCTTAATCGAGAATCGTCGATGAATCCTATCGCTCTAATACCAATTTGTTATGAAAAGTGGGAGATAGATCGCACAAACATAAAAAAACACACGAGATTTTACGAGTTTCACCCTAAATTAGGCTACATTCTCGGGCGACGATGACACTCTTAGCTACAAAATAATGATGATTACAATGATGCGAAATAACATAGCTGTCGTGAAGTTTATATAGGGAACTCCAATATAAAATATGAAATAAAAATCCAAAAATCGTTTAGGTTTCAGGGGCTTCGCCCCCGAGCCCCCGAAAGGAGGATCCCATAGATCTCCCCTCATGCTCATTATCCGGGCAGCAAGACCCGGTCGGGCGGCTTCGCCGTTCCCACTTTTAAAGCATCTGATTACATAAGATCCGTGTATGATTATAACTACGTTCAAATTCAAGACATTATCAATATATATTTAATCGGGCTGCGACTTCTTAGACGGGTCGATCGGTTACCCATCGGGTCGAGAAAAATTCGAAAAATCCAAGCCGGTGCGGGCCGGGATGACCGAGTCATCCTGGCCCGTGTTCAACCCTACTCTCTCAAACTCCTGCCGAGGATGAGGGCAATCGGCGAGGGCGACAAGGAGGCACCGACTACGGCAAGGCGCATGGTTTGGAGAGAGAGAGAAGGAGAGGGAGGGTTGGACTGCATATCACTAGATGAATTTGAGCTGCTGGATCATGTCTTGACGCTAATTAAATTTGAGTCATAAAGCAAATGATGATTCACACCTCCATGTTATCGGTGCATATATATCTTGTCATTAATTTAGCTTTAAATTAGTTGTTGTGACTTGTGTCCTATGGCTTATGTACAATAATCAAAATTTTAAACTATAAAAATTACGGTTCCAGAGGATCATTACTATATTGGAAGTGCATGAAGAGGAAAGAAACAAAAAAATAATCTTCATATAACACTTTATATATTTATATTCAATTAAGATATTAAAATAACTAAAATTAGATAAAGAAAAATGCATGTGTAAAGAATTTACACTGCCGTCTTCTCATCGTTGACTTAGAGGACTCGACAATTAATCTTAATTTTTAAAAACTTAAAATATCTCTAAATGGTTAATTAATTATTTATCAAATATATAATTCCTTCTGAATTTGCACCTTCATGCATTCCAATTTAGATGTATGAAATGAAAATGCTTAGCCATCTATTCAGCAATTAATTTATAGGTTCAATTGGTCGCCTTACTCACACGTCAAACATCCAGAATTAATTTCACCAATTGAACCGACCAACGACGAAATATTCAAGTATTATTATTATTATTAGATTAATTAAGTTTCAATCGAATTATTTACCGAAAAATGCTTGGGGTAATTAAAAAGATTATTCCTTAATTATGGCACTGTTTGAATTGAGGCTAGCATGAGAATTAGAGGCTTTTTCCTACAACATTTATCAAATAATTAATTTTTACAAGGGCGGGCCTTACATTCATGATGACAAAAATAAGAGTTTTTGTGAACTTGATGTCCCGTTGTAAGAACATGGGTGAGTTATTTTATTCTTATGTGTTGTCAAACTAAGCCTATAATATTTTCGACGAATTTCATCATATTTTCGAAAAATTTATTAAAAATATTTTAGAATTAGCTGTCTCTATTTGTAATGGTGACAATCGGAGCGTTGAATTAATATATTCGTCTCTTGGTTGTCTCCATTTTCTTTTTTATGCACGTACTCTCTGTTTTTCAATTTATAACTTCATTTCATTAATTAATTAATTAATTAATTAGGACATAGCATGTACACAAATAGTGTTAGGAGTTCTTTTTTTTAAAAAAAAAAAAGAACGAACAAATGTGGGAGGTGAATTATTTTGATTGACATATGCAGCCGCAATCTAACAAAATGGACGGCCAAGATAAATGTTCTAAGAAGCGAAACAAAACATTTTTTACAACAAATTATATTTTCATTTATAATAAAAAAAATTATCATTTTTTTCTCCCTTCTCTTGTATATAAGTAAATATATTGGTAGTGGTGGGCGACGAGGTAAACGGGTCTCTCTCTCTCTCTCTCTCTCTCTCTCTCTCTCTCTCTCTCTCTCTCTCTCTCTCTCTCTTCAATTTGAGATTGTAAATTCTCAGTTAATTATTAGGCATCCACAACAGTCCATGACCCACATTATTTATAAGTGACCTAATGAAAAATAATGGTTAGGGCATACGTGATCACGTTTATGACATATACATATCTGATGTGTGCTACTGGGAAAATGAATTTATTATCTAACGTAAAAAAATAAAGAAAAATGCGTTATTAATTGATAAATAATAATTAGGAATTTTCTGTCAAGAAGAAAAAGAAAGAATAAACAAAAAAAAGTTGTATATAATAATCAATTGAGTAAAGCAACATGTGAAGTTGGTGACGCTGCGGTAAAGAGTACGAGGCATGGGCCCCCTGCAATAATAAGAGTGAGGCCCATCAAAGGAGCTCTTAGGTGGGCCAAACCTTCCCAAAAATGGACAGTGCCCTTTTTTGGATCTATAAGCCACCTCCGTTCAATGCCCAACAGTGTGCACGTTCTCTAGGGGCAACACTCCATCTAATAGGATCTGAGAGAGAGAGAGAGAGAGAGAGAGATGATGATGATGATGATGATGCAAATGCATGCCCCACCGACACTTGGGGTTCGAGGTATATATAAAAGAAGCAAATGTGGGAACAGAGGGGGAGGGAGGGGGGTGACAATTAATAAGGAAACAGTAGGGAGAGCATGCAAATGGCATGGCTAGCTTGTCCCCCGTGCATTCATTAAAATGGAGGTTTTGTGCATTTAATCTCGGCTCTATGTTGATGATGATAATGAGAGGACGAAGAAAAAGAAAAGTAAGCAACAGTCTGCATCTTGTAAAAAGGAAAGAAAGAAAAAAGAAGGAAAAGGAAGTTTGCAAGTAAACGTAAGTTCTAGGGATCATAGAACTGCAGGCCCCGGCCATCGTATCATAGATTTAGCCACCTCATTTAGCTTCTTTATTATGTGTTCAGCATATATATATATATATATATATATATATATATATATATATAGAGAGAGAGAGAGAGAGATGACAAATGACAATGATATATCTTTGTGTCGAGAGTGTCTTGTATGGGTGGTTGCATTAGGTTGAAGAAGGCTACTTAGAAGTTAGATTTATGTTCCTCTGGTCGGGTGCATGCAACGCGAGAGAGAGAGAGAGAGAGAGAGAGAGAGATAGAGATGAGTGGCGGTCATGGATGCATGCTATCGCCTACTCTACTCGTGTCGCATGGAGGACTCTGTGCCAACGGGGAATGAGAAGTATCTTCAAACTGTATGAGCTCCATCCTCCGTGACTTGGATTAATTCGTGTATTAATGAACCCCCTATAACTTTGCCAAAAAACTAATACATATGTTGGCCTTGCACCAAGGCCAATAGCTTTTGCATCTGCAGGTCCTCTTATGACGAAGGTTTATATATAAGATATTAACTTTTAGCCACTCGTTTGAACGAACATGGATCAATCGAGAGAGAGAGAGAGAGAGAGAGATACATTGGGCAACTTTGAAAAGGAACATGGAAGCTGGCGCTTCCCTGCTACATCATCATTGCTATTTTGATGCACCTCGACCCGACATGCAAATATTGATTGGGGCCTCGTGGAAGATGGACTGCATGCATGCTGAAGAAAGGAATGGAAAGGAAAGGGAAGGGAAGGGAAGGGGGAAGGGAAAGTTAAAAGAAAAGCTTCTTTTGCTTTGCTTTTGATCCTCCCAGCTGCATGGCCACACAAACAATCCGCTGGGCGTCATGAATTATTAGTCAATCATGATTGAAACCTCTACTTTCATTTCCTTTAACCCTTCCGCTGCTGCATGCATGCCATGCCATGCATCTCCCGGCTGCCTTTATTTTTATTATTTTTATTATTATTATTACTGCCATTGATTACCATTAGCCCAAAAAGTAATGGGGTGGGGGATCGAGATGGGTCCTCTGCAAAAAGGGCAAAGCAAAAAAAAAAAAAAAGGAAGTGAGCTATGTATATATATGGACTATATCTTTGAGCAAGTTTTGAGATGGCTTTTGTTTTCCCCTGTTCTGTTTGGAGTTGGATAAAGTTATATATAAATATATATATATACACACACACATGAAAGAAAGGATATATATGCCAAAAGCTGGTTCCGCGGAAAGGAACATCTTATAATACGTACGATGACAGATATCACACTCAATCACTCATGCTGTTTAAGATTACCTATCAAGGATATATAATAGCAGCAAGCATTTAGCTTTCACGAGCAATGCATTATATATCTACGTTTACAAAGATAAACTTGTCCATGCACAACACAACACAAGAAAGACACAGATCCAGCAGAGATCGCAGAGCAGTCAACATAGAAATATGATGGACATATATATATATATATATATATATATATATATATATATATATATATATATATATATATATATCTGTAAAACACAACCACTCAGTACGAAGCGTTACAATACATATACATATATACAATGATATTTTTTATATCCAACTTGATGTGGCCATGAATTAGAACACAGCAAAAATATTGTCACATATATTAATATACATTAATGCAAGATATATGGGGGGAGAGAGCTAGAGGGTGTAGGAAGCATCATGGTCCTCCCCAAATCAACATTTCAGCTAATACTTGTTCCCTCACCAACAGATAGTCGGGAATCGGGCAAGCAGCAAGTGCAATTAGGTGCTTTAGGGTATGTTTGGCTTACCTGATAATTTGATGTACTAATGAGTAGTTTAATGACTAAAACTAATTTTAAAAATAGGTAATTACGTATTTGGTAATAAAAAATGTAAGTTATTATTTTAATTAAATGATTAAAAACTTCTTAATATTATAATAGAAAAAATATATGAAGAAAAATCATGTATATTCTAAAAATAAAATAGTACATTTATTGTTCAATTGATCTGTTTTGTCTTCTCATACAAAATAAGTTAAGTTTACAATTTTTACTTATAAACAAGTAAAATAAGTTCTTATCAACTTCTTTTAAGTTACAAAATAAAAAAAAAATTCAAAATTACTTATAAGTCTCATTCTAATTTACTTATAAACTTAGGACATATTTGACTTAGCTGATAAGTTAAAGTGTTCGTAAGTATTTTAATTACTGAAGTTGATTTTAAAAATAAGAAGTTAAATAAAAAATTATAAGTTATTAATTTCGTCTAATGATAAAAAAACATTATAATATAAGAAATATGTGAAAAAAGTATATATATATATATATATAGGGTTCAATGTTCATGTTTTCTATCTCATCTTATTCCCTATATTTTACACCATCATATTTTCATCCAAAAATTCATGATTGAATATATCAAATATCTTATCAAGTTGGATGGAAATCTGATGATAGAGATGATAAGAACAAGATCAAACTAATGAGCTTTTTTATATAAAATAAATTAAAATTTCTCAACTTATTTTTTTACTTATAAATAGATAAAATAAGTATTTATCAACTCTTTATTTCAATTAATAAATAAGAAAAAAAATTAAAACTATTTATAAAAGAATTATAAACTTAGTCAATGAACCTTTAGTACTTTATTGGCATTTATTCGTTCTCCTTTTTACCTTCGCATCTTGGCCCGTGTTGCATTGACTCTGTTCAACTTGGGCCGAATATAAACTTCGTTGCATTTTGGGCCCACAAAGAGTCCACTTACATTTTTTTTTTGTTTTTCTTGTTAGATACAAATATTACATATGATTTATTTATTCCTTGAAATTTTCTGAACCGCTTCCCAGACACGTGCAGCATGTTTAAGTATTCGTCTTAGTTCAAGAGATTTTTTTTTAATTTGTTGGCATACGTAAGTGATTAGCATCAAGATTAAATATAATTTTGACCGATTTTTATCAAGAAAAAAAAAATTTTAAAAGTATATTTCGAGTTTACCGATTCAAAATATTTATCTCTTCATGCAGGATAAATTAACATTTTCTTAACATAGAAAAAAAAATAGTTACAAACTTTCGGGCATCATATACAAATTATTTCAATCGTTTAACATTTGCCCATAATTAATTGTTAATTATGACGCATGCTGCTATCAGGTGATTAATTCTTATTGCGTCATTATTATAAGCCTTGTTGTAAAAAGAAATCGCATAATATTGCTAATGTGAATTAGTCTCCGGCTAAAAGATTGTTAATTAATAGCTAATTAATATTTCATATGGGCTTTAAAGGCTGACAAGGAGAAACAGTTGGGCTTTCAAACTCTTGCTCTCACTGCGATGTTAAGGACTAAATATCACGGAAAACCCTCCAATTTGCTCCAATTATTACTTTCCGACTTCACTTTATAATTAAATTATTCTTCATCTGGAGTCCGATTAAAAGAGGGAGAGGGAGGTCAAGGCGGACACTTGGCGAACTAATAGAGCAAGATCTATTGGTGAATAATATACCGAAAGGTTTGGTTACTAATAGAACGGAATGGCGTCGTATGATCCATGTAGCCGACCTCACCTAGTGGGATAAGGCTTTGTTGTTGTTGTTGTTGTTCATCTTTTAACTTGGTTCACTAAATACCCTTTCGATCAAGAAAAGTCAATTTTTCAATCATTTCGTTAGCGTGACATCTTACTTTAAAATAAAATTTATATAAATTATTAAACTAATATTATAATAATATTATAATAATATAAAAGAGGGTGTGTCACGCCCCTCTCCTTTGATCGCTGCTCTGCCCCTCTCCTCTGACCGCCGCTCTGCCCCTCTCCCTATCCACTCGAGGGGCCCCCTTCGGATGCTCAATCTACTCCATCTCCTTAACCTATAAGCAATATTAATGTCTTTATTTACTTCAAATAAAAAGTTGTCCAACACTAAGCATCATTTGTCCATGTGTAAATAAGAGATACCAACATAATAATGAGGAAATGATAAGCATCTCAAATATTAGAGGAACAAAAAAGATGGAACTCATTGTGCTATGTTTAGGAGGCAGCCAAAGAAGAGATCGACGGTTGACGTCAAAGAAATTTGCTCATTGAAAAAATTCAGGGAACACATGCACTATAGCGAGTGCAACAAATGCGATCGAGAAGAAGAGCACGATGTTCAACAATCGTCTAATTCGCTGCCTTTGATGATGTTAGACATGATATTTCAAGGAGATGACAAATCATGTTCAACACTCGTCACTTCAATGATGAAGATCGAAGATATATGTTCTTTGGAGGCAGAGAGGAGATGCAATGATGCATGCATGGCACAAGTTAGGGATTTAATTTGTAGATGTTCAATCTTAGCCATTGTGCCAATATCAATTGTCATGATTGGAATGGATAATGTTGACCGATAGATTGCAACATTTGTAACACATCAAAACTTCTTAAATTTTTAAAATTTTTATTATTATCCGACGTCGGACTTTCGAATGACCAAAACCAAAACGAATATCCCATGTCACGACAAAGTCGACAATTCAACCGATGAACAATCGGATGACCGAAATATTTTCGCGCGTCTAGAAGTGCAACGGGCAGAAAATCGCCGAAAGGATCAACCATGATTCTTCCATTAATTCTCCACAATAACCCTTGGATATGTAACCTCCCCACTACCATGATCATGGAGATCCTAAAGATCATGAAACCCCAAAAGACTTAACTTCATGAAAAGCCATAAAGCTCTCACGTCTTCCTCTTTACTCTTCTTGTCTCATTTTTCTTTCTCCATTTTCTATCTTTTCTTGTTCTTCTTTGTTGATCTCATTTTTCAGGCTCGGGTGATGTAGGAGCACAAGGGAGGTGTAGTTAAGACGATCCATCGAAGAAGCAATTGGAGATTTGGTTGCATTGATTTCATGTTTAGCCGAGTGATAAATATATGATTTCATGTGAGGTTGTTAATGATTTAGAAGATCTATTGATACATGTCAAGATAGTTAAAATGATTGACTGTTTATATACTCTTGTTATGACTTTTGATCGACCTAAGATGTAATGCTATTATGATAAGATTCTGAAATTTGTAGTCTAGTGATGCGAGCATTGATAACAATTAAATGCTAGCAAGTGCATTATTCGATTAAGTAATAAAGTATGAGTAGAGTGTCGAACTCACGAGAAATTAACTTAATTAAACTAATTTCAAAGGCTAATAGGAGATGACATGAAGTTTGGATAAAAGAATGTAAACAATAAAATAACAAAAAAATAAAGACTAAAACTAACGATGTATAGGTCCTTAGGATAATCTATAATGATTAGAACGATCTGTATTTTCTGTAAAATCATGCATAAGTATGAAATTCAAGTTTAGTTTTTAGACGGATTAAGAACATAAAAAATATGACCTCCTACACGGGTAAATCAACTATCTTAACACAATAATAATTTGAAAATATTTCGCACGGATATGCCTTCAGTTATATTGAACTTAAGATGCAATGTGATGTAACCCTTAAACTACTTAATCGCCCACATGGATCAATTATGCAGACCGTACAATCTAATATTCCGCACGGATTCTATTAGATTATGACATGCATTGCTTCAACATAAAAGTTAAGAATCAATCGGAACAGAATTATGAATTAAGAATTGATTACACTACACAATCAATAATCAATCTAAAAATCATTAAAATATGAAGGAAAGCATTAAGCATAGCAACCATGTTCATAAAAACTAAACTAATTATTTGATTAATCAGAAATAAAAAATTGTTCATACACTAAAGCTCTTGCAACTAAGACAGAAAAGTAAAATTAAAACTAACAATCCAGAGTACTATGACAGATAGATAGAATATGAAAATCTAAAATATCAACCCAACAATATGTAGAATAAAGAGTACTCTTCAAAAGCAACGATGAAACTACTACGCAATCCTCGCACGAGTCTACCGCGTAGAAGTCTTCTCTTTTACCCTTCAAAAATTCATGTTTGTTCTTGGCTTGAAAGTTTCGGTTGCAGGCCTTAGCATAATCTCTTCTGGTTGTAGAAGACCTCTATTTATAGGGATTTGAGTTTCCATGTGATCAGAGAAGAAACAGAAACCTTTTCTTATTCAAAATTTTAACTTTGTCAAACTCCGAAATTTGATCCATAATACATTTACAAATCATCTTGGGATCATATAATATGAGTAAAAATCCTTATGCAATTCAAGATCTTCCAAAAATTCGTCCAAAACTCAAATCTGGGCTTCGTCACAAGCGATTACAAGTGTTTAACGGCTTAAGCATTGTCCGAATTAGATTAAAAATGGATTTTCACGACCCGTGATAGGTTTTTCATGGCTCTTATAGTGTAGAAAATATGAATTTCACGGTCCGTAAAAGTCTGGTCACGGCCGTGACTCGGATACCTTTATGAATGCATTTTAACGACTTATCAAAGTGTTGCCCGGTCATTTTCACGGCCCGTTAAGAAGCTTTTACGACTCGTTAGAACACATTTCTAGCAATCTCACTGTTTTCACTTTTCGGCTCCGTTTTAATTCCAATTTGAGCGCGATTTTCTCCGTTGGCTTCATAATTCAATTTTCTTCATAGACAATAAAATACATTTGGGTGGATTTTCATTTTTGTAAAAGTAATGTAAATAAGCTCATATAATGATGCATACTATTAAAAAATGATTCCAAATAAGATTAAATGCATAACTAAATATATGTTATATTTTGCATTCATCATCTAGTATCTGATTATAAGTTATTAGGAACTATGCAAAATCTGATATTTGATGGAAGCAACTCTTACGTGATGAAATAAACGTTGTTAAAATGCTTATGGATTATGCTATGTGTTGTGTATGATGTTAGAGTGGTGGTAGATCATCGCTATGTTGAAGAATGTTTGAAAATGTAAGGATTTTGTAATGACCTATGCTTATGGATTATGCTACGTGATGAAATAAATGTTGTTAAAATGCTTATGGATTATGCTATGTGTTGAGTATGATGTTAGAGTAGTGTTAGATCATCGCTGTGTTGAAGAATATTAGAGTATGATGTTGAGTATGATGTTAGAGTAGTGTTGAGTATGATGTTAGAGTAGTGTTAGAGTTAGTGTATGATGTTAGAGTAGTTTTTGAAAACATAAGGATTCTGCAATGACATGCGACTCTATTGAACTGAAGCGAACGACCGAAACCCTTTCGGGCGTCCGATTCAGCTTGGTAAAGTATAGCGACATGCTATATCGGATGTTCCAAACTCGATTGGATGATCGATATTGATAGAATGGAAGTCCGAAATCCTTTCGAAGATTGAACTAGAAAAATGTTGAGAGTAAAAAATGATGACATTAACCAGTCGATCGATTGAAACCTTTTCGAGTGACTGATCTGGGTTATCACATCGAGAAAGCTTTCGAGAGTCGATGGAAAACTAACTTTGACTGTAATATCCCTAAGTTAACCATGCATGATTAGTTGTATGAATGTGTTGTTATATTATTTTATTAATAATCTCTATGAATGTGATGTTAAGACTTACACTTCAATATCAACTAAAGTGTGAAAGCGATGGAAATTTACTTAAGGCATGAAAATGTGATTTTCGGAAAAGTGAAAATTTGGAAAATTAAAGTCCCGGTAATTGTTCCTATATATGAAAGGATTTTAAAAGTGATTTTTAAGAATTTTTAGGAAGTGTATGAGTTAGATAAAACGTAGACACAAAATCGAAAAATCTGTGAAATCGCGATTTCTGTTCTTCGGATAAAAAATTAGATTTTGATTACTTAGTTATTTATTTTTCTAAATATTTTATTTGAATTCAAATGGGGGTAGTTTCTTATTTACATGTAATGTCTTAAGTAAATGAATAAATAAATAAATAAATGGAGAAATGCAAAATCCATTTACTTGTCTTAAGTAAATGAATAAATAATAAATGGGGAAATGCAAAAGCCATTTACTTAAATGGCATTACATGTGAATAAGTCATACTTCAAGGTCATTTTGGGAAGTACCCCATGTACAACCTAAAGTCGGTATCTCCTTTACTTTTAATACTTATCCTTTCACCTTTTACTACCTTCTTCTGCCATATTCATCACCCTTGGCCGAATTGCAAAGGTAGAAGAAAAGATGCTACATGGTTGAAGGAAATTAGAAAAAAAAGAGAAGGGGCAACTAAGGATTTAGATTTTGGTAAGTTCCTATTTCATTTAATTTGGACTTTAACTACATAATTCTTAATTAGAGTGACTCTGAACCTTTCTCATCCATTTATTTTCGGATTTTACTTGAACATGAGACAAAACTCATGTTGTTCATGGGTAAGATTAACCCTAGTCATGTTCAATTCATTCATGAATCTTTAGCTACATAATTTCATACCTTCGAGTGATCCAAAAATTATGAAATTTATTCTGATTGATCCTCTATGAGTCTACCTTCATTGAGCTTTGGAATCAAGTTAATATGATTTCTGTAGATAAAGTTATGCTCGTATCTTTAAGGTACTATCACTCTGTCCACCTAAATTGCTATCCGAATTTGTAAATTATGTATTAAATTCAATATGTCGTGGAATTATTTGATAATTTAGGGTGTTATTATTGATGTAGGTTTCATTGACAATTGGAAGCATTAGAAAATGATATGTGTAGCAAAAGTTATAAATATTTTACCGAGCCTTACTCAGTCTGTCAAAATGGAGCTTAGGGCAGATTTTGCTAGTATTAGTTATATTTATTGTGCTCAGTACACTTAGATATAAATTCAAGTAATTTTATGAGTTGCACTTTAGGATGTCTATTATTTGGAAAAATTAAAAGAATCATAATAGGGAAGACTTATTATTTTATATAAATCATAAAAGTAAATTACTCAGTTTGTCAGAACATAAGAACAACATAAAAGTTAGGCTGAATATTGATTTTCATGAGAACAAATCATAGTGAAGTAGGAAATGAAATTTTTACAAATTAATGTCTCTGTAATATGAAAGTAAAGAAAATTGGAATGATGTCATTTGATTATGTATACCAGAAGATATGAATTTTTCCTTACTATGCGTGCAATCTGTTATAATATTAGGTCAATCCTTATGTTTAATAGTTACTTGAGTTATAAGAGTAAATATTTAAGGTTCATATACCATTTCAATTAATTATGTTTCATGTGTGATAGGATTGTGCTCAGATCATAATAGTAATGTGTTTCTTACTATTATTGTTATAGGAGTAGAAGAATAAAGTAGTGAAAAGAGAAAGGAAAACATTTTGTTAGCCCTTATAGGTAAGTTGATTTCTCCTACTCTATGTTTTCACCTCTTTTGAATTCGGTGTGACATCTACTATTATGTGTATTGAATATGTTTTAGAATGCTATGAATTGATTTCGAGAAATGCAATTACGAAAAGTATATGTGACATGATTTGAATGGATTACGATGAGTGCAATCTTGTTCATTTTGAAATGGTGTTGGATATGATTCATCTTCTGATAGTTAGGAGATGTTTGTTATGTGATGAATCATGCATCGACATCCATTTGCATTTGCATATATGATGATTGGAGTTAAGTGCTACATCACTGATTACGATGAGAAGCACATCTAGAGTCCAATCCATCATTATGTTCCCCAGTAATGGGATGAGATAGGCTGGAACTAAGTGCCACATCGTGAGTAGTCGCGATGGGGGCCACCTCTAGAGTCCACCTATCATTTTGTAATTTGTTCCCCGAAAGGGATGAGGTAGAATGGAGCTAAGTGCTACATCGATCACGATGGGAGCCACCTCTAGAGTCCACGTACCGACCACTGGCCAGTTGATAATTCGTGCATACATATGAGAGTGTTGTATTGCATACACATGTTTGATATGTTTAAGTGACAATGAATGTAAATTGAGTGCAATGCTTTTGATTGGGATGTTATATATATATATATATATATATATATAGTAAATGTATAAAGATATTGACTTTGATATTATGATTAATGCATGTATGGTTATGTCTCCTCGAATTTATTAGATGGTAACACATAGCTTATGAGTTATCAGCTTACTGAGCTATTATTTGCTCACAGTGTTGTTGTACACTTTTTCAGATCAGTAGAATTTTTGGGAGCGCGAGAGACAAACTTAGCAGGGTGTGGATCCTTTTTGCTGCTAAGGTATTGAGAAGTCATGTGCCCCACCGCGCGTGTTAGATAGAAGACTTGTAGCTCTCATATTCCTCTGTTGGGATATGAAGAGAGTTTGATATGTGCTATGTATGAAAAGTAATTTTGTATCTTGTAAAATGTAAATTTTTTATCACTATGTGGTGGTGTAAACCCTAGGGTTGTTACATGCTCTGAATGATCAATATAAACTGCGTGATTTGCTTATATGTATTATTATTTTCTTATATTATCTAGAGGAGTTATGCACAATTTTTCTCAAAAAAAATAACAATAATAATAAATTTATTTGATCGTCTGTAATTAGTCGCGAGCTCTGATTTAAATCACCGTTTAAATCGGGGTCGTGACACTGACCAACTGCGAAAGATGACACTATTTCCAACGGACGATCGATCATCGAAACTCTCGACTGAAAGTTAGTGATTCTTCATGCGATAATGGACGATTGAACCTTTCTTGGTCGACCAATCATATATGACCTTTGAGCGGCCGACAAATGAACTCAGAACAGGCGATCACAACCCTTTTGGTTGACCGATGAACATAGACAAAGCGGGCGTCCGCTCATCTTTCGAACGACCGCCGAATAAACCTCAATCGGACACCGTTCGACTTTCGGGCGTCCGATCTATGGACAAAAGGAATATGACTTTAATACGAATCCTCTAGTTTCATAAGCTTGTGTCCACCTGATTGATTATGAATTATATGAACTTAAAGATGATTATGAGCCACATTTGTTCCCTACAGTCTTAATCGATCCACGTGATTGAAAGAGATTCTCATGATTTATAAGATAAATGGAGGGTTACCGATTGCCTATTTAGATGAGAGTTTTTTTCTATAGATGTTTTCGCCTTGCGCGAGATCATCTTGTCCGACAGGACTGACTGTGACACTGATCCTTTATTAGCCCACCGTGGCCTAGATAGTACACACTTGTATATCGCAATGGTATTTTCTAAAAGTGGAGAGCTCTTCCAACCATGAATAAGATGAAAGGCTATGAATGCCTAAAGGTGAATGAAATGGCTTTGTCCTAATGAACTTGAATAATGAACAAGAACATAAATATGAAAATGAAATGAAAATACATGAACCATGATCTTCTTATTGATTTCTCGTTATGATCTTCTCTCATATTTGACTTATATGTTTGCTTCATGTTATTCTAATGGAACTATCTTATGACTTATACAAACTCACACTTAGCTTTATACTAATGGTTAAGCTTACTCTCTTGTATAATCCCCACAAGTACATGGGATGATTGTAAGCCAATTGATGTGTGTGCGACGACTATAATTCGGATGGCGTGTGCACATAATTATTTTAGAGTTTAGATGGAGTCTTTTTTTCTCTCATTATATCAAGTCATACTTTCATTTGGATGAGATCTATCGAGTTGTATCTGACACGAACTCTTATATATCACAACTAATGTACTCCTTTCTTATTCTATTTCAGCTTCCGCGTTTCTCATGTTTATTTGTTGTAATATCTTATTAATAAGTGTTCCACTTGTGTGTTGCTCTTCTTGATCATCGGAGTCAATGAAAGAGTCAAAGAAAGATCGAAGAAAGTAACGATCGAAATGAGATTTCGCCACGTGACGAGGTTGAATTTTGGGATGTTACAACATCAATGGATACGAGCTACGTACTCTATATCCCTGCATCAATCCTGTGCACAAAGATATATAATATTAAATACCTATATATATACACTTGATATCTCTCTCCCTCTCTACTTCTCTTTCTCATATACATACATACATACATACATACATACATACATACATACATACATACATACATACATACATACATACATACATGCATGCATGCATACATACATACATACATATATATATGTATGTAATGTTGTTTATTAAGAGTATAAGATTGAATGAAACGCTATAAAATTAATCATGACCATATTAGATTTACATCAAATTTATAAATAGAGTTGAATATTTTATTAAATTTTCTTGGGAGTCATGTCAATTCTTTCGAGAAGGAATCGTCTTATCTAAAATGTTAGAGTATAATTTTAAACTAGATAAACAATCAAATTCCATTTATACATAAAATATTATAAAACCAAGTTATTAATATTGGACTGAATGAGGAGAAAACTCTATCTCAAATGTGAAAAACCATAATTTCTATCTGACCAATAATTTATGGATATCAAAATTTGGTGTATGATATTGTTGCAAATGAATATGGTGATGGCAGAATTGAACATTTAAAATCATGAAATTTTATCAATTATTAAATTCTTTAAGTCAATCTTTTTATGGTCTAATTAAGAAAATTATTCTGAATTATTATTAACTATTCAAATATGTCTCCTCATAATATACCACATTAATGCATGCATTTTTATACATTATTTACATACATCATTTTAGTTATTTTTCCATAGTTCTTATTACTGTATGAATTTATTTTTTTATTTATTTTCTAAATTTCATTTGAGTCCAAAGTTACCCGCTTTTAATTTCCTTTATTTTTGTAATCATTATTTCAGAGGTAAGAAGTGTCCATAACACAAAGGGAAATGAGGTCAAAGAGTGACGAATGCACAAATTTCTAAAGAACCCAGGCCGTGTTTGCTTCATACTCAAGTCGGGTCAAAATTGCAAGCCAAGTGCATTATGCTTGATGCCCAAATTCGTGCCGAATTTGCTTATGAGATTACAATGCATCAACAATGGATGTTCTAGATGTATTCATTGATGGAAAAATTCGAGAACAAGGAGAGAAGATCGCAGAGAGATTGCAGAAAAATAAAGGAGACACACGAATTTATCTAGGTTCACCCTTGATATGAGGGTTACGTCCTGCAAAGAGGTTCCAATATATCATTTAGGTTTACAGCCGCCACACAGATTATACTAGAAATTAGGCTTTTAATAGCCTCTCCAAATCGGGTTTAAAATCCAAACAAACAGAGAAAAAACCTAATCCGAACCACACGGGCCGACTAAACAAAAGCCCAAAACCCGTCGGGGGGCGGGGCCCCCCGAACCCCCCTTTCGTTCGTACGCCAACAGCACTGCTAATTGGGTAATACTCAGATTCCCCTAAGCTCACGTGGGTGAACCCGGTGTGAGAAACAAGGGGTCCTGAAATATTCACCAACTCTAGCATTCTCCCACTTGGTGGATACTTCACACCAATGAGAGCCTTGCCAGCAATATTTTTCTTCAATCCGATAGCAGTAGAGCACCACTCGAACTTTGCACATGTAACTGCTTTAGTCAGAAAATCAGAACTATTCTCTATTGTATCAACATTTTCAAGCTGAACCTCTTTCTTTTCCACATTTTCCCGAATGAAATGATATTGGATGTCAATATGCTTTGTGCGTGAGTGAAATGCATGATTCTTAGCTAACTGAATAACACCTTGATTATCACATCTCACCTCTATGTCACCTTACTCAACATCTCACCTCTATGTCACCTTGCTCAAATCCGAGCTCCAAGCACAACCGCCGTAGCCATATAGCCTCCTTTGCAGCATGAGTAAGAGCCATATATTCAGTTTTGTAGAAGAAAGTGCTACCACGCTTTGTCTCTTGCTCATCCAACTTAGTGCAACCCCAAATAATGTAAAAACATATCCGCTAGTGGACCGTCTACTATCAATGTCTCCACCCCAATCAGCATCTACATGGCCTACAATATCAAGCATCTTTCCTTTTCCCGCACCTTCAAAGCATAAAGCAAAATTTGAAGTTCCACGAAGGTACCTGAAAACTCTCTTGATAGCATTCCAATGTTCCCTGTCTGGGTTAGACATATACCGACTCAAGACTCTCACTGCTTTGGCTATATCTGGTTGCGTGCACACCATGACATACATCAAGCTGCCCACTGCACTTGCATATGACACACGGTCCATCTCTTCGGCTTCTTCATCCGTTTTTGGGCATTGCTCTGCAGAAGGTTTGATTCCTAGAGACATAGGAGTACCCACTGGCTTGCAGTCCGACATGTTAAATTTCTTCAACACTTCTTTTATGTATTTCTCCTGTCCTAGCCACAACTTTTGCTTCTGACGATCCCTTCTAATCTGCATACCCAAAATAAAATTCGCTGGCCCTAAGTCTTTCATCTAAAACTTGTTGGCCAACAAACCCTTCACTGAATTCACCATCTTCATACTGTTTCCAATCAGCAACATGTCATCCACATACAGTGTAAGAATGACAAACTGATCTCCAACTCTCTTCACATAAACACAATGATCTGAATCTGAACGTACAAACTTGAGTTCGAACATATACGTATCAAACTTCTGGTACCACATCATTGGCGACTGCTTCAATCCATACAGAAACTTCTTCAATTTGCACACCAGCTTCTCTTTACCTTGAACCTCAAAACCTTCTGGTTGTCTCATATATATCTCTTCCTCCAAGTCCCCATGAAAGAATGCCGTCTTCACATCCATCTGCTCTACCTCAAGATTATATGCTGTTGCCAGAGATAGAACAAGTTTGATTAAAGTCATTTTCGCCACGGGAGAAAAAATCTCATCATAGTCGACTCCCTCAACCTGAGAGTACCCTTTAGCTATCAGCCTCGCCTTGTACTTCTCTACAGACCCATCCGGTTTCAGCTTTCGCTTGAACACACATTTGCAACCAATTGCCTTTCTATCCTTAGGCAATTTACACAAGCTCCATATTTCATTCTTATCCAGTGACTGCATCTCATCTGTCATAGCAAGCTCCCACTGATTTGCATCATCCATAAACCTTGTATCTTTTACAGAACTAGGTTTTTCTCTGATGATGCTCAAAGCATGAAACGAACTCAGAGCACTAAAAGAGTATCTCAAATGTGCTCTTTTTTCTCGTGTCGATATCCTGAGAACTGGTATGGTAGTACCAATATCTGAGTCTTCATCTGAATCTGCATCTTCAACTTCATTAACCGAGTCCTCTTGATCCATTCTATAAAAGACTCAACTGAAGTATCTTGTTCATCCACCTCTGAAGTTTCAAAATCAGAATCTTCTTCAAGCACTACCACTTTCTTAGGTTCATCACCTTTTTGAACTTCAACTTGGGAACGTGATTCACGGAAAATAACATTCCTGCTGTAAACAATAATCCTTGACTTTGGATTTCATAGTTTGTAGCTCTTGACCCCTTCCTTGTATCCGATAAATATGTTCTTCTCAGATTTACTATCAAGCTTACCCTGCTTTTCCTTGGGTATATGAACATATGCGTCACATCCGAACACCCGAACATGAGACAAATTTGGCTTCTTCCCAAACATTGCCTCATAAGGCGTCTGATCCTTCACTGATGAGGTCGGTGAGCGGTTCTTCGGGTAGTTTGCTGTGGCTACAGCTTCTGCCCAGAATTCTTGTCCCAATTCAGCCCAACTCAGCATACATTTGGCCTTCTCTATGAGTGACCGATTTAACATTTCAGTTATTCCATTCTGCTCAGGTGTATATGGAGTTATCTTCTACCTTGCAATATCATTGTCCACGCAGAACTGCTCAAACTTATCTGAACAAAATTCACCTCCATTATCTGTACGAAGGACCTTGATCTTGCAGTTCAATTGGTTTTCCACCAAAACTTTAAATTCTCAAAACTTATCGAATACACCTGATTTATTCTTGATAAAATAAATCCAATTGTATCTCGAAAAATCACCTATAAAAGAAACATAGTACCTGGACCCTCTAATAGATGGAGTCGGGGTTGGTCCAAAGACATCATTATGGATCAGTTCGAGAATCTTCGTTGCTCTTGAACCTGTGTGTTGAAAACTGACGCGGTTCTGTTTTTCATGGAGGCAATGTTCACAGAACTCGAAGCCCACAGAACAATCCGGAACTCCTTCTACCATCTGACTTGATGCTATGGTAGAAAGTCATTTCTCGCTGATATGGCCTAATCTCTGATGCCACAGCATAGATGTGTTGTCTTCATCTTCTTTGACCTCTTCAGAAATAAATCCGCAGCTCACAGATATAGTCTCTCCAAGCAACTTGTACAATGTGCGATAGTGAACCCCTCGCGCAATCACAATAGACCCTCTGACCATCTTGCACGAATCATTGTCGCAACTAAATATAACACCCGAATCTGCCATTGTACCAACAGATAATAAACTCCTGCTCATAAGTGATATATGCATCACATTTGGTAGAGTCTTCACCATGCCATCATTCATCCTCAGCTTCACCCTGCCACGTCCAATAATCTGAACCGTAGTGTCATCTCCGAGCATGACATCCCCATCATTATACTCCTCATATTCACAAAATCAGTGTCTATGAGGTGTCATATGGTATGAAGCACCAGTATCGATGAGCCAGACATCTTTATCTGACTGTACCATACATGCAGAAGCCACATACATATCTCCTGCCTCAGCCTCCTTTTTGTCCGAGGTTGACTCAGCTTCTTTCTTGTGAACCAGCTTGTTTTTGCAATTTCGCTTCAGATGACCCCACTCTTGACATCTTCAGCATTGCACCTTCTTATCTTTACTCTTCGAACACCCACGATATTTGGATCTCCCTCTCTTATTTTGATTCCTTTCTGGTTGCCTTCCTCTGGCCGCCAGCGCCTCTTTACCAGAACTTACCGATTCCTTTCTCCGTATTTCCTCTGATAACAAGGCAGCACATATACTTTCATACGAAAGTTCTTTATCCCCGCCACCAATCACGACAATCAGATCGTCCCATGAATCCGGTAGTGAACAGAGCAATGTTATTGCCTTATCATCATCTTGAAACTTAACATCGATTGATACAAGTTGACTGATCACCGTGTTAAAATTATAAAGATGAGTAGAAAATGAGTCACTCTCCTGCATCCGAAGATTGTACAATTTTTTCCTCAGAAATAACTTGTTAACCAACGACTTACTTTGATATAGGGATTTCAACTTCCTCCACAGATCTCTGGCTGTAGGTTCGCTCATCACATTCGTAAGAATTGAATCCGCGAGACAAAGTCGAATCAAACCCTTCGTCTTTCTATCAATCCGATCCCACTCTTCGACCGCATTTGGATCTGCCTGACTGGAGGAAGCCGTATCTGAAGCCTTCGCCGCATCTACAGCCATCGTCGCTTCTTTGCCTGGCCTCTCCTTCTCGATTGCCGTCCAAAAATCTCGATCACAGAGGAGATCCTCCATCTTCATCTTTCAGAGATCAAATCGTGTTCCATAAAATTTTTCTATATCGATTCGCGACCCTCCTGACATCTCGAATAAACCCTAATTCCTTGAACAAACTGTGCTCTGATACCAATTGATGGGAAAATTCGAGAACAAGGAGAGAAGATCGCAGAAATATTGTAGAAAAATAGAGGAGACACACGAATTTACCCAGGTTCACCCTTGAGATGAGGGCTACGTCCTGCAAAGAGGTTCCAATATATCGTTTAGGTTTACAGCCGCCACACAGATTACATCAGAAATTAGGCTATTAATAGCCTCTCCAAACTGAGTTTAAAACCCAAACAAACAGAGAAAAAACCTAATCCGAACCACACGGACCGGCTAAACAAAAGCCCAAAATCCGTCGGGGGGCGGGGCCCCCCGAACCCCCCCTTTCGTTCGTACGCCAGCAGCACTGCTAATTGGGTAATACTCAGATTCTCCTAAGCTCACGTGGGCGAACCCGGTGTGAGAAACAAGGGGTCCTGAAATATTCACCAACTCTAACATTCATATGAATTTAAAGTCCAGAGACAACATAAAACCTTAGAGTGATGTTCTCCTTTATAAATAGACATGAGAAGAGCACCTCAAAGGATCCCACATTCGAGCAATTGAGTGACCTAGCCATTGAGAAGAGATCAAATTGTTATTGTTGTTGTGCATTCCATAAGTGTTCTTTCAACTTTTCAATGATTTTCTGCGACATTCACTCAACCGAGGAGTGTGGGAGAAGTATTGATATACTCTTAGGAGTCGTCTATGTAATTCTAGCATAATTTTCCTATAAATGCCAAACCAAACGTATATGGAGTAGTTTTATCCATGGTTCACAAATTCTCGAGTTTGAGGCATAATCTCATACAAGTTTATGAGTTTAGCCATAAAATCGAATAAACTCGGTGTGAAATTGGACTTGTTGCTAAACTTAGGTAAACTCTGGTGGGCTCGGGGAAATTCAGATAAACTCGAGTAAATTTGATCATTATATGAAAAGGTTAGGCATTTAAGCAGATTTGAGGTCAAAATTGAAATATAAATAGCATTGAACCTTCATTATTTAACAACTAAGAATATTTTATATTTCAATTTGCATAACTCATGGAATACTTTGGCAATTTGATATATAAGCTTTGAACTCTTTACTTGTTTCTATCTACTTATAAAAAAAGATGAATTTTATGCAATTTATATATGAGTGAGTTGAAACATGACTAATGAGTTATTACTTTTGACACTAGCATATAGAAACTATTTTTCACAAATATTTATAACTAGTCGTGTACGTAAACTCATTTTGAGTTTACATAACTCTCGAGATTGAACATTTTAATTTTATTATTAGAGACAGACTGAAGTTGAACCTCATTTTACTATTAATTTATTTTGAAATTTATAATTCCATGAACTAAAATATGTCCTTTTCTTAATACTTTTATCATACTTGGATAGATTACGTGTTTATTATTAATTATTTAGCAATAATTATATGTGAATCTTGTGCATGATAACTAATTTAAAATTCATCAAAATTGGTTTATATTGAACCCGGCCCAATTTGATCAACTCGGGCTAGACACACTATTAATTAAGGTCGCGCCTTGTAGACCCGAGTCGAATTCATCTAACCAACTCTAGCAAAGCCAAACCCCGCCTGAGTCATCATATTTGGAAGCTTTTATGAAAAAATAAAAGATGTTAAGTTAAGAGATTCAATGATTTGTAGATCACCAAATGAGAAAAAAATAATAATATGTGAGAACAAACGACTTGTGGCATCTTGACAAAAATTAAATGTAGAATGAGAACAATGACTTACGAACATGCAAATGGATGAACCAATCCAACAACGGATGCTACAACCTCCATATGATTAACAAAAAAAACTGATGATAAGATAAATGATACATGATTGTACAATGATGATGATAAGAATGGCAATAATAATTGGTTATAAATGTTTTTAATGTTAGTATTTTTATGTGTCAACAATTTGAATAATAATAATAATAAATTTTAATAAAATTTTAAATTGCTTCTTCGATGGATGAAATTAAATTGTCCTTTTAAATTTTTTAAGGATGTAGTCTTTCACCATTTGGGAACGATGATTTATCTTTCTCAATTTAAAACAATTTATCTTTCACGATTGTTAATAATAATAATGTTAGAATTTCTGCACGAGAAAAATTATGCACTGCAAAAAAACTCGAGAAATTTAAAGCGACACAAAATTTTATTAGATGAAAAAATCAGAAGAGGATTATAAAATTATATTGCTTTCTCTTTGGATCCTTAGGGAGTTTATATAGACACTCCTTATCATAGATGATAAGAATTATAGACCGACTGAGACTCCAAATTAATCTTCCCAAAATAGGACACATATCTCGTGATAAGGAAAGAAAATAAATCAATTCTGAATCACAGAGAAATCTGCTAAAACATGACTAAGAAGGGGACCATATATGGTTACAATTGAATTCAGATTGAAGCTATTATCAACAAATACATTTCATGATCAATACAAAATTCATCGCAAAATTATTATTTGCAATGAATTTTAAGTGCTTTGAGGATGAAAAAGTCATTGCAAATGATAATTTTTTAGTGACATGAATATATTATTTGGAATAAAAGAAAACAAAATATGGCACATAAAGTCCTAATGATATATAAAAATATATGCATATGTAGAGGATTCAAATAAGAATATGTATAGAACATTAATTTTTATTATATTAATAAAATAATTATATATTAATTTATTCAATTTACTATTTACATAATAAGTATAAGCATGGTCAAAATCATTCGATCATCATAATTGAAATATTTTAACATATATGACTAATTCAATGTTCATGATTTATATTTCAACATATATAATTGAAATAATTATATATATTATTTTATCTTATAACAAATAGTAAAAAAATAAGTGTTATGCTCTGTAGACAAGGGTGCTCTTCATTAACCTCAATATGTCAATCGAATCCAGAGATTGCATGTCAATACAAGCTTGTAATTAATGTATTTATTATTTTCCTTTTTTTAAAAAAAAACTCCTAACGTTAAATAGGAAAAATGAAATTAACGAGGAGGGCAATCGAATGCTTTTGTAGGTGTATAGTAAAAAAAAAAGGCGAGTAGCATCTAATAAACATTAGTAGGAACTGAGTTCAATTATTGTTTGATGTTGTCAACTACAACTACATAATGCCGTCGCATCGCATCTTTACTTTTGTAGTAGCAGTAGTAGAGATAGTGGCCATGGCGCTGGCGTTGGTCATCATGCTGCCATATTATGTTACATATTATATATTTATAGAGTTTAATGAAGGTGATGCGTCCGGGTGAAATATCGTGGAACGCCTAAATTTGATTCGTCGATTCGTCTTTTTACATTTACGACTTAAATAACATGCTCTCTCTCGACGATGGACAACATTATCTCTTTTATCTCTCTCGATAACATTCTCCCTTGACGATGATAGCGGGATTTGGTTCGACGCCGACGGGATATAACTCGACGGCGGTAGGATCTACATCGAACGGACGAGCTGGGTGTGCGCTCGGATCGGTCAGGGTCAAGCGTTCGTGAGGACGGCGATCGAAGTCGGTCTCTCGTTTAGGGCAGCGATGGGGGTCGGCCGATCGTAGGGGTCGAGGGCGATGCTCGCAAGAGATCAGAAGGAGAGGGAAGAAGGTCAGGGAACCGTTGGATCTGGACCATTTACTGGATCTAACGGTTCAGAATAAGACCCTTGCACAAGATTACCTTATGGGTGTCACATCTCATTAATTAAGCTCTATATTTATATATCCCTCCCTCCCTCCCGTCCAACTCTGTTGGAGTTGGTAAAAGGGGACAAAACTCAAACTCACTTTTAGACAGATACCACTTTAAAACTTTAAAGGCGTGGCCACCTCCTCCTGCCCCTCGCCTTTTTTCTCTCAACTTTTCACTTTGGCCAACCACGTCCGTCTGAATTATGGTTGGCAACTTATATATGACTGTGCATGCCAAAGTTGTTAATTTGACATATATATGTTGTTTATTTATTAAAAAAAATATTACAGATGATGTGCAAATAATATTGTGTGTATTTTAATAATGAAGAGTTCTCGCATTCGTCTTCATCATCGATCATGGTTGCATTCATGCATTTTGTCTGCGCTGAGCTCCTCATCCTCCTACAGAGAATCCACTATCTCTTTCTCTCCTCTCTCTCTCTCTCTCTCTCTCTCTCTCTCTCTCTTTCAGACATGGTGCGGTGGGGGGTGTGGTGTGGCACATGCGCATGCGCATGTCTAATATGTCATGCCATGCATGTGTCCAACTTCTCACCAGCTTTTGAGTCACCACCTTTCCACTCGTCAGATTTAGGGCATGCATGCATACATGCATTCACTCTCTTCATTCAAATTGTGTTCTCAATTTTCACACGACCATGAGATGCATGTGACCAGGTGTACATTATAGTATAATATATATTTAAATATTAAAAATAATATTGAACATGATAAAATAAATACTACTTTATATAACAATTGAAAAATATTTTATTCTCTTTTTTTTCAAAATATATCGAAATTCACTAATAAAAAGTATAGAAATGTTTAAATATAAATTCAACATGTATTATTGTAATCATGTCATTTTTTTTACATTTATTTCACCTCATTATGAAAAACAATGATGAATATTATCAACGTTGTTAGATAAAATAAAAAAATATATTTTATTAAAGAATATATAATAATAATAATAATAATAATAATAATAATAATAATAATAATAATAATAATAATAATATAACTATAGGTGTTACATGTGTTAGAATAAATAAGAAATAATATTGATGTAAATATATTGAAACTAATACATAAAAATATTGGAATTCCAAAGTATAAATTCAATATGTATTATAATTTAATTGTTATAATAATGTCATTTTTACACTTATTTCATTACATTGCGGTAAAATAAAACAAGAACATATTAGAATGTGAACATGATAAAATAAAAAAATATATTAAAATTGACTAATGCATGCAATAAAGTATGCTATGATAACAAATAATGATCATTTCAAAATGCAAAGATGCCAGCAACCACCGGGGCAAGTTACTTTACATGTAATAATTATGAGTACGTATTAGTTATATAATATTTCAATATGTTAGATATAGAGATATATAACTTATTATATTACAACATCATATTTTGGGGGCACGTAAATTATAACTAATGAAAATTTTCCAAGAATGTGTTAATTAGAAAATCATTAGGCGAGGGGAAAAAATATAGCTTGGTTTTTTCTATACAAAAGACGGTAAGTTTTTAAATTGTTTTTTATTTAGATTAATTTCGAGATAATTAAGACCATAAAATCTAAATCTTCCTTGTAAGACTTTACAAGCACTAAATCACAATAAGATATTGAATTTGTGATCAATTTTTTTTTTTATAGACCCATGGGGGTGCTCTACTTCCGAGTGTGGGAACGTTTATTTCACATAGTTTGATCAACTTGTGATCACCACTCATAATAAGATTTATATTAGACGAATTAATATAAATACTACTAACACAATCTTTAAATTTGTTTTGTAGCTTAAATAATTAAATGCAAGTATACGAGTTTAGATATCCATCTTTTATTATTATTATTATTATTATTATTATTATTATTATTATTATTATTATTATTATTATTATTATTATTATTAAAAATATGTACCAAGTGTATTTCATGTTGCGGTGGCATTAAATTAACAAACTTTTTGTTAGAGATGGGAATGCAGAAATAAATCTTCTTTAATTTTATCATTAATTAATGGCGTTTTTATCACGATCATAATGATTGAATCATCTGATAATTATAATCAAATCTTTTTTATTTATTTATCTCATTAATGCAATGATAATATTATGTACGATGATGATGACAATAATAAAAAAATGATGATATCATGATCAACGGTGATGATGCACTCAAATTAAAATAGCTTTCCGTTCCCGAGATTTTAGCGTTCGTGGTCATCGTGCTTTTCTCAAGACTCCATTGCTGCCTGCTTCTGCTCTGCGTATAATATATTATCAATAAAAGAACAGAGCAATCTCCTGTTCTATATATAGAACACGGAGCGGTGCAGGAGGAGCTCTCTCTCTCTCTCTCTCTCTCTCTCTCTCTCTCATACACACACAACGCGGTGGGTCGTGTTTGAGCGACCCCTTACGGTACCGCTCTGCTTCTTCGTCACCTTGTCCCCTCTTTACTTTGATGGGTTCTTTGTGCTTCATTCCATTCTTTTGTTTGAGAGCTCGATGACATGTTTCATTGCATTCTCTTGCTCCAAGTAAAAAAACGAAACGATTAGTTAACCGGCGGCGGCGGCGTCGTTGGTCTCTTTTTATTTTTGTTATTTTCTGTTTGGGGTACTTTTTGCCTTTAAAGCGAGGAGAAGATAAAACGATGCGATTTTTTTTTTTGATATATGAACCGAAAAAGAACATTTTTTTATGTAGTCGCCTGAAGAGTTTGATGGTCGCCTCTGAATTGCAATCTATACTTTTGATATATGAATCGAAAAAGAACAAATCTTTTGAATCTTCTTTATCGAATTGTAGGTGTAGACATCGATGGCGGAAAAGGGGAAGGAGGAGGATTTAAGGGTGTCGCTTCTCCGGCCATCGAATCATCTCGTTGCGGATGATGTGATTGAGAGCCCTAAAGGCGGCGACGGAAGGGTGACCAGAATCCAACTTAATGTTCGAGGCATCAGTTGTGCTTCCTGTGCAGCTTCCATAGAATCTGCGCTGAGCGCCATCGACGGGGTCGAGAAGGCTTCCGTGTCGCCGCTCCAGGGGCAAGCCCTGGTCACATTTCGACCCGGGGTCACAAATGTGCGTTTCCCAAACTTAATTAGTTACATGCATGAATTTTTAGTATTATTCCCTGTCTGCGACAGTGTTTCTTGTTTTGAAACAATCATTTTGTTCTGTGGCGTTCGTGTCACTTTACAGGTTGACATGGCTTTGACCGAGGTCTTGCTCTAGAAGAATACTGATTACTAACTTGCAGTAACCTTTGTTCTTCTTTTTTTCAGCCAGAAACAATCAAAGAGGCAATACGAGGTTTGAACTTTGAGGTTGATGAGATTCCTGATCGAAAGATTGCAGTATGTCGTCTCCGCATTAAAGGAATGTCATGCACTAGCTGTTCTGAATCTATTGAACGAGCAATCCTCATGGTAGATGGAGTTAAGAAGGCTGCTGTGGGTCTCACCCTTGAAGAAGCCAAGGTTCATTTTGATCCTGACATCACTGATTCCAACTGCTTGATAGAGGCAATTGACAATGCAGGTTTTGGCGCTGAGTTAATTAGCTCCGGTGATGACCTGAATAAGGTGCATCTAAAAATTGATGGAATTTCATCTCTGGCGCATGTTGCCATGCTCAAGGCATCCCTTGAAGCAGTAAAAGGTGTGACACATGTGGAAATTGACCAAGTGGAAAAAAGAGCGATGATTGCCTATGATCCTGATCTTGCTGGTCCAAGATCACTTATAAAATGCATAGAGGAAGCTGGTCAAAATCCAAATGTATTTCATGCAAGCTTGTATAATCCACCAAAGCCTAGACAAGCAGAGCAAGAAAAGGATATTAGGGCTTATAGAAATCAGTTCCTTTGGAGTTGCTTATTCTCTGTCCCAGTTTTTCTCTTATCCATGATCCTTCCTATGTTTCCACCTTTTGGGGACTGGTTATGCTATAAGCTTTACAACAATTTAACTCTCGGAATTTTCTTGAGATGGCTCCTGTGCACACCCGTACAATTCATAATTGGCTGGAGGTATGAATATCCAAATGATGATAACTAGAATTTGATATTACTATTGTTGTCCTTGTGCAACTTGGGTCAACTCAGTCTTCTAATTTCTATCCTTATACTAAGGATGCTGAAACTTATAAGGAGACAATCTGCTTTTGATATTTGTATCATATCATGCTAGAACTTGTAAGGGCATTTCATCTCATGCATTTTTCAGCACCAATTCACTTATCTGAGTGCTAACCATAGGCCTTGATGTCAACTGCATGTCAGATATTGTGTATCTATTCGTATGTTTGATTTTCTTTTAGCATAAATTTGTTGATTTCATTTTGTTGTAAAATTGGACCACCATCAGTGGTTTAGTAGCACTTGACACTGACATTTGTGTTTTGATGTTGGTTTCAGGTTTTATATTGGCTCTTATCATGCACTAAGGCGAGGTTCCTCTAACATGGATGTTCTGGTTGCATTGGGGACTAATGCTGCCTACTTCTACTCAATGTATATAATTTTAAAAGAGTTTACCTCAGATTCATTTGAAGGTCAGGACTTCTTTGAAACCAGCTCAATGTTGGTTTCATTTATTTTGCTGGGAAAGTATTTAGAGGTCGTTGCCAAAGGAAAGACGTCAGATGCTTTATTAAAACTGACAGAACTTGCTCCTGATACTGCTTTGTTGCTTAGTATGGATGACTTTGAGAATATCATATCAGAAACAAAGATCAATACTCAATTACTACAAAGAAATGATGTTATTAAGATCATACCAGGTGCAAAAGTTCCAGTTGATGGAGTTGTTTTGAAGGGTGAAACCCATGTAAATGAGAGCATGATCACTGGAGAATCAAGGCCTATATCTAAGGGACCCGGTGACAAGGTTCGTTCCCTTGTACTCTGTGTTATACAGTTTGTCCTTTTGTATTCTTCTGAATATGCCTTTTTGTGGGAAAAAAAATTTCTTCAATCAGGTTATTGGTGGCACTGTGAATGAGAACGGATGCATACTAGTTAGGGCCACGCATGTGGGTTCTGAGACTGCATTGTCTCAGATAGTTCAACTTGTTGAAGCTGCTCAACTTGCAAGAGCTCCAGTTCAGAAATTAGCAGACAAGATTTCTCGATTCTTTGTTCCAACTGTGAGTTCCATGTTCCCTTCTCTTGGGCTGATCCACTCTGCACAGGAAAAGATAATTTGCATTATGTTTATTACAAATTTTCTTTTCCCATTTTTTCCAAGTGTTGATTGTTAGGATTCTGTGGAAATACTTCTAAAGGGCATGTTCATATGCGTTTACTTGCTATGTGAACAATGTCTTTTTGCTACCTTAATTTGATGCTAACATGGATAGAAAATTGCAAAAATCTGTCTCTTTCATCAGGTTGTCTTTTCTTCTTTCGTTACTTGGCTTGGCTGGTTTGTTGCTGGTGAAGCTCATCTTTACCCAAGGAGTTGGATACCAACTGCCATGGATGGTTTTGAACTTGCCCTGCAATTTTGTATTTCTGTGTTAGTGGTAGCCTGCCCATGTGCGCTAGGTCTAGCTACACCAACGGCTGTTATGGTTGCCACTGGTAAAGGCGCTTCACAGGGAGTTCTTATCAAAGGTGGTGACGCACTAGAGAAAGCCCACAAGGCAAGCACAATATCTTTTATCTACGAGATATGGAAGCACTTTTCCTATAGTTGCCTACATTTATTAAACTTATGGAGATAAAGAGGGCCATTGTTATCTATATGTTGATAGGTGAAAATTGTTGTCTTTGATAAGACTGGGACGCTGACTGTTGGAAGACCTGCAGTAGTTCAGATGAGGCTCTTTTCACAGTTACCTTTGATGGATCTATGTAGGTTGGCCGCTGCTGCAGAGGTTGCCATGCTACCTGAGCTTTTCTTTCTCATGCCTTCCAATACTAAGTTTTTGGTGGTTGTGGTATTGTTCCATATATTCAAGTTATGTGAAGATCTTATTGTCTTGCTTTTATTTGCAGGCTAACAGTGAACATCCTTTATCAAAAGCTATCATAGAGTACTCAAAGAAGCTTCAGCAGCAATATGGATGTTATAATGAACACATGGTAGAAGCTGACGAATTTGAAGTGCATCCTGGTGCTGGAGTCAGCGCCCATGTGGGAGGAAAAACAGTGCTGGTAGGAAATAGGAAGTTCATGCTTTCCTCCCATGTACCAATGAACACTGAGGTTCTAGATTACATATCAGATAATGAACATTCGTCCAGAACCTGTGTCCTTGTTGCAGTGGACAGTACTGTTTGTGGGGTTTTTGCTATATCTGATCCTATAAAACCTGAGGCTAGACATGTTATTTCGTATTTGAATTCAATGAACATCTCGAGCATTATGGTCACTGGTGATAATCTAGCTGCTGCGACTGCCATAGCTAAGGAGGTTGGAATCAGTCAGGTCTATGCTGAGACAGATCCAGCGGGAAAAGCTGAAAGAATCAAAGATTTGCAGGTTAGGTTTGTCATGTTATTTTGTTTAGATATCCTAGAAATTCTTATTCTTACTGAGTAAGCTTTGTAAAAATTTCCTTTTATCTTCATTGAGTTTGAGCTTATATGAGAATCCTAAGTTCTACCACATGTTCCTTGCACCTAAAAATAATCAGCTGAAAGAATTGGTTGCTTTATGCCTGCCTGATATTATTGGTTCTGCAAGCAATAGCACTAATGCTTGAAGAAATACAAATACAACACCTTTTAGTTTCAAAAGTTTGACTGTTCTTACCAGATTTCCAATGATGTTAACTTCGCTTATAATCATTTTGCATTCGGAGTTATCTTTAGATTTCATGAAGCTGATCTTGATGTTTTTTTTTTCAACTCCGCCTATATTTTATAGCCGGTCCCAAGCCTGAATAAAGGAGAAGGGTTGTGTTAGGCCCCGACAGCCAGCATAAAATCTTATCAAATCTTATGAACATAGATCAACGAATGCGTCGTATGATCCATGTAGCCGACCCCACCTAGTGGGATAAGGCTTTGTTGTTGTTGTTTGTTGTTTGTTGTTGTTGATCTTGATGTTTTTCATCTCCTTGACATCACTATTCGGATTATTATGTTTATTCTGCACATCAAATGAACAAAAGTATAGATAACCTTGTAAGACACACTGCTGATTGGGTAAACTGAATGCAGATGAAAGGTTCAACGGTGGCGATGGTTGGTGATGGGATTAATGACTCACCGGCACTAGTTGCTGCAGATGTTGGTATGGCCATTGGAGCTGGCACCAACATCGCAATTGAAGCTGCCGACATTGTACTAATGAAGAGTAACCTCGAGGATGTTGTGACCGCCATTGATCTCTCGAGGAAGGCCATGAAGAGGATCCGTCTCAATTACGTGTGGGCTTTGGGTTACAACGTACTCAGCATGCCAATTGCCGCGGGCATCTTGTTCCCCTTCACCGGAATCAGGCTTCCTCCTTGGCTTGCCGGGGCGTGCATGGCGGCCTCATCGGTCAGCGTCGTCTGTTCATCTTTACTTCTACAATCCTACAAGAGACAACTTCTGGTCCAATCCCCCCAGGGAGCCAGAGATCACTCCGATTTAGCATGAACTGCGTTGCTCATTAGATCATTATTATGGGTTTGCTTGTGGTGATCGGTCAAGGGAATGTATATAAATCGACATCACAGGCTTTATTTGCATCTAATTGCTATGTAGTATTATTTGAGCCAATTGCATCTAATTGCTTCACCAAACATGTCATACTAAAGTTTATTGCTCTCACAACATTGCTTTATATGCTATTTTTTTTAACAAAGATTATCCGGAATAAAAAATAAATGTAGTTGAAATGATTTTATTACGCATTAAAGTTGTTGATGTATTTTGAATTATGTACTGTGTACTCAAAATTATGAAAGAAAAAAATAAGAAAAAGAAAAATGGAGATCAGTAGTGTCCTTGCGGTATGAATCTTTATATATGAGAGTTAAAATTTTATCGTGATGGTACTCTCTCTTTTACTTATAGTAAATTCTTTTTTACGACGATCTCTTTTTGCTCGTGAATGTTTTTCTCTTATTCACAATTATTAAGAGGATTTTATCACATTAAATCTTTATGTTTATCTTCTCTTTCTTTTTATTATCTTGATTATTCGTAGATCATCGATGTTTTACCCCGAGACAAAAGTAACTTGAATGAATGTGTTCAGCCATTGCTATTTGCTACCACAACTATTATTTAGATAATGCTCATTGTTGTAATAGACATGACCGGAAGAACTTGGCACTGAAAACTCCCAAATGGGTCCAATGTATTGCACATTAAATTAAGATACTGAGAGTTATATGACACAATTATTGGTCTTTACTTTTATCTACCAACAAAAGTCAGGTCGCTTGTAGTTTTACAGAAACTTAGAGGTCAATGGTTGGAGTAGACTACACAATATGTGGCAGCTTGTAATGTTTATGGGGACATTCATGCATAAAAAGGGAAAAACAATCTAACAATTCCGGATAATTCTATGCTCCTAAACAAAATTATATGTATACTTTATTAGAAATTCAGTAAATTGTAGAGTATAATGATGGGTTGAAAAATAAAAAAATTGATTTATAAAAAAATATTTTTTTATCTTTTATTATATATAAACTATTTATAAGATATGACGAGTAAGAAATATTTACCTCTTTTTCAGTTAGTTTATTTTTCTCTTTTATTTTTTGTGTTACCTATTTTTTTATTATATTCTTTGATTTTTTTTCCAAATAATATTTTTATAATATTATTTTCTCCACCCTTAGTTTCTAATCTTATTTTCAAAGAATTATATTCTTTGATTTTTTTTCTCCACCCTTCTTAACTAAAATAAAAAATTTAACCAAACAAAAATTATCTAATCTTATTCCACCAGTCCCTTAAAAACCTTCAATTCAAACATGCCCCTAAGAAGCTATTTGGCTTGAGAATATAATAATTGAAATAAACACATTTATTTGATGAATTAAGATTTTTTTTATTTGAATGACCAATAACATATTCTATGATTGTAAATTTTCAAAAGGAGAGCATTGTGCTTTGAATTTTTTTTATTTGGCATAGCAGGGACAAGAAAAGAACCGTAGTTTCCAGAAGTGTCTGGTGGTACGCAGTTGCACCGAGAACAGCAAGTTCCACCACCTCTCTTTTTTGTTTTTTTTGGTGTCGGCCCGGGTCTACGAGAGATTTTCGGTGTTCGAAACTATTAGCACTCGACTAATTCAGTGCGAAAAGATAAAGCAGTAAAGACTTATTCTCTGATTAAGATGGCGATTCCAAAACTCGAACCTGAAACTACTAATATTCAGCGAGCGCTCAAAATTGAACCCTACTATCAATTGAGCCAATCGGTTAGTTCCACAAACTCTCTTGCATGCATAAGTTTGGCCTTGAGCACAGCAGGCATCTTCCTTCACAGGCACTACTGCAATCTGCTCAAAGTTGTATGCATCATTCGTAACAAGTCGACCATGACAATATTATATACAATTCTCGAAGGTCTCAAGCTTCAGTTCAGTTGAGTTTAACGAATGAAAGATGTTGACCATAGTGATCATTAATTTGATTCGTCAAAGAGATTGGATTCCATTATTTTGAAGGTATTAGGCCTGTAGATCTCAAATATGTTTGTTCCAAGGTATTATGCTATGGTTTATTAGCATGTTCCATGCAACAGACTAAATTAAGGTATATGATACATGCAGAGAAAAGAGAATTCAAAACTACGGTGGTGGCCTGGAGAAGGCGCCTGGCGGCTGTGTTGCTTGTCACCTGATCAGTACATTTGAACAATGATCAACTCCGAGTTTGGAGAAGAACTACGTATATCTGAAAATTTTGTAATCCGAAAAGGGAAAAAAAAACAAAAGCTTGCAAGATTATTCAGATTTCTTTGCTTAGCCATTACATTAGGGGTGCTCACCGGGTCGGGTCGATCCGGTGAACCCGACGATCCGGTCGGGTCAGACAGTCCGATCCGAATCCAACCCGATAGGTGGTTCGGGTTGGGTACGGGTTGAAAATTTTCAACCCGAGTCGATCCGACCTGATCCGATGATCCGACTTTTTTATTATTTTCTTTAATTTTTTAATTTTTTTTACTTAATTTTAGTTCTATACTTAATTTAAAATAGAAAATATTAAAATAAAATATTTTAATTATGAAATAATGCAATAAATATTCAGAAAAGATATTTTATATTTTATAATAATTATTAAATAAATTTTTATATTAAAATACATATAAAAAGTAAGGCAAAAATTAAAAAAATAATAAAAAAGGATGGCCCGACCACTCGACCTGACCCAACCCAACCCGACCCGATCCAGTTATATTAAAATATTCAGATTTTCTGCCCCTAGGGGCCTTGACCCGACCCGATTTAGTCGGGTCATATCGGATTTATCACGGGTCGGGTCCAACTCGACTCGTGAACACCCCTACATTACATGACCTTCATATTTATCAACTAGGCACTGGATATGACAAGTGGTCTGACCAGAAGAACAGGAAGTCATGTTCTGCACCTTATTGCTAACCATCTGAGTATCAAGTTCTGGTACTGCGATAGAGAAGTTTGAAAGAAGAAAAATGACAGTGATTGTAACGCCCCCAAAATCGATCCTCATGTCATGTAGACAGTCAGGTTGATTCCGAGAATGCTATACTGTCTACTAATATATTGATCATGATACGATCTTGACCATTTAATAATTTGTATACGTGGCATCAAATATAATAATAAAATAATCATGACATTATTGCGGAAGAGTGAGTGTCAGAATATCAAAAGGCACTACTAGTTACTACAATTCATAACGAAGGAGGAAATAACCAAAATTCCAATAAGTTCAACCTTTGAACAGACGTTCGATAAAGAAATAACATAATGTCTTTCTAAAGCAAAGACCATAGATTGGATTAATGCCATTAAGAGGACTGAATGCTTCTGGGATAAGTAAGTTATGTGCAGCACTCTCCAAGCCCTACGTCCTCCATCACCTCTCTAAGTAGAGTTCTCACCTGCAAAATCCCAATGCAGGGGAATGAAATACTCATGAGCGAAAACGCCAAGTACAATAGAAGCATAGATGATAAAATGATAATCAATGGTGTTTGTATCATACATAGATACGTCATAAGTAAATACTCAAGATTTCTATACTTTGATTTGAAATGATAATAGATCATGCTTCATTATATCAATATCTGTATATGTTCTTTATCATAATTGTGTCTTGCCTTTACTATGCCTTGCCTTGTACTTTACTAATAATTACATTGTCTTTACCATGCTATGTTCTGTGTTTTATTGTACCATGTCCTATATTTGACTATACTTTACTTTACTGTACATTACTTTATTATGAGTTACATTATGTATTTTACATTACTATATTGTCCTTAAAGTTCGTTGTCCTATGCGAGCTTGACTTTATTAGGTTGGGATGTTAGAAGTGTCTCTGTAAATCTATAAAGCCATAATGCCCATGATAGGAAAGGTGTAATGCCAATGCATACCTTTTTTGTAATACAGGTGAAAGAGGATCTGTACCCCAGGAACAATGGTCATTTAAGAATTTGTAAGTACACTGTCTCCTCAGCTAAGTTACATGTCCCTCTGACGCTATACTATGAAAATATACCCTTCTTGGGGAAAGGGGTATGTCAATGCATCACTCTTCTTCGAGACACATGTGAGAGAGGACCTGTATCTCAGGAGCAGTGGATATCAAAGACCTGTAGGTTAGTTGTCTCTTCAACTTAGCTACATGCCCCTCATTATGCAATATCATGATCTTTACTTTGTACTTTGGGATGACACATAGCAATCTCGTAGTTTCATTTTTACTTTACATGTCTTTGTTTATCATTGATGAAGTTTAAAATCATGAGTCAAAACCCAAAAAGTATTTATGTCTTTTGTCATAGGACTCGGGCCAGTTAAGGATAATCCGGTTCGAGTTTTTTGTTTAGGTCCACGAGCGCGGCTCAGGCCGAGTCGAGGTTCGACTCAGACCGGGTCGGCATTCTTATATTCAATCGGTTCAAAACCTATCTATTGGGTTGGTTAGTTTGAACCGATCGGTTTGTCTGAACTGGACGACCATTCTCTAGACCGGTAGATCGTTTCCCCTGGTCGGTTGACCTGAGCCGATCGACTTGTACCGATCGACCATTCCTTATGGACCGATCGATCATCCTATAAAATCAGGTACACTATCGGACCAGTCGACTGTGCTCATGGGATCGGTCGATCGATCGTCGCAATGCCTTCCATTACCGGATCGATTGACCGCTCCGATTGGATCGGTCAACCGATCATATGATCACGGCAGCGCGGAGCGCTAGCCGAATCGATCGACCGTTCTAGTTGAATCGGTCGACCATTCATAATCAATAGCGTCTGTCTTCTAGGATCGGTCGATCGTTCTTATTGAATCGATCGACCTATTCTGCAGCCGAACAGAGCCGCAGGTCTTCTTCTCCATCTCCGGTCGACTTTCGACCGTCAAATCGTGACGATAACAATATGAAAAATAAAGCTAAGGTATTCAGGATCATAATGGAATCATCGAACGCATCAATCGATTAATGTTTTATCATCTAGAGGGATTATTCATCTAGAGTACCTCTTTTCGTTCGATTCGAGTTCACCGGTGATCTGCGTCGTCCTTCAGTTATCAGTCATTTCTGGCCAGTGGGGGAGGTGCGCCTGGCCCTCGTGAACGTCGAAGGAGATGTCGATGTGCTCTGGACGTCCGTCGCTCATCCTGTACGTTGCCTCTATCTTGCTCACCTACGCGTCGCTCGTCGGAGAAGAGGAAGGAGAACGGGGTGGAGCGGCGGCCAATCGAGAGAGAATGCAAGGGGCGCGAGGGTTACACCTCATGCCCCCTTTTATAATCTCGACCGGCCCTGCGGTCGGCCGAGACTGGGCATGGTCGGGGGAGGAGATTCCTCCCCCAATTGGAAGTTACGTTCTTTTTTTTTAATCCGAATTTCATTTGTTTTTTATTTGATTCCTTAATTGCAAATTGAATTTGATTTTGAATCTCTTTCATTCTTTGGAAATCGCAGGCGTTATAGTGATACAGATGAATAGCATGCCGGAGAGCCATAGCATGGGGGGGGGGGGGGGGGGGGTTCAATAAATGGTACATGCAAGGGGGGGGGGGGAGATCAGGTATGTTATTACGGTGAGTGGTGTAAGGTGCTAAGGTTGGGGAGGCGCACTCAGAGTCAGATCAGGTTGGAGAGCCGTCGAAAATACTGATATTTTAAATCATCAAAAAAATAAAATAATAGTATAATAAATTTCATAATTTATTTTTTAAAATTTTCGACGGTATGAACCGTCAGAAATTTCGACGGATTGCTATCCGTCGCAAATTATGAAGAATTTCTTTCCGTCGGAAAATTTTAATTTTCTTATTGTGGTTGATACCATTCTCCATGCTTTCCATGGTTTAAGGAACATATCAAGACTAGTAGTTAATGTAATGCAATGCAATGGAGACAAGGCTCAAGATGGCCCCTCTCCCCTCCTGTGCCCGTTAGTTACACATGAAGAACATTAACTTGTATTAATTAGAACCTTTCAGCGTTCAATTACGTATACATTAATTACTATACATGTGATGTCCCACTGTAATTGTTCCAAATTACACAATTCTCTACAGAAATGACAGCGGTCAGTTCATCATCTTAATTATTCTTTTCGCCTGGGTGAGTTGCCATGACACATCTACTTAATTATTCTTCTCCACTTGGCAGCAGGAACAGTCATTTCAATCTACTTGAGACTATTTGTTCTATCATCTATGCTAATAATTTATCCTTTTTCTTTAAGAATTTAATATTGATGTTCATTTTTTAAAGAAGGAATGGAAATCCATGTAGATGGCTCGGTCCGGCACGGGGCTGCACAAATTTTCGTCGGGCGGATCAGATCGTGTCGGACTAATTGAATTAGGGGTGTAAGAAAAATCCGACCAATCCGAAAAATCCATCCGATCCGAAAAAATCGAATTAAAAAACCAAAAATTAGGGGTCCGACCGAAAAAACCGTAGGGGCCCGTGGAGTCCAATTTTTATTTATAATTTTTTATTTATAAAATTAATACATGTGTTAGTAATTCTTTTATTATAGATATAATATTTTTTTGTAGAAAATTTCATACTTTTCTATCACATTATCAAACTCTAATTTAATAATTTTAAATTTTTAGTAGTATATTTTATATTTAATATAAAATTAAATATTTTTATATTAATTTTAAGTTATTAAATATATTTTTAAAATATAATTATATAAAAGTAGGGCTCTGAAAAAATCATCCGAAAAAACCGATCCGTTAAAGGGTGGTTTTTATTTTTTCAAAATAGTTTTAGGGTGGTCTTTCTAATTTTAAAAACCGATCCGAAAAATAGCGGTTGGTTTTTTTAGATCGAAAATCCGAACCAACCCGAACTACTTTCACCCTTAAATTGAATCATGCTAAAAGGCATTTCAATTGACTCGGCATAGTTTCGATCCAACTAAGTTGGTCGGATCGAGTCGGATTGTGCATTTGACTGATTGGACATTCGTCCAAAAGTCTATCTTTGGAACAAGGTGTCCCGCACTTTCTTATTCATCAAACAAAAAATATAATATATTTATTTATTTAAAATAAAAATAGATCAAAAGTCATTTTTAGAATTTTAATTTAATGATTAAAAAGATAAGGGGCATGAGATACCTTTATCTTTTTTAAGTATATTATTTCATTTCATTCGAAATGCATACAAATCAAATCTAATTGGGCCTCCCGGGCCTTCCTAATAAATTGTAGGAAAAGGCCCGTACTTTTCGAGAAGGCCCTCAAAGAAATATCTAAAATTGTTCTTTTTCCTTCTTTCCTTGTCGCCCGGCTCGGCCTCCGTTTTTTTCCTTAATTGGGAGCCCCCTTTTAAAAATTAATATGCACCCAACAACTCTCTCTCTCCCCCTTTCTCTCTCTCCTATTCCTTAGTCTCGGCGTCTCTTGGTCTCCTCTCTCTCTCTTCCAATCGCCCTCGCCATTCTCATCGACGAGGTCGCAGCGCTCATCAGCCGGCGACGTGCCGATGGATTTTTCTTAGGGTTCCGGCGGGACCTCCCCTTCCCTTCGTGCGTTTCCCCCTTCTCCTAGTCGTCCGCAGCCCCGCCCAGCGCTCCATGTCCGCTCCGGAGCGCCGCGTGGCCCCCTTGCCGTCGTCCGCTGCAGTAGTTGCAGAGCTCCGGCAGTTTCATCAATTGATCTTGAAGCGAAAGGAACTGGAGACCGAGGAGGACTTCTATCCCCTCAAGATGCCAAAGCCATCCTCCGCCGCCGCCGCCGACATCCTTGATGCTGATGACCCTCGAATGGTTTGGAATTCATCGCCTTCATGCTTTTCTTCAGCTTGCTATCCTTCTTCTTCTTCCTCGGCCTCGATCGCGGCCCCTAACTCCTCATCAGTCTCTCTTTTCCCCTCCTCCGCCGTGCGCCCGCAACTTCAATTCTTTATTCGTTCCATGTGCTTGGGGCGGACTCTCGTAGTCCGCGCGGACCCTGATGATACAGTGGACGGTGTCCTCGCCCAATTGTCGGATGCCACCGGCATGCGAGCTGATGAATTGCGGCTCATCTACCGCGGACGTCAGCTACAAGGCGACGCCACTCTAGTCAACTCCACTGTCGAAAATGATGCCACACTTCATCTCAGTAGTCGCCTCCGCAGCACCAAGCAGCCCCGTGCATGGCAGATTGCTAACGAACTCATCTCTGCTATCTGTTTTCTTGAAGCTGCAGGCAGCTTCTCTGACTTCGCCTCCCACGCCCGTGATCGTCGGGATGTCGAGTCCCTAGTCAAGCAATTCTTAGCCACCACCTTAGAGGACTGTCGTGACAAGCCAGGCAATGACAATGTGGACGGAATTGCTGCCTATGTGCGCGTATTCACAATGTCCGGCGTGCCTACGGCGCTGGTAAAGTTGTACTTATCAATGGTCTTCGACAATCGAGCCATCGCTGAGAGGGCCATTAGTGTTTTCCTTACCACGAATCAGGAATTCTACCCAGAATCTGTTTACTTGTGCTGTGCCCCAATCTTGCTTCAATTTTGTCAACTGATGAGCGCCACAGTTGGCAAGGAAGACGTTCTTTACTGTAGGTGCCGCAGTGCGCTTGCTGTCATTATGAAGATCTCAGGGCCTTTGGCCGCCTTTCCTGCAAGTTCTTCACATGTGCTGGTGGAGTTGCATTCTTTTATCAGTGATCTCGTCGAAGCAGTGGAGGTGGCACTCTCATCACCACCCCTGTATGCAGCACCCCTCAATTTATCTACACTCTTGGTTGATCTTGGCAATTTCTTGACGGTAGCACAACAGGCAATAGGTGGGCAGCTTTATGGCATCAGAGATGCAAAGTATGAGGATTGGATTGATTCCTTAAACAACCTATTCAAGAAGCTCCTGAAAAAGGTTGACCAGTGCTTGGAAAAAGTGGATGGGGATCATAAACGGCAGAAGCAGCAGTATGGCTTTGAAGTATCTCCAAAAGGGGCACATCTTCTTGCAGTTTTGACAGTGGCCAAGACATTCTCTAAGATTTTTGGGGATGGCGAACATCGTCTTCATTCATTGCTTTACGAGAAGCGTAACATGATGAATATTCTTTTCAGGCGTGCAAAGAGAAATCCTAAGTTTAGATGGTTTCTCAAGTACAAAGATGTTACTGACTTCCAGTCAAGGAGGAATCTTGTCTTTATGATGTTTCCTGAAGTAAAGGAAGAAGATGAGTTGTATGAAATGCTTATTGACAGGTCACATCTTTTGGCTGAATCTTTTGAGTACATTGGTCGTGTTGATGCTGCTTCCTTGCATGGGGGGCTTTTTATGGAGTTCAAAAATGAAGAAGCCACAGGACCTGGGGTCATAAGAGAGTGGTTTGTTTTGCTATGCCGAGCAATTTTTGATCCCCAGAATGCCCTTTACATGCAGTGTCCAAATGATTATCGACGATTCTTTCCAAACCCTGGTGAGTTATGCTTTTCAACACTGTTTCAACATTTTATTTCTTGAAGAATTGAACATCTACCATTTCTATTCTGCAATAACAAAAATCAAGACTGCAACATTTTATGAGCAATGTTATCACTTTACCTTGTCAAAAGATATATATCGCTTGACTTTAAAAGCTTCCGGAATGCATGAAAACAACTAAAATTAGAACATATTATGCCTCATGCACTTTACTTTTTTTACTGAAGTGCGGTTGGATTTTATAGTCCACTATTATCCCACCCTAGACTTTCTTTTTGTTCATAAAAATATGTATACATCTTCCATAGTTTATATATAATATGTATATACACATGAATTATTAAAGTTTATCTAGACACACTTGAGATTCAATGCTCATGATCAACAAGTTTGGGTTTATGTACAAAAGGTTTGTCGAGTGACACGCGTCAATGTTTTTGTGGCCATGTGGTTCCAATGTAATGGATGCATTTTTACAAGGGAAATGTGTTATGTTGAGTATGTTGTAGCTTTAGCAAAGAACATTTTTGTAGAGTGGATCAGGAGTTGATCTTTATTTTTACCATCCATATGCAACATAACTCTGTATTAATAAAAGCGATGAATACACCTGGTAACCATCCTTTTCCTCTCGAAAAGAAAAAAAGAGATATTTTTTAAGGGAAAAAGGTTGGCAGGGCACAACCATCCATCTTTATTGCTGTGTGCTTAAATCCTATTACATGTTTAGAAAGCTATATGCAAATTGGAACCTACACATCGATAACTCCCTGCCACTTTCTACATAACCTTCTTATAAGCATAGTAAAAATACAAGCATTTCATTGGAGCCAAAGTCCACTTTAATCATAGTTTAGAATATACTGTTATTAATTCCTAAATATGAAAGATATCCAAATATTCTCCACCCCATGAGCTCACACCTATCGAGAATCATACTTGCCACTCACAATCGTAAAAATGGATGATCAATGTCCACTTCAAATGAACCACATAGGATACAAGAAGTGTCTTCCCCCTCAGAAGGAAAAAGAAGTGTCTGATTCTAGAGCCTATCTAAATCTGAAAGTTCTATGGGCAGCATCCATCACCTGAACGGCCAAGATCCTCAGAGGCATTTGCAACTTCATATGAGATTCATGTGCTATTACTTGCATGTCAGTTTAATTAGTACGCATATAGGGACCAAAGTAATCAAGCATATATAATCTTACATGTATGACATATTTCCATATCTCTTCAACTGCATCATCTCTCCTCAAAAAGAAAAACTACATAATCAACAACAAGATGCAAAAAACTGACAAAGTAAAAAAGGAGATCAAAAAATTGGCTGCAGAAGAGTAATTAAGGTGATATTTTTAAATTATCAACTTGATATATCAAGACCGGATAAAGGAGGAGGGTTGTGTTAGGCCCCAACTCTGTCGAATCTCATGAACATGGATCAACGAAAGAATGGCGTCGTATGATCCATGTAGCCGACCCCACCTAGTGGGATAAGGCTTTGGTGTTGTTGTTGTTGTTGATATATCAAGACAAACTGTTTGGCCTTGTTTAGATAAAGTTTGATGGAAAGCACCACACATCTTTGGCTTACAAGACAACTAGATGTGGATAACTTATCTCCATATCTCTTCAACTACATCATCAGCAACAAGATACACAAAGGAGCAAAAAACTGAACAAGTACAAAAGGAGGTTAAAAAATTGGCTGTAGAAGAGTAATTAAGGTGATAATTTTAAATTGTCAACTTGATATATCAAGATAAATTGTTTGGCCATGTTTAGATGAAGTTCCATCGGACTAGTTCAAAAGGCTACCCTTTAAGTTTGGTGGAAAGCACCAAGCATCTTTGACCTACGAGACAACTACATGATTTTCCAGGATACTCTGTCCCTCCTAGAATATGTCAGGTGGTTAGAGGAAAGAGGGTCAGAATGGGGATAATCTTGAATCTATACCGGTGGAGAAAAGCTGGTTGAGACATCATCTTGATGCATTGGTGGTGTTTTATCTGTAGTCGATGATATGAGGATGACCTACATGCCTTTGTTGAGTGACTTACTGTTTATTTATTATTTTGAAGGGCACTTACTTTTTATTTTCCTAACATTCTCCACGACTAATGACTTAGTATCCTCAAATTGAGTATCTTCATTAGTTTTGTAAGTTATGCTCCTAATATTATATCTGTAGTCCCGAATAATTATGTAGGAAAAGATTTCTTCAACCTTCTAAAATGCACTTCAATAAAAAAGAAAAAGTGGGAAACACTTCATTGCTTCTTGACATTCATAGGTATTATATGTTTCTTATTGGCATCAGTTGTTTTACATGCTTGGCCGCAAAGTTGCTTGCCATTTTCTTCATGCTATGGGTCCTCTGCTTGTGACAATATTTATCTGTGGTTCGTATAATAAGTATATTTTTCTTATGCTCTGCTTGCCATATTTATCTGTCGAATCTTATGAACATGGATTAACGAATTTGGCGTCGTATGATTCATGTAGCCGACCCCACCTAGTGGGATAAGGCTTTGTTGTTGTTGTTGTTTGCTCTGCTTGTGATTATGGGGGACCTGTGTATTTTCTGTATCCGATATCATTTGATACTTGTTACCTTTAATGTTCATGCAGCGTCTTCCGTGAATCCTTTGCACCTGAAATACTTCCGTTTTAGTGGACGAGTAATTGCATTAGCATTGATGCATAAAGTTCAAGTTGGTATCACACTGGATCGTGGATTTTTCTTGCAATTAGCTGGAAAATCAGTTTCCTTGGAAGATGTTCGAGATGCTGATCCTATGTTTTACATGAGTTGCAAACAGATTATGGAGTTGGATGCTGCATTGCTTGATTCAGATGCTCTAGGGCTAACATTTTCTAGAGAAGTTGAAGTGATGGGCTCTAAGAAGACTATTGAACTCCAACCAGGGGGGAAGGATATCGTTGTAAATAGTAGAAATAAGGAGGAGTACATCAGCCTTCTTATTAACGATTGTTTTGTTGCGTCAATTTCTGAGCAGGTTAGACATTTTGCTCAAGGATTTGGTGATATTCTTTCCAAATCAAAAAACAAACAATTTTTCTTCCAAAGTCTGGACCTTGAAGATGTGGATCAAATATTAAGTGGAAGCAACAGTCCCATAAATGTGAAGGAATGGAGAGCACACACCGAGTATAATGGATTCAAGGCAACAGATTCTCGAGTTTGTTGGTTTTGGGAGGTAAAGCCTTACAATTTTCCTATGCCCCCTTGCCGCCATATTTCAATCTATGATGTTGATGTCCTTTTATTTTAGATGTTTTGTATGGTGTGTTATATGCCATCTTGGTAGTTATAGTCAACATTTACTCCCAACATATTAAAACAAAGACGAATGACATGAGATAACTTGTCTCTTTCTGTAGGTCTAGATTTGGATTTCATTATGTAAAGAAATTATAATTGCTGTTACAGTGAACATGTCATAACACTTGACATGTTATCCATTCATGAGATGCTTGTGCAGCATATCATTTGTGATTAAAATTTCTGTTGTGCTGTGCCTTTTTTGGGATCGAGTGGCTTAGCTTTTCTAATATAACATTATGGTACCCATGGAAGATTATGGTTATGGAAACAACCCAAGGTAGGAACCTATGATTTTATGTTGTGAAATAGATATATCCATTTTTTCATGGACTCCTCAATATTTGCTTTGATTGGAACTCTGTCCTTGTGCAATTTAATACATACCATTAGCAATATTGTAAAGGCCATAGCCCAGTCCTTGTGGACTACCTTGCTGTTTTTTAAAAGCTCAGCTCTACAAAGTTCTGGTGGCAAGAACATGCCTCAGATATTACTATTGAGTTTTCATAGTTTTGCCTTTTTTTTTTACAAGATTGCTTTTATAGGTAATCTTCTAGTTGAGCTCCTTGATATATCTTTTCCTTCCCTCTAAAAGATTCTTCCCTTTGATAATTTTTTGTAGTAGCCTATGTCATGCACTTTGCACGTGCAGGCACCATTAGGATGTTATAGTTGAGTCAATTGTCTCATCATATTCTTGTGGATTTTCCTTCAAAGACAAAGTTCCTGTTGATTATCTATGGTATGTGTCGTAGTCTGCACAAGGATATGAAATTATCTTATTCAATAGAAATTAACATAATTCCATATGCATAGAAGACATACTTATAGACTGAATTCTATTTCTTTACAGATTGTGGAAGGTATGTCTGAGGAGCAACGACGGGTGCTCCTTTTTTTCTGGACATCTGTGAAGTACTTACCAGTGGATGGCTTCGGTGGTCTGCCTTCAAAATTGTATATATATAGATCTTTAGATTCCCGAGCTTCTCTGCCAACTTCGCATACATGCTTTTACCGCCTTTGCCTACCAGCTTACCTTACGCGACCCATGATGCATCAACATCTTCAGTTGATTACTCAAGAACATATTGGATGCAGTTTTGGCAACTGGTAGCATATAAACTAGAGGGATCATCTAATTGCTTGTATATATCATTTTCATGAGTTTTCTTATTGTTAGATACAAATTCTATATACAAATGTTAGTCTTTTCCTTGTAACCTGTATAGGCAGAACAGTGAATATAGATATATATATAATTTATCAGCAGGAATTTTTTTTCATATATATAAAAAATATATATATTTATATGTGTGCTGACGAGAAGAGAAAAATATTTCTCATCTCCTTTTATGTAGTCGATGGATTTTTATAGTGCTTTCATGTATTTGTAGATAACAAATTTCACTACATAAGATTGTATCAGGATTTGTGTTGAAGTGCTATAGGGTCGGTTTGTTGTGTTTTGTTTCTGTTTTTTGTTTCTGTTTTTTTTTTTTTTTTTTTTGTGTGTTCTGGGGTTAGAGTGGTGTCTCAGATTGCAAGGTGATCCTTAAAGCAACATATCCAGCCAGGTAGCTCTACACTCGACAGATCGCAAGCTGTGTGAATGGTGCAGAGGAGGACATGGAGCATCTCCTCTTCGGGCACCACCCTCTTGCCAGGGAGGCCTGGCATATTTGGTCTGACGTCATCTTTCATAAGGGAGGGGGGATGGGGGGATATGAACCATCTTCTCCTTTGGCCGTCTTACATGGAGAGAATTCTCATGGCTCATGCAAATGCTCTGACCAGAGGTCATCTTCCTGTCCATCCAAATTCTTTTTCTCCTCTTAATTTAGGGTTCCTTTGAAGTAATGCTGCAAGGCTGGATGGTTTACATATTGGTCAACAATCCTCTGTCTACATATACAAAATATAAATACGCTCGCGTGCCAAGACATCACAGCAAATGAGCAAATAATAATAATAATAATAATAAGAAAATTAAAAAAGAATCAAGAGATGGGTACGTCTACAGCAGCACGCTACGTTAAGTATTCTTGCTCTAAGCTACAAATTGAAGGTATGGATCGCCAATATCCCTCGGTTTTCCAAGGGAAGAATTAGAAGACATAAGATTTACATGAATTTGATGCAAAACAAAAAATGAAAAATAAAAGAGTTGGATGGCCGGCGACGAAGCCTGAGCGTCGTTGATCTATGAAGCTTTCCCTTTTGTACAACTTCGGTGTCCTTTCGGGTCTTTTCTGCCATCAGGAGGAGGCAAGCCAACATTAAACTGTTCTGCTGCGGCATAGTCATCATCGACGACGACTCGTCGGAGTACAGGCCGCGAGGGACAGGGACGCCGAGAAGAGAAGAGAAGAGACAAATTGTTACTCATTCATCTTCAAAGAATTTAGCCGCCTCAGTCTCTGATCAAGCTCGGCCATGACTGCTGGCTCTTGCTTCTTCCTCTCCTTTGTGATTGCACAGCCGTCATGGACCCAATCTTATCAAAAGCCACCTACCACCACAGTATCCGTAAAGCCATCAAGATTTGAACCACCAAACTAGAGGGCCGTGTTCATTTGTCTATAACACATATCATGAAGTAGTTTTCTGATTTTTCTTTTCTTTTTTGAAGTAGAGAAGTTTTCTGATTTAGAGAAGCAGCTAACAACTTTTAAGATATGTAGAGGGAGGGAGGCTTATAGAACAAAAGAGCTTCAACATGATAAACCCTCAGTCACTGCTTCAAAGTGAATGTTCTCACCGTTAGCAGCTCGTCCGGGTCATACAGACGATGGGTGGTAGTTTGCAAGATATCGATTACATCGCCAATTTGATGTGCACCTAATAGCTCTTCTTCTTTCATCTGCAAAAGAAAGCATGTCACCTAACTGTAAGGTAGCATCATTTCCTTGGTGTTTAAATAGTAACATATACAAAAGAACAAAAACATCAAGATCATGTAGACCAAATCTATACCTTAAATACTGCCAGAGCTACATGGAAAAGAACCTTGGCCCCCTCGTTGAAAAGGACATCCCAAACCCGTAGAGTTGTCTGCAAATGGACTCCAATATCAAAAGGATCCAAGGTGTCAGATATGTTTAAAGAGGCAATTGTAGTGGACTCAACACCTAGGGAAGAGATTTGCATATTAAGCCTAAATGTCATTACTCATATGCCTAAGATGTGTGCTATTATGAAAGAAAATCCTTTTGAACAAAGATCAAATCAAAAGGAATGCTAAGGGTGAACCACTAGAAGAACAAGTTCATCATTAACAATTTGATTATAATGTCTCTCTCTCTGTTTCTTGGATTACTTTGCTTCATGCTCATTGAGAAATAGCTCATTATCACTTTGCTCTTACCTCTGAAGGCAAGCTCTTTGAAAAAAGGCACAGGAACCATTCTGTGGCTACAAGGGAGACATCAAACCCAATAGCTTCCAGATGATTTGCTACCCTGCATTTTAAAACAACATGCACAGTTTTTTATGACAAGCTTGATTGAAACCTTAGGGGGACAGGTATGACTAGAGAGAAACCTCGGACATTTTTTCGCCAGCAGATCCCTGAAGACCCTTTGCTCCACATGACATCCAGAGAGGTTGTCAGTGTAGCAATCGTTAACCAAAACGTTTTCTAAGAGGACAGCAAGCATCCAAAAGGCATCTTCCTCTGTTTTCATCACTAACAGCAGCAAGGCAGCAACATAATTTAAGCCCTGCAATGTTTGGTTACGAAATTAAGGCTATGAGCAATGCTCTCAATAATCTGCTTGGTGTCGCGGGAACAATGGCCTCCATTTACCTGGCAGTAACCAACATCTGAATCTCTAAATGAATATCCAACAAGGACGCGGCGAAGAGATGCCTGACCTTCAGGACTGTCCAACCATGGATGAGACGGGAAAGTTCGAGGGAGGTCCTGTGTTTTAGACGATGATCAAATCAGTAATTCAACGATCAGAACAAACCAGGACGACTCAAGTCGAGTGTCCAAATTTCAAGATGGTAAAAGAATATGTTTCTTCATTTTAAACATAAACAACAAAGTACACACAACTGATAAGAAATTGTTTTTTCTTTCTTTTGGCAAGGGAACTGATTGAAATATGTTATGTGAAGCTCAAAGAAATTACTAAATATTTCCTTTCATTTTGAGGTGATCGATTGATTCTGCACTAAAACAGGGATCACCTTATATTTTTTGTATCCTTCATACAAGAAGTTCCAAAAAGTCAGTAGAGGAAACCTGAAATTTTGACATGTAGCATGAAAACAAAATATTAGCACAAGGAGAGTGCACTGCTTCTTGCATCCATTTTTTTTCTTTTGCTATGATCCATGTAGCCGACCCCACCTAGTGGGATAAGACTTTGTTGTTGTTGTTATTGTTGCATCCCTACTGACCAAATATTTGAGCATTTCTGGCACTCTATTGATCTTTCCACAAAAGCATAACAGTGCACTAACATTGGCCTGCTTATTTCTTGCCGTCTTTTCGGTGAATAAAATTCCATTCAGCTAATGCCCAAAAAATGATGGCTTTTAATATCATGTTTTGGTGATAAAGTTGAAACCATTCTTTTGGAGTGAAATCTCTTTGCAACAGAGAACCAGCTTACGGGAGCCTCATTTCAGACATCCAGAAACACACACAGAATGACTCATGCATTGTGCACATCCACACCACAAACATCAACATGCTGCAGTTACTCTAGACCTATTGATCATATGACCAATGCATGTGCAAAGAGTGGAGATCGAAAATAGGATATGTCGACCGATTTGTTCACATATGAAATGACCCTCAAGAACTCACATGATCAATTTGCAGTGTCGCAGGTGTGACCTTCCCTTCTGTGGCCCTGATAAGGTCATCATAGTAGCCTTCAGGAACTGTGGAACGCTTCTTGGCCGTGCCGGAGACGGAGAGCCACACCTTGGGCCTCAGCACCGGAGGTATCCCCTTCCTTATGAGCTTCTTCAACGTCATGGCATTTGCAATCTTCGACAGCTTCAGCGTCGCGACGCCGATCCGCTCGCCGCCGTTGGACGAGATTTCAGGCTCAAGGTACCAGTTGGCTCCTTTGCTTGCCTCGAGCGCCCACCACACCTTGCCCTGCTCCCTCACCTTCTCCCGCACCTCATTCAGCACGTTGACGTCGTCGATGTTTCCTTCAACCGCGAATCCGTAAAGGTCCTCAAATTTGACGGCGAGGTAGTTGGCCTTCTTTGGGGTGGTGTAGGTGATAATGGTGGTCGTACTGGACGTGGAGGCGGCCATGGCCATCCAATAGGGCCTTCTCCTCTGTGCGAACCCACTGGAGACCTCCCCTTCGGCTTGAGTTCCCAACATCCTTCCTCCACGACGTGCCTTCAAAAAGGCGTCTTTGGATTACGAGAAAAGGAAACAGCCCTGGTTTTAGGATTCGGCGGCAAAGGCATCAAATTCTAACCAAAGAGCCAAGGCCACTAATTCCCTCGTAGGTGAAACGCGAACGATTTGTCCATCTGAGGATCCAACTTTGGTTCTTTTTCTCTTTATGAGACAGAACGAAGAAAAGGTGAAATCTTTCTGACAAATTTGGATCTCTGAGAATTGCACGAGGCCAAGAATCGCTATGAATCAAGAAAGAATAAATAATATGCACAGGCTATAACAATTCAAAGAAGAAATGGCCAAAAAGGTGACTCTTTTGACGATTGGTTAGGTGAAGGGGAAAAGGTCAATTGTGGATTAGCCATAAAAGAAAAGAAAAAAAAAATCAATCATGCATTACAAAAGGCAAAAAATGACGATGACATTGAAATGACAAAAATAAAATAAAATCATCATGCCCAAGATTTGCCTTTGATGGAAAACAAAGGATTGAGAATGGCGACAGAAGAGCTTTTACTTTTTTGTGTTTCTATTCTGCTCCGAGGGACAGGAACCATCTTACAGGAAAGAGACAGAAATCTCCAATGCCGAGCCCGGGAAAGATGGAAAAAAGTTCTCTGTTCTTCCAATTGGGAAGGCAAAGGAGCTGCCTTTCTGAGGTGGGAGGACCTTCTCATGGAGAGAGGAAGAGAGGTGGCGGAGGATGCCCGGAAGAAATTTTTACGGGGGAGATGTGTCATGATTTATTTAGCAGGAGGATGACGGGGGTCGTGTCATTAATTGCAGGTCCCGTGGCCGCGATGGTGGACGTCTCTTGCCGCAACACACCGCACCGCACCTCCGCCGCCCCTTTGTCATGTCTGGATCCAAACATCCAAATTAGAGTTTGCTGAGTTGTGATAACCAAATTAACCTCTTTGGGTTGACCAAAATGAAACACGTCTTAAAACACATGTCACAAGCTTAGACGACCAATTTCAGACTTCTGTAGATCTGCAATCAGATGATCAAGTTACTGCATATTTCTGGTCTTTGTTTTTCACACTCTCTGTACAGTGATAAGTGATAAGTTTTGATTCCAGTTTAACAGACCACGTTTCTGATTTCTGACTGACTTGTTCTTCAACCCATTCATTTATGGTTATCTCATTTGGGTTCTCGTGATGAGTTAAGAGCGAACCAAATCACGCGGTGCATTATCCGCTTAACACGAATGAAGTTTAAAACAATCTTTTGCATTGTCCACCTCCAACCTCCATAAAAGGCTGAGCTTTTTTTTTTCTAATTCTGAGATCATAGTTATTATAATAACTAGTCAGTACTTACTAAATCACTCGAAGCAAGATCTCGTGACAGAGAGAGGAACATTGCTATATAAAGAAAAACCATGAACGATAACCGACAACATTAAATATTGCCGGCATCATGTGATCGGATTGACTGTAATTTATATAGTGGCAGAAACTTGTGGTTCATGTCCTGATAAGTCTTTGTCAATTAGATAAAGTGACTGTAATTATATAATGTGTCGTGTTGCTGTGCACGTTCTTATGTTCATGCTTGCGAGGTTATCAATTTGCATTTTTGCATGGATTGAAATGCCACTTGGAAATGAAACAGAGTTCATGCTGTTTCTTTTTTTTCCCATTAAAAGTGGAACTTTGAACTTTGATAATCGATGGTAGTAAACTTCGTAGCTCGAGTTATTGTCATATTCCATCAGTCTTTAGTGAAGGCTTTTAAAAATGGAATTTTCAAATCATAGCTACCATGTAGACCACATCAAATCATAACTCGATCCAGAGAGAGAGAGATGAAGAAGTTTTTTTCGATGACGAGAGAGATGAAGAAGTTGACCTACAATATCTTGTGACCTCGGGGGGCCCGCCGACATCGCCTCACGTGTGTATCTATGCCGTCCAAATTTGGCCACACATTCTCATCTAATAATTGGATTAGATTTATAAATAAATAAATTACAACCTCATTAGGTCCGGCTCCTTATCTGCTCCAGATAATCAAGAAATAAAGGTATGGAAAAAGGGCATCACTGACACACCAATATTCAATCTGCAGACAGTTCTCATGGATATTGGTAACGATAATAACAGTTAACACAAAAAAACTCAGTGCTCTAATTTCAGTATCATATACAAGATATCTGCAATGAGATGCAGCAAACTCTCTGGTTTGGATTCGTTTGCACACAATTCGTGCTACACATCTCAGACGAACTCGTAAGATACAATATATTAAGATACAGGGAGAATGGAAATCTAGTCCTGGGTGCTCAGTCGTTCTCCAATCTGTCGATGTACTTATCGTAGAACTTCCCGGCTTGCTCGAGCTCGCCTAGCTCTGTGTAGCAGTCAGCTATGGCTCCGTAGGCTTCTGTCACTCCAGACTCCTCTCCGGCTCTCTTGGATACATTGAGAACCATGGTGTGGTACTTGATAGCTTCCTTATGTTTCCCCTGCCTCTGCAATGACGCTCCTGAAATAGAGGGAAAGAGCAACGAGATGATGATATCAAACAATGTACGCAGCATGTCTGATTTGCAGTATCATTTTTACTTCACCGTTATATCAATTTCTGCACTTCCTAAATCAATGTTTGGGATTTTACTGAATTATCAAAATTGTAGGTTCATATCAGTGCACATAAATATAAGATTTCTAGAAAGTTTATGCATTCTTCCATTTGGTTGACGATTTTCTATGTATCAGGAAAATTTAAAGCAGTTCAAATGAAACTGAGAGCGGACCTAATCCTCTTGCTGCCTTCTTCTGCTCAACATGATCGCCCAAATCCTGTGCAAGCTGAAGAGATGCTTTAAATTCTGCAAATGCCCTCTCCGGAGATTGATTCCTCAGGAAGTTTTTCCCATTTCTCAAACGAGCAATTAGCTCCTCCTTCTTAGGATCTGCAACAACATCTGCATCTGCCAATCTGCTGCCGACTGATGCATAGCTCAGGGTTGGAGCATAAGATTCTGCCTTTGCTTGTCTTCTAAGTGCTGCATTGATCTGGCGCAACTGTTCATTCAACTTCTTCAATTCTCCTTTTCTTTGGCGTGCAAGAAGTCCTAGAGATGTATAACCGATCAAAAGAAAACAATCGGTAGACTAGGACCATATACGTACAGTAATGGGTTATCCATACAACAAAAGGAGTAAGAAAAAGATTTTAAATGAGCATAGGATGAACCAGGACAAGTGCAGAAACCCATATGAAGAAGAAACCTGCTTGATTTAGGGAAAATCGTAGCGGTTTCTCAATTGATGTGCCCTGAGGCACAAACCGAATTTTTGTCAACAAATGGAAAATTGAGCTCGCAAAAAGTATACTGGTCGAAAACGGCTCCTCTTTCTTTGTATATAGTAAAAAAAAGCAAGTGGAAATCAAGTTTATTTAACCAATCGATTTGATAAAATACCAACTCAAAAATTTAGCTTTCCTCCCACAAAATTAATGACCCTTCTAGCAATTGATAATGAGAATTACCACCAACAGTCGCCCCAACCATGGCTATTGTAAAAAGTAGAGGCATGTTGAAAAATGAGTCATCAGCTTCACATGTTTCAGCCAGAGCTTTTGAGGGCAATACAAACATTAATGAGTTTACAGCAGTCAATGCCTTTGGTAAGATGAATGGTACCATCCTCTGCACAAAAAGATATTACCCATATTTACTCAAGATGACTCTTGGAAGAAACATGAAATAAGTGCTGAAGTCTACCATGCAACATATAGCAACACAAAACTTTTGCTTAATGAACCCATGAATGACAACCAAGATCTACCAATCTACTATTACGATCAGTTAAAGCTTGACATACCGAACCACCATTGCAACTGTAATATAGAGATATCTGTTATTACTCGACTAAGTTTACAGTGGTCCATGTTAAAACAGCTTATTGGAAACACAAAATGACTAATATGGTTAAATTTAAGATGGACAAGGTTAAAATTTGTGAACCACAAATAAGGCTATACCCATTTTCTGTTTGAAGTCTTATTCGAGGAGAGAAAAGGTCAACAGATTATTCCGATAAGCGATAGTTTTTTTCCCCACTAGGAAGTTGTTTACTTTTGTTCTTTGTTTATTCCCGAAGAAATAAATATTTTGTAGCACCACAATTTACCAATACCAGTAACAAAGAGAACTTGCAATTCATAAAGAAGTTCATGGGCATCAAAGAATAGGCAACTTATATCTCCCTCATCCCGCTGGATGTATTCTCAAAACTAATTAGCCCATTTGGGAGTGTAAATGGGCAGAGTTTGTGAAATTATGTTTGCATTTTCCATGGACAACAGATAATATGGTAGCAAGCATGAATCACATTTCGGCGATTTTTTTTTGTTCATGAGACTGTCCCAATCAAGGAATATACGCCTACGTACCACCGAAGCAGCAACATTGAACAGAACACGGAGGTTCACCGGCATACCTGATGTTCGGACATGCACTTGGGAATAAGATCAATCTTTGACAAGTTCTTGTCAGTACCACAAGCATCATTAGAGATGCATGGTGTTTTGCGTTTCTGAACCAAAGTTTCAGATCTGTCTGAGAGAGACGCCACCTTCGGCTCTCTGCCTAGCCGAAGAACCACATTTTCTGCTACAAGCAAACATTTTGAAGTAAGCAAAGGTAATGTGCAAATGAGATAACTACACCCAGAGATAGATTCAGAAACAAGTCTCAGAAATCGTGTTGAGGTGGTAATGCAATTTGCTAGAACAAACAACGGCATTAAGAACCATTTGCCCGCGTAACGTGCTCAGCAACAACGCACAGAAGACGAACCATTGTGCTGAAAAGAGATTAAGTTTTTAACTATATTCCTCTGTCAGAACGCCAAAAGATGCAAAATTTTTGGAAGATTCTTAGATAAAAGCAAACGAGAGATGAAGAAAGCTGGCTGATTGATGTCAATGTACTCCAATTGGTTCCAAGTCATTTGCTAAACAAAAAAGAAAGCAGCAAATGATGATTTTTAGAAACACAGATAAAGCGAGGAACCGAGGACAGACTGCTCACCGGAGGACGGCCGACTTCCGCCGGAGGGCTGTCGGGCAGATTCGCAGGAGAAGGGCGCCGGCAGGGTGGAGGAGGAGAGGCATCGGAGGAGGGGCTGCGCCATCACCATGGCCTGCCAAGGAGGCACGAGGATTGGGATAGCGGACGGATGCGATTGGGCTCTTTTTTGAGGATTCGCGGTTGCTAAAGCGCCCTTCGCTTTGTACAGTATTACGCACACAACCCGAATCCAATTCTTTTTAAAATAATAAAAAAGAATATATATAAGTCAAACGTTATCGAGAACTTGGATTCTGTTCTTGTCTGTTTGCTGTAGTAATCTTTCTTCGATCTCTTGTGCATCCCGACCGAGATCGAGTAGAATTTTAGGAGCTCCATCCAAAAAAAAAGGTCATTTATTTGCGGAGCTCTCTCAGATACGAATTTAGTAGGGGGATTCATGTCACGTAATTGTATAACATAGAGAGGAAAACTGCTGTAAAGGAAACATAGAGAGGAAAGGGCCGTTTGATACGAAGTCATTCAGATAAAGTATCTGTTTTTTTATTTAAAATTTTTAGGACTCGTCACATTATCTAGTTTGATTACGATAAATTATCGATAATTTTAATTATACTAATAATTTTAATTACTACCTCACTGATAATCTAGATAAGAGATAGGAGTTGATATGCATTTTGACAATAATATTCAATTAATAAAAAATTTTAATTTTAAATATTTTATTAATAAATAAATATCATCCAATCACATTTTTTTATTATTTAATTTTTTTACAGATAACTTTTAGTTTTGTCTCATCTTATTTTACTATATTTATTTTTCTATGTTTTTTCTTTATTAATTTTTTTATAATCATGTGATGAAAATTTAAAATAATTTTTAAAGATGTTTTGATAATTTGTTCTCTAATTATTTTAATCAAAACTTATATTATCAATACTTGTCAAACACTATAATGTGATATTATCGATAATTTAAACGGTGACAATCCATTTAAATGATGATTTAAATTATCAGTTAATCAAATCAATAATGCACCTAACGATCTCTTAGAAGGGAAAGACTCTTGATCAAAAGAAGAGTGTACAAGTAAATATATATTCCAGGATAAGAGATTAAGAAATTTTGACCAGATTAATAACTTTCGTAATCGCCTACATGTTCTTTAGAGTCTAGATCTCTCCAAAAATTAAAATCTATTAAACATGCTTGACTCTGAAATTTAGTTCAACTCATTAATCATTACTTCTAATTAATTGAACTGATCCACTACTTCACTTGAATTTATGCTGATTACTTAATCATTTTGTTTAACAATGACGCCTTTTAAAAACAATTATTTTCTTGCATTAATGTATAATTAAAAATAACGTCACATTCAATCTAAATCCTACCGGAAGAAAAATATTTAAAAAAAAATCGCCATTTTTTTATGGGAAATGATTCTGCTGCCAAGAGTTTGGATTTCCTAAACATTCACAAAATTTCCTTTTACCACAAAATCTTCCTAATAATTGATGTCAAATAATAATAATAATAATAATAATAATGATGGTAAAAAGAGAAAATAAAAACCTCCTCAAAACCCTAACCCCACTTCTATTATTTGCTCCACTTCCTTCCACTTCTCCTCAGTCCTCTTCACCGTCCACCTACCAAAATGGCTTCGACTCTCCAGCTTTCCCGTCCCACCAGCAGCGCCCATTTGGCTTCGCCTCCGCCCGCTCCCCGCGCTCTCTCTTGCTCCCTTGCCCTTGTGCCGCAGGGACGGCGTCCCTGGAGCCGCCTCCACCACCGACGACGACGACAAGGACGCGGTCTGGCCACCGCCTCTTCCTCCGTCGCCACCTCCGCTGCGCGCTGCTCCTTCTCCCCCTTCGCGCCGGTCGACTCCGCCAGAATCAAGGTGGTCGGGGTCGGAGGAGGTGGGAACAATGCTGTCAACCGCATGATTGGGAGCGGATTGGAGGTTGGCGCCTGTTTCATCTCATCGATCTTGCCGTTTTTTTCCAAAATATCAATCTTTACACATTTTTTGCGCATCCAAAAGGTCCACCTTTGGTCCAGGGTTCATTTCTCTTCGGCCTTAGGGCAGTGACAAATTGATCTGATCCATTCGCCTATCTAAGACAACCCTCCTTAAATCTGGTTCATTCTTGTGAAATGTTAGGGTGTCGAGTTCTATGCGATAAATACAGATTCCCAAGCTCTGCTGCACTCCCGAGCTACGAATCCACTGCAAATTGGAGAAGTTTTGACTCGGGGACTAGGTCAGGTCCATTATTACGCTTATCTTTTATCGTTTTCAATAATTAAAATATGCTTATGTATACATCTGTATATAAGTTAGGTGCAAGTTCAACTTTTGCATGTTCTTCTGTCTGATATCAGATTTAGGTATTTCGAGTTCCTTTCATTTATATTTTGATGAAGGCATATGTAGGGGACCGGTTCTTAGACAAGTTCTTTGATCTATAAGAGGCAGATGCCTGCAAATTGCAAATCTAATAAATTAATTGCTGCTTATATCTGTGTTATCGCTGGTGTAGTATCTAAATCTAAGTTATTAAATGTATTTTCAAGTTGGACCCGTCTATCCACTGATATCGACTATTAAAACAATCTTCTGAGAATTTTGTATAAGTTCCTTCATAAACTAAGAGTTTCAGAGGGCACACTACAACTGATTTAATGTCACTGAGTAGACAGGTAGAAGTACAAGTATCAGTCAGTCATAGACAAGAAAAACTGTTGGTTTACACTGTTGATATTTACCGGAAATAGTTTCATGTATCTACCTGAATTTCTGGCCAAAAATGTAGGTACTGGTGGTAATCCTCTTTTAGGCGAGCAAGCTGCTGAGGAATCTAAAGAAGCTATTGCTGCTTCCCTCAAGGATTCAGATCTGGTTTTCATAACGGCTGGTATGGGAGGAGGGACTGGTTCTGGTGCTGCTCCAGTTGTTGCTCAGATATCAAAGGAAGCAGGCTATCTTACCGTTGGTGTTGTGACTTATCCCTTCAGCTTTGAAGGTCGTAAGCGCTCATTACAGGTAGGTCTAAGAAGAGTAGTTGCTTGGTTGTCTAAGAAGTGAGAATCAGCTTGCCCAAGTTGTCATGTACTAAGTAATGTTACCAAATTGGCATTGTTCTCTAGATCGGTATTTCTTATTGCCACAAGTCACTAATGGTAGATAATTGATGTTTATACTAATTATGTGTTACACCTTCTTGTTTGTCTCTTGAATGGTACATATTATGGATTATGGAGTTTTTTTTAAAAAAAAATAGTGAAGTTGGTATTTTGCTACTATCAATTGGTAGTTTTCACCATTCCAAATTTTCTGAAGATATTAATTTAAGTAGACTTTTTAGTGACTTATTCGCACTTCTGGTTTTTCAGGCACTTGAAGCTATAGAGAAGTTGAGAAAGAATGTTGACACTCTTATAGTAATTCCTAATGACCGACTGCTGGATATTGTTGATGAACATACACCTCTTCAGGATGCATTTCTCCTTGCTGATGATGTTCTACGTCAAGGAGTGCAAGGAATATCTGACATAATAACAGTAAGGAAGATCTGGTAGTTATGCATTATCTATTTAGAATCAAGTGAGCTACCTAATTCTTGAAATTCTTTTCTGAACATTCTTAGATTCCTGGACTTGTGAACGTTGATTTTGCTGATGTCAAAGCTGTTATGAAGAACTCCGGAACTGCCATGCTGGGCGTTGGTGTTTCTTCGAGCAAGAACCGTGCACAAGAAGCTGCTGAGCAAGCTACCTTGGCACCTCTAATTGGATCATCGATTGAGTCTGCAACTGGGATTGTTTATAATATAACTGGGGGAAAAGATATTACCTTGCAGGAAGTAAACAAAGTATCACAGGTTGCATTCTGAACATTTTGCTATCTGAATTCGGAGCTGTTCATAGTGGGACTTGTTCGACATTGACTTAAAAGCCTAAAACATTTGCAGGTCGTCACAAGCCTAGCAGACCCTTCTGCAAATATAATCTTTGGAGCAGTTGTGGATGACAGGTACACTGGCGAGCTTCACGTCACAATTATTGCAACAGGATTTTCCGAGTCATTTCAGAAGACTCACCTAGCGGATCCGAAAGGAACCAAGATTGCTGAAATGCAAGAAGTCAAGGGCGGGTCTCCTCCCTTGAAGACTCCCGTTTCAGCATCAACAATGCCCTCTAGGCCCCGGAAGTTATTCTTCTGACCAGGATCAGCTTTTTTCTGATCCCCCTCCCCTTCCCTACTGAGTAGATATTATTAAGAAATGATCTTGAATTTAGCTCTGATTGCTCTTCCTTGTATAAAAGGTCTCCTTTTTTTTCCTTTTCTTTCTCCTGTTCCATTTGTTTCAACAAAAAGAAGCTTGTTCAGTTGACCATTGAAGAACTCTTTGGACGATCTTTTTTTGTATTTTTTTTTAAATGTAGCTCATGGGACATCTGGTAAATGTTTTAGTTCATGGTAACATTGGTTGATTCTAGCAGACATGCGTCTTATAAAAGACATCATTCGAGAGAGAGAGAGAGAGAGAGAGAGAACCATTTGATGTTATTGTACTAAAATCACCAAATGACAGTAACAAATATTCATAAAGGTTGAACTGACCTAAGTAACCAAACAGCCAGAAGAACAGTGGAGGATCCTCACAAATTCCATAGCATAATGTACGCAACATGAAGAATGTATGCAAAAAAAAAAAGGGAAAATAAAGGAGCTCCATCTCATTGTGATTCCTACTCTCCTGACATTTAATTAGCTTGATCTGAAAGGATTTCTTTTGGCTCCATAATTTGAATGATTTGATACAGGGTGGTTTTTTTTCATTTAGAAGAATTCGGTTGATTTAAAATTTAAAAAAAATTTTCAAGTTTTTTGGAGCACTAGATTTTTATAGATTTTATAATTATAAAAGAGATTAATAGTAGTAAGAAATCGGCAATCACAACATGTTATATTATATATTGTAATACTATGATTTTTTTACATATATAAGCGATTGAGTAATTTTATATATACTGTAAATATTTAAAATAACATAATATATAGTTCATATAATTTTAGTTATGTAAGTCTCCGTCGAATTTCACGGATGATTTTTTTTTAGAAATTTAAAAATCGCTTACATTTTTTAAGGTTTAGAAAATTTAAGAATTTTGTAGGAGTGCAAGAAAAATTTGATTAATATGAAAAACTTGCTCAACTCGAAAAAAATAAAAAAAATTAGGAGTTCGACTATGATTTAAAATATTTTTTATAAATAAAAATTTATCCGTTAAAATTAGAGTCTCATTAAAAAAATGATCCCGGGAGTGTATATTTTATTTATAATTTTTTTTATTTATATAATTAACTCATAAGTTATTTATTTTTTATTATGGATATAATAATTTTTCTATAAAATTTCATACTTTAATTTAATAACTTTAACTTTTTCGTTTTTTATTCATTTTGTACCGATCGATTCTTTTAAGTTTTTTCTTACACTCCTATTTACTATCAACGTAACATTTTTGTTGTGGTTCAGAAGCAACAGAACCATGCAATCATCTAAACCGTTGATCCAAAAACAGACGATGATCCACACATATGGAGCAAAACCATCCCTTGTACAGCATATAATATTCATAATAATGTAAGAAGTGGAGAGCGGTGAGAACACCGAGGGTGCGTACCGCCGCTCTATTGGAAGGCCGTGCAGTGCGCCGAAAGGACCGAGCGAGAGAAGATAAAAACGTGGCGGGGCGGACGGAGGCGAGGTTAGGGAAGTGATCGGCGGCGGAGGCGGCGGCGGAGGCGGCGGCGGCGGCGGCGGAGTTCGTCGGAAGGGGAAGGGTGGCTCGGGCGGGCGGGCGGAGATGTCGGATTTGGACCGACAGATCGAGCAGCTGATGCGATGCGAGCCGCTCAAGGAGTCGGAGGTGAAGGCGCTCTGCCTCAAGGCCATGGAGATCCTCGTTGAGGAGAGCAACGTGCAGAGGGTCGACGCCCCAGTCACAGTACGATGTCTTATTCTTCTTCTTCTTCTTCTTCATCTTCTTCTTTACGACGAAACGAGGCGCCCCGCTGCTCTTTTTACCGGATGGATCCTCTGGCTCCATTTAGTCCGCCACTTCTATTATTTTATTTTGTTTCGGCCTCTTGCGCTTTTACTGTTCAGAGATGGGCCTGAGAACTCGTGAGGTGATTCACTGATGCTGTTTATTGATTCACGAATGTGATTTCTCTGTAAAGTCATAAACTTGGGTCCTTTTGGTCTTTCCCTTACTTACATTGGCGTTCCATAACAAGGAAGCCTTACTGGGTGAGGTCTATGTACATGGGTTTTCATGTTTTGGGAGTGTATAGATGCATTATTTCTTCTTTTTTTGAAGTAAAAGCTGCATTCTTTCACTTGGCACTTGGGACCGTCAATTGCTAACGACACAAATACATTAGTGAATTCTTGAATTTAGTTCTTAGAATGTGCATCGTGCGTTTTAAGAGAGAAAAAGAAAAAAACTTATCAATCCTCTTCATTGTTTGTCTGGAAGATATTAGCTCTGGGAGCGTTGTGCCTCTTGCGTGCATGTGCATTACCTCTTGTTTTCATTTTATATCTTTATGCTTAACCAGCATAGAAAGGCTAAAATATAGGAGTACGCAAGGATCTATAAGATAAAATTGCCTGCTCCTTTCTCGGGTTTGCTTCTCATCATTTTGGTGTCTATAATTATGCATTTTGTACGTTATGCATATATGCCAACTAGCGCTTATTCCAAATTATCTTGTTTCATTCGGAAGAGTAATAAATTGAGAGAAAGATATTTGAACTTGGTGCATCCATGTAATTTAACTATATTTACCTTTTTACTGACAGATATGTGGTGATATTCATGGGCAATTCTATGACATGAAAGAACTATTCAAAGTTGGAGGCGATTGCCCAAAGACAAATTATTTATTTTTGGGTGATTTTGTTGACAGAGGTTTTTATTCAGTGGAAACCTTCCTGCTTCTTCTTGCATTGAAGGTGAATATTTTCTGTATATCTTCTCCACTGCACCAGGATCTTATGACTAATTCTTACTAAGCTATTGGCAGAGCATAAAATTATAGTGTGTGTTTCATAACTCTTAGTGGGATGTAGTGGGTTAGCAGAGGTTTTCTTATTTTGTGAAATTAGGGCTTATTTTACTAATTACCAGATTATTGCTCTGAATTATGTTGAAATGTTAAGGTACCGTATTAGTCCAAGCCTGGTACTTTGGTTCCCCATATTTTCAGTCAACAGAAGCTGCATTTTGCAGTCTGTATTGCCTTTGATTAACACAGTACTGCAATTTGGTCAATCTTCGCCTTGGCTCAGTTTTACTGAATTATCTCTGCAGGTCAGATATCCAGATCGCATAACCCTGATAAGAGGAAATCATGAAAGTAGGCAGATCACACAGGTTTGTGATGTGACTGTAACATTTCGTTTCTACATAGGAATTCTTTTAAGGAATGTGAGAAATTTATACCCAATGTAAACCAGGTGTATGGATTCTACGATGAATGCCTTCGTAAATATGGCTCAGTAAATGTCTGGAGATATTGCACAGATATTTTCGATTATTTAAGGTGATCTTTGCATCTCCCATTGCATCCCAAAGTTTCTTTTTAATGACTTCATTGAATCTCAGTAGGCTGATGTTTTTTTTCTCCTTTGCCAGCCTATCCGCACTCATTGAAAATAAAATATTCAGTGTTCATGGTGGTTTATCCCCTACAATCACAACACTAGACCAGGTCTATTTCATTTCTATTCGTGATTTTTTTTCTGTTAATTTCTTCTTAGATGTTTCAACATTAGCACAATTATTTATTGTCTTCAGATCAGAGTAATAGATCGGAAACAAGAGGTACCTCACGATGGGCCAATGTGTGACCTCCTATGGTCGGATCCAGAAGATGTTGTTGATGGCTGGGGTTTAAGTCCAAGGGGTGCAGGATTTTTATTTGGGGGAAATGTGGTTACATCTTTCAATCATTCAAATAACATTGATTATATATGCCGAGCTCATCAGCTTGTTATGGAAGGATACAAATGGATGTTCAATAACCAGATTGTTACTGTCTGGTCTGCTCCTAATTATTGTTACAGGTATATATCATTGAGGAACAAAGTCATTATTAGGTGGTATCCCTTTTCTCTTCTGTTGGGATTGATATTACAAAATTCTGATACAAATGTCATGTAACAATAGAGAGAAGTAGAGAAACATAATAACATATATTACCTACTAGTGTACTTGTGGAATGTTCAAATATAGAATTAGTAATCACCATCATTTCTAATTTGAGGGTCTAAACCTGGTAGTGAGAGCATGATCTATTGGAAAATAACTGGGTGTTCAGTCAGCACTTGTAGTAGAAACATGATATACAAAACTTGGAGCAGGTGAAGGGTATGGCATATGTTATCCTTTCCCTTATGATGTTCAATCATTTGCAGGTGTGGCAATGTGGCTGCCATTTTGCAATTGGATGAGAACCTGACTAAGAAGTTTTGTGTATTTGATGCCGCACCTCATGTTTGTATCAGACACCTTTTTTCCATCACCATCTGTATCTTTTTCGTGAGCTATTTCATCATTCTCACACCTTCATGTCTTTTCAGGAGTCAAGAGGGTTTCCGTCCAAAAAACCACCCCCTGATTACTTCCTTTGAGGCCTATCATGACATCTTTCAATTTGCGCAAGCTCATCAGGTATTTCCAAGCCGATGTCATTCAGAGATGTCAACATAGTATAGAACACACATTGCAACAGAAATTTTGTTGAAGATGTTGTCAATGGTGTTTGGGCCAGTTCGTACTCGGGGGTTGCTTTTCATCTTGTAAGAATGAATTGTGTTGAGTTGAGTTGAGAATATGTATCACTGAAAAAAGTATCGATTCAATTGGGAGCCAACAAGATAGTTTGTTTAAACACGTTGATTGTATAAAAGGAGTACTAGTGAGTATGATAGCTGGATTAGAGTCGGAATATTATGAACAGTGAAATGCGCCTAAATGGTGAGAAATTAAAACTTTATTTTCAACTGCTCTGGATTAGAGTCGGAATATTATGAACAGTGAAATGCGCCTAAATGGTGAGAAATTAAAACTTTATTTTCAACTGCGGCAACAACAAAGGGAATGAATGAACTTTTAACTTTAGAAGCTGATGGAGGAGATTGCTCTCAATTACAGGTTGAATTGGTTGCCAGTTACAATGCCTCTCAATTACAGGTTGAATTGGTTGCCAGTTACAATGCCATGCTGACTCACTTGCGAATAATGCAAGTGGAAATTGGAGACTGTAAAAGCTGCATTTCCTTTTTTTTTTTTTGGGTCTTTGCATATCGAAGAGCAATGCACTGTTAGCATTCATGTTCCAATTCCTTTGGTGACTCATCCAAATTTGGCCAATGTCCAACCCTGACTTTGTCTGTTCTTGTGTTTATGGAAACATGCACGAGAGCTCCGATTGATTGGCTCGCTTGCTCCTACTTTACAGTCGAATTGTATATTTGGATGCAGGTCGATACTATTCACAGTACAGAAGATGAAAAATAGCTGAAAATGCATGAAGGTGGAGTCATTGCCTACTCAACAATGGCCTACCAACCAGTGGACGTTTATATCAATCGATATTATAACACAGTGGACCGAAACACATTGTTACTGCTGACACAGAAAAGTGAGATAAATGGAGAACAGTGAGGCGTATGTGCCTTTTATTTTCTCCCTTTGTAATTGGAAAAAAAAAGTGAGATAAAAGTACGATCCGGACATTAATTAAAGCCTGCAGAAAATAAGTTTGCCGTGTACATCTCACTCCTCCACTCGTGTACTTGGGTGTTCTTTTTTTCTTGTACTAGGCTCATGAACTGATTTTATGCAAAAAAAGCAAAAGGAAAAACAAATGGCAAACACACCGATGTTGAGTTGAAGTTTACAATGTTTTGCAGCAGGAAGAGTGAAATAATATAGTTGGAAGAAAAATACCCTTCGTCCTGGAGGAGTTCAGATTGATCGGGCGAACAACAGAGACGTGTTGGTTCCACCGAAACCAAATGAGTTCGAGAGGGCGGCTCTTGTTTGTTGCAAACTCTTGGCCGCAGTTAATGGCATGTAACCATCAGTGAACACCGGGTCTGGATTGTCCAGGTTGAGCGTTGGTGGAGCAATTCCCTGGCATGGACAACGAAGCATATCAATACAATGGAGCATTTGAATGCAAATAGTTAAATCAAGGCAGTTCTTTTAGTTGGACACTGAACTACGACACCAGCGAGAAGAGTAACTCGTTAACCTTACATGGTAAATAGCTAAAACACTAAAGATTGCCTCGACAGATCCAGCAGCCCCCAGTAGATGGCCGGTAGCTCCCTAGAAAAATGAATTGAATAAGACAGAGGAAGATAAAAGTGCAAAAAAAGAATCTTTACAGGAGGGATTCAGCAAACAGCTACCTTTGTCGATGATAATGCTAAAGCTCCTGATGTTGCATGATCTAAGAACACCATCTTTATGGCATTGGCTTCCGCTGCATCACCTAATTTTCAGATTTGCATTGTAACACTTATGAGCAATCTTTCATACCAGATTATGACAATGTCAGCAGTGAGCAAGCATATATACCAAGAGAAGTTGATGTAGCATGGGCGTTTACATAGTCTACTTGATTTGGACGAAGCCCAGACTACATATCAAGAAAAGAAAAAATTAAATCAGCACACACATGCGATTCATAAAAAGCTTGGACGTTTGTTACACAAACAGAAGAATGCTACTTCAGTCATAATTCCTTCTGAGCTATTCAACTATCAGTTTGCAAGCTCATGCCAATAGGCTACATATATTATACAAGAACAACTTGACATCAAAGACAATCAGAGATGAAATGCCTTTCAGTTTATAACACAACACAAAAGCAGCTATCCAATCAAAATATTAAACCTGTTTGAGGGCCCGTGACATGGCCAAAATAGCACCCTTTCCGTCGACGTGTGGTTGAGTTATATGATAAGCATCACCTACATTATTATCAACAATCCATTTTGACCAATGATTAAAAGCTAAAAGGAAGCACTTGGGATAAGAATAAAAATATGAGAAAAGACCTGACAGCCCATAGCCACGAACCTCAGCATAAATTTTTGCTCCTCGAGCTTTAGCATGGTTAAGTTCCTAGAAAGAAATTTGCATTTAACGATTGAGAGAGTGTTATCTTAAGTACATAAAATTTTGGTTTCAGTATAATGTTTAAATAATTCCAGTTCAAACAAAAAATTAGTAAGATCGCATCAAACTAGAGACCATTCCATGAAATATTGAGTCCACTGAGAAACACAAAGACCTAATAATAATGTATGAATGGTGAAAAATTTATAGAAGAGATAGAATGACTTTTGGCTTCAATTTTGGATGGAAAAACTCAGTCTTTCCCCCTTTCTGACCTCTAGTACCATGACGCCAGCCCCTTCACCAATCCTGTAAATTTCAAAACTTCCAGATCATTAGAAACTTAAACAAGAGGAAACAAAGCAAATATGCAATGGTCAAAAAAGCAGGAAGCATGCCATACACAAAGCCATCTCTGTCACAATCAAACGGTCGAGAAGAAGCATGAGGAAGAGAGTTGTATTTAGTTGCCAGTGCCCTTGACCTATCAAACAAGACATAGACCAAATAGCCAATGAGATTCTTGCACCGTCCTCAATACCAAAATACAGATTTAATCATCTTGTTAGACATCAAATCGCCAAGAAAGAACTATTCCAAAACATTTGAGATTGCATACATGAATGCATTCATGCATGCTTCTTCATGTGCAAGTCATGCAAATGTGTGATTAACGAAAAAGCACCAATGAAGAGGACAAGAATAAACCGAAGACAACAAACTTGAGCATACATAGCCAAGGTTTTCAAACTTGAGAGTTTACGTAAACTCGTTTTGTGTCCGGTAAACTCGAGTCGTAAACTCAAAACGTAAACTCGTAGATTCTACTTATAACTTTATAGAATATAAAAATATTTCACAATATAAGAATTTTTAATATGAGTGCGCAAAATTGGATATGAGACCTCACAACATCAATTAGGCATGTTAAAAAATTTGAATCTAATCCTAAAATCAGTCCCGGACTAGTTTAAAATCAAACCATCTCGAGGTGATTGAGATTAAATCACGACGACTTTATTGTTTTAACTTAAGTTTAAAATATTTAAATAAATTAACAAAAATTTTAAATAATTTGAAAATCTTGTATTATTATTTATTACCAATAAGATCATTTCATGCATAATATATTTTTAAAAAATTATAATATAATGTATAAACAATTCATTCTTAATATATTATAATATATTTATACAGTATAATATTATCGTAAAATGCATAAGGTAAAACATAGTTCATTCTTGTTCCAATTATACTCTCAAAATTTAATCAAACAATTAATTAACAAAATTGTCGAGTCTACGTGTGAACTCTTACGAGTTTAACTGATTTCACCCGATTCTACCGAGTTTACTCCGAGTCTACCCGAGTTTACTATCAAATTCGAGTTTGAGCCGAGTTCACTCGGTTTTGTACTCTAGAGTCTTAAACTCGTAAGAGTTTACGAGTTAACTCAAGAGTTTGAAAACCATGTACATAGCAGCTAGTCAAACAGAAAAGGACTTGACCGCTTGGGAAGTAATATCATGAATGGGAGACAACATGAAATTTCTTGTGGATTGAAGCAAAACTAGAATCATGTGAGCACAACAATAATTGGTGATACAGAAACATAAAACTTGCATGGATGCTACTAAGCCAAGAAATGAACCAAAGCTTCACAATAAAATGCATATGAGCCAGGAATCAAAACTTGCCTGCAGAAACCAGCAATTGACAAGGCATCAATACTAGCTTCTGTTCCACCAGCTACCATAACATCTGCGTCTCCAAATTGAATCATTCTAGTAGCATCTCCAATAGAATGAGCTCCAGTTGCACAAGCAGTCACAGCAGCATGGTTAGGCCCCTACAAAATAAGGACAAGCATCTTATTGACTTCGAATGCCAAGAGAGCAAATACGATTATACGAGATAAAGAATTTCAAACAATTATATAAATAGCTACAGTGTAGAGAAATTTACATGCCTGGAATCCATATTTCATGCTCACATGTCCAGATGCCATGTTGATCAATATTCTTGTGATGAAGAATGGACTAAGTCGACGTAATCTCTGTGTTCACAAAGTAGCATTTAAAGATAATTCATTTCTAAATAGCATATAATCATAAAATAAAACCTTTTCACAGATCAGTTTAGCTGCATCTAATATGTCAGAGATACATCCTATCCCGCTACCGATGGAAACACCCTAATGATTAGAAGAATAGTGTAAGAATGTGGACAACAGAATGTGTTAATTAAATTCAATATAGAAAGTAGGGAAGAGAAACTGAAGAAAATAAATTTACCGTCCTCTCCTTCTTTTCAGATTCAGTTGGCATCCAGTTTGCATCACGGAGGGCTTCATCAGCCGCACATAGAGCATAAGCAATAAACCTTGATATTGATTTTTGGTCCTAGAAGATAGAAACACACTTAATTACAGAATAACCACAAATGACTGTACAGAAGACAATGTCAACATCATCATGATCAGTTCCTCAATTGGTCCTTGCCGGAAAACAAGCTCAAATCGTGCTAAGCATCTAAATCAGGAAATCATAACATGGTGAACACCAAGCAACTAGAGAAAAAGACAAATTTGTAATATAAGAATTCTTCTCCTCTGGTTCTTTTACATCCAACAGAGCACGTAAAATGCCTAAACAAAAGTAAAAAATCTTTGAACCTTCATATCAACATTGCTCCACATATGAAAGACTATTTTCTGGAAAAAAATAACTGGCAACTAATTCTTTAAGGTAACTCAAAAAGCTAAATTTCGATGCTTTACATTCATGTATCCAAAGCTAACGAGGAAACCGTCACCTTGGACTGAAGCCAGAGGTCCTCATCGAACTCTCCGTAATCTTTGCCGCGAGGCACAATGGCGGCCACCTTGGAGCTCAGCTGGTCGTAGGTGTGCATCACCGTGGCCTCGTCGAACCCTTCCATCTGGAGGTCGGCAGGCTTGAGCGCCCGAATCCCACAGTGGCCCTCCACCAGCCGCCCCCACGATGTGGCCACCCCGCAGCCCAGCGGCGTGACCAGACCTAGACCTGCCAACAACTCCCTGGAGTCACGGCACTGGGACGGGGAATACATCGGTTACAAAGGGGCAAGCGATCAGGCATCGGTAGTTTACCGGTGACGACGACGCGGCGGGCAGGAGCGAGCGGAGGTGGAGGAAGAGGCTCGAAGGCAGCATCGGAAGTGGAGGAGGAGAAGCGGCGAGCGAAGCGGCGGCCGGCGAGGAGGCGGCGGACGCCCATGGCGACCTGAGACAGAGAGGCTGAGACAGCAAAAACCCTGAACAAGAATTTGTAGATGGGACCCAACGACATTTAGAAATACAGTATTTAACAGATGGGACCCATGCGTGTTAAGCAAGCAAATAATAATAGACAAAAAAAAAACAAGCAAATAAATATTATTTTTCTTTATTATACTATACACACTTTTTATGCCATTTTTTTATTAATCTTAATATATTGTATATTGTGGGTAAATATTTAAGGTTTATTAAGAAATCGGCCTTCCTTAAAATCAGATCCCACCGATTGAGGAATCAAAATATAGTAAAAAATAATAATAAAAAAATTTAGGTCAAATAGTCGTAGTCGCTCGATGCGGACGACAAGGTTATAAATTCAATATAAATTATTTGATAAAACATAGTGATTAAATTAGTGCATTATATAAAATGATAAAAATAAATGTAAAATATAATTTATAATCTTTTTTATACACATTATATTCGTAATAGTAAATTTATAATATTTATTTCAAATAGTAATATTTTAAAAACTATTATTTTAATATAAAAATAGTGATTGTTTCAAAATAAAATACTTATTTGAGTTGTAAATAAAATTAAAAACATGATAGATTAAAATAAAAATAATGTGTGATGTCTAATAATTAAAATAAAACGAAGATATAATATGAATAAAATAGAAAACACTACGAGTAATTTATAGTGTTTTATGTTTAAAACTCTAAGGAATCGTTTGGCAACGAGAACGGGAGTTTCATTAAGTTTTTGTAAATAGTTTGACTTGACATATTAGTTCAAATTATGTTTAGACGGAGTGAAATTTGATGAGGATGAATAAAATAGTTGATGTGATAGAAAAAAAAAAAGAAGATTGATTCATTTTTTATGGGTTTTGAAATAAAATTTGATATTATAACATAAAATAATGTTAATAAATAGAAACAAAAGTAAAAACTAAAAATTTTGTTTATAATTGTGTTAAAAATATATTATTTAAATATAAAAAATAGGTTTTTAATTAATTAAAATTTTTAATGAAATAACAAGTAAGAAATAATAATATACTAATATGTTATAATAAATAATTCATATTTAATAAATAAATTATTTTATAAGATGGAGAAAGAGTCAGAGAGAAAATAAAGAAATGAAAAGAAAGAATAAAGAAAATTGAAAAAAAAAGGGTCAAGACGTCAAGTCTAAAAAAAATGTGGGCTCCTACAATGCTTCGTTCCAAGGCAAGGAAAAAAATGAGTCGTGTGAACTTTTTTAATATTTTCTTATGTTTAAAATATGTCTTATATCAGTTATGTGTTAATATATTTTTTAGATTAAAACATTATTATAATATAAACATCAATCAGCATTTTCCTTTTTATGTGTTATTTTTAGATTAAAATATTATTATAACATCAACATCAATCAACATTTTCCTTTCTTTCCATAGGGTGATTTAATTTTGCATTTAATTTGATGATTATGTACCATTAATCAACTTTTCTTCGTTATCTTACACCGAAAATCAAATAGTTATCGAGAAATTATTCCAACAAAGATTGTATAAAAAATTAATTGAGGTAAATATTATTGCATTGCACACGTAGTGTAGTATAGATGTAATTATCAGATTATTTGGTGATCTGCTTTGACTCAGTAATTTGACTAATTTCATTATCACAATATTAACATTTTGGGTCATACAATTTGGAGAATTGAAGTAACAATATTATCATCATCCACGTAAATGTCTTATTAGTTTTTCTTTCTACATACATACTAACACTAGTAAAAAAACGTTGGTTACCGACGGTCCAAACGGTCGGTAATCAGCCCGAAAATCGTCGTTAATGTAATTACCGACGATTTTTTAGTCGGAATTGATCCGTCGGAAAAACGCTCGTCGCAAATTGATTTGCGACGATCGGAAAAAAATTCGTCGGAAATATAAGTGCCGTCGGCTTCCGACGGTTCGAAGTTCGAACCGTCGAAAGTTTTCGACGATTGCAACCGCCGGAAAAGGCCAGCGGTTCGAATCGTCGAAAGTTTCCGATGGTTGCAACTGTTGAAACTTTCGACAATCTTTGCAACCGTTCGGCGGTCGCAACCATCGCAAAGAATTTTTTAAATATAAAAAAATTAGCATCCGGCTACGGCCGCGGCCAAATCCGGTCGCCCGCGGCAGGAACCGTCGAAAGTTTTCGACGATTGCAACCGTCGGAAAAGGTCGACGGTTCGAACCGTCGAAAGTTTTCGACAGTCGCAACTGTCAAAACTTTAGACGGTCTTCGCAATCGTTGATCTTTCGACGGTCGCAATCGTCGCAAAGAATTTTTTAAATATAAAAAAATTAGCGTCCGGATCGGACCGAGACCAAATTCGGCCGCCCGCGGCAGGATTGGCGTTCGAATCCGAATCGGCCACCTTCGGCCGGAGAGAAAGAGAGAGACGCCGGTGAAGAGAAAGAGACGTCGGCATGAGAGGCTCGTCGGCGGTCGATGCTTCACGTCTGGCAAGAGGCTCGCCGGTCGGAAGAGGAAGAAGGAGAGGGAGACGGCCGGGAGAGGGGGAGAGAGAGGAGAGGAGGGAGAGAGAGGAAAGGAGGGAGAGTGATGTGTATGTGTGGAAAAATGGGAGAAAGCGGGAAAACGAAAAGAGGACGGGATAATAAAATTTTAATTACCGACGGTTCTGACCGTCGGAAAAATAAATATTAATTATTTTTAAAGTTATCGACGGTTGTGACCATCGAAAAAATATTTAGTTATATATAATATTTTATTAATATAATTACCGACGGTCCAAACCGTCGATAATTGTGACGGTTTGGACCGTCGGTAATTATATTAATAAAATATTTCTCATATAATATTATTATATATTTACCGACGATTACAACCATCGAAAATTACGATAAATTTTGCGACGGATGGATATCCGTCGGAAATATCGATGTTCCTGATCGTCGAAAAATTAAATAATAATATAAAAATTATATAATTTAAATTTTTTTATTTTTGACGATCGTAACCGTCGGAAAAACCATCAAAAAATTAAATAATAATATAATAAATTATATAATTTATATTTTAAATTTTTGACGGTTCTGACCGTCAAAAAATCCATCAAAAATTGCGACGGGATCAATATCCGTCAGAAATATCGACATTCCTAATCGTCGAAAAATAAAATAATAATATAATAATTTCGTCAGAAATGAAACCGTCGAAAAATTCGTCGCAAATTGCGATGGATTTCTATCCGTCGAAAATTGTCCGTCGGAAAATGATAATTTTCTTATAGTGTAATAAATAAAGAATTTGACTGTGAGGCAAGGTTGTGGATGTAATGACATGACCAAAATGATCTATGAATTGTTCTACATGAGCAAAATCATAATAAACTTATATGATATAATTATTCTCCTCATCTTTCAATACGTGTTTTAAATTCATATAGACTAATATATTCAAAGCGAATAATATTTTGATTGGACCGGAGGGTATTATAGAAAAGATTGTAATGACCTAAGGTTTAAGGACTAAGATTGTTTCATGAATTATCTCACATAGATAAAATATGAAAATGATTATGAGCTTATATATAATTATTCGGAGTGTTTTATATTTATGCAAGTCAATAAATTCAAAATGTTTTATATTTCGAGAAGCGTTACAGTTGATAATCCATTCCACAACGCGGATTTCTTTTAGAATCAAAATGTTTGAATAGTTATTGAAATCCATCTCATGGAAATTAGAATCCTCACGCATCCTGTTATTTTACATTTATTAAATGGTTAATTAATAGAGAAAATCTGATAACCTCTCCATATTTATTTTCTGGTCGTCACCTCATTATAATAATAGGAAATAATGCACATTTATCAAGACTCTATCCATCATCGAATTGATAAAACTTCAAGCAAATTTTTTTTCTGCATTTACAAGAACTAGAGACCTTTTTTAAGTGACCATATTTTCTTTTCGAACTAAATGGATGTAATAAGTGTTAGTAAACGTAGGTGTATTAATTTAATTATTCAAATAAAGAACTCTATGGCATCCAGAGCGCGACTAAGAATAATTTTATAAAATAATATATAATGTTAAAAAAATATTAAAAATAACAATTAAGAATAAAAATAAACTAAATCTGAAACACATGGCCGCATGCCATGAATGGATGAAATTTCATGCAAAAAGAGTAAACTTGATCAGGGAAATAGAGGGCAGAAAAAACATGAAATTTCAATAAAAACTGCTGTCATAAAAAAAATAAAAACTGCCTGCTGTCATAAATGATAAAAAACTGTAGTTGTTTTATGCGATGGTGAATGGACGATGACACAATTAAAGCATGATATCTCATTTAATATGGGAATATAACTGATGACACAGTTAAAGCATGATAGTAAAAAATTGTTATAATTATTTAATATTCTACTTTTTAAGTTACAAACAATTAGTAGCAGCAATATGACATTAAAGCATCAAAGTAAAAGAAAATATGTTGTAAATATTTAGTATTCTACTTTTTCAGTTACAAATAATTAGTGGAGACAATAAGTTATTTTTGCCAGTTACAATGTATATATATATATATATATATATATATATATATATATATGTATGTATATATAGATATTAGGTGGCAGGATAATTAGTAGTCGTGATTATAAGATGATAAGAGAAAGACCGGACAAGAGAAGAATGTGAGGGAGGAGAGAATAAAAAAAAATCAAAAAGTCCAAAAAAAAAAAAGAAAAGTGGTGAAAAGTAAAGTGGATTTAATTTATGGATGGATTTGGCCATCTGGGAGTTAGATGGATGGATAAAATAATTGGAACATGTTAAAATGCGTAAACACCCAAAAGAAAAAATAAACTTACCAGGAGTTCATAATATATAATTGGAAAGTGGATAAGTCATATGGTATTTATTATCTTATTTTAGGAAAGAATATTTTAGAGTAATTATTTTTAGTGAGTAAATGAGTCGTGATTATAATCATGATTTATACTTAGTGCACTAAAATCAAGATTATAATGTCTTTTCCGTACTCACAAAAATTAATAAAAAGCTTTTGAGAGTTAAACAATAGATTAATTCATGTAATTATACGATGGAGGATTAAATCATTTGATATTACACTATGCATGTTAAAATTAAGATGTGCAAAAAAAATCGCAACACTTGAAAAGAAAATAAAACAAAGCCAACTCCTATGATGTCAAACCTAAGGTCGGTGCGGGTCAAAATTTTTTAATCCGACTCGATCCGAAGATCCGATTTTTTTATTTTTCTAGTTTTCAGATTATATTTCATAAAACATATAAAATTTTAAAATAAAATATTTAAATGTTTAACACATAACTTATTGCTTTTAAAATAAATATTATATAATATTTTATAGTAAATAATAGAAAAAAGTAAGAAAAAATAAAAAAATGGTGGTCAAATAATCCGACCACCCGACCTAATTCAACCTGACTCGAACCGGGTCGGGTTGGATCGGATCCAACCCTTTTTTGAGTTTAGTGGTCGGGTCGGATACGGATCAGAATTTTTTATCCGACTCGAAGATCCGAATTTTTTATTTTTCTAGCTTTCAAATTATATTTTAAATGTGTAAATAACATTTAAATGTTTAACACATCATTTTATGCTTTTTAAATAAATATTATATAATATTTTATAGTAAATAATAGAAAAAATAAGAAAAAAATAAGAATTGATGGTCAAACAATCCAACCTGACTTGGTGTCGGATCAACCCTTAACGACTTGATCAAAATCGAGTGGGTCAAATCAGGTCCGGAGTAGGGTCGAGCGAAATCCGTCCCGTGAAAATCCCTGGTCAAACCTCCCAATGCATCAACCATATATATATATATATATATACACTAATATTTTTTTTGATAATATGCAAATATTATACATATACATATATATATATATACTATTTTTTTTTGATAAAATAATAATATCATGAGTGTGCATGGTTAATGTTGAAACTTGGCGAACTATAATAAGAGAAACTTATCTTCTTCTTCTTTTTCTCTCAGAAAGCAAAGCAATTGGTATGCATGAAGCACCATTTGAGAATGTATACAATCTACATATATAGAGCATATGGTGGAGAGGATGGATCAGATTGCAGAGGATGAATCTAATTTGCCCCTCCAAACTCATGCACACCCCATTCACAGATTTATATTTTTTTTTCTTTCTTTGGAAAGGACTCTTAATTGATTTCATTAATTATGGTTCATCTCATCGTAAATGCCCAATCATAGATCGAACCAACGGTCAGGATTTGAGACTAGCCAATATGAAGGATATATCCTTTGGTGCCTATAAAAGGAGCCTTTTGGCATTTGTTTTTCTTTCAAGTAATCATCTCAAAATTGATTATCCTTCTCCTTGTTATACATAAATAGTTATCTCCTTCTCCTCATTTTCTAATTCTCCACTAATAAGGCTGTGGGACTCTCATAAGATTGTGGTATCTCTTCATAATCAGGTCATCTTTTTGGAATAAGTACTTCTCTTTGCATTACTGATTTTTGCATTAGGTGCAAATCAGGTCGTCCATTTTTTTAGTACGTACGATGAAAGATGATTTTTTTTTAATCGATGATGACGAAACATGGATTTGAAAATAAGGATAATATTTTTTTTGTGGTGGAACTTAATCCTAGTTGATTGTACTTGTGTAATGCATGTTTGTGTGACTTGTCTAATTTACTTAATAATAATTCATATATATATATATAGTGCTTTTTTTTCATGCGACTTGATTTTAACTTAATAAATAGTCTTCAAAGGCTCGTAATAAAACTTAAATAATAAATATTATTAACTTTCTATTTTCCTCCATGCACATCGAAATGAAATAATATTTTATTATTTAATATATATATAATTAATAATAAAAAGTTTGTTGTGGCTCCCATGCAGGCCGCTTGTCAAGATGTTGAGCATGAAAGGGGGCAATGGCGACGACAGTTACGTGAAGAACTCAAAAGCTCAGGTCTTATTTTTTATGCTTGTTAAAATAAATTAAAATCATTAAATGCATGATTAATTAATATATGTTTTATGGCAAGGGAAAAAGTCCAGTTTGCATTTGTTATTAATCATTTAATGCTGGAGAATGAAATAATTAATAATAATTATTATTATTAAATGAATCGTTAATTAATTATATTGGCGCATGCATTACATTAATTGCAGGCTCGACATGCTCGATCCGTCGTGCACGTCCTGGAGGCGGCGCTGAACTCCTTCCGGCTCCCGTCGCCGGCGAAGGAGAAAGAGGAGGGACGTCGGGCGCTGGTGGTGGCGGACTTGGGCTGCGCCTCCGGCAGCAACTCCGTCGTCAACATGGACATCGTCGTCAATCACGTGAGCCAGATGTACGAGGCCGCCGGGCGGGAGGCTCCGGAGTTCCACGTCTTCTTCACCGACCTCCCCAGCAACGACTTCAACGCCCTCTTCCAGTTCCTGCCTCCATTGTCGTCGACCGACGGCAGCGCCGGCGGCGACCACCGCTCCTACTTCAGGGCCGGCGTGCCGGGGTCGTTCTACGATCGCCTTTTACCGGCGGCGGCCGTGGACATCTTCCACTCAACTTTCTCGTTACACTGGATCTCTCAGGTACATATAATAAATATATGAACTATGTAACCCGAAAATAAATAAACTCTACATATATAATATATAATATATAATATATAATAAACTCTAGATACGATGATATCCTGTCCAGCCGATCCGAATTGACTCATCCACGAATCCGGGTCCTTGACCAGGTCGAGTGTTATAACATCGATATGCATAATCCTGTTGGTGTGTAACAGGTTCCTGAGAGCGTGATCGACAAGCAGTCGGCAGCGTACAACAAGGACAGGGTTTTCGTCCACGGCGCACCCGAGAGCGTGGCCGAAGCCTACAGTCGCCAGTACAAGGCAGACCTTGGCAAATTCCTGCAGTGCCGCGCCCGCGAGATGAAGGACGGCGGCGTCATGTTTCTGGCGCTCTTCGGTCGCGTCTCGTCCGATCCGGCCGATCAAGACGGCGTCGGTCAATTCTTCGGCGTCCACTTCCAAGAGGCCTGGAACGACCTCGTCGACGAGGTCTGAGCTCTGAGCGCTCTCTCTCTCTCGAGCAGATCTGATGTATTATCAAAGAAGTATGCAGATCGATCGATGTCTATATATATGTACATATTATGTGCAGGGTCTTCTGGATCGTGAGAAAAGGGACAGCTTCAACGTGCCGGTGTACGCGGGGAGCCTGGAGGAGTTCAGGGAGGTGGTCGAAGCCAATGGAAGCTTTGCCATCAACAGGCTGGAGCTGGTGAAAGGAGGCAGCCCGTTGGCCATCGACGGCCAGGACGCCGAGGACGCCGAGGTGGTCGGACGGACGCTGGCCAAGAACGTCCGGTCGGTGGTCGGGGTGCTGGTGGACGCGCACATTGGGGAGACCCTGAGCGAGGAACTGTTCGCGCGGCTCGAGCGCAGGGCCGCGAGCCGCGCCAAGGAGATCGTGGAGCACATGCACTTCTTCCACATCGTCGCAGCGCTCTCCTTCGCCACTGCGCACGACTGATGGGATCCCTCTCTAATTAATTTGCTTCGTCTATTTTTAATAATTAAAGTGAGAGGTCGATTGACTCTTCTTAAGTAGTCTTCTTCCAGGGCTACAACATCGAAATTTTCCAGAGCTCCCTTTTAATTTCTAGATAAACCTCTTTTTTTATCTGGGTTGATTAATTTTATATATTTTTCATTTCAGTTTGGTTTTAAAGATTATTTAATGCAAATTTATGCATGATATTAATAGTTTGATGATATGCAACGTACTCGAGAACTATATATATATATATATATATATATATTAAAGTTTTTGGATATAGCTAATCAGTACGGTTGAAGGGTCGGAAAAATGCTTTTTCTTTTTTGGCTATCACCTTTATATAAATTCGTGTCACAGTTTACTAGACAGGCTCTGACTCTGTACTACGGTATTCTAACGCTTTTTCTTAGCGGAAAAATGGGATCCCCAACTTTATCAATAATGGGCATTTTCGGAGCGTAGCCGTTTCTAATCCTACTTCTTTTCTGGCACCGGACGAAGTGTCATGTTTCTCGTCTGCTCACACCATTTCTTTTGTTAAAAGGGAAAAAGCCCCTTACTGCCTCTTTAGTGATTAAGAGGATGAGCGCATCAATAAAAAAGAGAGCATCCTCCTTTCATTTATTCTATCCCCGAGCCCGAGGAAAGTCGAAAGCCCCTTACCTACTAGCTAGGGTTTCGGTTTCGTTAGCATCATGCGAAAGAAAAGAAAGTAGTACTTCTGTCAAAGGGTCTTTACCTTCCACCCAAGCGAGTTTGAGAAAACAGAAAGCAGCGGCGCGCTTCGGCTTTTGAGCGCTTTCGAGCGCTCCTTTCCTCTATATATATAGTCCACAATGAATTCACTGTAACAAAGCTAAACGTCACCAAAGCTTTATTAAAAAATTCATTCGTGCACCAGACATCTTAGAAGCAGAACTCGAGCTTAACCCTCTAGCAACGTTTAAATAGCTTAATACTTTGGACGTCACAAAACGTTAAAGAGCGTTGACAACTTAACGTCACTAAATAGCAGTTCTACTTGTATCCCCTCAAAAGACACTATAACCTCACAAAATCTAACAATTTATGACGTTTAAACTTTAAACATGACAAATATATAACATTAGGTGACGTCTGTATGTTTCTTTTTAGGTGACGTCAGATGTTTAAACTTTTAAACTGCAGTTGGCGTTGCAGTCGGAGGGGTCTGGCTTCACATACAAAGAGGGAGAGAGAGGGGGGCCGGAGAGAGACGACCGCGAGGGAGAGAGAGAAGAGTGCACGAGATTGTGGGAAAATTTCGTGACCTTTTCTATCAGCCATTAAATTTAATCTGTACTTCACAAGGTGTGACTTCACATCTTCATTTTATCATATATATATATATATATATATATATATATATATATATATATATATATATTAAGGTACTATCACACTTTTGTGCTAGCATCTTGCGCCCCCTCTTTCAAAGTCGTCGGATCTGAGATGGATGAGTGTGATGATGGCGTGTCCGGTTCTATGATTCTCTCATCTCACGTTTAGTTTCACAGTCGGTTCATCTCCACTCCTCGCCCACGGTTCGCAACGCATCTCCTCCTCCCCCTCGATGCATTCTCCTCGTCGCCACCTCTCTACATCTCCTCCTCTTTCTATCGCGCCGGCGACTGCAAAAAAGGGGGTGTCGGCCTCTTTTTCGTTGCCACTCTAGCGAACGACGATGGAGGAGGAACGACGCGCAGATTCATTGCATAGATCCCTCCGTCGCGCCGATCCAACCATTGTGAGCTCACTGACGATCGTCGAGGGAGAAGGAACGACATGCAGATCCGTCCTCCGCGCAAATTCGTCCGTCGATTAGATTCGTCCATCACACAGATTGGTTGTGCCATCGCAGAATCTTCGCCTTCCTTCGGTCGCCGCCAAACCATCCTCGTCTGCACATCTCAGATTAGAGGGCAACGATGCGACGGGCGAATCAGTGTTTGCAGATCCTTCGCACCGTCCATCTCAGATCGGCATTCGTAGTTCGGTCATCACAGACCACGTCTTCGTAGGCCAGTCGTCGCCGCCATTTGCTCAGCACCCTCACATAGGATCGATCTCTGCCATCATTCGGCCTCCGCATTCACAAGTAATCTCAAATCGGTTCGCCGCTGCCCTTCGCCCTCGCAGGTTGATGACCACTGCGCTCTGCCCTCTCAGATCAATTGCTACCATCCGCCCTTGGCTCGCCTCGATCGATTGATCTATGACTCGCACATCAATCGCCAACGTCCTAGCTCACAAGTCGTCGCACGCAGATTGATTGCCGCCGCCTTCATCGCATCACTGGAATGCCTTTGTCGCCCAACGCCACCGTCGTCGTTGTCGCCGGCGCAGAGAAGGGTTCTCATGAGAAGGGAGGAGAAGCGTGGTCTAACCTTGCGTGAACCAATCCCCATGTGTGAACCGGATGCCTGAACCTGCGCTGGACCGGTGCGCGTTGATCAAGACCGTTCATCTCATATCCGATGATTCTAGATAAGTGGGCGCAGGGTGCTACCACAAAAGAGTGGGAGCACCCTAATATTCCTCGTATATATATTTTTATTTATTATATAGTTCGTAAAGACTAGAGATAAAAGTATGAGAGCACATAAATGACATCGTAACACCGCAACATGTGTCAAAGTTTTATACAAATATAATAAAAAATGTTAAATAAAAATTCTCTTATATTTTCTTATATAAAATAACAAAAAGATAAAATAAGTTTAAATTTATAAGCATAATTTGATTAGAAACATATTTTCTTAAAAGCTAATTTTTATTTACAAAATTTAAAAAAAAAATCAATTTGAATCGAACTAAGATTAATTTTTTTCTTTTTATCAATTTCAGCATGATTAAACTAGGCAAATTTTCTTATTAAAATATAATGTTCAAGTAAACAATAATTCCTTTTCTTAAATATAATTTGATATTTTTAGAATTTAAAATAAATATTTCAATTTGAGACAAAATTAAAATTAATCATTCCTTTTTTATGAATTTGAGTATGACTAAAACAAAATAAAATAAAAATTACCTACTATATTCCAGACTTGGAAGAATTATAATAGTTTCTTATATAAGGTAACAAAAAATAAAAGAACATTAAATTTATTACCATAATTTGATTTGAGGCAGAATTTTTAAAAATAAACTATTTTCTTTAAAATTAAAATAAATAATTAACTTTTATTCAAATTAAGATTAATAATATGATTAAATTAAATAATATAATATTTCTATGAGATAATGTGCAGGTAGATAATTTTTATGTAAATTAATATATATGTGTACAATAAAATTTAATTTTCTTAAAATAAAAATTACCTTATAATAGTTTGTTATATAAGATAACAAAAATAAAAGAATATTAAATTTATAAGCATAATTTGATTATAAACATATTTTCTTAAAATATATATTTTTATTTTCTGAATTAAAAAACAATTTAAAATAAATAATTCAATTTGAATCAACGTTAAGGTTAATGTTTCATTTTTATCAATTCGAGTATGATTAAAAAATAGTTATAAAAGATAATGTTCTAATCAATAATAAATTATTTTTAAAATATATTTTTTTAATTTAAAATAAATATTTTAATTTGAGTCAAATTAAAATTAACCTTTCCTTTTTTATCAATATGAGTATCATTAAAATAAAGTAAAAATAAAATTACCAACTATATTCTAGATTTGTATTAATTATAATAGTTTGTTATATAGGGTAACAAAAATAAAAGAACATTAAATTTGTTACCATAATTTGACTAGAGGCAGAATTCTTAAAAGATAATTTATTATTTTAGAAATTAAAAATGAATTAAAATAAATATTCAATTTGAGTCAACTTAAGATTAATATTTCCTTTTTATCGATTTGAGAATGATTAAAATAATTAATATTTTCTTTCTAAAACATAATGTGCATGTAAATAATAGCTTTTTTAAAGATATGTTGTTACATTTTAAATTTAAATTTGATTTAAATCCAGATTTCAAATTGAGACAAATTATGATTAATATTTTTATATTAATTTGAGTATGATTAAAATAATTATATAGGGTATAATGCACGTCCTTCTAGTGATCTCCTCTATCGTATGAAGGATCGACGGTGATGGAAGAAATGTTGGCTCACGGCTTAGCGGTTCGCGGCGTCGATTCACCATGTGCACCAAGGCGGCGAAGGAGATGTTCGAGCCTGGTGGGCCGGTGGCCATCGTGTCTGCTCAACAATTTTGTCTCCGTCTACACCCAGTGTGCCATCGAGGTGGCCTGGATGAAGAGAGACAAGGACGGAGAAGAAGACGTCGTGAGTGAGGAGGAGAATAGATGCCTCCCAAGCCCGTCGCGGCTTCAGCCTTTGCTTCACCGTGGGTGCTCTCCTGCCGCCACATGGGGTGCAAGGATTGCTGCGTCTACATCATGACCAGCGTGGTCTGGTTCGGGTCGTGGCCGATGCGAAAGTGGTTTGGTTTGTCTATTTAGCTTGGCCTTTGGAACCCAAGTGTCCCCACTCACCGCCGGGGCACATCATACATCAACATCATCGCATCCATCCTTCTATCGTCCTGGCTGCTCCCAATGGAGATGTGCCACCACCTTGTCCTCCTCCACCGTGGCACAAATGAACCTAATGACCGTGCCTCCTCCTCCGATCCCCGCCATCGCCATTACTGGAGGCGCCTGGAGCCACATCCACTCATCCACCTTCGCCCCCCCCCCCCCCCCCCGCCCCCAACTCTCCTCCCTCTAGCACTCTGCATGCCCTGACAATGCGACCTCCGTTGGGAACTAGAACAACCATGCCAACCGCCCTCATACGCCCTCACATCACCGACCCATAAGCCCCCGGCTCTAGCTGGGGTTTCTTTGCCAAGAACCGACAATCCGTCCATGAACTGGTCATCATCACTCGAGCTGGTGCATCGCGAACCACTCCTTCCACTACAACAAAATAGTCATTTAAGGAACATAATTAAAGAGAAAATTTGAAGCATCCTTATTTTACACAAAGTGTTCATTTATAAAGACGTTTTATATAGTGTTGGTATTATTATAAAATAATAAGGACACAAATATATTTAGCATCCCGCTTTTAAAATTTTAAGACACATTAATTTTGTGTCCCTATGTTAATTTAGAATATAAATATTTTTTTATTTTAAATCCCATAATTTGAATAAGCTAGTGATGCAATTTTAATTGAGTCCCAATAATATTTGATAATAGGGACGCTTCTTATTATGCGTCCCAATAAAATTCGCTAATAAAGACGCCACTTATTATGTGTCTCAATAATATTCGATAATAAGGACGTCACATATTATACGTCCTAATGATATTCCATAATAGGGACGCCGCTTACCATTTGTCCTAATAATATTAGATAATAGGGACAGTCACTACTTATTATGCTTCCTAAAAATATTAGATAATAAAGACATCACTTATTATGCGTCGCAACAATATCTGATAAAAAAGACATCTTTTATTATGCGTCCCAATAATATTTAATAATAGGGACATCACTTATTATGCATCCCAATAATATTTGATGATAGAGACGCTACTTATTATGCGTCCCAATAAATAGGGACATCACTTTTTATGTGTCCCAATAATATTAGATAATAAGGACACCGCTTGTAATGTGTCCCAATAAATAGGGACATCACGTTTTATGCATTTCAATAATATTCGACAATAGGGACACTACTTATTATGCGTCCTAAAAATATTCAATAATAAAGAAGCCAATTATTTTGTGTCCTAATAATATTCGATAATAGGAACGTCTCTTATTATGCGTTCCAATAATATTCGGTAATAGGAACATCACTTATTATGCGTCCCCATATTATTCGGTAATAGGGATACTACTTTACTATGTATCCTTAAAATATTCGATAATAAGGACGCACTTTACTATGTCTCGAAATATTCAATAATAGAGATGATATATATTATGCATCATTAAAATATTTGATAATGCGGACGTCGTTACTTATTACGTGCCTCTCGTAAATTAAGAATATAAGGATGTAGCTATTTATGTCCTTACAATTATAATATAAACTAAGTTAAACTTTTTATATTTTTGTAAAAAAACAAAAATATTTTTAATAGGTAGTTAGCTTTTGGACATCTAATTAAAATCATTTTTAATACAAGATTTTATCTTTTGGACATCTAATTAAAATCATTTTTTAAGCCTAATATGTATTTCTATAAAACCTTAAATATAAATCAAATTAATTTAGTTTTTGAAATACTTTGTAATAGACTCATTTATTATTAAATTTTGATAGAAACTAACTTAATCAATAACTTAAATCAACCAAATTTAGACTTTGAACAATGTGTAGATTATTAATGATTTAAAGCTCTTTCGATATAATTAATGATCGATGATGATCAAGTATCCATTTATGATCATAAATAATTAGAAATTCATTCAATAGTATTTTTTAAATTGGATTTCAAATATGATGTCATATCAATATATTAAAATTTTAGTTAGGTGTTTGATTTAATTCCATTAATAGACCATTTTTATTTGAGGTTCTAATGGTAGCATAATTTTATTGCCTTTATAATATTAAAAGTTTAAAAGTCATGATTAAGTTTTCAACTTTTAGTTGACACCAAGTTTTATGGGGTTTAAATTAAAAAAAATATTTTACAAATAATTTATGTACAAGAAATATATTGTTGGGTTATCTAATTATGTCTCTTATATATTATTATTTTTATCTAATTTAAGCAAGAGTAAAAAGTTAATATATGTTTAAATAATTTCGAAATTTGTAATTATATATTTAGAAGTAATGTTTATCTTATTTGTGTCTTTATATATCTAACACTTAACAATAAATTATATAATAACTAAGAGATTATTTTTTATCTAATTTAACCAACAATAAAAACATTCATATATATTGTTAACTTATCTTATTTGCGTCTTAAATATAACTAACACTACGATAACAATGATTAGGGTTACAGTTTATTTTGCTGAAATTTTTTTAATGCTTCTTCTTCTTCTTCTTCACTCGTGATCCTTTCTTCGAAGATTGCTAGGGGGACATCTCAGACGCACACCTCCATGACATAACGAATTGCAAATTCTTAAGAAATTGAACATGCTAATGTAGAAGATCAAGTATGTATTAAAGTGATTAGGCCTGATCAATATGATCGAGTAGTAGGTTATGGACTTGGTTATGGACTAGGTTTGACCCGACCTGTGAACAAACCCGACCCGACCCGGCCAAAGTTGGCCGGGTCGGGTCTATGCCCTTTTTGGGCTGCGACCCGAACCGACCCGATCCGGGCCGGGCCGGGTCGGGTGGTCGGATTACCCGACCACCCTTTTTCTTTTTTTTATTTTTTTGTTTATTTTTTAATATAAAAAGTATTTATTATTTTATTTTTTAATACAAAATAAAGTATTTTTAAATATTATAAATATTTTAAAAATATCTGCATACTTTTCTACATTTAAAATAATTTGTTTCATATTTTTTTAGATTTTAAATAATATAAAACTATACATTGAACTAAAAAATAATTAAAAATTAAAAAAAAGAAAAAACCGGGTCGTCGGGTCGTGATCGGGTCGGGTCGGGTCGACCCGACCACCGACCCGACCCGACCCAAAAGGGGTCGAGTCGGGTCGGATTTCCGGGTTCACCGGGTCGACCCGACCCGGTGAACACCCCTAATGTGCAAGAATGAATACTAAAAGTGTTAATGTTGAGCAACCGGTGCAAGCTCGTGCAAAGAAAATTGTGTGACGTGAACGTGATGAAATGAAATCTCAATTTCAAAATAAAATGCAGGAAATGAAAAATAATCATCGACAACAAATATCAATTATGCCAGCTCAAATTGATACCATAACATCACTAGTATGACATTTTAACTAAGGAAATGAGGATGAATTATCACATTCATTAGTAAGCACTCTTTCTTCTTTTTTCAATTTGCATATTAATGATAATTGTACATTTTGATACTTATAAATTTATTATTTTGCTTTTTACAATGACACGACCAACGAACTTGAAGATTGTAGGGAATGATAAAGCTTCAAAGATCTTTTATATATATTTTTTTCACTAGAGATGTGTGTGGTTAAAAAATGACATGTCACAAATTCTTCAAAATTTTTAATTTGATATCTAGATTAACTTCTTACTTATATTCTACTTGTGTGATATGCAAAACCATAATCTACCATATACTTTTCAAATGATATAATAAATTAATATTTATAAAATAATAATATAATTTAAGAAACTAATTATGCGTCTTTAAATAACAACTAAGGGCATTTTTTAGCGTGTGCCAATTTTCAAATGTGACATTTTAGAATAAATAAATAAAAAAGAATTGAAGACGCAAAATAAAAGTGTCCTTAAATCTATAACATTAATTTATAACGCATGTTATAATGTTCTTAATTGACAACACTTGTCAAAATTATATAGCAACGTCCTTACATTAAAGACGCTAGTGATACAATATCAAATAGCGTCTCCAATTTAGTAACACAAATTGACAATGTAAATTATAATGTCTTCACATTTGTGTCACATGATAACGATGCAAATATTAGCATTTTAAAATTTTTGACACAAAAAATAAGGACACTTTGAAAAGTGCAGGTGAATTTGTTAACGATGCAACCTAGCAACATAAGCTAAAATATCTTTAACTTAACATCATCAATTGACGACACATGTAATTGCGTCGTTAAAATAGAGTCTCAAGTGGACAACGTAAAAAATAGCATTTGCAATTTAACACCACTGATTAGAGACAGAGCAATAAATGTCTTAATATTTGAGACGCACGTTAGCAATACAAAATATTATGTCTCTAATATTGTTTTCGACACAAAAAATAAGTCATTTTTAAAAGTGCAGGTGACCTGTTTAAAGACACAAAAAATGCGTCCATAATAATATAAAATTGCACCCTTAGATGTAATTTCTCTTGTAGTGTTCACTCATTGTACTCCATTCTGCATAGGACAGGGGATGAAAGTGTGAGGACCATCCTACCAGATTAAATTATATAAATATTTATGTAGTTTATTATTTTCAAATAATAAAATTTTTTTAGTAGAATATATATCGATATTATTTTAAAAAAAAGACATATGAATATAGTTCCAACTTTTAACAAAATAGAAAGATTTATATATTTATACATATGTAATTATACAAAATAGGTTTTTCGAACAATAACCACTCAAACGAATTATAACATTATTTGGATAATAAAAATATAATGTATATATATTATTGCAATAGAGATATATAAATATTGATAAAAATATATTAGTTTATTAGTGTGATAGTTTCGATAAACTGTAAATATATTTACATAGTGACAAAAATAGTTAAGCAAAATATTTTATGATAGCTCCAAAAACTACACTCATAATTTAAGTATTTATATGTCCTCAATTAATTTATTAAAATGATGTGAAATAAATAATATAATAGACATCAATAAAAAATTTAGTTACATAGATTATAATAAATTATTCAATAACAATACAAGTGCTATATTTCAAACTAATAAAATAATCAATCAAATTAGAGAAATCAAATATACGAGGCAGGTGGTTACCAATTATTTAAAATCAAATATAAAATAAAGTTTACATTTGTAACAATTGACATTATTAAGGTTACTACTATATTATTTTTAATACTATAGTTAAAATATTGGTATTTCTTTTTTAAATCATCGATATAAATATTATCATTTCAATCTTTCCTTTTATGTAAGTTACAATATTCAATACTTTATTTCATAAAGATAAATATAAAAATATATACATATATGTGTATAATATTTTTTTAACATATACAAGTCTCTACTCAGAGATCCGCACATACTCTTTTGTATCAAAGATGTCATCGTCGATATAAGTAATAAGCTGAAGTGCTCATAAGTAATGTTTTCAGAGTCGGACCGACGGTCGGACCGAATTTATCATTGGGTTACGGTTGGACTAGTCCGATTGGGTTCGATCGGATTGAACCATATTTTATTAAAATAATATTATTTATAATAATTTTAAAAATATAGTATAAGTTATATGATATAGTATATGAATATTGTACTAAAAACTTATTAAAAATAATAAAATTAACATAACATAAATTTTATTAAATAAAATTTTTATAATGATAATATAAATAGACTAATAATAATTTAATATATATTATTTAATTATGATAGATGTTATATTAATAAATTTTATCTTAAATTATTCTTATTTCTTTTTTTGTTTAACACTTTCCTTTTTATTTGCTTTATGTTTGCCCTTTGATAAGTTTTCATTCTAATATTATTTAATTTTAAATACTTACCTTTTTATTTCAATTCTTATTTAATTGTATATATATGATATTCCCTCATCTTAATTTTTCTTATATTTCTTTCCTTTTTTCTCATTGTTTTAATTTTTTTCTTTTTAAAATTTGCATTAAATCGGGTTGAACCGGTTCAACCGGTTTTGCCCGATTTAATGTCAAAATGTTTTTGGAGACCTAACCAGACCGAATCACTAGTCGGTTCATAGTTGAACCAATTGAATCGACTAGTTCGATGTTAACAACATTGCTCACAAGTATTTTATTGGTCGAAACTTACTTTTAAAAATGTAATTACACGTTTGGATAAAATTACTTATATCAATAATAATTAGTTAGTTATGATACAACTAACTAATTTATTTTTTAGAAAAAATAAGTAGCTCCCCCTACTTATTTTTTCTACCTTATAAGTATATTTGATATTTTCTTATTAGTCATTTTTAAAGTTACCGAGATTTTTACAAACTAACGGTTACTTATAAGCTTAGGTAAACAGATCCTTAATATGACAAACTTAAAAATGTCATATACTTACAACTACAAATATTTTAATTTTATAAATTATAAAAAATATTTTTTTTTTGTTTTTATAACTAACTTCTAGATGATATCATTGTAGATTAATAATTAGTTGACATGATACTTTTGAAAATATTATAGTGTATATTCGATAACTACATTAACAAACATGGTTAAGATGTCTAAGTTTAACTATTCCAGCAACTCAAGAAATAATTATATATTGTAAAAAATTAATATAGTTAAGACATAGTTTTGATACTAACTACTTTGTGCTAAGACTTATTTCCTTTTAATATATAATATGCAATAAATGTTGAATTAAATTTATGAGCTAAATTTGATTAGAAGCAATTTTTTAGTATGATTAGAATAAATAATATTTTCTTTGTAAAAGATCATCTATAACTAAATAATAATTCCTTGTCATTTTTGCAATCGAAAAATAATTTAAAATAAAACAATATCTTCTTTCTAAAGATAGTGTGCAAGTAAATAAAAATTCCTTTTAAAAAGTTAATTTCTTATTTTCTGAATTTAAAATGAAGATTTCAATTTGAGTTAAATTAATGTTAATATTTTCTTTTTTTTATCAATTTGAGTATGATTAAAATAAATAATCTTCCCTTTCTAAAAAGTAATGCACAAAATATAATAAAATAAGTACACTGACCTTTCTAACAAATAATGCATTATTTTTGGATTAAATAATTAATATATCCATTCTAAAATGCAATGTACAAGTGTCATAAAATAAATCGTTTTCCATTTTAAAAGGTAACTGTATTATTTTCTAAATTTAATGGCATAAACAATTAATTCAACTGAGTCTACATCATTTTAAATAAAATATTCAATTTGAGTACAATTAAGATTAATCTTTTCTTATATTTTTTAAAGGTAATGAACAAGTATATAATTCTAGACAATAAAACTTATGTTATAATGCTTTGTTATATGAGGTAATAAAAATAAAATTATACTACATTTCCGAGCATAAATTAATTAAAAGTATATTTCTTTAGTACGACTATATTAAATAAAATTTTATTTCTAAAAGTAATGCACACGTAAATAGTATTTCCTTTCTAACACATACTTTATTTTTTAATTAATATATAATTTAATTTTTTGAGATTAAAATAATGAATCGAATTAAATTAAAATTTTGATTTCTAAAAGATAATGTACAAGTGTAATGAAATAAATAATGTTTTATTTTTAAAAGTAATTTATTATTTCAGAAATTTAAAAATAAATTATTCAATTTGCTAATGATTATAATAAATAATCTTTCCTTCCTCAAAGCTTTGTATAATAAAATCAATAATATGTCATTTTTTGAAAGATAATGAGTTATTTTTTGCATCAACAATAGTTATAATATTTACTTTTTATTTCTAAAAATAATGGACAAGCATAATAATAAAATAATATTTGATTTTAAAAGATAATGTATTATTTGAGAGATAAAAAAACAAATACTCAATTTAAGTATGATTAAAATAAATAATAAAAAATATTTTTTCTAACAAAGGTAATGTACAAGTACAGTAAAATATTATACTATTTCATTTTTTAGAAGACATTGTTTTATTTCCAAATTGTTTTTTAAAGAAATTAAATGTAAGTGCAATAAAAATTAATTTTTTCTTATAAAATAAAATTAGGAATTAGAAATTAGAAAATAATTCTATTTTTTTAAAAAAATAATTAATTATTTCAAAAGTATTTTAAGTAGAAGTTGCATCTTGATAGATTTAAATCGAGTTTTAAACTTTTCAAAAAAAAAAAACTAACCTATTTGTCACATTTAACTGCTAATATATTTGTTTTAATAATTATTATCAATAATATTGTATTTATATATTATATATTTTTTTATAATATCTATTATGCGTGCATCATGATCTCAAATCGTGCTAGGCATCCAAGCAAGAAATATGCATGAAGCACCATTTTGTGAATGCATACAAACTACATATATAGAGCATATGGTAGAGAGGATGGATCAGATTGCAGAGGATGATCTAATTTGCCCCTCCAACCCCTTGCACATCCCCCTATTCACAGATTTATATTTTTTTTTCCTTTCTTTGGAAAGGACTCTTAATTAATTTCATTAATTATGGTTCATCTCATCGTAAATTCCCAACCATAGATGGAGCCAACGGTCAGGATTTGAGTCTGGCCAATATGAAGGAGATATATCCTTTGGTGCCTATAAAAGGAGCCTTTTGGCATTTGTTTTTCTTTTAAGTAATCATCTCAAAATTGATTCTATAAAAAGGATGATTCTAATTTTTCATATATAATTATCACGACATAATAACACATATGAAATGTATCATAAGAAAAATGCATACATTTATGTCAAATATATATCACACATTTATTCAGAAATATTTTTTTGGAAAGTTTCTGAGTCGAAAAATGTCAAACATATATCACACATTTTTTTATATATTTTTTCTATATATCTCATTTATGTATATCTCAAAATTGATTCTATAAAAGGATGATTCTAATGCAGTACACCCCATTCACAGATATTTTTCTTTCTTTCTTTGGAAAGGACTCTTAATTAATTTAAATTTTTTTGGACTCTTAATTAATTTCATTAATTATGGTTCATCTCATCGTAAATGCCCAATCATAGGTCGAACCAACGGTCAGGATTTGAGACTAGCCAAGACGAAGGATATATATCCTTCGGTGCCTATAAAAGGAGCCTTTTGGCATTTTCTAATTCTCCACAAAGTCAGTCTCTCTCTCATAACATTGTGTTAATTATCTCTTCGTAATCAGGTCATATTATTCATCGTTTTGTCCTTCATAAATATTATTAACTTTCTATTTTTTTTCCCATGCACATCCAAATGAATTAATATTTCATTATTTAATTTAGATAAAATTTAATAATAAAATTTTGTTGTGGCTCCATGCGCGCAGGTCGCTTGTCAAGATGTTGAGCATGAAAGGGGGCAACGGAGAGGACAGCTACGTGAAGAACTCAAAAGCTCAGGTCTTGTTTTTGTGCTTATCGGATCTTAACATATATGCGTTAAATAAATTAAAATCATTAATTAATTATATTGGTGCATGCATTACATGAATTTGCAGGCTCGACATGCTCGTTCCGTTGTGCACGTCCTGGAGGCGGCGTTGGACTCCTTCCGGCTCCCGTCGCCGGCGTCGGAGAAAGAGGAGGGACGTCGGGCGCTGGTGGTGGCGGACTTGGGCTGCGCCTCCGGCAGCAACTCCGTCGTCAACATGGACATCGTCGTCAATCACGTGAGCCAGATGTACGAGGCCGCCGGGCGGGAGGCTCCGGAGTTCCACGTCTTCTTCACCGACCTCCCCAGCAACGACTTCAACGCCCTCTTCCAGTTCCTGCCTCCATTGTCGTCGACCGACGGCAGCGCCGGCGGCGACCACCGCTCCTACTTCAGGGCCGGCGTGCCGGGGTCGTTCTACGATCGCCTTTTACCGGCGGCGTCCGTAGACATCTTCCACTCAACTTTCTCGTTACATTGGCTCTCTCGGGTACATATATATAGTAAATTATGAACTCTACTGTTACATATATTTGTGCCGAACATTTTTACTCCACGTACGACGTATACTTAATATATAATCCTGCTCCATGCAGGTTCCCGAGAGCGTGATCGACAAGAAGTCGGCATCGTACAACAAGGACAGGGTCTTCATCCACGGCGCACCTGAGAGCGTGGCCGAAGCCTACAGACACCAGTACAAGGCAGACCTTGCCAAATTCCTGGAGTGCCGCGCCCGCGAGATGAAAGACGGCGGCGTCATGTTTCTGGCGTTCTGCGGTCGAGTCTCGTCTGATCCGGCCGATCAAGGCGGTGCCGGTCAGTTCTTCGGCGTCCACTTCCAAGAGGCCTGGAACGACCTCATCGACGAGGTCTGAGCTCTCTCTCTCTTTCTCTCTGATCGCTCTCTCCATAGGGCAGAAGTATACAGATGGATCGATGTCTATATGTATGTACATATTATATGCAGGGTCTTCTGGAGCGCGAGAAAAGGGACAGCTTCAATGTCCCGAAGTACGCGGGAAACCTGGAGGAGTTCAGGGAGGTGGTCAAAGCGAATGGAAGCTTTGCCATCAACAGGCTGGAGCTGGTGAAAGGAGGCAACGCGTTGGCCATCGACGGCCAGGACGCCCAGGACGCCGAGGTGGTCGGACGGACGCTGGCCAAGACCATCCGGTCGGTGGTCGGGGTGCTGGTGGACGCGCACATTGGGGAGACCCTGAGCGAGGAGCTGTTCGCGCGGGTCGAGCGCAGGGGCGCGAGGCACGCTAAGGAGATCATGGAGCACATGGACTTCTACCACATCGTCGCGGCGCTCTCCTTCGCCACTGCGCGCAACTGATGGATCCCTCTCCCTCTCTAATTAATAGATAAAGTGAGAGGTCGATTGACTCTGCTTAAGTAGTCTTCTTCGCAATTTCCCTTTTTAATTTATAGATAAACCACTTTTTCTACTCTGGGATGATTAATTTTATATGTCTTTTTATTTCAGTTTAGTTTTAAAGATTATTTAATGCAAATTTATGCGTGATATTAATAGGTCGATGATATCCATATGCAACGTACTCGAGAACTATATATATTGTCCACCATGAATTTGTAACGCCCCAAAATTAATCCTTTTACAGTCAAGTTGATTCGGGGCCGCTACACTGCGTGTTATACTCTTGACCTTAATCCGAATTTAATCACTCAACAAATACAATATGTGACAATGAATATAATAATAAACCAAACAAAGATTTTATTATGGACGAAGAAAGTGTCAGTATGTGAAAAGGCACTAAGATGTCCAACAGATCCAAGCAAATGATCACATATTCAATTTTAAAAGAAATGACCAAATTATCCATCTGAGACAGTGATGAATTGTCTGATCAATGCAAATAAAAAAGACAAAAAGATACTAGATAGCTCAATCAGTCATGTCCAGCAATTTTCAAGCTCTGCATCCTTCACCAATTTTCTCTAAGTAGGATGCTCACATGCAAAAACCCAATGGAAGGTTATAGAATACTCGCGAATGAAAACGTTCAGTACAATTGAATTATAGGCTATAAAATGCTAATAAAATGATGCTTAAATCAATAATGGATAAGCAATAAGATAATCGTATTTTACTATGAGCAAGTGGTCTATGCTTTTCTATTATAACCAATACTTTGTACTTTATTGTGTTCATGCTCTCTTCTTTATTGTAATAACTTTTTTTTTATTATGCCCCACTCTGTGCTTTACCATGTTATGCTTTACTACGCTTTACTTTACCATGCGTTATGCTATATTTTTTATATTAGTTATATAGTTTTTGAAGTTCGTTGTCCTATACGAGCTCGCTATTATTAATTTGGGAAGTCAAATTGCCTTTATAAATATCCGTGGAGCAGGAATGCCTACAATGTGAAAGGTGTAATACCAATGCATACCCTTTTTGAAATACAAGTAGGAGATGACATGTACCCGATGAACAATGATCGTTAATAACTCGTAGGTTCACTATCTCTTCAGCTAAACTATCAGTCCCTCTAACGCTATAAATAATGTATTCAATATAATGCCCTCAATGGGAAAGGAGATATGTCAATGCATAACCCTTTTCGAAATTCAGATGGGAGATGACTCGTACTCTAGGAGCAGTGATCGTTGAGAACCCGTAAGTTCACTATCTCCTCAGCTAAGCTACCTATCACTCCTCTGTGAACAATGACAATGACGATGATCCATGCTTTTGATGGCACATAACAATCCCATAGTTTTCATTTTTTCTTTGTCTTGTTTACTATATGTGGAGTTTAGAAATCATAGATCAGAGAAAGGTTAGATTCCGATCTCTTTTCTTTGAGACGATTAAAATATGCCCTATCTTTATGTCTTTTAGGTCAAAGTCCAACCCATTTTTCAGAGATGGAAAGGTCCATTTGGGTCTTTACAATGTCGGACAAAGTCTCGAGTGGGTCTGTCGAAAGTGATGCCCAAATATGAAATATCGGGCCCAAACAAAATGATAACCATGTCCTTTTTAACAGAACCGAGCTCGGGCCAAGTCAAGAAGAACCCGGACTGTATCTCTATCGAGGGTCAATGCGCATGACCTGGGCCGAGTCGAGATCCGTCTTAGGCCGAGTCGCGAGCTGTGCACCGACGCGCCACCCCGACCGAGCCCGACTCGATCTGATTGCAGCTATTGATGCGCCCCCGGTCGAGTTTGGATTTGACTAGGGTCGAATCACTATTTGATGATCGTGTGGCCCTCTCGGCACGACGACTCGGGCTGGGTCCTTTGAGACCTGGGCCAAGTCCTAGCATGACCCAGGCCAAATCTCTAGTGACTCGAGCCAGGTCATTGGTGTGCGGACCCGCTCCCTTCTTCTCCCTATCATCCTGTCATCCTTCAGCCGTCGGATTTCGATGATAATAAAATACGAAAAATGAAGCTTATCGACTGTAGGTGAATATGGAACCATCACAAGCAACATATGATTAACATATCATAACCTACGGGGATTTGAACGTGTTTGGTTCGCCGGAGACGCGTTCGTCATCTCCTTTGATTTCGGTCGGTCTTGACCGGCGAGGAGGTGCGGCTGACCTCACGAGCACGTCGAGGCAGGGGTTGCCGTGCACTAGGCGTCCGTCGGTCACCTTTGTCGTCTGTGCGCGTGCGGTGTGCTGAAAAAAAGGAAGAGGAGGAGAACGATGGTGGCGACTGATCGGTGGAGATCTCGAGGAGTGCGAGGGTTTCTCCTCGTACCCTCTTATAGTCTCACATTGGCCGAATTAGAGAATGAATTGGGGAGGAGAATCGGGGGAGGAAAATCTCTCCCCTGATTCAATGCTCTTGGTTTTCTTTTTTTTTTTTATTCAAATATTTTTTTTCTCGTTTCCATGTTTGATGTTTTTGCCGGTTGACATAATTCACTGTAACAAAGCTAAACGTCAGCAAAGCTTTATTACACGTCATAAAATTCATTCGTGCAGCAGACATCGATGTCTTAGTAGCAGAAGTCGAGCTTAAGCCTTTAGTTGACGTTTAAATAGTTTCTTAATCTTTTAGACGACACAAGATGTTGAAGAGTGCTAACAACGTAACGTCACTAAATAGCAGTTCTATCCCCTCAAAAGTCACTATAACCTCACAAAATCTATCGATGGATGGCGTTTAAACTTTAAACATTACAAATAAGTAACATTGGGCGACGTCAGATGTTTCTTTTTAGTGCCAGTAAAACATCCAAAAAAAATGACAAAATCAATATGGAAATGACGGTACAACCTCAAAAGAAAATGACAACATAAAAAAAAATGACAAATTCACGATAATGTAAAAAAAATGCTCTTTTTGGTCACAATACTGGCCTTGTGAATTAATATGAAAATGACGGTATTAAAAGATGCTTCTTACCAAAATCAAGCAAAAAGTAAAACTTAAAGAATAAAAAATAGACCTAGAACAAATACTCTCTAAATGGACAACATGCAGTCTCATCTATGAAAGTTGTAGAAAAGATTATTATTTTGTTTTAAAAATATTAAGGGCATGATTGTTTTCAGTAATGTATTGTTTAAGTTAAGGGCATTAATATTCACTTCTACACAAAAAAAAAATCGAATTGTTAACTAGAAACTACAATTTAATCTTGAACACAAAGTCACCGTATTTGCATTAACTACTATTGTCCATGTAACACCCCGAATTTCACTATCAAATTATCAAGGTTAATTTCGTCATTCAGCTATGTTAGTTCGTTCGTCATCACATAATCATAATAAAAAAATATGATTTTCATCTATTATAGCGGAAGCATAAAACTAATTAAATATGATAAAATACTATTTCAAATGAAATGTAAAAAACTTCATGAAGCATTAAAAGTATGATTATAGAATTAATAATATCTTTAAACATCATTACTAATAGAAATTAAAACATCTCTTTAATAGCATAGTCAAAAGACTCTAAAACATGATGACTCGACATCTTAAATTATTGTGCAATTTTACGTCATGAGCTGAGCCGTCGTCATCTATAACTTTATGCACTTGCACGGATCCAAGATGTAGGAGTTTTCCCGATTAGAGTATGCAAAGCCCTATACATGATACTACATGATATGCATCATCATCTTTATATAAAAGAAATAACAATATGCGTGCCATGTCATAATATATGAACTATATGTCAAACATTAGCACCATTCTATCATCACGCATATAAATAATTGCATGGAAGACAATCACCATCATACTTATAGTATGGACAATCATAATAATCATTCGTTCGATAAGTAGGTATATAAGTGAGATACACTTATCATAATCATTGCTTGTATGACTCTTCTCATGGTTGCTTTATAATCCTTTCGGATTTCCACTTTTGTGGGACATCATTTCATCGATCGATTAGCCCTTTTTCTATTAACGTTATATCTTTCGATTGTTGAGACTTATGTCGTTGCTCTCTTAATATGCTAGCTAGGCATAGGAGACAATACTCCCCTTCTCACCCGAGGGTGACATCAGAATGCATACACCGTTGTCGATGTATGTAACGATCATTTTTTACTCTTACTCGAGGGCGACATCGGAATGCATACACCGTTGTCGATGTGTGTAATAATCATTTCGGATAATTTTTCGATAAAGGGCCATAGAAGGACGATATGTAAATCATCCACAACTGGGTTCATTATGTTTTTCAAATAATAATCATTTACGTCACTCGATTTTCATATTTTACCGTAGTTACGCGGGGAACATGCATATACGTGTATTTAGATTCATGTACAATCATCAAGCATCAATATATACTATTAATACATTAAAAATAGCATTTATATACTATAATAGGTTTCTATCACGATCACAGCCGTGATACAGGTCGTCACGATCGTGACAGAACTCAAAAAATCACCCTTCTGTCGCAGTCGTACCAAGAGGCGGTTACGACCGTGCCATGGCCTTGTCACGGCGTGACATATATTGTCACGGGCGTGACAGAAGTCGATTTTTGGCTCTTTTTCAGTCGTTCTTTCGCGGGCGTGATAATGGGCATCACGGCCGTGACAGGACTCTGGAGTTCCGCTGCCCAACCCAATTTTACACGTTTTATTCAACAATGGAGAAATATGATACATAATAATCAGAAATCAAACATATATATTTCCTAGACATTGTAGGATCAATAGGATCAAAAGAACATAGAAAAAATAGATTAATCCATGAAATTCTAAGATTTAGGGTTCATCCCTAAATCATGAACAATAAAAAAAATATGAACCATAACTATTAGATCTAATCATAAAAATTTATACATGCATAGATCTAATGCTTTTCACAATAAATATTCTCATCACAATTTAATCTGAAAATCATAAGTCCTCAAACTCTCAATCCAATCATGAAAGTCATTGAGAGTGGAAAGAGAAATTTGAATCCTCTTTACATACCTAATTGTGGGTCCTTCTCCTCTTTCTTCCTTCTCCCTGATCTCCCCTTCTCCCTTTCTCATGCCCTAATCGTCTAGATGTGGAGAAAAAAAATATGAACAATAAAAATAGAGGCTTTATGTAAGGGAGGTCGTGAGAATTTGAAAGAAAAAAAATTCAAATTACCCTTTTTGAAAAAAAAATCAGGATATTACAGTCCATGACAAAAGTCACAAAACAAATGATTGTTCTCTAACAATCGAAGAAAGAATTAGTTTTAGAGTTTAATCATTTTAATAAAAATTGAACCGGTTGGCTCATTTGAACTCAACCGCGTCAAACTTAAATTTTAATCGACATATGATGCGAGGTAAAAAGATAAGTCAAATTTCTATTGACCCCACTGTCCATTTCTCTCCTTGAACACCGATTCGATTGAATGGTTCGGGTCGGACTTCGTTTGACATCATTGTTGAATAGTTTTTCCACCATACAAAAATCCGATCATATTTATTTTCAAAATTAGTTAAACATAATATATTAATTTATATGTATACTGTGCACATCAATTTAAAATACATATATATACTTACTGAATGTAATATAAATGAATTAAAAAAAAAACGCGTGCAAGCCCCCAAAACCAAGATGGTGCTAAGTATGGTCAAACTCAAAAGTCAAAACTCATTTTGGCGGGGACGTGATGGTGTCCGTCATAAAATATTTCTTTTTTTTAAAAAAAATGGGAGAAGTGAAAAGAAGAAGGAAGAAAAAATAAATCAGCTATTGGATGAAAGTTATATGAGAACTTTTAAAGGTGAACCATAAATCCGACCCGACATCCCACCCACTCCCCCACCGTTGTCTTCTCTCCTCGGCTCTCGGACCAGAAGCGGCAGCCGCCATCGCCGGTGAAATAAATGGAGGGCGTCGGAGCCCGTCTAGGCCGGTCCTCGACGCGGTACGGGCCGGCCACAGTCTTCACCGGACCGGTCCGGCGATGGAAGAAGGAGTGGATTCCGCTCATCCCCTCTAACCCTAGCAACAACCACGGTTCCAATTCCAACAGCAATGGCCACTCCCACCTCCTCGTCTACAAATGGACCCCCGTCTCTGCCTCTGGCAACGGCAACGGCGGCGCCGCGGCAGCTGCCACGCCCGCCAAGGACGCCGCTGCCTCCGCCCAGCTCGAGGAAGCGCCGCCCCGGAGAAAGTTCCGATACGTCCCGGTAGTGCGGATCCACCATTCTCTCCACTCGTACTCTGTTTTTATTATAAACGATCTTTCGTTCAGCGCCTTATCTGAAAGGAGTAATATTGACGGTTTCCCAGTGTTGGAGCCATATGATCACTTAATTTCCCAAGCCCTAGATTTTTTTTTTCTTTTGATAGATGATATTAGAAGAAAGATAAAAATTGTACTTCTCGTTGTCGAATCTTTCGTGTTTTCCCCCACTTAAGACACTTCTTAAGACACTTGGATCAAGTGAAAATTTTAGGTTCTAAGTTTGTTAGTCGGCAATCATATCACAGAAGTAACAAAAAAAAAATTGCCTAATGTTTTAATAGAATCTCTATGAAAATTCTTCTACGAGTCTGTTTCAGATGGGAAGTTGAAAAAAGTGTATGATTCACTATTCAGAAAAATGTGCTAGAGCATGGTGGCAACTTGATGGTTTTCTATAAATACATATCAAGTAAAAAAGCAAGGTTAAATAGGACCAGTCAAATGGATATTGCAAAGGGAATCTCATTGGGATTTCTGATTGTCATATGCATTATCCAGAGACATCTAATGCGTGTTCATGGTTGGACTGTTGTTTCATGGAATTCTAATTCATGGCGCATGGAGGCTGTTTCTCTGTAGTCCCTCTTTGCCTTATGGCAATTGAAACCACTTCTGGATATCAAGATCATAAGTCAGTGGTCCTTGGTTCTAATATTGTATTCTCATGGGTTTTCAATCTGATCATTCTCCACTGCTCGTAAAAAATTCTCTTCTTTGCTAGTAAAAAATCGCTCATCGACCAAAGCTGTAAATTTCCAATTTTCCCTGGTTCTGTCTATATGTCTGTTAATATATTGTATTTTAAGTGATTTCCAGTCAAAGTAGGCATGAAAACTAAATGGAATAGGTTGACGAGAGACCTTATTTGTTGGTTTTTCTTTATTGTATTAATTATGCAATCACATCCTAAATGCATTGTGTTCCCAAAGAATTTGACACTTTATTTTGTGCAGTGTTTTTGTCTTTCCTGTGTGTATCCAACCTCTATGAATGTGACTTCGAGGAAAAAAGGTTAAAATTGATGTCCTATCTTTTAGTTCAAAAGTTGTATCATACCATAGATGTGCCTGTAACTAGGCTTTGCTAACATCACACTTAACAAAATGTTCCAACTATTGGCGAACTCATCAATTCAGGAGTTGTTGTTTCCTTCTAAACTAGAAGAGAAGGGAGAGAAAGAAAAAAAAATGGTTTCTGCTTGTGCAATATCTTTTCTGAAACTTGATTTTGGACAGTTAATGATCTAATAAGTGATGCAGATTTCTGTCATTGAAGAGCAAAAGTTGGAGGATGCTGCTAAGCAGGAGGAAGAGAGTAATCCTATCGACCTTGATCAGTCTCCAAACCATAGTCAAAATGAACGATCTAGCATGAAACCAGACATGAACGATGTCCCTATGGATGAAACTCAGGTGACTGAATCAAGTAACCTATCCTACATTCTTAGGTAACAAACTGAAAGTTTGTGTCAAGCAAAGTGGGTAAAATATGCAGTATGTTTGTCTTTGGGAGGAATCACAATTATTTTTCTACAATGGGTCACCAGAATCTCTTCAAAACTATTTTTGTAGAGCTGCGTGTGTTCTTTTGATTCTTGTGTTTGTTGTTCTTTCGAGCGAGGTGATAGTTATAAATGACGATCTTTTTTTCCTTTTTGGTTTGTGGCTATATCATTATGAAAATTGTGCTTTCAGTAGCAGTCAGAATGCACAGAGAGATTGACTGGTTTAGCTTATGCATCCAAAACTAAGTTTCTATCTAAGCTTAAAGCCAACTGATCCAGAATCTGAAAGTTCACCTGTAATTGATATCCCAAATTCCATTACAATTTTTGTGTCTGCTTCCTATTCTTTCATGGTTATTTCACAGCTCATGTGATTGTTTGCACATGCTTTTGGTAGCTGAGTTCAACTAAGACCAACTATGTGAGTTAATAAAAATTGTGGCAAGTATTTCCTTCCCTCAGAGAGTATGCAAGTCAAGGATATTTTTGGTTCCAGGTTTCCTGAGATGTGAGTGAATCTTATCATATTTCAGGCTTCAGAGAAGGATCAGGCTGCAGTGGCGGAGGGTAAAGGGACAAATCTAGACCTGAGCCTGGGTCTCACTTCTGAGGGAGGTAAAGAGAATGATCTCAAAGCAAGCCAGAAGGGGGAAGGCGCAGCAGCCACTTCGCATACTGAAAATAAGTTGAAGAGAAAAGCTGTTGTTGCCCCTGATCTTGAGATGAGAGTTTGACTCATTCTTCTGCTCTTCTGTTCGTCTTCCTCCGTTCAGAGGGCGCACAGCTGAATCTGTGCCTTCATTGTTGCAATATGATGTATTGCAAATTATTGACAGTGTAACAATCTCCCACTGCAACGCCCATTTGCCTCTTTTCTGAATCTTCATTGTTCCATTAGGCAGCAGATTATTTGAAAAATTCAGTCTTACAACTTGTGACTGATTAACCATGAAGAAATCCAGGACATTAGTCCTTTTATTGAAAGGTTCGGTTTACAGGTACTGTTCTTTTGAATAATTTTGTTCCACATCACTCTCTGCATTACTTAAGTCAGCACAAAAGATTTGAAAGACGGACATGTTGGACGTTTTTTTTTGGTTCTTGGACGCTTTTGAATAACAAGAAAAATGACTTTGATAATTGAATGTTTTATTCACTTTCTCTTACTATATATTAATCTTAATTTCACCTAATTTTTTTTCAATATCTTAACATCTTAACTTATAATTATTTTTTTCTCATTTGCCTTAATTTATTGTGCATAAGTATCATTGTCAATATACAAGTGTAAGAAAATTTTGGAAAATCCACACAATCTGAGAAAATTAAAATTTAGATGTCCGCTGTTGATCTATTAATAAAAAAAAATTGACTAACTCAAAAAAGAAAAAAAAAACATCCCATTCTATAGAATTTGGTGGGGGGGGGGGGGGGGGGGGGCATTTTCTGTTGTTAAATTTAACTTTATTTATTGTCCCATAAAGTTATTATAATTTTTTAGCACTTCTATGTCACACAGTGCTCAATTACATAGTTTTAGACTTGATACGATTAAAATTTATATTTAATTATAATTTAGATTTGCCTAATTTAACTTATTTATATGATCAATTTATTTATTATTTAGTTTCTAAAAAATATTGCACTGCAGTTGGGGGGCTTGAAAAATAGATCTTTCTCTTTGAATGATTGCATATAATTTCTTAAGTTCGAAAAATGTTAGCTAGGACAACATTTTTGGCCCTAGAAAATAAATATTAAACATATATTTTTTCCATCATCATAATAACTAATTATTATGTACAATAAAGATGTCCAAGTAAAATTCATATTGAAGGTGAAAAAATTATTTTCGCAATTAAAAAAGCAAAGAGTTTCTAGAGGCCACGTGTCGTGTTTAGAGGCCTCCTACACAAAAAGTCTCCTCCCGTGACCTCGACGACACCAACGAAATGAAGAGTCGCAATTAATTTAATTTAATTTAATTTAATTCCTCCTCCGTAGCGGGCAAACGACGCATTTCCCGTTCTTGTCGCAGGTGGCGATCGGATTTTGCGGCGGCGAGGAATCGCCGGAGCGATGTTGGAGTTGAACGTGACGGCGCCGCCGGCGGGGAGCCCCCCGCCCGGGAAGGAGCAGCAGGCCGCGGGCGTCGGGATCCTCCTCCAGATTTCGATGCTGGTGCTCTCCTTCGTCGTCGGCCACGTCCTCCGTCGCCACAAGTTCTACTACGTCCCCGAGGCCAGTGCTTCCCTCCTCATCGGTACGGTGCCCCCATTCGATCCGTCTTCATCTCCTCGATCGATGGTTGCCAAAATTTGGAAACTCGTAGTGTTTGTCTGTGTTGGAATCTTATGTTTTCTCCTAGGGTTTCATGATTGGGTTATTGAGCATGTCAACAGATTTGTTTGTGCTCGAATTGATGGAGCAAGTAGAGCTTTACATATTTTTCTCGTTCTTGCGGAATGCCAAGCAAGTGGACAAATATTTGGCTTACTGAGGATTAACAATTTAATCTCAAGAATGTTGTACTGGTGTATAATTTGGGTTTCATGAGTATGTTATTATAGGAAATCTTCTACAAGGCATCGTATCTACCTGTTAGTCTAGCAGGCTGATTACTGTGCTACGTGAAGATGCAACAACTAATCTGTATCAACAAGTTAGGTTTCTAGATGATTTTGTTCTTCTTCGTAAGCTTGTTGTTTTGATCGGTTGATGAGTCCAAGAGGGATATATGTAAATACATGATAGCAAAGGAAGTGTTATGTAGTTAGAAGTGGTGGAATTTATCAGGTTTTCCCTTGGTTGCTCTAGATTGCAAAATGCAAATATACAGGTCAAGTAGTTAAAACTCAAATTATCATAAGATCTGAAATTATAAAACTGACCTTATAAGCTAGCTAATTAGTTTCTATAAAATTAAAATGCTGTAGAACTATATCTAGTTTACCTAAACAATGAGAATTAACAAGACTAAAGAAATTGACAAGTAACCTATGCTGTAACAAGATAAATGATGAGTAGTTTCTAACATAATATATGGATTAAGGTATTTTAACTTGAAAATAAGAAAGGAACTATGTGCATAAAGCAAGAGGTCTAAATCAGTTGAAACATAGTTCCTGGGTTATCTTGATGTTAAAAAGGACCTAATGTCACATTAATCAAATGAAGTTTTGGATACAAAAATCCCTAAACAGAAAGATTGCTTCTCGGCATTCATTCTATTCATCAGTTCATAAGCTCTTAACTCTAACCTTCATGATCACTCTTTGAACCCTATTAAACAGTGTGAAGAGAACTTCTGTCATCCTCAACTGAAGGAAGGGATAACAGATAGCTGAGTTTGTGACTCAAATCAGAAGGCATTGATGTACAATTTTCTTCCCTGAAACAAAAACTAGGAACTCTCTAGGCCATGGAGCAATAGTTAGCTGCTGCTACTCAGATGCTTGGACACCAACAAAAGGTGCCTTGACATGTGTCTGCCGGGCAGGTGTGGTCCCAATCTGTCACTTTTGTATGCTGACAAGATCCTATATCAGGAGCAAAAAAGCAACTAGTACAACCGAACCACAAAAGGGCATCATTCCAACAGCTTTAGACTTCTAAAATGCATGGATTTGAACAAAGTAATGTTGGAAAATGGAAATAATAAAATTCAAATGCATAAACTAAAAATGCTAACTAAATGGTGTTTGAAATGCATGAGAATGCTAACTGACGACCTATTTCTAATATGAAAATTCTTATATGATGACTGGTGATCATTATTCAAACGATTGCTTGCTATGCTTATCACATAACAGATGGCGAGTAAAGCAAACATCTTTTCTTTATGAGGGTATATCTTAGTGAGACTAAATTCTGATTCTTTTCTGTGCGCAGGTTTGATTGTTGGTGGGCTTGCCAATGTTTCAAACACAGAAGTCAGCATTAGGTTTGTTTTGTCTTCTTTAATATTCTGAATATTTAATATAATTCTCCCTAAAAAGTAATCTGTGACCTCCATTTTTTTTCTCTTTTTATTTTCTCATTGCAGGAAATGGTTCAATTTCCATGAGGAATTTTTCTTCCTCTTCTTGCTGCCGCCAATTATATTATATCCAACATTTTTGTTTATGATATATCTATTATTATTTAATTTTAACTACAAAAAGTAATTTATCCTAAGGCGTTTGTTGTTTCTTAACTAAACCTACTCAGTCTGGATTCAGCTTATCTCCGGTAAGCATTTTGATATTGTATCATTTCAGCATGTTGCTTTATGGTTGAACCTGATGTAACCTTGCATCTAACTTAGACTTTCACAGAAACCATTTTTCTCAAACTTCGGTGCTATTGTCACATTTGCCATTTTGGGGACTTTTATTGCTGCGATGGTGACTGGATTATTGGTGTAAGTACTTTTTACGCTGACTTTTTAGGAAAGGGATTCCCTTGTTTCCCTTATTTTTCCCAACTTATATTGCTCAATTGTTCTCACGCAGATATCTTGGCGGATTGGCATTCCTTATGTACCGATTGCCACTGGTTGAGTGCTTGATGTTTGGTGCCCTTATATCAGCAACCGATCCTGTGACTGTGCTATCCATATTTCAGGTTTGTAAATATTTTTCAGCTTGTGATTGACAATATAATTCTCAGATGTTAATATCTTAATCTGTAATGTAATATATTTTTTTTTGAGGAGATGTAATGTAATATTTACCCCATTTAATTGGATTTTCGAGCAGTATGATTGTACACATCTTGGAGTTAGCAAAGAAACCAAATTGATTAGTGCTCATAATATTATTAAATATCATCTGATGCCATTTGAATGCTGGATTCAGACTGTCAAACTCTAGAAGGTCCGATGTACTATTAGGAGTGTTGTTATTCTAGCATCTACTTAATCAAAGAGTAGTTTTCCTTTGATTACTTAATCGTGTGAAATATAAATCAAATTGCACAACATATTGCATTTAAATTCTTATTGTGTGTTGTTTTCCTGACATATTGCGTTTGATTCACATAACCCTTTCTTTTTTTTATTCCTGTATGAGAGCTTTATTTTACTTTTTGTGCTATTCAAGTAATTTATTTTTGTATTCTTGCCCAGGAACTTGGTACTGACATAAATCTCTATGCTCTGGTGTTTGGAGAATCTGTTCTAAATGACGCTGTATGTAATCTCAAGTGCTTATAGCAATGACTTTGTTGCCTCCACTTTTTTTTTTTAATTGCCAATGCATTAACTTTTCGCTTAACTTTTTGGAAATGTAGATGGCAATTTCCTTATACAGGTTTGAATCAGGGGCTTAAAGTTGTTCATCTGTTGAATGCCCTGCACCTCTTGGTTCTTTTTGGGGTTTTGATTAAGGCCTTTATGCTCCAGGACGATGGCTTCAGTACAAAGTCACGCTTCTTCAGCACAAAACTTCTTCCTGCTTATCTTGAGGTTCCTTGAGACATTTGTTGGTTCAATGTCTTCGGGTGAGCACGAACACTAGTTTCTTCATCATATTTTCATTAATATCCAAACTTTTGGCATTTCACAACGCATTTAGTAGTCATGTCATATTTTCATTTGGAGGAGGGTTGTGTTAGGCCCCGACAGCCAGCGTAAAACCCTGTCGAATCGCATGAACATGGATCAACGAATAGCGTCGTATGATCCATGTAGCCGACCCCACCTAGTGGGATAAGGCTTTGTTGTTGTTGTCATATTTGTGATTTATCATCAAGATACATCTGCATGACTTATCTCTGTTTTAATTTCACTAGAATACCTCTTAGTGATCATCATGAATATTTATATTCTTGCTTGCAGGTGTTGGCGTTGGCTTCATTTCTGCCCTAATATCCTTTTCTTGGTTCCTTCTTTAGTTGGTGATAATTTTAACATGTTCTATCAAAGAAAAAAACTATTTGGCTGCTTTATTTGCCAATAATTACTGCTATCCGATAATTTTTTTTTTGAGAACAGAAAGGATGACTACCATTTTGGTGGACATCCAAATTTATTAATAATAAAAAGAGGTTACATCATAATTACAACAAAAGTAATTGAATGCTGAATTTTCCCTCCACCACTACTCGCACAACAATACGTTACATAATTCTACAGCCTGCGTGGCAATATTATCCGTGTAGCATCGACCGTTTCTTAAGATGACTGCATTCCTTTGTGACCAGATTGCCCATAGAGTAGATAAGGTTAGTACTCTGCTATCCGATAATTGATTCACATCATGGGGTAATAGTCATGAGAGAGACTACTTATCCACTCTTGATACATGTAATACTTGAGGTTTCTCCAGACCTTTTCTTGCTTGTACTCATCAAACATTTGCTATCTACGTTGCCACTTTCTGGTAGCTTTGCTTGCACTGTGATCCGTTAGTCTTCAATCTTATTTGCTAACAAGGTTTTACGTTGTAGAAGATACTGTTACATTGTCGGGTTATTTTGTTAATTTTAGTGTTGTTACTGTAAGCATTGTCTTCTTGTGTATTGTCTGTTTGTTTGGTTGATCATTGTTATTACCCAATGTTGAAGGCAACATATTTGTTAGTTTCGTGCTAGTAAAAATGGATGAGGGCAAAATTGGTTACTTCATATAATAAAAAACCTTTTGCCTCTTCGGTGTGCACTGTAGATTCTTTTAGCAACAGACATTAAGTACTTTGGTCTTCTTTTCAGGAGAGAAAGGGCTTTTTTATTCGATGAAAGTGCGACAGAACTGTTTCATTCGTTGATTTAACATTTCTTTATATGCATTGTTGTGAACTATCCTTATAGTTAATATTACTTTCTCAAAATTATTACTATGTTAAAATTTCTCCCATATGATTTCTGTTCTTGCTTTTGTTGCCACATGTTCTTTTGTCATTTCTCATCTTGGATTCTTTCTTGTTAAACATATGTTAAGGCCTTAACCACATATAACCTCTTCAAATATGCTGGACTGGATATTGACAAGTAAGTACCTGCATTGGTTTCCTATGTTGGTAACTCCCATAAGCAAAGAAATATTCTAACAATTTGTCTCCTTCTAGTCTTCAGAACTTGGAGTGCTGCCTATTTGTCCTTTTTCCTTATTTCTCGTAAGCAACTTACCTTGTGAATCACAGGTTCGGGGAATGATGAAGTTCATTGTTTGATTATTTTCTTTCTTTCAACAGGTACATGTTAGCAGAGGGGTTAGGTTTGTCCGGTATTGTTTCGATATTGTTCACAGGAATGGTAACTCAGCATCTGCATTCTTTTGTCTAATGGTAATACACTGAATTTCTAATTTAGCAAATGAAGTAAACTCCAACTCTCTTTCCTGCAGGTCATGAAACACTATACATTTTCAAATTTATCGGATGACTCACAACGCTTTACCTCTGCTTTTTTCCACTTAATTTCATCGTTAGCTGAAACTTTTGTGTAAGATAATCTCTGTATAAATTTCTTGAATATTTAACTATGTGTTTGCAATATCACTTATATTCTTGGCTAGTCCAATGTCTGAATATGGTTAAAGTTTAACTACAATAATCTGTCTAACCAGATGGCTTTTGCTGCAGATTTATATACATGGGCTTTGACATTGCAATTGAGGAGCATAGTTGGTCGCATCTAGGATTTATTTTTTTCTCAATTGTATCCTTTTAAAATGTATGCTTTATGTGAAATCTTCAAGTATTTGACATGTTTACCAGAGACCTGTAAGATTTTCCTTGACTCCATTTTTTACTGATGCACCAGATTTTCATTGGAGTTGCTAGGTATGAACCACATTCGCTATCACATATATTGATTACATTTCTCTTTCAGATAAAAAAAAAGCATGTGACCTAGTTGGTGAAACTCTTTTCTTATTAGTATACAAGTATTATTTCTACCATTTATTTTCTCTTATTGTATTCTGACAGACTTTTTGAGGTTAATAAGATACTTTGTTCACTTAGATTTCCATTGACGTGGTGATGCTTTGAGTCAATGTACACTTTTGTTTCCTCCTGATAGAAAAACTTCTGGAATTGGGTCAAAAGGAAAAATGATCATAGGTTATACCTGCATGCCTGAGGGCGTTTCTCTCTGGTTGTTTTGCATTCATTATAAATTCTTTAGTTTATTTGAATTGGGAATTGGCTTTGTAAGACATGATTTATACTAGTCATTCCACTTGGTGTTGGAACTTGCGAAAGTAAATAACAACAAAGCCTTATCCCACTAGGTGGGGTCGGCTACATGGATCATACGATGCCATATTCGTTGATCAATGTTCATGAGATTCGACAAGGTTTTACGCTGGCTGTCGGGGCCTAACACAACCCTCCTCCTTTATCCGGGCTTGGGACCGGCTATAAAACATAGGCGGAGTTAAAGCTACACAATACAAGACAATATTTAAAACTAGTGACATAAAAATCTGATTGTACTTTTAAAATATAACTTAGAATAAAAAATGCAACCTGTCACCATGCAATTCGATGAATAATCTATCAGCTTCATTGGTCGATACATCAATGCCATGATTAATTCCCCTCGTTCTAGATGATAATGATGCATCACCATCATTAGTATCCTCTTTATCAAAACCTTCAGCTGCAACATGCGCTTCATAAAATTGTGATGTAACTATTGTTGCCTCATCTCGTGTAGTTAAAATAGGATGTAACTAATCACACTTAAATAAAACAACTGAATTTCTTTTACTTGAGTAATGCAACTCCACTATCTCAATCAATAGGCCATAATAATCAGTTTCATGCTCATTATAACAACTCCCTTTTATGCAAACACCACTATTCATAGTCTTTCTTCCTCGACCGTGATGAATGTCAAATAAGAATCCATTCGTAAAGTATCCCTTGTAACATTGAATGATACGTGATGGGCCTCGTGCTATATCCATGATTCTTTTGTCCACTTGGGTCATATTCCCTTGGAACTTGTGAAAGTATCGAAAGAAATAATCATAGCTGAGGTAAACAGGTAGCTAGAAAGAGAGATGGTTTTTGATGAGCCGTTGAAGTTTAGAATAATCTTTTATACATATTAGAGCAGACTAAGATTTGTTAACTGGGATAAGAGTAGGCTTACATTGCATTGTTTCATTGTAACTTTCTAGACTTTTATGATTAAATCTTTCTTATATTTTGTGTATATTTCATGTATTGGAAACAATAACTCAAAACCTATTTAGTCTTTTCTTCTTTCTTCGTGTGACAATCCACATTGATTTGCTTAAAGGGCGGTGCACGTATTCTCTTGTGCATACTTGGTCAACATGTTCCGACCAGCAAATCAGCAAATTCCTCCAAAACATCAGAAAGCACTTTGGTACAGTGGTGAGTAGACATTATTGTTTGAGTTCTAGAATGTCTAGCAGTCTAGCTCAACCTTCTTTATTTTCCTGCGGTTTGTTGTTTTTTGGGGGAAACAGGTCTTAGAGGTGCCATGGCTTTTGCTCTTGCTTTGCAATCAATACATGATCTTCCTGAGGGACATGGAAAGACAATATTCACAGCGACCACTTCAATAGTTGTTGTAACAGTAAGTTCTCTTTGCGATTTTTTCTTTTCAGATGCAAATAGTTGAAGCTCATGTACGACTAACTTTCTACCAGAAAACATTTATGTTTCCATGATTTCCATGCTTTATACTGGCCCTGACATAAGCTTGCATTGCTAGCATCACTGTCACAGCTAGCAAAAAGGTGGTTACACAAGTGTCGTGAGACTGGAAAGCATCATGTTTTTTTTTTCCCAAATGTCTTGTTAGCTCTTTAGTTGTTTATTAATTGTCATATTATTTTAGAGCTTTCCTAAAAAATAAATTACCCTAGAGCTTATAACTCTGTTACAAAATAACTTGATTATTCTCCACTGCACGCATTGGAGATTTATGTAGGGTTCATGTATAAAAACATAGCATCATTTATCAAAGTGATTAATCACTTTCGATTTATTTTACAGGTGATATTAATTGGAGGCTCAACTGGTACCATGCTTGAAGCGTTAGATGTTGTGGGTGATGACCAGGATGGCCCAATGGGAGAAGTAAGTGTGGTGAGATTATAATAGTCACATCAAGGGATTTTTTAAATTCATGTTTGGCTTCAAGTACTTATTTCATGTTTATCACCAGATATTAATTTTTCATGTCGACTTATTGTCAAATTTAAATTTGTTTACTGAAAAGATTATTCTTCTGTTTTGACCTATCAGATTATCTGCTAAAATATCCTCATAATAAAAAGGCTAGTAAACAATGAGCTCATAAGAACTTCATGATCCTGGATAGAGGTATTGCGACTAGAAAAGTGCGTGAGGCTAATTTATTCTTTACAGGATTTGCGCAGGACTGATTCCCTGACTATGTTGGACCAATTTAGTAGTTGATCTTGTAGTCTTCTTGCCTCCCACACTTACTGTAGACTTTAATTTTGAGATTTCTCGGTATCAATCATCATTAGTTTTTCATCTGGCTATTTGTTAGTGGTTGTTTATTTGTTCCTCCCCCCAAAACATTTTCTGTTTACAGAGCTACGAGAATAACAATGGCTATATTGCTCCGGTATATGAGGAAGGGGCATCATCAGGGAGCAAGTTAAAGATGAAACTCAAAGAATTCCACAGGAGGTCTACTTATAAGCTTTTAATCTGGAGCTCTCATGTTTTCCATTTGCTTCAAACTTGCTTATTCTCATGTTTCTATTTCGGTTGCTGCTGCAGCACGACATCTTTTACGGCATTGGACAAGAATTATCTCACTCCATTTTTCACAAGTCAGAATGACGACGAAGACTCCGGTAATTCATGGAATTTAATGGTAATTCAGTTTTTTCTTGGTATCGGAACACTTATAGTCACTTGTTGAACTCTGGAGCAGATGGATCGAATCAGGGCAGGAGAGGAAGATTCTGAGCCCCTTGGAGTCTTTAGTAAGTAAATCACACAAGTTTAGTCATCCTAATGCGGCTGATGGATCACACAGACATATCTTACACAGTAGTCATTATCATCAGAGCTCAACTAGCATGTAAATAGTTGTTGAACGACATATATGTCACCGAGCTGTGACTGTGTACTGAATGCAGTGAACATTGCAGCCCTCGCACATTCGCACTAAAGAAATGACAGATACATCTGAAATGATATTCAGTTTAGGAACGATATTGAGATATTGATCCTCTTCCAGCACCTCTTAAGATTTCTCGCAACTTTTTGATAGAAGAAGCATTTCGATAAAGAAAAAACAAGTCCTTTTTGTTATTTCCTTTTTGAATAAATTGCATATATAGTATTTAATACGTGTTGCATATAATACATAGTGCAAACACAAACCATCGAATTCTATTACGACTTCAACATATAGTATCATTATAAATTGCGTATACAAAAAAGGTGATTCCAACACTTGCAAATTGCTTCTTAATAAATGCGACGTTAAATGCTTCTGCGCGTCACAGTTATGGGACAAGAACAAAAGATGCACGAGGTGTCGAGATGACTGCTACATAATTTTCTATGACGAAAGAGGAGGAAAAGAAAATGGAGAAATAGAGAACTTTGACATGTATTGTTCGATATCTGCTGCATGCATTTCTTAGTCCTGATCGATTCATGAAGCTGAAGCTGGACGCAAATCTAGCAGCCTCCAGGACCAAATCCGATGACCCGCCTCGCGAGATCATAGACGACGTCGAAACTCCTCTGTTGCACGTTTCCCAGAACGTTGAGATCGTCGTCCTCGGAGGTGGCGGCGAAGGCCAGACAAGCCTGCGACGCACTCGCCACGTACAGGATCCCTGAAGGATCCAAGTCCATCGTGACGCCGCCGTCGAACTGCAACTCCACTGCCGGGATGGTTACGCTCCCGTAGCCCGTGAAGTCATAGCAGGTGTCCAATATCGCCAGCGCCGATGCGAACTTGTACCTCGTCATCGCCTTCCGGAAGGCCGAGCGAAGCGCGTTGTAAGCTGCCGGCGGCAACCGCGTTATGACGGTGCCGGAGTCGATGATTGTGCCTGCCGTCGAGAACACTGTTGCCGTTACAGGGAGTTGCTTGCCGTCGAAGCTGATGCCAATCAAACTAAGGTAGTAGAACGTCGGGTTGTCGACGTCCGACAGCATGGGCGTGAACTTAACGTTCGACGAATCGTAGTAGCCGCCGCCGCCACTTCCAAAGGCCAAGTAGCCCCGCGAGCTCGAGGTCGGTGGAAAGCAGTAAGAGAAGACTCCGCCGTACTTCTGGTACGTCTGCGCGACCAACGACACGTTCTGGCGGCCAAGGCCGAGAAGCCCGGCGGCCTTGCCGTAGCGGCCGCGGTTCTGCTCGCCGCATCCGAACCGGAAGTTGGGCACCACGTCGTAGGAGCCCAAAGTGAGCGTGTCCTGGGCCAAGAACCCTACGCTGTAAGAGTTATCGACGTACTCCATCGTGTAGAGACAGGTCGCCGACGAGCCGCAACCGGACGAAACTTCGAGCTCCGCGCAGTATCTGGAGCTGCAGGAGACGTTGGCGTACGTGGAGGACTGCGAAGGGTCGAACACGGGATCTAGTTGCTGGTAGCAGGAGGCGCACGGCCGGCACTGTATCCACGATACGTCGCTGCCGGTGTCGATGATCACCGACTGGTCCTTCTTCGGGCTGCCGAAGCCCACAGTGACGATGTAGTTCCCAGTGCCCATGGAGGCGCCCGACCGCGCCGCGATTTCGGAGTCCGCCAAGATCGCGTCCCCCGCCTTACTGCCACGCGGTCGGTTGGAAGTGGACGCCCGGCGGTGGAGCAGGTCGACCCGGGACTGGTCGTCGACTAGTATCTGTTCGTGGGACGGGCTTCTTCCGCCGCCGACCGGCGAGCAGGGGCCATGCAAGTGGCTCAGCTCCAGTACCCCTGCTCCGTCGGGACGTCGACTGATGCCTGCTGGTACGTGATTAATTCAAAGAATTATAGAAATCGTACGTACACCAAAAAAAGTATATTAATGTTGCATGCAAATCATGTAGACCTCTTGTGGTCGCGGCGGAGGCGGCAGCCGAGGAAGAAGAGCAAACGCTGGTGGGCAGCAGGTGTTGGATGTTGACGACGACGCGGCGGTTCCCATGGCGAGTAGTTTCATATACTCGACGATCGTGGAGGACGTCCTGTACTGTGCACCTGACATCCAACACAGATGGCAGGAGGAGAAGAAGGATCGCGAGGGACGTCGTGGTCGTCGTCAAGACAAAGGAAGAAGCCATGGGCGCGCGTGCTGTCGAGAGAAGATGGACCAGTGACATGCCCCGGTGGAGGAGAGACAGACATGCATTGCAGCATTACGTACCTTTGCGACTCTTGTTGTACATAATTATTAATTATATAACGATAATTAATAAGGAAAAGTGGTCTCTCTCTCTCTCTCCCCCCCCCCCCCCCCCCTCCCAATTGCATGTGTGTGCGTGTGGCCGGGCCAACTGAAGCAACTTGTTTCTTATTGCACAGTTAGGTGTTGATGGAGAAAGGAGCAGAGCACGGGCAAAACAAGATGAATGCATCGTGGTAAGCTACACAATCTTCTCCCTCTTTTACTTATTGTAGTGGAAGACACAACTGCAATCCATTATGCCAACCCTTGTATTATTATATGTACATATTTGTATATATATGTATATATATTATATATATGTATATATGAAAGCTGTCTCGTCATCGTTATCCAATACACTACAGAAACGAACAGAGAGAAATCGCCGTCACATATTATTTATTCATACATAGATACATACATACATCTAAAATGTTATTCGCATAATTCTACATCACTTTTAGTTCTTAGCATTTTGGCTCCATTTGATTGCAAGAGTCATACTCGAGTAGATTATGATCGCAGTGTGTCATGCATGGCTGTTATTTTTTTATTTTTTTTCGATAAGTGCATGGCTGCTATTTAGGCATCGTCAAAGTAGTGCTTCATGTATTTGTTTCGCGTCTTTTAAACGCGCGGTTATTTGCGAACGAAAAAAAATAATTGTACAACTACAATGAAATCAGTAATAGTAAGAAGGGACGAATTCAAATAGTCCAGAACGACTTCTCTATTTTTTTTAAAAAATCTTAATACTATTAATTTTAGAATAAAAATTTAGAATTTTTTTTAAAATTTTATTAACCATTCTTTTTAACTTTTAAAAAATAAAAAAATAGGAAAAAAATGAGTAGGATCATACTTCAATGGAGTCTCTCCTATTGGTGAACAAGGGAACAAAGGGTATTTGTATAGGGGTTCGAGATTTGTGTAAATCAACTATTTAATCATAGTAATCAAAATTAAAATTTATTATTGTGATTCTTGATGAGGATTAATTAATACGAATGATAGAATTGTTGATATTAATAGTTCTAGTAATCAAGATTACAAAATTTAACACTCAATAATTATAATTAGATCTCCATTCACATATTATATATATCATTATTGGATAACTTAATGACGCCCTTTTCTCGTTTTCAGATCAACAAGTACGTGAATCAGAAAACAAATTTTCAAGCAAAAATACATTAAATATTATCTATAAATTTTTAGTTTACACGATGTGACTCATTTAAAAGAAATGAACAACCTTATTGTTTTTTCAAAAGAAAATTAATGCAAGAGGGTGATACTAATATACGTACGTATTCGTAAGTGTAGAGCGGCGGTGCGGCGTACGCGTTGGACCCAACGCCCGAACTCGACTCAGACTGGACTCGACTCGACCCGACTCGGCGGACGCCACCATGTCTCGCTTTGCTTATCGCCTTCTTCCCCTCCGACTTCGAATTCGTCTTCTTCTTCCTCTTCCCTCCATTTTTTCTCTCTCTTCTTCTTTCTTTCTTTCTGCGTTCGCCGTTCGAAACCTAAATAATTCTCCGACCAAAACCCTACCAATTCTTCCCCTCCGCCTAACCCTCGCGGCTTCCCTCCACTCTCCTCCCTCCTCCTCGCCGGTGAAATAGAAGTCCCGCTCGGTCTGCTGCCCTAGCTTCGGAGAACTCCCGTCCGCAATCATCAGCTCCGGGAGAGCCCTCCCCTGGACCGTCCTCCGACGCCCGAAGCGGAGAGGCACACCCCAGAGGCCGCTCCTTCCGGTAGCGTTCTTGGGTAGGTCAAAGGCCGCGGTTTCGGCGCGCGTTTGGTGCATCGCTGGATATCCCGTGGAGCTGACGTCGGAGCTTCTTTCGTGAAATGGCGACTCTCGGAGGCGTGCTCTGTTCTTTAACATGTTCACGTTCGTAATTAGCGCATTGAGCTGGTTGTGGCTGGAAATAAGGGTGGAAGCAGTTGTGGCGGCTTTGAGCAGGGGCTGAGGCCGGTCTCTGAACAGAGATGAAACGGACATGAGAAGGGTGTCAATCAGACCTCGTCCCGTTGACATTCACAGCTTCCCATTGTCAAGTCCGTCGAAGAGTTAGAGGATGATGAGGTGCCCACCGCCGCAGCTTCTTCGCACAACTCTCAGGTTGAAACCGAGGTAATGTGGATACATTCTCATGCGTGTAGCTTGAATGAATACACTGTGCACGAATATTGGTCTTTTTCTTTTCTTGTGAACCATCTTATAGATGCTACAATGAACTGGTTCTGGTTGGCATTATTCTGATTATCGTTTTAGAGGTCTAGGTATCATAGCACGGTTCTTGAGATTTACTTATTAGATAAAAAGTCCCTAAAACGTGCAAGGTTTAACATGCATTATTGGATGCTCCTTCATTAATTTCCTTAATCCCTCATGTTATATCCGCTAGCTGAGAACAATTTCATCCTCTCTAGGTGCCCGAAACTTCTAGAACGAAAAATGCTCAAGAAATTGTTACTCCGCAATTCAATGTTGTTGACACATACGAAAGAGATTATCCTAATACCTTCATACAAAGTACATCATATATACGTGGAAGCGGAGGTTTGCACCAAAATTATGTCAGAAAGATGTCAAGAGAATTTCTACTCATGATGCATATTATGACTTAAAAGATTCACTGCAGCCAGTGTTGAGATTGGGGAATCTCTTGAATATGACTTGGATAATGAAAACGAAGACTGGCTTCAAGAGTTTAACTGGCATGAAGAGTTTAGCAAGGAAAGAAGTATTCTTACACATGAAAAGTAATGGACAAGTTCTAAGCTCTGATAGACAACTTCATTTTTCACTTCTGTTAAAAATACTGTTGTGGCAGCTATTGTAATTTACTATGTGACACTTCTTCATTGTCACTATCCATTTAAGGTGCACTCCTTTCATTTCTTTATTTCATATTCTTTCCCGGTGGACCGCTTCCATGTTTTCTATCTAAACCATTTGCTTCATGAAATTTGAAAAATTTCTCTCCTGGCAGAAGGTAATGTAGTTACCTAGATGAATAATTTCCTGTCTTGAAGGAAGGATGATCATTACACACTGGAATATGATGATTGTGATAGTTGTTTTCTCTTTATGCAGTGTTCTAAGTTTCAAGTGCAATATTTGATTGCAGAAGCTTACAACATGCACATCCTCTCTTTTTCTTTCCAAAGATCAACATTTAACATAAATGCTTGGAGAAAAAGGAGCTGTAACTTATTTGAAACTATCACAATTGTTTGGTAAACTTGTCAATGCCATAGGTGTGCACTTAGGAGAAACAAATGCAGACAGATGATAAATAGGATCCATGACCCTATTTATCATCTGTCTGCATTTGTTTCTTATGGAAGATTCTACTACCTTATTCCTTGATGTTTGTGTACACTCTCGTCATTCTTTTACCCTCAAATCAAACTCCTTGATGTTTTACTACTTCTTCTCCATTTTTGTTGTTTATATCAAGTCATGCTTCTCATCTTATCCTGTATTTTTTCTTATGTCATGTGTTTTTTTCTTATTTTATGATTCTAACTAGCATTAGGTCAAACTTGTTTGACCAGGTTTGAGTTTCTTTTGTTCAAGTTGAAAGTTTTGGATCATAAAGCTCGAGAAAAAGCAGCACTTAGTGCACCTACTTTTGGATCACTTATTCCTGTTTCTTTGAAGTTTGTTACAGCAGCTGAGGTCGATGAACACACCATTATATGGATTCTCTATGCTTTGCCAATATCATGGAACAACTTGGATATTTTTACTTCTTTCAAGTGGATGCTACATGTATAACATGTTGCTTAGATGGCCAACAGCTTGGTTGGTCAATTGTATATAACACATGGGTATAATTGTCTATGTTTGTTGTCAGCTGATGTATGATCTGTTGGGAATATGTTCAGGTGAAAAATATGAAGAGATGATTTATTAGAATAACTGAGCAAAACAAAGAAGACCATAAGAGTTGCAATCCTACCCATCTGCTTTGCAGCTTTGGTTCCTTCTGAGGCTTTGCCGTTGAATATATATGTATTGACAAACAAGTTCATGCAGTGGCTAATCTACTTGTTGTTGCCTCTTGGTTTTTCATGTAAAAATTACTCCCAAAATTGTAATTGTTCTTTTAAGACCAATCCTAAAAAGAAAAAATGAAATAAAATAAAATGTGTAATAATGATGCAAAAGTCATTGTTGTGTTTTTTCCTTGTAAAATTAATTTGAAAGTTCCAATTAGTTTCTATTTGCAAACCCTGTCAAATTTTCAACTGTTCGATTACTTTGCAGGTTTTGCGGTTCCAATCTGTGCAATTTGCAGTTTTGGAGTCTGTATATAATTCCGGCAGGTGAAATTTGTGCTTCATAACATAATTCTTGAATCAAGCGAAACATATATACAATCTAGATCCAGTCTTGCATACAACAATTCCTTGGAGCTAATTATTGCATACATCTTTCTGTTACATACGCTTTTTTTTATGTTGTGTTTCCAATGTCAATAATGTGAGTAAAGAAACTCATCTTTCTGTATATTGTTAAATTATATGGGAAAGGAAATGACTAATCAATACAAAATAATTTTATGTTTTTTTACAATGATCGCAGGGGATGCTTGTTTCTTCTGTGTAACTTTTGAGATGCTTATCGTTCCTGTATGTAATATTTTGCTCCAGGTTCGACGTAGCTTGGACCATGCAAAGAGAGAAATGGAGGTTTTGATCAAGGTTTTTAAAAAAAGGATGAATCATTTATCGATAATCGGCTTTAAGAAGATTTTTTGTAAGTAATTTAATGCCTTTACAGAGGGAAGAAAAGAAGCGGCAGATCATTGAGTGTGAGGTTAACATTCAACGAACCCAGTTGAAGTATAAGGTGAATGCCAGTATACTCTCTCTGCTTTATGCTAATGTTTTCTGTAATGTCATTAGTTTATGGATTTGATTACCAATCACATGTATTAAACTTTATTATGAGTAATTGAAACACTGGAGAGCTTAAGTCAGCCACTTGAGAAACATTTGGTATTCCGGTGTTTATGTTATGGACTTTCTTCTGTATATCTTGAAGAATTTGCTAAATTAGTGATTGTGAAGTACACCTATATGCCTCAACAATGTTTTGTTGATTTTTATTGGTAAAATTGTTTCTTCTCCAAAGAAAAGTATTGGTAATTTTTAATACGAAAAGCCTTGGCTTGTGAAATATTTTTATGTCACGATCATTTTGCTGTCATCTTATAAAATTAACTAAAACTAGATTTAGCCCTTTGAATCATTTACCATGCCTATCTGTCATGCAGGCGGGCTGGAAATTGGTACTGTTGTCATGCCTGTTTTCATGTGTCTGTCCAATTTAGTATTAAATGATTAAATCGTAGAAGTTTCAGTATGAAGAGGATTATGTGTATTCAGATGAGACGAATGGTCCTCCACATGCTAGTCTTGTTACTATCCGTGTAATACCCCAGACTTCCATCAAAGGGTAAATTAGTCTTTTGACCAAACCCTGATGATCTCCTCTATATAAAGACCCCTTTCCCTCTTGTTGACTCTTTTCTCCATCTGACGGCTAGAGCTTGACGAAGGAAAAAGAGAAGAACAAGGAGAAGGAAGAAGAGGAAGAAGAAGATGAAGAAGAAGAGGAAGAAGAGGAAGAAGAAGAGGAAGAAGACGATGAAGAAGATGAAGAAAAAGAGGAAGAAAGAGGAGGAAGATATGAGATCAAGGTATGTAAAGAGGATCCAAACTCCTCTCTCCGCTCTCAATGTGCTTCCTGTAATGGATTGAGAGAAAAATGACACTATGCTCTCTTGTTGGTTTGTGATTGGTGGTTATTGTTCTAGATCTATGCATATATAGGCTGTCATGATTCTATGCCATGCACGAGCTTTATGTTTAGGTTTTATTAGGTTCATGTTCTTCAAATTGTTCATGATTTAGGGAAGAACTCTAGATCTTAGAAATTGCATGGATTATGACGTTTTTAAATGTTATTTTGATCCTAGAATGCCTAGGTATTGCATAGGTTGTGATTCTCATTGTTGTATATTGTTTCCCCAAATTTTGGATAAAAAATCGTGTAAAAATCGGTTGGGCGGCGAAGTTGCAAGGTGACAAAAAGGCTGAAAAATGGCCGAAACGAAGCTTATGTCACGCCCGTGACAAAGCTTGTCACGCTCGTGACACTCCTCTGTCACACCCATGATAGAGCAACTAATTTTCAGTCTTCTGTCACGATCTAACTAATGCTGAAACTTTATGTAAAATATTAAATATTATTTTCAAGGTATTAATTGTATGTATTGATGTTTGTTGATTGCATAAGAATCTAAATACACGTATATGCATGTTTCTCACGTAACTAGGTTAAAATATGAAGATTGGGTGACGTAAATATTTGTTGATTGTAAAGCACAATGAACCAAATTGTGGATGATGTTACATATCGATCCTCTATGGCCCATCGAATTTTTTATCCGAAATGATCGTTACATACATCGGCAACGGTGTGTTATTCCGATGTCGCCCTCGGGCGAGAGTCTAAAATGATCATTACACACATCGACAATATTGTGTGCATCTGATGTCGCCTTAGGGCGAGAGGGAAGCATTGTCTCCAAAGGCCTAGCTAGCCTATTGAGAGGGGAACGACATAAATTCCAACTATCGAAAGATATAATTTTAATGAAAGGGCTAATGATTGAATGAATAGAAATGATGTCCCACGAAAGTGAAAGTCCAAAGGGTTATGAAGTAACTTTGAAGAAAGTTATGGAGACAATGGTTATGGTAAGTGTACCCCACTTATGTGCCTATGGAATTGTATGCTTATTATAATTGTCCATACTTTCGGGTATGATGATAAGATTACATGTCTCTCATGCTATATTTTATAAATGCATGATGATAGATTGTTATTGATGTCTGGCATGTAAATCTTATGTTTAGAGCATGACATGATGTTTAGAGCATGACATGCATATTGTTTCCTTCTTTTATACGAAGATGATGGTGCATATCATGTAGTATCATGTTTAGGATCATGACATTGCATTGCATGGCCGTTACACACTCTAATTAGAAAATCCTGCACCCTGAATTCGTGCAGGTAATAGATGGATGACGACTCAGCTCATGACAAGAGAGATTGCACACTGGTCTAGGAGTCTTAGAATATTTATGTTTTAGAATCATTATGTTTTTAAAGAGATGTTTGACTATGGTTTTCAAATATTTTAATTGCTATAAATGATGATGTTTAGATGTGTTTTCAATTCTATAACATTATTTTGATGTTTTAACGAAATTTTTCGCATTAATTGAAAGACCATTTTATCTCTTTTAATGGTGTTATGTTTTCGCTGTAATTAATAGAAAAACATATTTTATTATGATCATGTGATGATGAATGGGTTAACACAGCCAAATGACTTAATTACCCTTAGTAATTGAGGATGAAATTTTGGGATGTTACAATCCGTCCAAAGTATGTAGATTCCAAGCTTGTATTGATCCCCACCACACGGATAAAGCGTGACTTGTAAACAGGACACCTCTGTCCAATGGGTGGATAGAGAAGAGAGTATGGGCCCGTTTGGCTTAGCTGATATAAATAGTTGATAAGTTGAAGTGTTGATAAGTAGTTTAATAACTGAAGCTGATTTTAAAAAATATGCAGTTACATGTTTAGTAATAAAAAATTTATAAATTATTATTTTGTCAAATGATCAAAAAGTTCTTAATATTATAATAGAAAAAAAATATGAGAATAAAAATTATGTATATTCTAAGAGCAAAATAGTACGTTTATTATTCAAAGTGATTAGCTTTTTTTTTTCTCATACAAAATAAGCTAGATTCCGCGGTTTCTTTTTTCTTGCTAAAAAAGTGCTTGAAACAGGAAGAAGACTTTAAAACTGCTTAGCCAAACAGCCCTATGCTTACTTGCTGTATTGTTTTACATCTGCTTTATTGAATCACAAAGTTTTACATTTCACCCAGGAACGATGATTATTCCTGCAAATGCTTATGATGAATAGTTGGTGATTAGTGGCATGTGATCAAATTCTTATTCTTTATGTAGCTTTTTAATCTTTTTCACTTTGAAGGATCCTTTGTCTTATTACGTCTAATGTAGGATCCAGATGAGCTTGCTACGCTGTTCACGAAGCCTTTGGATCCGGAGAAGCTTGCTGCAGCTGGCATTCTGCAACCTTCTGTTCCACCTGTAGAGAATGATTCAGCAGGGCCACCATACCGTTTACATGGTCGGATGGGCCGTGGGGGACGCGTCATCTTTGACCGTTGGAACCCTCTTTTGCCAGCCCCGGAAGTCGATGAGAGCACTCCGTACATGGCACCCCATCCCAATCTGAGGGAGTTGCAAGCCCCGGAAGTAGATGAGAGCACTCCTCACATGGCACCCAATCCGAGGCCTCCCCCGCCAAATGGTTGAACTGGTGGTTTCTGCACCTCATTTTAACATTTAGATGCAGATAAATGAATCAGGCGCCGAGGTCTTCTGATGCAGAAGGAATAGGTGTTGGAATATTCATACACAACAGAGGAACAAAGATGGGAACTCATTAGCATGCCGGATGGGGGATGTTATTACCTTCTCCACAGGGAGTCCGACCTAAATACTCTTTCCTTTGCCCACCATTGTGTATAATCACTTACACTCGAGATTACAAGGCATAGCAATTCTTTTCCCTATTGTTCGTCCCATTTTTTGGTTTGTAAGGGTTCAAATAATCATGTCCTTTGCTTGCCATTCTTAATTGAAGCGATACGTACGAGGATCTCAAAAGCAGAATAATGGAGTTTTCTGATGGCGAGGGGAATAAACATCTGTCAAATTTTTCTGAGCTGTTTTCTCGCTGTAGAGTTACTGTACATGACAGTGGCGACAATTCAAATCTTACATGGTTTTTGTGTTGAACATGTGATATCTTAGTGATCTTTTTTACTTTTTTGGCTTTCACGTGCAATAGAAGAAAACAATACAGTGTGCATGATGTCAAAGAGTAAATGTATGATTTCTGACAATTGGACAACCTGCAAGTAAAGCTGAAAGAGCTGAACAAGGACACCTTCAACCTGTTAAAGCACACTGGAATCAATCTATGCCCTCTTTTTTTTCTTATTTACAGAATATTGAGATTTGTGGTAAACACATTATTACTATCACGAGGATGAAATAAATTAAAGGTCAAATTTTATCAATCGTCTAATTGTCTTTTGCTGTTAATTGTGATTTGTCATGTGATCATCTTCCATTGCTACCATCAGATTCATCAACCAGCACCTCTGTTATAGCATATCAAGTCAAACCGGTACATTCATGCACGCGATGGTGCTTTATACAAGAGTACAACGTTGTCCACAGGATACAAGTCAAAAAAAGAAGGAACAAATCCAAAATTTAGATGAGAACTAAACATCCAACAACGAAAAGAGGACAATCAGATAACATTTCACAATGGACGCTCAACTCTGTTCAGAAGTACATCAAAATTGACGGATTCTTCACTTCAGTGACTCTGCAAGAAGTTCCATAATCCCGGTGTAAGAAATGATGAATAAGAGCATAAACAGGGCTGCCAACCACCTTAGGAGCTTATCAAATTACATGAATTTTGCCTTGGAGATAGCCATGACTCCTGATTTTACTATGTGCCTTGACATCAAAAGGCCATTCAGTAAGTATGATAAGACTTTTACATGGGCAGCCCTGACATTAAATTGGCCATTCAGGGTATCTGAGACTTTTAACACGTTTGTGTGGACTATAAAAATTCATATTCACGATACCTGGACTTGTCAGTCTGTAAGGTATATATGCTAAATAATAAAAGGATGATGCTTGAATACGTCAGGATTCCAAGGGATCTGTGGGAACAGAATCTGATGTCTGCACACTCAAGCAAGTAGATTTTTCTATGAGGGACAAGACTGACATTGCAACTCCTATGTCCATGTTTTGTCGCCCCGGAAAACAAGATAGTTCCATGCAGGTGATGTACCTTCCTATTTGTATCCCAATTCCTTCAACAAATGACGATAGCTCCGTCCACGCATGATTCTTTGCCATAAAAGAGATACATATTCTTGAGGCCTCATTTCCATTTTTTGCTGGACAAGCCTAAACGCAAAGGGCAAAGAATCACAAATTAGTATATCGGAATATTCACAGATGACTCGTACCACTATTCAAGGAGAAAAGAAATTACCATCTGGCAAGACACCTCTGTATGCCACGTGCAACTGGACGAATAAAAGAAGGGTCTCTCTGTACATATAATAAGCCAACCTAAAAGTTTGGATTTTAGCTAAATAATACAAGTAAACATAGAATACAACGTTGGTAGAAGGGATGAAAAATAATGGCACCTCAAGCAGAGCATTAACTGCAGGATCGTCAAATATTTCAAAACTATCATCAGCCAGATAATTACACTGCTCAACAACAAAAGAAAATACAAGAAATCATATTGTGTGACAACAATCTTAGATATGCTGTATACATTGTAAACAATGAAGATAGACAAAACACAGAGAAAGGTGAATTGTTTTGTGACTGATCGAGCTCTATTGCATTAGGTCATAACATTTTACTACGAGAAAAAGACAGCAAGTCAGTTTCATATTTCAGGCAAAGAAGAGCTCATAGAATAAATTGTCATATAAATAAACTTGTCTCGGATGTCAGTTTTATTATGTTTTTTCCCCATTGTGAACCATATAAGATGCTCCTTTAAATTTGACAACTTATGGATCATGCTCGTGTCTTTTCTCAAGATAGTTATAAATAGTTAGAGTTCACTGTTAGTATTTTTTGTCAGTTATATAATAATTTGGTGCCTTTTGATCAAGGGTGTTCATGGGTCGGGTTGGACCTGACTCTTGAACAAACCCGACCCGACCGACCAAATTTGGTCAGGTCGAGGCCTTTTGGGGGTCACCTGACCACCAATTTTTTAAAAATATTTATTACTATTTTATATTTATTTTAAAGCATAAAATAAGTTTCCTAAATATTTAAATATTGATTACTTAAACCTCCTCTAAACTATGAACTTACCGTATGATGTCCCTAAATTTTACCCAAATTTTTACTTAAGTCCTTCCGTTTGATTATGTTAACTTTTATGTTATTTTCAAGTTTTTCTATTTATGAAAGGACTAAAATGCCTTCCGCGAACTATCCTCTCTTTTAATGTTCAAAAAAGAATAATTTGTGGAAGGGCATTTAGTCCTTTCATTGAAAATAATAGAAAAGCTAACAAAATCAAATAGAAGGACTTAAATGAAAATTGTGGTAAAATTTAGGCACATCATACGACATTCAACAACATAAAAAAAGTAAAAGATCATTCAGAAAAATAAAAAAGCTATCAACAACAAATGAAACTAAAAAAATAGTAAAGGACCATTCATGAAAGTAAAAGATCATTTGAATACTAAGTTAGTTGGAGGAAGATCAAAAGTTTCTCTTACACCAAATTCGGCATTGACAAAGGATTGGACAAAATCCATCAGTTGAATTTTGGCCCACTTTGCAGACGCAATAGGGTCATCACCGCCAGGTGGATGTCTCCAAGGAGCACCAAAAGCAAATTTGTCTCCTGGAATCTTTCCATCATGGGCATCAGAAGCAAATTTTTGAAGGGCAAGTATTGCTGATTCCATTGCAGGGTTCACCACTGTCACCTGTCAGCTTGCACGGTGCAAGGGAGAAATGAATGAAACTTTTACAAAGGATATATAATATGCCATTTTGATACTTAAATTGAACACGAGTCCATCACTAGAATATATAATTTGATCAAATCTATAAAGAAAAATGTTTTCTTTTCTTATTATGATTATTTTCAAGAGAAAAACAAAAAAATGGAGTTTTCATGCTTAAGTACTTCTAGAGGCATTAAAGTTAGATAAATGCATAACATCCAATTTCCTTGTTTCTTGAAATACATCTGCACTTTGCAGGAATCACAAAAAAAATTTCATAATAATGAGTATGAAAGATACTGTTCTTCCAAACAGATGCAACAGTGAACAATATAAAATAAATATAAACATTAGATGTAACAAGATATTAGCATGTCCAAATTAAAACTTGGAGGAGAGGGGACAAGATGTAGTCTCCTTGGACAAAGCTCAATGTTATGTCATACACAAGAAAAAAAGTAATCATGTTAAAATTCTCACTTGTAGGTAAGCCAAATAGGCATCAACAACATCCTCAAAATTACTTCTTGCATCCTGCATTTGCCTGCAAATGAATATGTCTTAATACTTGACTAATAGGATACTCATACAGATGTGCAAAATACCTTCTGTATGGTCATGAATGCGACCAGATAACATCTGTACGGTCATGAATGTGATTTTAATAGGATTCTCATACAGATGTTTTAATATGTGACTTTAACAAGATTTGAACATGACCAAATAACACAAGATACAGTATTCAAGTTTCATAGATCAAGGTTATTGACCAATAAAGATCAATTTGCACAACTGTCACATGATTATGGATTTTTCACGAGTTTCTCGGTGTATGGCTTTGAAGTAGAATCACAGGGTGAAAAGTATAATTGACATGATGTGTAACAAACAAACATGGTACAACAAATAGATATGTTATCTTTTCTTTAATATATCTTTAAACACAACAAACAAAGAAAGAAATGTCATCCTTCCGTGGCAACAAAAAGAGTTTACACCAAATGTTGAGTTGTGATCTTTTTTTTTTTTTGAGAGGGTAAAGGATGGATTAAGTGAATTATGTGAAATATTTTTTAGAGTTGTGATCTATTGATCATGAATTAAGTGATTATGAAAATTCATGTGTTTATGGTACTTCAGTGGGTGGAAACATAGGTGACTGTCTACATAGACAAACTGCAAAAGAGACCAAATAATGCAGGCAAGTTACTTACTCCTGATAATGAATGCTATTCTTAAGCTCATAGAGCTCAGATAGTTGTCTTGGATTCGGGCCAAGGACATCATCAATCACTTTCCACTACAAACTTCAACAGAATTAGTATCAATTGCATAGATCAAATACTGTAAAAGACAAATAAAATATATTATCCACATGGATAATAAGGTGGATAACATAATGGTATGGCTCTGAGAGACATCGAACCTCAGAATGACTGAAGAAATCAGAAACCATATGCAACTTAGCCTCCTGAGCCGTCCAACCAAAAGTCTACAGATGATTATTTAAATGTAGGTCAGTCAAAGATCAGAGGTTACTGACAGTAGTAAACTGAGACGAGGGAAGAATCTAGCTGAAACTTTCAAATTGGTAATTATAATAAACTACTAGTAAAAAGAAGATTTTAAGACTATACCTCACGTGAGATAAATATATCTGGGAAACCAAAGTCAATGAAAGCTTGATAGGAGTAGTAACTGAAAATTTGGGAAAAAAGGACCTTAGTTAGCAGAAAGCAAAGATTATACAAAGAATTATAAAGAAATGGTGTGCCACACTGCGCACCTATCAGATGAGATGAGAATCACAGGCAAACACCTCTCATTCACACCTAGGGCAATCAGCCTCCATATAAGACTATCATGGTACATATCAGCAGGCACTGTTGAATCATCCACAGAGACAGCCTTCCTCAGAACATCAATATTGTTAAGAATCAGCTTTGGCTGCACAATATTTTGATAACATGAGATTTCAACTCACCTTACACATTGATCAGTCTTTCAATGAAAATTTTGAGAGAACAAAGTAGAGGGATATGAAGTGCCCATCTTAACTCTTTAAAAGCAAAATGTTCATTATTACAAACTTTTGGAGCAAAATGTCAACTTTAGAAATAAGCACCAGAATTTTTGTGGTTTGAGCAAAAAATATGACAAGTCTATCTGATAAAGATAAATGGAACGAGTAGGTTGACCTGTAATCACTTCTATGCCATTTCTATCCGTGTATAACATGATAACCTAGCCATTAGCTTTGGTTCTTTTTGATACGAAAAGGGGGAGAGAGGGATCGCACGAAATACAAAAGAACGCAAAGAGGAAAAACGGCGGCGGCTCTTTGTTATGGAATAATGATGATTACAAGGATGGGTCTCTGTTTAGACCCCTAGGGAGTTTATATAAGCACTCTTGCAACCCTTGCAACCCCCGCAGGGGGGATCCCCCTGGATCCCCCCCTTGACCCCCCATAAGCTCGCTGACCGGGCAGCGAGACCCCCGTAGGGGAATTCTGCTGAAGCGCCTGACTATGTAGGGGGACCAACTGGGTTCAGATTCAAGGCATTATTAACAAATCTCCACCTTGACTTGAATCATCTTCAGAGCACAAAAGCACGCCACGCCGCCGCCAGTCCCATCTTGAAGCTATTACCAAGTATTTATGTTAAGCAAGTCCAAACAATGTTGGAACTTGTCATAAAGAACAGATTTGGTGAACATATCAGCTGGATTGTCTTCAGTGCCAATCTTCTTCACCTTGATCCTCTTCTCAGTGCGGATGAAGTGATACCTGACATCAATGTGTTTGGTTCTTTCATGATGTACTTGATCCTAGGCTAAACATATTGCACTCATACTGTCACAGTGCACTATAGCCTGCTCCTGATGTAATCCGATATCTCCAACTAAGCCTTTTAACCAGATGCCTTCCTTGGCAGCTTCTGTCAGTGCCATGTATTCAGCCTCTGTGGTGGACAATGTAATTGATGGCTGAAGTGTGGCCTTCCAACTAATAACTGAACTGCCAAAAGTGAAGAGCCTGTCATAGATCGTCTTCCATCAACATCTCCAGCATAATCTGAATCTGAGTACCCTGCAACCAAACACTCTTTATCACTTCTGTAGATGAGGCCAATATCAAATGTTCCTCTCAGATATCGAAAAATTCGCTTCACTGCTTGCCAGTGCTCCTTTCCTGGATCGCTCATGAACCTGCTGACAACACTGACTGCATGAGCAATGTCCGGTCTTGTGCAAACCATGGCATACATCAGACTTCCAACTGCACTAGCATATGGAACTCGAGACATGTACTCCTTCTCTGCTTCTGATTTTGGTGCGAAGGCAACAGAAAGATGAACATTTGCAGCTGATGGAGTATTCAAAGGCTTCGCTCCAGACATTCCAAACCTGGATAAAATCTTCTCAATATAACTTTTCTGAGATAAGAAGAGTTTACCCTGTGTGCGATCCCTTAGAATTTCCATCCCCAAAATCTTCTGTGCTGCACCAAGATCCTTCATGTCGAATTCTGCACTGAGGAGCTTCTTCAGATTCTGAATGTTTGTCATGTCTCTGACAGCAATAAGCATATCATCAACATACAATAGCAGATAGATGGTGGAGCCGTCCTTCACCTTCTTGTGATATACACAGCAATCATAGGGACTTCGACTGAATCCCTTACTGATCATGAAGCTGTCGAACCTCTTGTACCATTGTCTGGGAGACTGTTTCAAGCCATACAGAGATTTCTTCGGACTGCAAACTTGATTCTCCTTTCCTGGAATGGAGAATCCCTCTGGTTGGCTCATAAGAATGTCTTCTTCAAGTTCTCCATGGAAGAAACCAATCTTCACATCTAGTTGCTCGAGCTCTAAATTCTGATGTGCTACAAGAGCAAGTAGCACCCTGATAGAAGTATGTCTGGCAACAGGTGAGAATATCTCATTGTAGACCACACCTTCTTTCTGACTATAACCTTTAGCAACCAGCCGTGCTTTGTATCTTGTGCCTTCAACTCCTAGAATTCCAACTTTCTTCTTGAAGATCCACTTACAGCCAACAAACTTTCTGCCTTTAGGCAGTTTGACCAGCTCTCATGTCTGATTTTTGTGAAGAGATTCTATCTCCTCACCCATAACAGCGATCCACTGTCCAGATTCGGCACATGGGATGGCATCCCTATAAGAGGACGGCTCCAGGGACTCCACCTCTTCAGCAACCTGTAGTACATAAGCAACCATGTCCTTGAAACCATATCGCTTAGGAGGACCCACTTCTCTGCGAGGACGTCTAGCAGCAATTGACTCCTCTTCAGGTTGCTCATCAGATTCTTCACCTTCTGGTTCTGCTTCTTGATGTGATCCTTCAGCATCATCCTCAGTTGGAGTGATTTCAACCTCCACCTATTTACTGACACTCTCTTCAGCCTCCACCTTCAACTGAAGCATTGATGCTTCATCAAAGGTCACGCTTCTGCTGTGGATGACTTTGTGTTCTGAAGAAGACCAGATTCTGTAGCCCTTCACTCCTGCACCATATCCCATGAACACCCCTTCTTTGGCCCTTGGCTCCAACTTCCCTTCACTGACGTGATAGTATGCTGGACAACCAAAAACTTTCAGACAAGTATAATCAGCAGGATTTCCTGACCATACCTCAGTTGGAGTCTTGAAATCAATCGCAGTCGCCGGACTTCGATTCACCAAGTAGCAAGCTGTGTAAACAGCTTCAGCCCAGAATGTCCTATTCAGGCCAGCGTTAGAGAGCATGCACCTTGCCCTCTCCAGAAGTGTCATGTTCATTCGTTCTGCAACTCCATTCTGCTGTGGAGTATCCCTGACTGTGTGATGCCTGGCAATGCCTTCATCTTTGCAGAACTGGTCGAATTCAGCAGAACAGAATTCCAAACCATTGTCAATGCGAAGACGCTTCACTTTCTTCGACGTCTGATTTTCCACCAGAACCTTCCACTGCTTGAAGGCCTTGAAGGACTCACTCTTGTGTTTCATCATGAATACCCAAGTCATCCTCGAGTAGTCATCAATCACAGATAGGAAGTACCTCGGACCTCCTAATGATGGAACACGAGAGGGACCCCAACAATCGGCGTGGATGTAGTCAAGTGTCGCCTTCGTCCTGTGCCCTGCCTTGCCAAACTGAGACCTTCGTTGTTTGCCGAATACGCAGTGCTTGCAGAAGTTGATTTCAGATATCTTCTTCTCTCCTAGAAGACCTCGTTTGCTGAGGATATTCATCCCGTTCTGACTCATATGCCCAAGCCGCCACAGCCTGGACCTATCTGATTCGGATGAACTAGCCACTGCAGCAACGTCAGAGACTGTCTTGCCTTGTAATACATACAAGGACTTCTGTCTGACTTCCTTCAGAACCGTAGCATCACCTTTCATGACCGTGAGGATGCCTCCAGCAGCATTGATCTGACACCCTTTAAAGTCGAGGACTCCAAGTGATATCAAATTCTTTTTCAGTTGCGGAACATGGCGGACATTTGTCAGCGTCCTCACAAGATTGTCATGAGTCCTGATCTGCACAGAACCGATCCCAACTATCTGACAGGCTGCATCGTTGCCCATGATGACGTTTCCACCATCAATCTTCTGATAAGTTGAGAACCACTCTTTATTCGGAGTCATATGATAGGAACATCCCGAATCCAGAACCCAACTATCCGCCAGACATCCTTGATCAGAAGCAGCCAGAACCAAATAATCTTCGGAATTCCCAGTTTCATGTGCCACCGCAGCGACGGGAGCCTTCTTCTTCTTCTTCGGGCAATCCTTTTTCCAATGACCTGGTTCCTTGCAGTAATTACAGATGTCTTTCGCAGTGATTTTCTTCTTCTTCGGCTTGGATTTCTTCGAATTCGATGACTGTCCCGTCTCTGCTGTCGATATCAAACCCGTGGCCTGAGTCTCTGCAGAACTTCCAGATGTCCTATGCCGAAGTTCACGAGTATGGAGACTCGATCTTACTTCTTCCAGACTTATAGTTTCCTTCCCGATATTTCATATGATGGAGGAAGCGAAACTAACAGAATTAGGGCAGCATCTTCATCCTCGATCTTAACATCGATATTTCTGAATTCCATCAACAAAAGAGGGGTACATTCTTGCATGCGGAGAGAAAACAGACGTTGCTTCAACAGCAACTTGTTGGTGAGAGACTTCGTCATATACAGACTCTCGAGTCTCAACCACAGACCGGCCGTCTTTTCTTCATCTGCGACCTCGATTATCACCTCATCCGCCAAAAACAACAGAATCATCGAGTGCGCCTTCTCCTCCTGTGCCGCCAAAGTTGCGAGGTCGATCTCCTTTTCTTTGCCCTTCGAGTCTTCCTCCTTTGGTTTGTTCTTCGACATGTTTGAGAGCGGCGCCCAGACTCCTTGTTGCTTCAGAAGCGTCCGCATCTTGATCTGCCACAACCTGAAACTGTTCCTGCCGTTGAACTTCTCCACGCTCACGTTGTGCGACGCCATCTCCCTGCTGATCGAGAATCGCTGACAAACCCTAAGACTCTGATACCAGTTTGATACGAAAAGGGGGAGAGAGAGGGATCGCACGAAATACAGAAGAACGCGAAGAGGAAAAACGGCGGCGGCTCTTTGTTATGGAATAATGATGATTACAAGGATGGGTCTATATTTAGACCCCTATGGAGTTTATATAGGCACTCCCTTTGACAGACGATAGGAATTACATACGGACTGGGACTCTAAATAAATCTCCTACACCTATCTATAAGAAAATAAATCAAATCCGAATCACATGCAGAATACCCCTAAAAAGCGCAGGGGATCCCCCTGGATCCCCCCTTGACCCCACGGGCTCGCTGACCGGACAGCGAGACCCCCGTAGGGGTGATTCAAGGCATTATTAGCACTTTTCTTCTTCTTTTTTTCTGAAAGGAGGAGAATGTACTTATTTTTCTGGAAAGAAGTTTGTCAACCTAGGAATGTAGTTTCTCACCTGGAAAAAGTCGACCTCCGCTGCTTGAGAAAGGATCTCAACTAAGAGACAGGGCCAGTCAGTGGCAGAATTAGCCAGAGATCTCGAGAATCTTCCAGTCCGGTTCAGCTGCCTAATTGCATCCTTCCTCCATTCCTGATGCAACCCTATCACCTCCTTCGCCAGTCTCAGTGCTAACCTTGCTTCCCGCATATAAGCCACCTCCTCCATCGTATACTTCTTTGAGCCAGAATCTCTAATCGCTGCTGCTGCCCTCTCCTTTTCCACTTGAAGGTTTGCATTAATCTCCCCTTGGTCGATCCTAGCTGAGAGAGAAAGCAACGCCTTAGTCCAAAGTGCCGAAGTGGGAACAACCTCATCCCGTTTAGACAGGCGTCCAGGGCCAATAATGCGGCGGAGGGTGGCGTCAAGGCCGTGCCATTTGCTTAATGTGGTAAACACGTCGCGGCTGCCAATGGTTCCAAGGCGTACTCCGTGGTCAACCAAAGCCTCAATTTCATGCTCAAGACGGTCGCGTAGAGTGTTGAGAGCAGGCAATGGGGTGGCTGCAGCAGAGAATGCAGCCCAGGGGCGAGTAATGGAGTGATCAGCAAAGTCGACATAGGCGGAGATGTGCGGGCCTTTGTTCCATTCCGGCAGAAGACCTGAGAACGGAAACAAGAAAAAAACGTGTTCGATCCAAATTCTAGAGAGAGACGAGGAGACGTTCGACGGAATTCCGCAAATAAAAGAAGGGGAAACAAAAAGAGCAATCTTTAGAAAACAATCGAGCGGGAGATGGACGAACGGTGAAGGATCAGCGAGGTCTTGCCGACGCCTCGGGGACCATGAAAGAGAAGGGGCTGCGGAACGCGGTGGTGGTGAGCGTGGTTGTTGAGCACCGTCTCCAGGAGCGGGCGCGGAATGATGCGCCAACCCTCCGCCCCACTTGCGACCGCCGACGTAGCCCTCTCCGCCGTCGCTGCCGCAGCCGCCATCCCGGCCGTGGCTGGTCGACCCATCGATTCGCCTCTCGGAGCTGGTGGAGGGATGCCAACGCGACGCCAGTCACAGGGAGAAGAGTGGTCCAATTCGCGCGGGGCTTAGGATTTTATAGTTTGATCCGGACCGCCATCCGGTTCACTAAAATAGACCGGCTCGATGGAGCCGTCATAACAAGCGGGCACGTTCCGTTACATGCCGATCAAAACGGACCGCTACGAACGATACCCTACCATCTCAAGAACCGGACAGGTCTTGAAACAGGGGAAGGGAAGCGAACTCTCTACTTCGCCGCCATCTCTTCGCCGGGTGGTGCGACGTCGGAGTTTTCCGTTCACAAGTTTCGTGGTATGCTTTTCCATTACTCTTCCTGGTACCCTTTTCTTGCGTTCTTTTTTTTTCCTTTACGAGATCTCTTCCTTCTTCCGTGTATTCTCAAGAATCTTCGTGTTTGAAAGGTTTGAGGTCCACCTAAAATGCAATTTTCCGGAACCAAGTTACGATTTTTGTAGTCTATTTGAATCACTCATGAATTTTATATTTCGGATTGATGATAAAGGAAGCTCCTTTGTGCAGTCCACGATGTGGGCGTCGCGAGGTGTCGTTGGGGACAAATGGTCGCAGAGGATTCTGTGGATCTGTGCTGTTGGAACTGCCGTCAGTAAGTACTCTTTACTTTTTCTTTCTTTCTTCGAATCTATTAATCTGTTTGTTCATGGACGAAGAGCAGTTCAAATTGACATCTTTTTTGTGGTTATGATTCTGGAAATCCTTGAATAGGTTTGTACTTCGTGGCCGTCGAGAGGCAGGCGCAGAATAGGCAAAGGGCGCTGGCCGAAGGATTGAATGATTTCGACTCCAAGTCCGGTGGTGAGGGTGCTTGATTAGGACAGTAGCATGCCAAGGCTCTATTTCCGTTTTCTCTTATTGTTTTATCTGTGGAATGTGCAAAACACGAGACCTGTGATTAGAGAAACAAAGAACCAGAAGACAGAGAATGTTTGAATGTCTGCATTGCCTCTCCAATAAATCACGTCAGTGACCACTCTTTACTTTGTCAGGGATACCTTTTATGATTCTTGTATAATCTTATTGTGGTCCTCTTTTAGAGTTCCAAAAATTGGTTCATGCAATTTACAACATGATACTAGTGAGTAGCATCAATGCTTTTCCTTTGACAGGTTAATATTTATGATTGTCTATTTAAACATTGCAGTACAGATTGTAAAATTTTATAATGTATCTGAAATGTGGATTTTGAGGTGGTCTGAGCATATGTTGAATTATGTTACAGGTTTAGCATTTCAGGTTTACTCATTCGAGACAAAAATATATAGATTCAATTTCATCTTTTCTAGTCTACGAGTAGAATCTCCTCTCTGTCTCTTTCCAGAAAATTAAGTTGCATTAGGAAACATGGAGATGCACTTCAACAACGGAGATACCTTTGTGGTGTCAAATGTTAAGTATTACTGAGTTTGGCACAAATGTTGGTTACTCTGGAGAGCCTTTTGAAATTCCTTGAAAGATGCACCACAATAGTGTCTTCTGTGGCAAATACATGCTCAGGTGGTGGGTTTCTCCTTGTCAATGGGTTGAATCATGAAAAGTATGTGGTACTGAAGCCTATATCTTTTCAGTATGACACTTAGAGATTTCGGTTACCCCTGCAAGATATTTGACAACCTAGTTATGTTGGTCGATGTTTTCCTTTGGACACCACAATTGCTGCTTATGCAAACTGTCTATGTCAGAGCCTACAAGAGAGACTCTTTTGATTTATAGAGCTACAACAACAAGAAACACCTCCAGACCACTTTAAATTATCTTCTGTGCTCAAGGCTTGCTCACATATTAAGGCCATCGAGGAAGACAATCAGGTTCGTTCTCACTCTACCAAGCTTGGATTATATTCCTCCATTTATATCGAAGCCAAATTACTGGACATATATGCAAAGATTTTGTGGAACAAAGAAGCAACATAGTTGTACTAATCTTTTTCGCCAAAAATAAAATGTGTTTAGAGTATTTCCATTATTGCAATCTAGTGTTGTGCTATGCCTGATAACATGTTATTCCAATAGTTGAAATGTGAAATCCTGCAAAGGAAATTTCCTGTAAGATATTAGATCTGGATCCAGTTTCATGGAATGTTGTGATATCTGGATACGCCGGCCATGGAGGCATGAGGATTGCTGGGGAATTCAAGCAAATGCTTCAACATGCATACTGATTGTTGGGTGTTGTGGCAATGGAAAATGGTACAAAGATTCTGTCAAACCAAATGATGTAAGCATGCCCATGTTGACATCTGCTCGTGGGCACTTGGGAACTCTGGAAATTTCAAGACAGTTATATGGATTCTTAACATAGAAGTCTATTGAATTCATAAGTAAATTCGTATGCTAACTGTGGTAAAATTTAATGAGGCCTGTAGACCATTTTCCAAAATCCACAAGGATGTGGTGTCGTAAATGTCATCATATCACTTTTTCCTGTCGTGGACAAGCAAAAGATGACATGGAATTTTTTTTCTGAAATGATGAAAGGAGGGATCCTCCTGATACAGTCTCATTTCTGAGCATCTTTAATTGCACGTACCCATGAAGGAGATACTTTGATTGATGAACAGGATTTCTTTGTTGGAATTCTGCTTTATGTTGATCACTATTCTTGTACCATTGATTTTGCGTTCGATTGATAGTTGCATCAAGACAACAATCAATTGGTTGTCAATGGCTTCACTGTACCAAAGTGTGTGCGGGCTGCTTGGTGCATGATATAATAAATAGGGATCGATAATTGTGTGAATGCAAAGATGGTTTACACACGTGAATTATGGTTAATTTATAGGTCAATGATACTTTTAAATTTATTATAAATTCACTGAATCACTGTTGATTTATGGATCCATACCCATTTCGAATTTTATGCATTTCTTAAATCTTAATAAATATGATAGGACACTTTTCTTTCGAGCTAGTTTGCACATATGACGTACATGTAAGTCTAAAACGATTACTTTCCTTATCTCCAGTGATCATGAGATTCAATTTTTAAGGAAAAACAAAAACAAAAACAAAAACAGAGTTGATGCTCCTGCTCGATTTCCATGAATCATCTGGAGTTTGCCATAGTGTTATTAGTCGATGGACACAGGTTCTGATAATGACAAGATACTGATTCTTACTGAAGAAAAAGCTCAATCGACTGGTGAAGCCATGCATTCCAATTGATCCATCAGAATTCAAGAGTTCAACTTCAGACCGACAACTCAGTCCTGGAAATGAGGATGCCGTCACTGTCAGCATACAGCCACTCGCCATCGAGGATTGTGGTGCCTCCCACGTTGACCGACACGCGCTTCTCGCCCACACCCTTCTTGTTCGACTTCTGAGGATGAGATCCCAAAGCCCTGACTCCGATGTCGCACCCGTTGATCTCGTCCACGTCCCGTATGCAGCCATTCACGAGGATGCCGGCCCAGCCGTTGTTCTGTGCCAATTGTCCCAGGTTGCCGCCGACCAAGGCGCACCTCATGCTCCCCCCGCCGTCTATGACGAGCACTCTGCCGTCCCCTGCGGACTCGAGAACCTCCCTGACCAGCACGTTGTCCTCGAACACCTTCAGCGTCACCACCGGACCGGAGAAAGCCCGGCACTGGCCGTAAGTCCGGAAGACCGGTGGAAGAACTCTCAGCTCTCCCTTGGCTATCATGGCTGGATTTGCATCGCAAAGTTCGGCAGTGGCGAGAGAGCCCATCTGCAGTATATAGCATATTCGAGTGATAAAATATACTGCTAACCGTGTACAGATTCAGAAACATTTCGACATATTTTTAGTTAGCTTATAAGATGGTAATAGACCATGCAAGATAAAGATCATGATGCCAAACACACAAATAAAATTCATCTTCAGAAAGATACATAGGACCAAATAATAGGATTGATTTCCTCTGAAAAGTAGAGTCATCAAAAGCAAATTGTTGTAGAGTTTTTTAAGTAATAATTTTGGCTTCTGATTGTCACTACTGTAGCATCCTAAAGTTGCAAGAGTTTTCTGCCCCTCTTTCTAGCCAAAGATGACATGGTGACTTCCTTGGAAATATGTTGAAAGAGCAACAAATAAGGGCAGAATTGACCATCTTGCACAGTTAAATGCTTCTCTTTTATGTTTCTTTAACTAAAAACTGATTGATAGACACAGAACAACTCGAAGTCCTCCAAGAAGGAAATTAATCATATGAAATTTCTTTATGGCAAATAAAAATTCAGCGATGCAGAATATTATGTGTTCCGAATTTCAGAAACAAAGTCTAGGATTACTATTTCGTTGCAGAAAGAATGTAAACCTGAAGTTTAGTTTAATTGACAATCTATCGTGTGCTTTTCTAGCTTCATACATGGTGGCTCACTGAACTAGAAAAAATATGCATCTGATTGGTAAGAGCGCGATAATAGACTCGGTACCATGTCAAGGATCGATGAGCAACAACACAACCAAAGAGCACAGGAAATGATGAGCTTTCAGATAATTAAACACACTTCTCAGTTCTGCAGCATTCAACTTAGATTGAAGGGGCTAAATGGAACTCTTGAATCAGATATACTTAACATATAGTGTTTGGTATGTGCTGAATATTAGTTGAACCATTGGATTAAGGATTTACATCCTGACAAATAGATCGGGCTCTACTTAGGCATGAAAAAGAAAGCAAACTACTGTGTTGCACAACACTGTATAAAAACTCAAGAACATTTTTTTTTCTCAACTCCGGTCGCTATATATAATGATCTTTGGTGGATCGGAAGGACACCCAATCACGTAGAAAGTAAAGAAACAAACATGTTTATGTCTATGCTGTCTGCCAATCAGAAATAAGTAGTGAGCTGAAAGGTTCACGTATCCAGGAGTTTGGAATAACTATTCTTCATATAATCATGAACAGCGTGAGATTTCGTAATGGCCAACGTAGTACGCAGTTAATTGATGAAATGAACAACCGAGGTGAAGCCCATATATCTCTCTATAGGATTAATCCTTGATGGATATATTTTTTTTCTGTAAAATGCATTTCCAAATCTTCGAGTTCTTCACACAAGAAACAGGATTGCCTAATAATGTAATAAGAATTCGCAATTGATAATGGTCGCAGGAACACGAAATGGTGGATTGGATCTGATAAAACTAATCTGTAAATATATCGACAGGCACGATCTGCATGCACCAAAACACGCAAGCAGGCAAGATATTATGAAAGAATTGAACTGATCAATAACATTTCTGTCCCCCAAACGATTAATAACATTAAATCTCTAAAGCAGCCAACGCGATATATAACAGTCACATACGGCAAAAGGGACATCTGAAGAATCAACCAAAGCGGGACGAAGGGAAAGAGCAGGTGGAATTAATGCATGATTTATCGTAAGAAGGACGAACGAAAGAGTTGAAATTTCAGAAAGAAGAGAAGAAATAAAGATTACCCGATGGTAGCGGACGAGGTATGGAGAGGTGAGGAATGTGTTGATGGATGAACAAAATGGAATTGAGTTGAATTGGATTCCCCCTTACATATCGTTTCGTTTCGTTTGCTTTGCATCACCAGGCGACGGCGGCCTTAGCAACAGCAGCAGTTTTAAGGCTCCCAAACACAACACAACACAACGCAACGCAACAGATGACGGCAGCCAGAAAAAAAAAAAAACTTCGTAATGATCCGAAACAAAAAGCGAACTATTATTACGACTACTAAATAATAATAATAATCCTTATTTTTTCATTTTTTAAATTTATTAAATGATTAAATTGTCCTCTCCTCGTTTGAAATAAATATCATTTTTTCTTTATCGAAGAGAGTTTAATCATTTAATAAATAAAAAAATGAAAAAAATTAACAAAATATGACAAAATTATGACGTAATTTAGAAGGTAATGCGATAAAATTTTAAATTAGATACTGATACGAAAAATTATTATAATTTAAAAGATATTTATTAAGGAATTAATTCTAATAATAATAGGGACGATCTAAAATTCAATTTAGTTTTGACATTTTAAAATTTTTAGTCTTCTGCTTTCTGCTCGCATGGAAAGCACAAGTCTCCCTGTCATACATTTTATTTCTTTCCTCTTTTGTTGGTGGGTGAGAGCGCTCAGCTTTTTCTTTCTTTTTTTTCTGGTGGACGACCAATTTTCAATGGCTGCAAAAATATTAGCTTAACCAAAAAATTTGAACATAATTCAATTGGGTTGTGTGCCAACTCTGCAGAATAATCTCACCTTTTCATGAACAGGGGACAACCACAAACAGATTGGTGGCTGAAACCTGCCATGCCATGCCACTGCTACCGCTTCTGGTGTAAAACAAACAAGTTATGCATCTCCTCCACTTGTTCCATTTCGACCATACTTTGTCCGTTTGTTTAATAATAATAATAATAATAATAATAATAATAATCTATTCTGGTTCGACATGGAAACTTGGGCCTTGATCTCGTACTCAGTTCGGCCGTCGTCTATCTTTAAGCCCGACGGGAGATTTGATGGCCCGTGTAAACGGCCCATCACGTCTATATATTTTAAGATGGTTGAATTCTTTATTAGTAGTAAAACTTAGCGGTGTCACGGTGGATCCAAATCCAAAAGACTTTTGAGGGGGCATCTGATGCGTGCGATCCCCGTGAGTTCTGCGCCCATCGGCTGCATCACATCCCATTCATTTACTCCATGTCATGGGCCGTGGGGAGGGTGGTGGATAATTGATGGTAAGGGGTATCTTGCCTTCTCCATTGATTAATTAATTAGTATTAATTAATTAGAACAAGTATATAAATCTTTCTCAGGACTAATACACCACCACAAGAATTATTGATATTGTGTCTTACTTTTGTACCTGCAATATAAACATACTAACTCATCTTTTTTTTTTCTCCCGTGTTACTTTACATAGAATGACCGTAGGTATCTTCAAATATGAAATAATAAATTCCACCGATCGCAGTAAAACCTTGAGATCTATCTATCTACGTTAATAAAAGGGCAAGTTGGGTTCATATAGTATACACAGGGAACTTGTAGTAGTGGCAGCATGCATGCCATAGTTGTGGTGTAGTAACTAGTAATGCTGTAGTAGTAGGAGGAGGAGGAGTTCTTCCTTTGGACTAAAGATCTCGTTCGTTCTTGTTTTTGTTTGCTTTGTTTCTCTTTGATTATGACGAGAAGGATAAGTTTGGGACTGGTCCTTTCCCTCCTCTTCCTGGTTCAAGTTTTCCCATTGAAGGATGCTGCTCCTTCATGTACTACAAATTTTCAAGGTATTGTATTTTTTTTCACCCTTTTTCATCATTGAAATAGTAAACTCCGTTATTAATAAAAGATTTAAAAAAAAACTCCCACCGAAAAAAAGAATTCAAAAAATGAAGCACTAGTATATCATTAACTTAATTGCACTGTGACTCTATATTTTCCATCAGATGACCAAGACGTTGACGTCGGTCTTGAGAGCTCGGGCATCCACCTCGCCCTGCACCACCGTCACGGCCCTTGCTCTCCATTCACGGTGCCAACTCCCTTCGCCGACATCCTCCGCCGAGACGAGTCCCGCGTCCGCTCGCTCGCCGCCCGTCTGACTGCAGAGGTCCGCGGTCGTCCCACCTCCGGCGACACGGCCGACGTCCCCTTGACCTCCGGCTCGTCCCTCGGCGTCGGCAACTACGTCGCCAAGATTGGACTCGGCACGCCCCCGACCGATCACGTCATGATGGTCGACACCGGCAGCTCCCTGACGTGGCTCCAGTGCTCGCCATGCAAAACCTTCTGCCACCCCCAGTCCGGCGCGGTCTTCAACCCCAACGCCTCCGCAACGTACGGCGCCGTCCCCTGCGCCGCCCTGGAGTGCCGCAATCTCCGGTCCACCACCCTCAACTCTCCCGCGTGCGCCCGCTCGGGCGTCTGCGTCTACGAGGCCAGCTACGGTGACGGGTCCTTCTCAGTGGGGTACCTGGGCAAAGACACGCTGCGTCTCGGCCGATCGAGGACCCTGCCGGGCTTCGTCTTCGGCTGCGGCCAGGAGAACGAGGGAATCTTCGGCCGCGCGGCCGGAATCGTCGGGCTCGCGCGGAACAACTTGTCGATGCTCTCGCAGCTCGCGAAGAAGTCTGGCCCCACGTCCTTCTCTTACTGCCTCCCGACGACGAACGGCACCGGCTACCTCTCCATCGGAGCCTACAACGCGTCGCGCTTCGCTTACACGCCGATGCTGTCAACTCCGACGGACGACTCGTTGTACTACTTGAGGCTCACGGCCATAAGAGTCGAGAAGCGAGTCTTACCAGTGCCGGTCTCCGCACTAACTGGT